>CM053786.1:879898414-881098414 GCA_028749045.1 Cupressus sempervirens
TGGTGAAGGGATTTGATGTAAAAATGGCTTCTTAAAATGGCATTATGACTTTACTTTATGGATTGTGTTGAAATGGCTTGGGAGAGGATTCCTTAAATAGGCAAAGGGCTTGAGGGATCAAGGGCTAGGATGCAAGGATGGGAAAAAGCTTATGGAAGGCTCAGATTGCATGAGAGGAGAGCACATGGATTGTGCTTCCTTACAGCCAATCAGGGAGTGACACATGTCACAGGGTGAGAGGATGGAGGAAAGGGGAAGGATGAGTCAACAAAGGACGCTCAATGGATAAAATCTTCATTAAGACCCTCATAATGGCTTGTAAGAGCAATAAAAGGGCTTGGAAGAGTCATTTATGGCCTAGTGGGCTTCATAAAGTTTTATGGTTGAGATATTTTGAGGGAGATGAGAGCGATTTTGACTTGGGCTTGATTAGGAGAGTTTTAAGCTTGCTTAGGATTGTGCAAATGATTAGAGGATGGATTAGGATGGTTTAGGATTAGCTTAGGGATAGGCAAATGGATGGCATTTAATGAGGGTGGGTGAAGGAGGAGATATTTGTTAACTTTGGCTTGGGTTAGTAAGTCTTAACCCATGTTTAGAGAATGTGACAAGGTTAGGAGGGGATTAGGATTAGGTTTAAAGACATCTTCTAGAAGAGTCTAGACTTTGGATGAGGATAACGACTTTCTAGAATAGTCTAAAATTTCCTAGGATGAGGATGAAGACTTTCTAGAAGAGTCTAGAATTTCTTAGGATGAGGATAAATTAGATTTTAGGAAATAAATAAAGTTTTATTTATTTCAAGGATTTGGGTTGAGGAGATATTTATTACAAAAATTTTAATAAACATGAGGATTAATATTTAATCTTAATTAAATATTTTGAGTTGGGATTAGGGGTAGGAAATGATGGGATTAGCCTTTAATCAAAATTAAAGAAGGATTAGAAGATTTTGGAAGAGGTTAGTGGTCTTAAGGAAATTGGCCAAGTTTTGGGCAAAAAATAAATTTTTTATTTATTTTGGGTTTTTTGGTCAATTTATTAATTAAATAATTAATAAATAAGGAAATAATGTTTAAATAAGATTTAAACATTTTTGGGAGGGATTCCTTAATTAAATATTTTTAATTAAGATAAAGGGATTTAATGGCATAAAAATAAATAAATTAATTAATAAATGATGATGTCATCAGGAATTTTTTAGAAAATAAAAATACTTTACTTTCTAAAGGTTTTTAGGTGTCTACAGAAACATTATCTTCTTCCTAAGGAGTTTGTTTAGTAAACTAATCATCAAGCTTTGCAATATTTGAATAGTCAAGGAAAATAAAACCAAAGACATTTGAAGTGGGTTGATTTTTTGCAGAGTTATATATTTCCTTTGAAACATAGGAGAGTGAAATCTAATAGAGTTGTAGATGCTCTTAGAAGAAGACAACTTTTTCTGACAAAAATGCAAATTGAGGTAGTTGGGTTCAAGGAACTCAATAATTTGTATCCAGAGGATCATGATTTTGGTGAAGTATGGAAGTCTTGTACAGAACCTATTACACTTGACAAGATAGACTGATTGGATTTCATAATCCAAGATGGTATTTTGTTCAAAGGAAGCTAGTTGTGCACTCCAAGAAGTTAAATGAGAGAGAATCTCATTAAGGAGAAGCATAGTGGAGGATTGGCTAGAACTTTGGTAGAGACAAAATCATTGATATGGCTGCTAAGAGTTAAAACTAGCCATAGTTGCAGCAAGATGTGAAGACATTTGTACAAAGTTTTAGAGTATGTCAGATTGCGAAAGGAGTGAACTAGATTATAGGGTTGTATCACCCATTGTCTATACTAAAGAAGTTATGGGAGGATGTTAGTATGGATTTCATTCTTAGAATACCAAGGACTCAGTGAGGGCATGATTCTTATTTCATGGTGGTTGATAGGTTTTCAAAGATGACACATTTCATTCCCTGCAAGAAGACTTGTGATGTTGTTCATGTGGCAGAGCTAGTTTTCAAAGAAGTGGTGAGATTACTTGGTCTACCAAAGGTTATAGTTCTAGATCAAGATACCAAGTTTTTTGGGTATTTCTAGTTTACATTGTGGAAGAAATTGAAGACATATTTGAAGTTCATTTCCTCACATCATTCATAGATAGATGGACAAATAGAGGTGGTGAATGGGAGTTTGGGGAAATTGTTGAGATGCTTGGTTTACAATAAGCCAAATGGATGGAATCTAATTTTACCACAGGAAGAATTTGTGTACAATAATTATGTCAATAGGTGTACTCATAAATCACCATTATAGATTGTATATGGGAGTACTCCTAGAAATTGTTATGAATTGAGGTAATTGGATAAAGGAGAGATAAGTAGTATTGAAGACAAAGATTTTGCTGAAAATCAGAAGAACATCTACGAAGAGGTGAGGAAGCATATTATAAAGATGAATACATAGTATAAAGCCAAGGAATATGTGAGAAGGAGGTACAATGAATTCCATATTGGAGATGAATTAATGGTTCATTTGAGAAAGGAGCATTTTCTAGTGGGTACATATAATAATCTAAAAATGAAGAATTTTGGACCATGCAAGATAGTGAAAAGGCATGATTCTATAAATACCTATGAAGTGGGTTGTCTATTGAACTAAATATTTCACTAGTACTTAACATTTTAGATTTTAAAAAGGTATCATGAAGGAGGTGATGGAGATGAAGTGGTAGAGGTAAAGTGGAGTATTCTAGCAGCTAGTTCAGCTATAAAGGAGATTGAGGAGATACTAGACAATCATGTTGGAAAAGTACAAGTAATAGAACTCATCAAAAATACCTAGTCAAATAAAAAGAGAGGCCAGTAGAATATTAAGCATGTCTAGAAAGGGAGGAGGTTAACTATCATGGTTTTCCTCTAAACACCTAAGACATTACATGATCACTTCTCAAATTTCCCTAGACATCTAATAAAGGATCATCTTGGGTGTGAGAGAAATCTTTCATCAACCAAAAATATTTCATTTTAGTTGTTTGAATAAGAGTTGTCTTAATGTAGATTTTTTGTCTATGGAGGCTTGCTACACATTAAGTCAGTCATACAAGCTTGAGATGTCTTAATTTTAGAGGTGGATGTTCATCTTGGATATATCAGCCTGCCAGTTGAGACGTAGTGCCATATCTTAAGTATTGGTGAAGTTATTCTAGATATTTGGTATAATTTTTTGGTACAAAAACTTTGGGCTCAGTTTTGAAGGCCTAAACATTCCTCAGTGAGGCCCAAAAACTTGACAAATGGGCTCTTGCATTGCTCCAAGGCTATAGATCAGAGGTTGAGGATTCTGGAAAGGGGTTAAAATACAAAATTGGAGCAATAGCTCAAAAGTTATGGCCTTCCAAAGTAAATGTCAAAGGTGTAATTGGCTAACTCTATATGTATTTTTAGGGTCTTTTGGCCCTAGGTATTAAGTTTGAGTGTCTAGAACATTCCCAGGTGGCATAAAATTGCATATTTAAAAAATGCTCGTACATTTTCTATGATACCTCTAGGTGATAGTTCATAGCTCTATGTTGCAAACTATTGTAAGGAAGGCACACATGTTGGTTTGCATATTGTATTTCAAAATTCTATAATTTCACATTTGTGATGATAATATGAAGACCATATTTTGTTCTCACAAATTCATGTTATTTATTTGTTTCTATTATGTGTCTATGATATAAAGGGGAGCGCCCTTTATCAAGTGGATAGTACAAGGATCACTCTAGACACTTCAAAAGATCCTTTCAAATACTATGCCAGTAATGTTGCCAATTTGGTGAGCTACACCAGCTTTGAGAATGAAGAAAAAGAAGAAAAGAAAAAGAAAAGGGAAGAAGAAAATAAGAAAAAGAAGGAAAAATAAATAAAAGAAGATAAGAAGAGGAAGAAAGATTAAAAGTAGAAAAGAAAAAGAAACATGAAGAAGATGAGAAGAATAATTTTTTTTAAGAGGACAGAAAGAAAAAAGAGGAAGAACACAAGAAGATGGGGAAGAAAAGAAGAAATTGAGATGGAAAGGAAGAAATTAGAACAGGAACAAAAGAAAAAAGAAGAAAAAGGAAGAAGAGAGGAAGAAGAGAGGAAGAAGAATAAAAAATGAAATCAAGTGCACCTAGTTCTTCTAGGATACCCCTTACATTAGCAACATTGATAGGATCAAATGATAGTCATTAGACTAAATTGATCTCATCACTTGTGAAGATTATTGAGAAGAATGGGAAAGTGAAAAGTCTACTATAATGCCCACCCATAGTTTTCTTTATATTATATATGTTGAACTCTTTTAGGCCTATTTCATACATGTGTTAGTTTCAAAGATATATGGTATGATGTTATTTCATTACTTGAATTTATCATTTATAATTGCATAGTTGATTATATTTCATGTGTTGTCTAATGATTATGAATACTTACATGTTAATGTTGCTTTAATGATTCTTAGTTAGTAAATATGATTATTTTCATAATGATGTTAGATGATATGTCTTTAATGATGATTGTTTTACATTCATAGTAATGCATTGTCATATCTGACCATTTGATGAGTTGACTCTTAATTTGTTATGGTACTTACCCCATACTTCCATGTGTATCATGTGCATGTCTATTTTACTTTTATGTCTGACATGTTTGATGTGGTTAAGGGAGGGAGTCATAGTCACCTGCTAATCGAGATCTACATGATGTAGCACTCCCTACCATTGCATGTCTAGTTTAGTTATATATATGCATATGTACATACTTGTCTTTTATGTAGGTTACAGGAACTGCGCATCAACTTCCCTGAATTGCCAGGATGAGCATGCCCTATCACAATAACTCAATGATAAGAATGGGAAGATAATTATCAAGTCCAATCCTAGCCATATCCTAAACACTTTTCCTACAAGGAAGACTCAAATTTTACTTTGTACCCCTTTTTAAACCCCAAGTTTGTCTTTGTATGTGTTGTTTGAGTTTGGATTTTGAATAGTTTTGCTTATGTGGATTTGACTATGTTATGTATTTGGTAAAAGGTTTAATTGTGATATTTAGATCAATCATATAATATTATAATTATTAAATATTATTTAAATAAAAAGAAGAATTATAATATCAGGATATTTAATTAATTGGAAAATTAAATTAATTAATTTTTTTTAAATTATTTAAAAGACTTGATTTAAAAAATCTAAATATGAAAGTTGGAAAAAAGGATAAATTAACATATTAATTCATCATAAATATTTAATCAATGGTAATAAAATTAGAGATGTACATAATTAATGGGTTTTAATTATTAGTAGTGATTAAACTAATTAAATGCAATTTAATTGCACATTAATTAATAAAATTAAAACAAGATTTTTTGAGTGGGGAATAAATTATTTAATTTAAAAGAAAGGATATTTATTTAGTTTATTATGAAAAAAAAGATAAATTTATTTTGTGAAACGAAAGTAAATAAATAAAGAATATGTATTTATTTAATATTAAAAGAAAGAGGGAAAAAGTAGAAATTATGTATTTCTTTAATAAATAAATAAATAAAGTGATTTTTAAAATAAATAAAAAATTAAATAAGAAAATAAAAGAAACTATTATTTTATTTTAGTTGAGTTACTTTCTTTTGTATGTTACTTATTTTAGAAACCTTAGTTTTTAAGTTTTATTTATTATTTATTAAGAGGTCATTCTAGTCCTTTTCAGGAGAAGATTTTTGGAGAACAATAAGATAATTTAGAATAGAGATTTTAGAAGACACGTTACAGGTTGTGCATTCAAATTTTGATATAAAAGATTTTTTTCAAAGCTTGGGAGTAAAGTCTACAATTGGGTTTTCTTCTTCTTCTTAACAAATCAACTTGGTGTTTGGAGGTAGAGGTTTTAAAATATCTTTTCAATTTATGTTGGAAAGATTGGCTTCTCTGTGTTTTTCTAATTATGAATAAATTTGTTTATGGTTACTTGTGTGTCAATTTGAGGGTTTGAAACATCTAATTTTACTATAACTTTTATTTAATATATTTTATGAGAAATATAAAGATACTTTTAGACACCCATTTGGATTTTATTTAACATATATAAAAATCATATATGATTGTTTTGTACAGACATAATCAAAGATTGACCATCATGCTAAAACAAGGCCTATTTGAGCTTGATTTTTCAATTAGAGACACATGAACAATTACTTATAAATTTTACAAAATAAATATTTAAGAAAATATCCTCTTTGTGATTATAAATAAGTTTATTATGAATACTTTTCTTGATTTTCATGAAGATCCAACTGTTCAAACAAAAGTTATGTTCTTTCTTCTAAATTGGTAACCTTCAAATCTGAATAGTGTTGCTAGGAAGATTCATATTTTACACCATTCAAATGAACTTTTATTTAGGACTAGTAATAAGAAATAATATGTGAAATTAAATTATCTTTACATCGATATAGGCTGAAGATCTTTACCATTTCATATGCGATTATAACATTTAAAATACCAGCTGGTTTACATAGAAGAAATGGATAAAAACTCAATGTTATGAACTTTGAAAATGTTTTATCTTTATTTTAAATATTATTGATTTAACATATAAAATATTTAATTCTAAACTTGTTAGATAATTAACAAACTAAGTTTATCTAAACTTTTATAACCTTTATATAATCAAACAAAACTTCTGAAAATAGTCTAATCTAAATCATTTGATAGAACCTTGTATTATTTGGTGCATCTAATTGAGGTTTTGTGATTTTTTTTTGTGATGGTTTTTGGAAATTTTAATGTGGTTTTTTATTTTGTGATGAATTTTATGTGAACTATTTAGCTACCCAAACTAGGATGTGCACTAGAGGCGTATTTTAAGATTTCTTTTATGATTGTTATTTGACTAGATGTAAGGATGTGCTTTATGATTCAAAATTGAGGGCTTATGTTTATGATATTTAATTGGTGATTGAATGTGATGACTTGGGTTTTGAGAAACAAAATATATTTTTGGGTTCCCTGTTAAGTAACCAAGTTCTATCATTATGGGTGTTGTGGTTTGAGACACAATTTTGGTTTATGTGCTTATGGGAGGTTCTCTAGGTACGTGTCTTTGGGAATCGCTTGCAATAGGGGTCCAAGACCCAAAGTGGTCAATACTAGGGTAACCTATTGCAAGTTTTGCAATAAGTGACAATATAGTAATTAAAATATCTTGCCTAACCCTTTTTCCTTCAAATACATTAAAAAGATAAGTTAGAGATGTGCCTTGATCATGTCTTGAGTACTTGTATAGGTTAAGGATGGGAATAGGATGATACCTAGTGAGAGGTATGACTAGTTTTCTTCATCTTCATGAGAGGTTATTCTAGTTCTACATGTGTCATGTTGAGGGTCTAGTGTCCAAAGTGACTAGTCCAGGGTAACTCAATGCTTGAGGGTCCAAGGTGTAATGATAGACCAGTCCAAAGTAACTCAAGTAGTTTGACCATGTGATGACACTCCCTAGTATGTAGCCTAAGTCTCCTCTATAGATTTTGTAGTTGCCTCTAGTGGTGCAGTTATTGGTGTTCTTCTTATTATTGGATGTATTTATTGTTGGTGTTTACTTTCATTGATGATGATTGGTGATTCATGGTGATTGTTCTTTTGACATGTGTATTTTGAATTGAGGTGCATATATTTTGTGGAATTTTTCTCAAGATTTTGGTACTCGATATATACTTTCTCTATGTATGTTGACTTGGTATGTGGTGTTGGTATTGGATGAATGTTCTTTCAATGTTGGTTACCTTTTCTTCTTGAGTATTTTGTGTTACCCTTGAGGCATATTTGGCTATTAGGATTCATTGACTAGGAATGTTTTATGGTTTGATTAGTTGTATGCAAATTGTTCATTATCTTCCCTACATGGTGGGAGTGGAAGCCTAACCAGATAACCACGCGGTCATGAGGTAGTGACTTCTTACCATTTGGGTCCCCCTCATATTTACAGATGTTGGAAGTTCAATGATGTAGTTATACTTTTATCATTATTATCCCTATCTTGGAGACTTATATTCAATTGAAATAATTATATGTTATCATGTATCTTGTATTTTGATATACTTGTATCTATTCTTGCATTCCCTATGACATGTGTAGTGGATGTTATCCATTAGATGTATTTTATTGTATGAATTGTATTCATGATTTTTCTTATGAGATTAATATGTTATATTTTAATGAGAATGGGCATTGTGCTTAAGACTTAAACAATTAATAAAAAAATCTTAAATGTGATTCAACATGAAGGAACCCTTGAGGGATGATATCTATATTGTAATTGCATGTGTAAAGTTTACATTTGTATATATTTATTTCACATTATTACTTTGATGTTGTATAAACTTTAGAAAGAAAAAAATAGTTCAGTAAACTTTGTAACATATTAGTTTTATTTCTTTCAGGTTCCTGAGTGAGGTGTTACATCTACAAAGTTCACTAATGAAAATAACATAGAGACTTCAAAAAACATTAGTTGTGAAGATGACAAAGTCAAATCTGCAAGACAAAGAAAAATAAAAGATGCAGTGCAAGTTTTTGATGTAGAATTCACAAGTTTATCTGATATTGTAATCATTCAATCATAGGCCAAAGATGATGCACAAATTTTTCACACTATCTGTCAAAATATCATAAATGACTTGGGAGCTCTTGATGCATATATCAAGGAGTCAAGAAGATGTGAATGGGAAGAAAAGGAACTGTATGCAAAGTGCACATTATCATTTAAGTTCACTAAAGATGGTGATTAAGAGCTGAAAAAGAAGCATGAAGAACTCTAAGTACTGGTAAATTAACTTCAACGGTTTGATTAGAAGATGAAAGACATTAAGGCTAAGGTTGGAAAGAATTATGATGAAATAAGTCTTATTGAGATTAATAAAGAGAGAATTGCTAAGAGGTTTTCACTTCTAAAAAAAATTTAAAAAAATCTTTGAAGATAGAAACTCTAGAATAACAAATAGAGGAATGTCTTAAGGCAAAGATATATATTGAAAAAAATTTCTATTCAGACCTAAATGCAATTGAAATTGCATCCTATAGACTTTGTGCCCTTCTTAGCATATATGAAGGAGTTACAAGTTCATGGGAGAAGAGCTTCAAGAGTCTAAAGACAAGTTTTGATGACTATATGACATGTCTATCTAGCTAATGCAAAGGTATCTAGATTCAAATTTTAAATTGTGTATAAGTTTTAACATCTTTGTCATTGATGTCAAGGTGAGAGAGAAAAGGAAAATTTTATTTAGGTATATGTGTATAAAGGAGAGTTAAGGTATATAATATAATTAGGAGATATACTGAAGGATGGTTAAAAACAATGATCCACAAGTTTTGAATTTTGAAATTTTTGATAAGGCCAATTTTGTAAAGTATTGATGCAAAACGTTTTTGGTACTTAGCCAATTTTGCCATGTGTTTTCATCAATGCAAAAGGGGGAGATTGTTGCCAATTTGGCTAAGGTAGATATTGAATTTTGTCATTTATGGCAACATATCTTCATTATAAAAAATATAGGTCTTGAAGACCAAGTTTTTGCATTCATACTTAGAAAATTGTCTAAGCATCAGTTAGGTTATCTAGCAAAATAGTTATAGTTTTGATATGCATGGTTAAGTATGGATAGGAAAGAGTGTCAGGATGATGTGTTCAAGTGTGTGAGTCAATACAATCAGTATGGAAGAAGCTATAATAGTTTTACTAATTGCAACATTATATAGACAAAACAAAGCATGATAGGAAAAGGGCAATTATGGATTAAGGAATTATTTTGTTTAAAAATATAATCACTTAACTAATTAGATATGGCATCATAGATCTTAACCCTAAGACAAAAATTTGTAATAATATATTTTTTCAACCATCTAAAAGCATGAAAGCCGATTGGATAGTATTTTGAGAATTGCAAAGGTATAAAGGAAAGTTTGTAAATGTGCACATAAGTGTGCAATGTGTATGCTATGTGAAAACTATATGATATGAAAATTATGATGTATGATCAAAGGATTGTGATTTTTTTGAAGATCAATGAAATTTATATCAAATATTGAAGATATCAGCAATGAACAAAAGGTTTTTGTATCAAGGAATTACATTATATATTGCATGTTTGGACAGTGGGCTCCTGTTGCATACATTTTGTATTTGTATATAACAACTCCTAACAAGGTTGAGGCTTCTAAAAAGGCCTATGTTCTCTAACAAGGACTGAGACACTCTATGTATGCAATAGACTATTAATAAGGTCAATATCTTTAACCAGCTACTTTTGATCAATCGATCATTTTGTGTGTACCATCCCCATTAGGATTTTACCTTGGCCAAGGTTTCCCTAGTTAACAAAATATGGTGTTATGAGTTCTCTTATTGCATGGTTATGTTTATTTTTCACCATAATTATTTTTCTTTCATATGAAAGGTATAAAGAAATTAAAAATATCTAGTTTTGGGCTAATGTTTTTAGAATACTGATTTATCCCCCCTCTTTTAGTATTCCCTATTTCTAACATCCTCAAGAAAATCTTTTGTGAATATATCTACTATCTTATCCTTTGTGCTAACATATTCAATCTAATCTCTTTCTCTATAACATTCTCTCTCAAAAAGTGATACTTAATAGATATACATTTTGTATTTGAATGTAATACTAGATTCTAACATACTTACAGTACTTGTGTTATCACAATGTACAATAATAGGTTCAGTGAACTCTATCCCAAAATCTTTCAACATTTTCTTTATCCAAATAATTTGATTACAATTTTTTGATGTTGCTACATACTCTACTTCTATTTTACTTTGTGAAATGAAGTCATGTTTCTTTTTTAGCCAAGTAACTAATCTTCCTCACGAGAAGAATGCTCCACCACTAGTGGTCTTTTTTCATCTATATTTCCTACCCAATTAGCATCAATATATGCACATAAAGTGAAATCATGGGATCTATCATTCCATAATATTTCATAGTTAGATGTTCCTTTCAAATATTTGAGGTCTAGTGTATGTCAAATACTATAATCTGACAGTCATAGATATATACTTTTTCTATTCAACAGTAGGAGATTCATCTTTGGTATATAACTTACATCTAGTTAGCATGAATTTTATAATAGATTTATGACTTTCCAATACAAATATTTTTATAAATATTTAAGATATATTATTTGTGATATAAAAATGTCATCTTTATTCTATACAATCTACAATCCTGAGAAGTATTTCATCTCTTCAATCATACTCATCTCCAATTCTTTCTTCATTTCCTCTAAAAATATATCACTTTCTTCATCATTACCTCCAACAATAATATCATCCAAAAATACTACAATAGTTAGTAAGACTTTATCGTTCTTTCTTAGGTGCAAGTTACTATCAACATTACCTTTCACAAATCCTATTTTTTTCAAATGCTTATCCAATCTTGCATACTAGGCTCTAGGTCCTCGTTTTAGTCCATTCAATGCTTTTTTCAATCTACAAACCATATCAATTTTATCTATCAAAGGAAAACCATTAGGTTGTTCAATGTATAACTCTTCCTCTATTTCTACATTTAGAAAGGTTGGTTTGACATCTATTTGATAAAATTTAAAGTTTTTGTTAGTTGCATATGCCAAAAATATTCTTGCTACCTCTAGTCTAGCAACAAATGCAATTTTTTTTCTAAATCAATTCCTTCTTGCTATGAATAACCTTTACATACCAATCTTTCTTTGTTTCTCACAAATTTACCTTCTTGATTCATCTTGTTTCTAAACACCTATTTTATTCCAATAGCATACAAATATTTAGGTCTAGGAGCCAATTTCTAAGTCTTGTTCTTTTCAATCTAATCTCATTCTTCTTTCATAGCATTTACTCAATAATCACATTTACAAGCTTCATCAACATTCTTATATTCAACTTCATAAATTAAACATAGCTCTTCATCTATCTTGTTCCTTGTCATGACTCATTTTTCCTTGGTTGCAATGATTTGTTCAACAAGATGATTTCTTTTCCACATCATTGGTAGGTGTCACTTGTTCAATTCTAACTTCTTCTCTAGGTTCTGATATGTGTTCTTCTCTTTGTATTTCTCCTTGTCAATGAGTCTACAACTCAATGTTAGTTTCATAAGATAATTATTTCTCAAGATTCTAAATGTTAGTTCTCTAATTAGTCTCTCCATCAAAATCATGATCAACTATCCTCTCTTGAATTTTGAATCTTTCATTTGTTAGAAATAAATAATACTACAAGGGGGGAGGGTGATTCAATATTCAACAAGCTTTTGTCCACCACTAAATATTGTTAATTTCTTTATAACTTACACATGAAAGTAAATCAACAATGTTGAACAATAAAAATAACCATGCACAAAGAGATCTCATAACACCATTATTTTTAACTGGGGAAACGCTAGCTAAAGGAAAACCCCAGTAGGGATGGTACTCACAAGATGATCCACTAAAAAAAAGAATATTTTTAAGGATATTGACCTTGTTAGGAGTCTATGAAATGCATATAATGTCTTGAGTCCTTCTTAGAGGACTAGGCTCTGTTAGAAGCCTCAACCCTATTAGGAGTTGGTAGAACAAATACAATGTATGCAAGAAGAGCCCACTACCCTAACATGCAATTATACAATAAAGTTTCTTCACAAAGTAGGTATACATACAGTAATGTCTTACTATTGTGTCTCATACTTTCTCTAATCATACATCATATTTTGCATCATATAAGGCTCACATATTATTCAAGATTTCTTCACATATAGTTTGCATCACATTTACTTCACATTATTCAAATGTTATTTGTACAAGATATCATCTTTACTTATATCTTGCAAGCTAATCAGGGTAAACATCTAGGATGTCATCCCATTATTACTTAGTAATTATTTTTTCATCTAAATAATTCCTTAAAGTCGTACAATCCAATTCTTTGATATGCTATGTTTTGTTCTGTTAAATATCTGTGATGGCATCTTGACTATAACTTGCATTGTACCATCTATATAGGTATGTGCACTAACATACCTCATTACCACCTTGTCATATATCGGTCCTTGATTGTGCATGTCCTAACTCAATTTCAACCATATGTATATGTCATATCTATCTCTGTACTACTACAATACTTAGATAATTTTCTAACTGTGATTGCATAAATGAAATACTAAATACATGTTTCCATAAATGACAATACATTGTAAATCTAATTAGCCATATTTCCAACAATACCCCCCTTTGACATAGATGGAAACATTTGGAAAAATTTGCTAAGTCCGAAAATGGTGTCATACAAAAATGAATACAAAAAGTAACTACACCAAAATTGTGTTCGAAATAGAAAATATTTTATTCATATTTTAGTGGATCATTACCTTCCTTAGTACTCCTTACAATGGTATATAATTTTACTCCCCCTTACACATACATATATGCTTCTCCTTTATACATATACAATTTTCCTTACATATACTTCTCCCCCTTTGACAATCAATGGAAAAGATGTCAAAAATTGTGTTTTCACATGCTGATCAACTTGTCATTCTAAGTAAACAATTTTCAAAATCATGTTTCAATCACTCCAAATATTTCTTCCAATTCTCCTTGACTATGCTAGATATATTTATGAGTGTCCATAGTGCATAGGATGCAACTTCTACTGCTCTCAAGTTAGTATAACCAAACTTGTCATAGGAGGCATTAGCTGTAAGACATTCCTCCAATTACCTTTGCAAAATGATAACTTTAGATGATATGAATTCTCTAAGTATAGATAATCTCCTTAATACCTTTTTTTCAAATTTAATGCTTCTAATATCATTGTGGATCTTCTCCATCTTTTCTCCAAAGTGTTCAATGTTTTTCTTAGGTTTCTACAATCTAGTAGTGGGTGTTTGAAGCTCACTCATTTGGCCTTTTATCTTATTCTCAAAATTTGACAAGCAATTGTATGACAATGTGTACTGCCCATACAAATTCTTACCTCCATCAATGTTCTTCCCCAATTCCTTGATGCATACATCTAGTATCTTCAAATCATTTCTTACATTTATGCATACTATATCAAATAGTGATGCATCATGCTTTGCTTGTGCTTGTACTGAAGGTACTTTAGAAAAGGTTGTGATTTCTTCATCAAAAGATTTCACAAATTATTTTTCCTTGTTCTGCAAGTCTAGATTTGTAACAGTTGTGTGAACTTTCTTTTGCATCTTATCCAAGACTTCTATCAATGTTCTCTCCAAGGACTTAACTAATTTGTTCTTTTTGAAAATAGATTGAAAGAGATAATTGTTAATAGGGATTTTTGAACAAGACTATGTGTTTCAATCATTTTTTTGTCACTAATGTCAAACCTGCTATTTGCTAGTAAGACAATTTCTTATAAGATTCAAGTACTATCACTTAGTTGATTGATGAAGAGGATTTGATCAAAAGATGTAACAACACCTAGAGGAAAGGTTGATTTATGGTTATGTAATAAAGTACAAGGATCAGTTAAGATAGTGGTAACATGATGCATTGGTTATCTACTTAATGTTACAAATGTTGGCTACACTAAGTAATATTGAAAGAACATATGATACAAAGTTTGTCTACTAAGCTTGACTGAGTGGATAGTAGGTGCTGAGAGGATAGTAGGTTTTGAGAAATTGGTTTTCCACATAAACCATTGTGTTATGTGTGTTGATGAATCTATTATGTTTCATGCTTTACATTTTTGCAAGTTGATTTGACAATAACCTACAAGTTTTGAGTGATTGCATAATCTTATGGATGTATGCATAAGTATAAATGTTTTATGTGTTCACTATGTTGTGAAAATTTTTATTTCTACATCTAGACCTTGGATAACTGATTCACCCCTTGTCAGTTATTCTAAAGAATTCCAACAATTGGTATCAGAGCCATCTACTTAAGAAGACTAGTTTGATGTTACTAGAAGAACAAAGATCAAGATGTTGAAAAGAGATGTACCCAAGCTTAATAGAGATAATTTTCGATGAAGCTAAATGTTCAAGGACTTGGAGATCATGCACAATCTACCATTATAGTGGAATATGTTGATCCAGCAAGAGCCCTAACTACTAAGGATATGAAGAAAAAGAAACAACACAATCAGGCAATGTTAATGATTTCCTCTACCCTAAGCTATGCTGAATTTGATGATATCAAAGGATGTGACATTGCAAAGAAAATGTGGGATGCCCTACACACTATCTATGGAGGAGACAAGAATGTACAAAGAGAAAAATTTGAGAGTCTTAGAGGCAAGTTTGATGATATGAGAATTGAAGAAGGTGAAAATATTGCTCAATATGTTACTAGGATAAAAGAAGTTTGTTAGTGCAATCAAAGGAGCTATAGGTTAGATAGGTGATGATACCATGTTAAGTAAAGTCTTAAGAAAACTACTACCTATTTATGTTATTAAATTTTATGCAGTTCAAGAACAGAGATGTATTCTAGGAAATGATCTAACCCTTAAAGGTCTGGTAGGTAGACTCACTTCTTTTGAGCTATCTGACTTTGATAATTACAAACTTGAAAGTCTTGAATCTTCTTTCAAAGCTAAGTTATTATTGAAGAACTCTAAAGAGCCCAAGTAGAAGAAGAGAAGAAAGATAAAATATGTATCTGGTGATAGTGATATAGATGAGGAGGATGTTGAACAATTGGAAGCACTAATAGAAATGAGATTTCATAAAGGAAAAGGCAAGTTCAAAGATAAGTTACCTATCATTTGTATCAATTGCAATGAGGTTGGTCATATTGTTGTTGGATGTACACAGAAGAAGAACTATAGAGGTTGTTACAAGTACAAAAAAAAGAGAGAATATGATAGAAAGATTACAAAGGTAAAGGTAAGAAGTCATGCTACATTACTGAAGAAGAAAACATGGATGATGATGAAGTGGTGTATGTTGCAATGAAGGATGAATCTGATGAATATGAGGCAACTACACTTGTGACTTGCGTAAAAAAAAATGATAAATGGATCATTGACAGTGGATTCTCACATCACATGACTAGAGACAAAAGTAAGTTCATTACTTTAAATTTTTATGAAGGAAATAGTGTAAGATTTAGTAATGATGCACCATGTTTGATAAAAGGAAAAGGTTCTATCAAGCTCACAAATAAGATTCTATGTGACAATTCTTACTATGTTGAAGGATTAAATTATAACTTGTTGAGTGTGTCACAATTGAATAATTTGGGATGTAAGATTGAATTTGAAAACAAGATTTCTAAGATATATGATGCTGATGGAAAGTTGTTTGGAAAAGGTGATCAAACTAGAAGTAATCTATTGTGTCTAGATATAGAATATGTTACTTTTCTTGTTGTAAGATTTGATGATGTATGGCTATGGCACAAGAGGTTATGTCATGTCAATTTTGATAACTTGGTTAGTATCAGTAACATGAAGAAAGTCAGAGGTTTTCCTAAGTTTAAGAAACCTGACAACACAATATGCAAACAATGTTAGCTAGGAAAATGGACCAAGTCAAGCTTTAAGAATAAAGCTTATATGTCTAAAGAAATACTAGAGATTGTTCATACTAAATTGTGTGGAACAATTGATGTGCAAAGCTACAAAGGAGATAAGTACATTATGTTATTTGTTGATGATTATTCTAGAATGATGATAGTTATGTTTTTGAAATAGAAATCTAATGCTTTTCAAATATTTAAGTGGTACTTAGCAAGAGTTGAGAAAGAAACAGGTAAGAGTCTAAAATGTTTGCGATCAGATAGAGGAGGAGAAGTCACATCAAATGAATTTGAGATGTTCTATAATGAAAAAAGAATCAAAAGATAGACATTTGCACCTAGAACCCCTCCATAGAATGGTATTGTTGAAAGGAGAAATAGGTTTATAATGGACTATGCTAGAACACTCATGATGGAGAAGAATGTTGTTTTTAAATACTGTAGAGAAGCTATAAGTACAACTGTCTATACTTTGAACTGTGTGCAAGTTAAGAAAGGTACTCATTTAGCACCTTTTGAAATATGGTATGGGAACTCACCCAATGTGAAATATTTTAAGGTATTTAGAAGCAAATGTTACATTCTTAAAGATGTTAGGTATGGTAAACTAGATGCAAAAAGTGAATAAGGTATATTCTTTAGATATTCCACAAGAAGTAAAGCTTATAAGTGTTTGAATACTAACACTAACAAAGTTGTCAAAAGTGAAAATGTGAATTTTGATGAATATACAAAAGTACATGAGGCTAAACCTATGAAAGAACCAAAAGGATACAAATCATTTGTATAATTTTATGAAGGAATGCCTACTAAAGAAGATGCTAAAAATCAGGTTGGAAACCAATGATGATTTTTAGTGACTGTCGAGTCACACCCTATGAATGCCAAGTTACATTCAGGAACTGAGCCACATTCAGATGCTAAGTTATAGAATGAACTGAATGCACATTTTGATTCTGAAGTTGGTGGACATGAATGAAATGTTGAGATAATTGACAGAGATGCACATTGTGATTCTGAAGCTGAAAGACAGAGTGAAGAAACAAAAACTAAGCCAAGATAGTTTAAATATGTCAAAAGACATCATCCTACTGATCAAATCATTGGAAACAAAGATGTTAGGCCAATGACAAGAAATAGATTGAGAAGTGAATCATGTTTGTTAAGCATGAAGGTGTACCTATGAATCATGGGCCTTTGAACCTCATAGACACTTCAACATGGTCATTACCTACGAAATCATCCTGGGATAAACACTGGATTGTTCATCCAGAATGCCCAACAGAGCAACCCATTGCCTCTTATCTAAAGAGATTTTGCCTAATTAATGTCCTCAAATTCGAGGAGTAGGCAACCAGACCCTCTAAGAATGAAGGATTTAAATGCAACTATATGATTGTGCAGATTAATCTATATGTTATGCAAGCATTAATCTAAGAATAGATAAAATAAACTAGATTATATGTATGCGAATTAAATCTAAATGAGATAGAACAATTAATCTAAATGATATTAAGCTAGATGATATTAAGCTATGACAATAATAAGAAAATGAGTATGCAATTTAGTAGCAATTCGATAGCATAAGAATTCAACCTCTATAATGAGGGACTAAAAGACCCTTATATAAAAATCTTGAAATCCATCAATGGTCATGATCAACTCGGATCAATGGTTAGGATTGAAGAAAAGATTTAGTTAAAATGAAAACTTCCTTAAGAAAGGAGAGTTAACTGAGCTTTTCATGAGTGTGAAAACAAGTTAACTAGAGTAATTCCAATTTGAGAGATAGTTCACTCAAAGTTTCCATTTTGGGACTGAAGAGAAGATTTTGAAGATATTATTTAATTTAATAAAGTGAGGTATGACCTCATAACTGCCCCTTTTTCATTTAATTGAATAATCACATTCAATTAATTAAAGTGAGCATAATTATTAAATTAAATATTTTAATTCCCATAGTACATTAGCCTTAGGATATAATTTAATTTAATTAAAGTATAAAGACTTTAAATTAAATTAAATCTAATCAATAGGTTTAATGTGACTAATATGAGTCAATACTTTAGGAATTAAATGAATAGCATGATTAATACAGATTTAGGTTTTTTGCATTTGACAATTAAGACAAGTAACGAGTAGCAGAATAAGAAATGCCTAGTCACATAGGACTTAGAATTGATCAAAATAGACCAAAATTGGTGATATGGCAATGAGCCAATTTTGGGGTATTACATTTTTCCCCTCTTTGAATGAATGTGCGAGTAGCACATTCGATTCAAAGAAAATCAAAAAGTGTGATGCAAAGATCAAGAGATGAGATTGGTTCTGCCATTGATGACACAAATACCAATTGATAAGCTTTTAAGGACCATCTCTAGAATAGAGCTTAATCCCAAGGAATCCAAGCAAGATACCTAGATACCCAAAATTGATAAGCATTTTAAAGGTTTCCTTCAGAACAAAGTTTAACCTTTAAGGACCCAAATAAAATGTCTAGATACCCGAGAGCGATAGCATTTAAAAGATCATCTCTAGAATGGAGCTTAACCTTTAATGATCCAGATAAAACACCTAGATACCTGATTTGAAAGCATTTAAAAGACTATCTCCAAAATGGAGCTTAATATTCAAGGATCCAGATAGAACACCTAGATACTTGAATTGAAAGCATTTAAAAGACTATCTCAAAAATAGAGCTTAATCTTTAAGAATCTAGATAGAACACCTAGATACCTGAATTGAAAGCATTTAAAATATCATCTCCAGAATAGAGCTTAATCTTTAAGGATCTAGATAGAACACCTAGATACCTAAATTGAAAGCATTTAAAAGACTAACTCCAGAATGGAGCTTAATCTTTAAGGATCTAGAATGAACACCTAGATACTTGAATTGAAAACATTTAAAAGATCATCTCCATAATAGAGCTTAATCTTTAAGGATCTAGATAGAACACCTAGATACCTAAATTGAAAGCATTTAGAAGATTATCTCCAGAATGGAGCTTAACCTTCAAGGATCCAGATAGAAAACCTAGATACCCGAGATTGAAAGCATTTAGAAGATTATCTCCAAAACGGAGCTTAACCTTCAAGGATCCAGATAGAAAACCTAGATACTTGAGATTGAAAGCATTTAGAAGATTATCTCCAGAACAAAGCTTAACCTTCAAGGATTCAGATAGAACACCTAGATACTCGAGATTGATAAAAGATAACAAAGTCCAATCATGAGTCGTAGAATCATCCCCAGAACAATACTTGATCCTCAGGAGTCGAGGTTTAGACTATCCCAATACCTATCCATCTAACTCTAAGAAGAGCTATTATAAGGTTGATAAATTTGATGAAAAGATAAGATAGATGGAAAAGATGACAGAAAGAGGGGGACAAGATGCCTCGAGTGATGAGATGCCCCAAGTGATCAGGACATAAGATGGAAACTAGATGTCCCTAGCAATGAGATTCGAATTGAGTTGAGTTTTAGTTCAATGATGTAATCATCCTGCCCCCTCGGGAGTGAAATTGAAAGATGACACACTAGAAATATGATGTAGATAGCATAAATAGATATTGGAGAAATCCAAGATTCAGTAGAATATGGAAGAGATTAGAATGATTAGAAGATGATTCAAAGTCAGTTTAGCATGCTTCTGAGGTCTAGAAGACCAAGTTTGACCATTAGTTGACTAGAATTAAGCAAAGTTGACTTGAGTTGAATATTTTCAAAATGAATTTTGCAAATATGAATAATTTAGAATTGAAAGAATTTCAGGAATCCCAAGATATCAGATAAATTCAGACTGCACAAGCGTGTGATTGCATCGGTCCCCAAAACTTTAAAATGCATGTTTGAGGCATTTAGGTGTGTCAAATTTTGAATTCGATCCCAAAAATGGATCTAGAATAGTCCAATTAGCTCGGGGTGTGATTTTTGGGCAAATCCAAGCACTTTCAA
Organism: Cupressus sempervirens; assembly: GCA_028749045.1. Classification (NCBI taxonomy): domain Eukaryota; kingdom Viridiplantae; phylum Streptophyta; class Pinopsida; order Cupressales; family Cupressaceae; genus Cupressus; species Cupressus sempervirens. The sequence continues at coordinate 879,918,909 of CM053786.1, forward strand.
AAATTAGATCCACCCCTATATAAGGGTCCAAGGTGTCATTTTCAAACTAATTTGTGCTTTTGTCTTCTAGTGATTTTGAGCTCTAAGAGAGACATGGTAGTTAATGTGAGATATCATTGATTTGAGCACTCCAGACATCATAGTTGGCCAACAGACTACAGACCACCGATGAGTCGTTGATTCCTTACCTTCGTATTTTTTCTTACATGCATTTATAAGTCATTTATTGCATTTATTAGCATGTTTTTAGGAGGTCCAATCTATCTTCGTGCAAGATCTATTATCTTTCACATGAAGATCTTCTTTCTTCATGCGAAGAAATAGGGTGCACTATTTCTTTGTGTGCGACAAGAAGGATCTTCGTGAAAGAGGCACTCATCTCTCACACGAAGAACGAGATTCTTCCCACGAAGGGATTTTTTTTTTGCGTGAAAAGATCTTTTCTCACGCACTTACATGATTTTTTGTGCAAGATTTTAGATCTTCGTGCAAGACTTTGAGAACTTCGCGTGAGATTTCACAAACTTTGCACGAAATCCCGTGACAGTCATGCTTAGAAGTTTCACTTTTGTGCTCAAAAATTGCATTTTAATTTGTTTTGGTGTATCGTTTCAACTTGATACTGATTAGTTTGTTTGTCCTTTTTGTTGTGCATTTAGGAGGCCTTCGGTAATGTCGCATTTAGATCGTATTACCCACCATATGGGGAGTTATTGTGGAGTCTTGATGCTGTCGGCCTAACACATATTGAGTGGTTGGGTTTATCTTCATTGTGTCAAATTCCAACTGTGATGGTGAATCACAGCTTACTGACAACTTTGGTGGAGCATTTCCATTCAGAGATGAACACTTTTCATTTGTCAATGGGTGAGATTATTATTACCCCAGAGGATGTATGGAGGATACTGAGGATCCCATTTCACGGTGCCCAGGTCACCTATGATACAGTGCCTCGAGCAGGGATAGAGGCACTATCCATTATGTTTGGAAGAGAGCTGCCAAGGGGCAGGGCCATCAGCTAGGATGAGCTAATGCACACCTATGGATTGATGCATAGGCTGGCATTTGTGCTAGCTATATTTTTGAGCTATTTCTTATGTCCCGATAGAGGACAGCATGGTTTGGAGTGCGGGTGGGGAGCCATGCTTCGCAGGATGTTGGAGGCACCCGAGATCTTTTGGTGGGGTCAGTGCATGTTGGCCCATCTTTCCATGAGATGCACGAGGTCATCTTCCATGAGAAGAAGATGATGGCAGATGGAGTGTACATCTTACAGGTATGGGCATGGGAGCACCTTCCCATATGCAAGCCCATTTTTGAGGATGCCAGAGAGCCCATGGAGCCCTATAAATGTAGATATTAAGGGCACATTACCCAGGTCCACCTGGGTAAGACTGAGCACTGGAGGATACATCTTGATGACCTAGTGTCTGTTGTATGGTGACCTTGGCAAGAGACAGAGGACTAGGATGATGCCCCCAGAGAGCTACCATGGATGTTTAGTTCTTGATCTCTGGTGAGAAGGACCACATCAGTCATAGAGAGATCTGTGATTTCATGAGTGTGGCGACAGTATGGCCAACCACAAGACATATCTCATGAGTGCTACACCTATGCCAGGTTGAAAAAGGATGTTGAGTAGGGATGGCCACCATGGATGGATCTAGGGTGATCCATGATAGATATTCACAGCCTAGCTACAGTTCAGTGGGACTACCTACCAGAGGTAGTAGATGTAGGGATGATGCTTGCGTCTCAAGTATTTTTGATCAACCATATGTTTCCACACTTTACAGATCCACTGGGGATGATAGGGTAGGCATAAAGGCAGGTGCCACCATAGCAAGAGGTGCAGCCACAGCCACCAGGTTAGCCATAGTAGCAGTCACAGGTCTGGCGCTAGGTACAGTAGATGCAGATTCCCCCACATCAAATGGGATCAGACCTAGGTGCTGAGGGCAGTGGGATAGGACACAGTCGATGGTAGAGATAAAGGATAGAAGAGAAGGTCCCTCAGTAGGAGGCTCCATAGTAGCAGGTGCCACCATAGTAGGAGGCGCCACCATAGTGGCAGGCATCAAAGATGTTGGATGAGGATATGCCAAATCAGCTAGTAGGTGGGGTGTAGGACACAGTATGATGGTACTAAGAGTAGATTCGCCAAGCCTCCCGGTAGTTGGGCAATCTATAGATTTTAGTGGCAGTCTAGGATGTGCAGCTGGTGGAGAGATAGCGAGAGATAGATTGATGGAGAGAGTGCACAAAGACTGCCAAGTGGAGATTGGAGCTAGCACAGGATGAGATTTTCTTTTAGTCAGGTCAATCTACCTACTATTATGTTGCATATACGAATGTAGTACTAGATGAGAACTACAAGTTCAACACTTTTCTCAATATGTACAAGAGTCTGGGGGTGCACGACCTCCTACTAGACCAGATATGCCACCACCACCTCTACCACTAGCTGCTCCTGCTCCTGCTGGAGGCAAGGGTATGGGACAGAGTTAGACGCCCTGTGCCTGACTCTAATTTTGATCTCTGGCTATGTATCAACTGGTGTGCCAGCACCAAATATATCATTTTTGATCAATTGCACTCAAGTAGCACCCATTTTTGTACTGACCCATTCTTTTGATATATAGATATATATATATATATATATATACGAGATCTTGAGTCAAGTATCCATGTGTACATGTCATTGTCTGTTTTGCTTTACTTTGATGTACATGAGATGTCAATATTATGATGATGAGATACATGTTATACTTTGATATGAATGCATATGTATTCTAATGTGACGTGATGTGATGTGATTATGAGCATGTAGAGTAGATATTTTGAGTATATGTATGCAATGCACATGGAAATGGATTGACATCTCATGTAGTGTTGCGTTTTATTGCTTGACAATGACAGGTATTCCATTGAGGAGTGTGAATCAACAAACCAAATGTTTGTGCAGCCGTGAAGAAACCTAACATGTTTGAAGATGCCCCCAATCCTTCATCACACAGGGGAGAAATAGAATCACAATCAAATTGCATACATATGCAAGTGAAGTATGTAATACAAAACTATGTTAAATGCAACCCTAGGTCGGGTTACCAAGCCTCGATATTTAATTATCATTGGATATAGAACAAAGCTCGTAGGTCATACAATTCCCACTGACATTGCAATCATGGAAATATGAATATAATATACATTATTGGTTTGTCGGGATTAAATGTAAGCATTCAAAGCACAAGAAGCCAGAATGACCAGAACATTTTTCCCTTTTAATGTAGCAAGTTAACATAAGCATCAAAGCATAAATTCTAGGATGACCTAAATGTTGCTTGCATACAAACATACTAGACACATGGGAGATCCATCTTATGCTAAGTATTCAATATTTATTTTTTCCGCAATGACTCTTACATTTGTAACCTAAGATAGATGTGTGCTAGATATACTCACAGTGACCCATACGTTCACTTAGCAAGATGAGTATCAGTATTTACTATAGCATTAAGAGTTCACTCCAAAAAACAAGGAAAAGAACCAACATTATTGACGTATTCATATAAAAGGATTTGAGGTACACAAAGCTATCCAATACGAGATGAAGGCTCTTATAGTGGACACTCCTCTTATAGGAATAAGTCAACTAATTGGAACTAAACCGCAAATAGAAAGTAAAGAAAAGATCGTGCCCCCCAATCATTACTTCTCTAGTCGAAGATGAAATCATCAAGTTTCTCAAGGAGATATGATAAAGCAAAAAACAAAGAATACAAAGAAAGAGCTCAGTCTATCCAAACAAGTATGTCTTTCTTCTTTTTATTTTTTGAGTTCAATGTTTTGGGATTGATGTCAAGTGTCAGTGTCCAGAACATGTTTGGAAGAAATCTCTTCAGTAGGGTGACAACAGTAGGCAGATGTAGTCAGAATGACTGGTGACCGAGGTCAAAGAGGGATCTTCATGATGAAGAACCTAAGAAGGACTGAGTGATAGTAGACAGACACAGCCAAGACAACTAGTGACTGACACAAGAGAGATCTTCCATAAAGGAATCTGGAGACATAATCCAAGCAACAGTAGGTAGACATAGTTGAAACAACTGGTGACTATTATGAAAGAGATTCTATGAGGAAAATCTCAAAAAGAGTGACACTAGCGACATTAGGCAGACATAATGAGGATCATTGGTGACTGTCACGAAGGAGATTCTATGAGAAGAATCTTAGAAAGAGTGACACTAGCGAGAATAGGCAGATGAAGTGAGGACCATTGGTGACTATCGTAAAAGAGATTCTATGAGGAGAATCTCAGAAAGAGTGACACTAGCGATAGTAGGCAGATGCAGTGAGGATCACTAGTGATTGTCGCGAAGAAGATTCTATGAGGAGAATCTCAAAAAGAGTGAGACTAAGGGGAAATTCCCCTGAGCTATGACAAGACTCAATCCATGGATACATGAGAAAAAAGTAGGAAAAGTAGGAAAGTGAAAACATGAAAGTGACTATACAGAATGGCTAGAAGATGCACTGCTACCATGATTACTGGAGCGTTGGGAACAAGAGGTACCTATTTACTAGGTTTTCACCTTCTTGGCAAGATTTTCTATTTTGCTACCATGATGCATGTTTCCAGGTCTTCACCAATAGCACTTTTCTTTTCTTTCAATTTTTTTGTATTTTTTGGATTTTTTAATTTTTTTGGTGTTACCAAGGTGCCTATTGCTAGGTTTTCACCAGGATAACAATTTTTCAAGACTTTTTCTGATTTTTAGATTTTTTTCAGGACATATAGATATGTACAAAGATCTTACTGATTTTAGATCAACTATAAAACCACTTTAGCTGGAGAGTGTTGATAGGTTCTTTAAGCACTTCTCCTTTGGTTGTGGAAAGCTGATAGGTGCCAGATCCATACACTACAGTAATGATGTACAGACCGAGCTAGTCTGGTTCAAACTTTCCCTTTTGTACTCATTGTTGTTGATTCTTGGGGTTCTCTCTCAAGATGAGATCACCCAGCTAGAAGTCACATGGCTTGACCTTTCGATTGTAGCTTCTAGCCATTCTTTGTTGATATGCCCGTAGATGATCACATGCCACTTGTCGACATTCATCTAGTAACACAAGCTCTTGAAGTCGAGCGATCCTGTAGTCATCATCAGTGATAAGGCCCTTCATAGATATTCTCACACTAATACATTTGGTACCAAATTGCAATGGTAGTTCCGTTGCAATTTTTCTATCACAACCTTGTCATCATCGCAATTGCGACGGTCTACTATCGCAATTGCGACAATGACAAGGTTGCGACAGAAAAACTGCAATGGCACTACCGTTGCAATTTGGTACCAAATGTATTAGTTTTAAGGTAGGAATCTTGACCTCTATTAGAAGCACAGCATCTACCCCATATACCAAAGCAAAGGGAGTCATGCTCGTTGGAGTTCTTATGCTTGTCCTATATGCCCATAGGGCTGGGTTGATTTGGAGATGCCAGTCTCTCCCTGACTTGCTGACTGTGTGATGAAGAATTTTGAGGATTACCTTATTGGATGCCTCAGCTTGGCCATTACCCTGGGGGTAATAAATGGAAGACCAATGTTGTGTGATTTTGAATTTCTTGCATAGTTCCTTGAGGTCTTTATTCTTGAATTGTCCTCCATTGTCAGTAATGATTGAGGACGGTACACCATATTTGCAAATGATGTACTTTGTGATGAAAAGTGCTATAGTTTTGCCATAAAAAATGGTGAGAGGTACTACCTCTATCCACTTCGTGAAATAATATGTAGTTCTGATAATGAACTTATGTCCATTAGAGGAGGTTGGGTGGATCTGTCCTGCCAAGTCAAAGGCCCATTGTTGAAATGGTCATGTTGTAGTAGAGGGAATCAGCTCTCTGGCTGGAGCATGAATTAGATCCCCATGTAGTTGACACTTCTTGCAGGACCTAGCATACTTGATAGCTTCTTGCTCCATCTTGGGCTAGTAGTAACCAGCACAAAGGAGTTTGCGAGCTAGTGTCAGGCCATTAGAATAAGATTTGCAAATACCCTCATGAACATCAATTAGTACATGTTTGGACTCTTTAGGTTCTAAACACCTAAGGAGTGTTCTGTCAGACCTCTCCTATATAGATCATCAATAATGATGACATAATGTGAAGCATTATGGATTAGGTAATGTTTCTCATTCTGGGTCAGACCTTCTAAAATGTTTGGATTACAAAGGTAGGAATAGATGTGATGGTAGCAAGATGATTCTTGTCCTATAATGGAACAGACCATCTTAGAATGAGGGGTGTCATAGGCTGGGTAGTGTAACGCTTCCAACAAGAACTCATGTCAGAGATCATTTTCAGGGATTTGTAGTAGAGAGGCCAGAGTGGCCATGGCATCAACTGCTTTATTATCTGCTTGAGGAACTTGCTAAAAAGTGATGCGTGCAAAATACTTCTTTAAGTCATCAACCATGCGCTTGTTAGGAATTAGTTTCTCATCCTTTTTTTGGTACACATCATTAACCTGGTTGATAAGAAGCTGAGAGTCACCAAAGATATCTAACTAATCCACTATCCATTTAGTTGCAATTTTCATGCCATTGATCAAAGCCTCATATTTAGCAATGTTATTTATACAAGGAAACAAAATCTTGTACGCTTTGGGCAATGAGTATCTCTATGGTGTAATCAAGAGTAATCCAGGACCTGATCCTTATTGTGTGAAGGACCCATCGAAGAACATAACCCATGTGTGATACATGAGTGTTAGAATCGACTCATTTGGAAAATCAATGTTCATTGACAAAAGACTCTGTATGGGTGCATTGGCCAGTTGATTTGCAATTTCCTATCCCTTGATAGCCTTGCATTCAACATATTGGATGTCAAACTCACTGAATATCATAACCCATTTAGCCAATATTCTTGTAAGAGCTGCCTTACTAAGAAAGTACTTTAATGGATCTATTTTAGCCACAAGCTGTGTAGAGTGGGCAAGCATGTAGGATCTCAACTTCTAGGAAGCAAAGACAACTGCCAGGCAAGCTTTCTCAATAATTTTGTAGTTCTTCTCATAAGAGACCAATCTTCGGCTCAAGTAATAAATAGCTCTTTCTTTTTTGTCCTTATCTTCTTGAGCCAATAGGATGCCCAGAGATGTTTTAGTGGCTGAAATGTATAAAAGAAAAGGCTTCCCATGAATAGGAGGCATCAAGATTGGTAGATTGACAAGGTATTGTTTAATCTATGTTAAGTTTTGCTCACAATCCTGGCTCCAATTGAATTTCACACCCTTATGTAAGGTCTTTGTGAAGGGTTGTGATCTATTCGCTAATTGTGAAATAAACCTACGAATAGATTGAAGCCTTCCCTATAGCCCTCTCATCTAATTGATGTTTCGAGGTGGTGGCATGTCCATTATTTCTTATAATTTCTTTGGATCTACCTCAATTCCTTTTGTAGAGACAATGTATCCCAAAAACTTCCATGATGTGACACCAAACATGCATTTCTTAGGATTGAGCCAAAGACTAAACTTTTCCATATGATCTAGGATGGGACCCAAATCTTGTAGATGAGTATTGTGTTTAGCACTTTTGACAAAGGTATAATCAACATAGTCCTCCATGGTTCTATGCATCATATCATGAAAAATTGTACTAACAGCTCACTAATATGTAGCACCAGCGTTCTTCAAACCAAATGGCATCACATTACAACAAAAGATTCCCCATGCACATGTGAAAGCCATTTTCTCCTGGTCTTCTGGTGCAATTTTTATCTAATTGTATCCAAAAAAACTATCCATAATTGAATACATCTCATAGCCAGCCATCATGTCCACAATCATATCAATATTAGGGAGTGAAAAGACATCTTTAGGACATGCCACATTAAGATCATGGAATTCTATACAAACCCTGATAGATTTATCATGCTTGGAAACTGGAACAATATTGGATATCCATTCAGCATAATCAATTGCATGGATGAAACCAACCATTAGGAGTTTCTCCAATTCTGCTTTGATGAGCAATGCAATGTGAGGGTGCATTTTCTGAAGCTTCTATTTAACTGGTTTGATACCTGGTGCTATGGACACATGATGCATGATAAGAATAGGATCCAATCCTGGGATGTTAGAGTATGTCCAGGAAAAATTTATTTTCTTTTCCTTGAAAAAGGCAATGAATTGTTCCTTCTCTTTAGGTGACAGTGACTATGCCAGATGTATCATATGAGGATGTTCTTTTGTGCCTAGGTTAATTGGCTGTGTTGGCTCTATCAATAGTGATGATCTCTCCTAAAAGTGACTGGGAAGGACATTAAATATCTCATCTACAGGAACCTCAGAGAGGTTTTCACCCTTGGATATGTCTTTTGTTTTTACTTTTTTGGGTTCCAACACTGCCACAATGTGGTTTTCACCATTAGACCTTTTGAATATTTTCTTTTTAATTGTGTGACTGAGATATTTGATGTCAACCTCATTCATGTTGATGCTCTACTCATTGGTGGAAGACATTACAAGTTCAATATCATTTAGGTAATAGGTGAGAGCATAGTCATTCTGGAATGTGGGGACTTCACTAGATGCATTGGGGTTCCAGTCTATGCTCGGGATGTGTGAGTGAGAGAGTAGTGGCAGGTTCAATTGCATTCATAGTATAGTCATTAAGTGCTTGGACTAGCAATTCAAGATCTATGATGACCTCGTCCAGAGGTTTGTTCAAATGCCTCAGAGTACGAACATTAGTAATTGAAAATTCTAGGACACTAGTTGGATTCGACCCATGTGACCTAACCCTAGACATTTCACCCACTTTGATTTGGTTTTCATAGACATACACTTGGTCAATGTCTTTATCAATAGTTACTTTTGAAAGAGAGTTGAACTCATATTCCTTTGAATCAGTTCTACATGGCGAGAGACTATAGAACTCCCCAATATTGATAGGGACATAGTCACCTTCATCCTCTGGGTTCTTACACAAATACTCAACACAACATGATTGACTAGATCCTCCCTTTTCTGAATGATATTTGAATTGCTCAGTATTGTCCTCAGAAGAATCACTAGTATCATCCATAGTGCTAACACGTGGCACAAATTCATCTGGCTCAGCAAAGAATTTAGTGAGATCATAAGGGATAGGATGAGGATAGGAATCCTCATCATCAGATTCTTCCTCTCGAGTATCTGACTCAGATTGTGACTCATTTTTAGATGAATTCTCAAGTTTAGGGATGAATTTCTTTGATCCCAAATGGAAAGGGACCTTTTTAAACCCTATGCCAGTTGTATCACTATTGCTTCGAGCTCCTTCTTTAATAGGATCAATTAGGCCATTGTTATTGCACCCAATAGGCCCTGTTCCCTTGTAACCAAAACACTTCATAAGCCTAAGACTAGGTTCATATTTCTTAGGAGTGATTTCTCGAGCTTGTTCTATTAGGTCCACTAGAGCCTCTTCTCTGTAAAGCCATGCAACAATGGCTCTATTTTCACTTTCATCTTCTAAGGGAAATGTAGCCTTGACAAAAGCACCATTATACTTGGTCTAAGGTGTCAACACGAATGACTTCTTTGCCTCTAAGAGTCTCCCATAATGTGGAGGGGACTTTGGGAGAGACATTAATGATAGTACTAGTTTAATGTGGTACTCTCCCATACTAGTTTCTTTCAATTTGAATGATCGCTCAATTTGTTTTAGCTTATTGTTGTGATAATCAGTGGACGTACAGTTAGTAGGGATGAAAGTTTCAGCAGCTTTGAGCATATTGCAGGTGTAGCTAGTAGTGGTAGGAATAGTAACTTCGAAGCCATGAAATGGGAACTTGATGGATTGTGGTATGTGGATGGCACAACGCGCATCTCATGTATCCATGGCCATCCTAACAAAATGTTTTAAGCAAAGGGAATGCCAAGCACCTGACAGGTGACATCCCTTTCTACAGGACCGACGCGAATAGGTAAAATCACAAGACCTAGAGACTTTTGTTCCACTTCATCATATGCTTTGATAGCGATCTTACATCAAGGACTAATAAAGTCCTCAGAATAATTCAATTGTCTAAGTAGGGTAGCAGAGACAATATTTAGGCCAACACCATTACCAATGAGTACCCGATGAACACATGTCTGATGGACCATAACTTTGATGTGTAGAGGTTGATTATGTGGGTGACTCAGTGAGTTGTCATCTTCCTTAGAAAAATTCATAAGATATGGTGAGGTCAGATGACCTACCATGGATTGAAATCACTCAAGATCAAGATCTTGGGGAACATTTTCCTCAATGAGGGCTTTATCCAGAATCTACCTGTGAGTAGGCAAGATCTTAAGTAGCTCAAAAATGGAAATCTGAGCATTAGTTCATTTCAGTTGATCGAGAACACTATAACTGGTTGTAGTCAAGTTCATTGTGATTTTTGCACCTTTTCCAGATGGACTAGCAAGGGTTTTATCTTTGTGTTGTTCAAGATTTGAAGTAGGAGGCACAGGGCCTTTGAGCACCAACTTGGCACGTGAGCAAGTAATAGCATTAGCATAGTGTTGTGCAGGCATATTATCCATTTCATCAGAAGTAGGGCCCTTCAAGACAAATGGTATCTTGGGTGTGTCATTATCTTGCTTTCCCTTAATGGTAATAACGTCACAATATTTAGAATCCACAGGTTCAACCATGTAAATGATATTGTCATCATTGGAATCTGTATAGTTGACCTTGTTGTAGGGTTGTGGTTTTGAAGTCTCTCCTTTTTCATAAGCTAGGAAAGGTTCTTTGAACACCTTGTGATCTAAGTTTTTGTTATGTCCATCTACCACAAGATCACCAGCATCAATAATGTCCTGGACTTTATTGCACAAGTTTATACAGTTGCTAGTCTTGTGTCCCTTATTTTGGTGATACTCACAGAATGATGTCTCATTCCACCATGGTGCACGTGGTTGTGGGTCATAGGGATGAGGGTTATCCATTAGTGAAATAAGCTTATGTTGTAGCAATGTTTTGTAAACCACATCCAAAGGTTCTCCCAAAGGTGTCTACTCTCGTTTGGGGCATGTTGTCCAAGAGTTTCTCAGTTTGTTCCTGGATGTTTTGTTGTCCAGGGGAGATTTCTCAGCATTTTTGGCCGCTTTGAGGCCATCTGTGAGATTAAATACACCCTTAGCAGGTTTGGGTGTGCCATTGTCAACAACTCCATCATGTACAATTTCTCAGTTCTTGTTAACATGTTTGGTTTTATCCCTGTTGGAAGTGGGACCTTGTTTTATGTCTCTCTAAAGAGTGATTTCATCTTTCTTGACCATAAATTCTTTGATGTGGATAGCCTGTGTAATCATGTCTTCAAAGGTATGTGGACCTTGTAGTTGGACTCTATATCTGAAATTAGGTAAGAGGTTATCAGTGAAAATATCAAGCTTTTTCATTTTTGGGATTTTAGGGGAATACTTAGTGTATAGTTGTCTCCACTTTTGGAGGAAAGTGAGGAAAGGTTCACCAACTTTATGTTTAAGGTTGCATAGATCTCGAATATTGACAGGATGTTGAATGTTATGAGAATATTGCTGAAAAAAGAGATTGGCAATTTTGTCAAACGTCTTGATACCAAGAGGTAAATGTGAGAACCACTCCAAAGCCTAACCACCAAGGCTTCTAGGGAATAAACACATGAGGTAGGTTTGATTGTGTATAAACCCCATAGAAAAAGCACCAAATTCCTGCAAGTGATCTTGGGGATCAGTAGTACCAAAGTACTTGTCATATTTAGGGAGTTCTATGCCTCATGGGAAAGGCAGAAAATTTATGCTTTTGTCAAATAGAAATGGGCAAAGAGCATCCAATGTGTATGTCTTTGTGGGTTTCTCTTTCTCATGCATCATCTAAGCCAATTGGTCTTGCAATATTTTCAGTTGCTTTTGGAGTTTAGAGGTCTCAATTTCTTCTTCAGGTGTGATAATGGTGTCCACATTGAAATGAGAAGGTAACCTTCCTCCCTCTTGGGCAAGTTTGAGAAAGTACTTTTCTTTCTCTTTATTGAGTAGGATTCCCATGACCTTTTGAAAGTTTTTTTCTATTCAACATTTTTCTATGTGTTGATGGAGGATTTCTACTTCTTCCTGCTCCTCATTAGTGTCATGGTCTTTCTCTTTCTCTTTATCATTCCTTGGTGGTTCTTGGTGTCGACTATAGCTACCATGCTCAGGTTCACAATTAGTCATTATAGGAACATGTTCAGTTTCAATGTGTTATGTTTCAAAAGATCCTCTGAAAAAAGGATCAGTCATCATGTTTGGTAATATAGGACCTCTATTTGTTTCAGTATCCTCTTGGTACAAAGGATTCCTAATTTGCTGCAAATTTATGGAAAATGTTCATTGAACTCAAGATGACCTGGCAGGTGAGGGAGATCGTGAAGATGCCTCACTAGTCAAATTAGATACAGATTTCATAATCAAAGGTAAGTGACCTCTACCACGATTATGACCCCTAGCTCAACCACGTCTAAGGTTATGAGGATAAAACATGTTGTCGCTTCTGGTTGTGACAGTCATAGACAAGGACAAGAAGCTAGAACTTGGACAAGCACTACACTAAGACTAAGTCTCAAAAAGGATAAGATAATAGTAAGAATGTTGTTCACTAAGGCATAAATGGTCTGATTTAAAGGCTAGAACAGCCAAAGATTATGACCAATGCTACACAAAGTATGACAAGCATTAAGAGGAGGACAAAAAATAACTTATGAGATGAGACTAGTCAAATTATGAGACACAAGTCTTCAACTAAGAAAAGTGTTGTTGTTTCAGGACTATTCATAGATAGAGAGTGACAAATGGATGTAGAAAAAAAAGGTAGCTTGCAAAGTGAAAATAGCTAAAATAGACCAAAAGTGATAATTCTGACACAAAGTCTCACGCAAGAAACCTTTACAGGCCACGCGAGAAAGTTTTACAAGCCGTGAGAAGAAGTTTCTTAGATCGTGTGAAAGTCAGTTACAGTAGTTTAATTTTGCACAAATAAGTTCAAGGGTCACATGAAGACTCATGACAATAGTTTAATTTTACATGAGGATCAAATGATTTCGCATGAGGACAAAATGATTTTGTGCGAGACTGAAAAAAATTTGTGTGAGAAGGTAGACCAATTTTACAACAACTAAATTTGACAAGATTTTTGGACTTTTTGAATAGATTGGGTAGATTTGATTGGGTGGACAGCAAGGTTGACCTAGTAAGATGTTTGGACAATGTTTCAAGTTTGCAATTCAGGTAGAGTGTTCAAAGAAGATAGTGCGAAGCAAGCAGTAGTCGAAAATAGTCTTGTCGAGGACAAGGCAACTTGATAGGATAGGGGAGTCTTGACTTTTGTTTGTTGTAAAATGGCTTGGACTTTGTTGATGACTTGATAACAAACACGCTTTATCCCTAGAAAGAAAAATTGGTAGAGAAGGAAAAACTTTTGTCCCACATCTTATGCGCATTCGTGTACCTCACACAGTCGTGTCACCCCCTAAAGGGCACCTGTGTTTTTAGTATATTCAAAGGACTCAATAGTATACAATAAATGAACACCCTTGTGGCAGGGGATGAGTGCGTATACCACCTTCAAACATCTAGTAGCATGCCTATGGTGAGTTCTACAGGAGAGATTCTTACCCCTCCTTGCACAAATATTATGCCTCCTTTCGAAGGTGTGGCTTCTAACTAAGAGGTTTTTACTTGGCTTCCATTTGAATTAATCCCCGATGGCTCTGCAAGCGGAGTTGAGGCTAGCAACCCACACCAGCATCTGAAAGTGCACACTACTTGCTTAACAAGCTAGGGGCTGGTGCCAACCAATGCATAGACAGAGCCTCCCCTTGATATGTGATATCAAGAATCAAGGGGAAGAAATTAATCCAGTTTTGGAGTCTTTCACTCTATGAAGCATCTTGATTATAGTGAGTTGGGATCTTCAGTGAAAGGAGTGTGCTCATTTGGGTCATTCCTAGAGGTTGGATCACTCAGGCAAGCCCTCTAAAGGATTGACATGGACTAGTGATTTAGATCTAAGGGTCTGAGTTTCTAATTTCCCTCAAGGGGAAAGAGCATAATCCTCTACCTTATTTCCTCGCCCAAACATGCAAGACAAATTAATTACCAATTTGGCTTAATCAATCCAATCTCATTCTTTCTTAAAGATTTTAATTCCCTGAAAGGAAATCACTGTCTTATCATAGAAGAGAACAAGCTTTGGAGAACCACCAAGTTGCTTGCCTTCTTTGGAATGTCATCTTTCGGAAGCATCTAGGTTTCTAATTGACTCTTGGTCATGACCTCCAAGAAGTAAAGAGCATATTCCCCTATTCTTCCATCTTGCACCCTAGGAAGTTCACAAGTCCCTAATTAGACTAGTTTTGAAAGTAGGAAAAGAAGACACATTGTTTTTGTGGGTTTGAAATATGGTCCTTGACAAGCGTATCTTCGAAAAGAATCCTACAAGCAAATAGTCAGTCTATTTTCAAGTGAGTTTTAAAAGGAGTCTTCGGCAAATGTCCTGCAAACAATGGTTAAGCTGTAAGAAATTCAGAGAAACAGATCAAGACAAGCACATTAGTGAAATCAAACAATCTAAAGATCGAAAAATAACACTTAAAACCGAAGTTGCTGTCACAAGATTTCACACAAAATCTCTAACAGAATTGCGCAAAAATGTTTGAAGCCCACACAAAATTGTGTTACGGCCCGTGCGAAAAAAAGGTGACATATGAAGTTTCGCGCACTTAGGCACTTTCTCGCATGACCCAAAAAGAATCCTCATGTGAAAATGAATAGTCTCGCACAAAGATTCATGATTCTGTATGGAATAGTATAGATAGAAAACACGAAAATGATTTTAAAAATATGGAAAGAGGCCAAAAAAGTTGATTTTCTCGGCCCCATGGTGGGCACCAGAAATGTACCTGTGAATTGTGGACCTCTAAACCTCACAGACACTTCAAAGTGGTCATTACCTGTGAAATCATCTTGGGATAAACATTGGATTGTTCATCCAAAATGCTCGAAAAAGTGACCCGTTGCCTCTTATCTAAAGGGATTTTTCCTAATTAATGTCCTCAAATTCGAGGAGTAGGCAACCAGACCTTCTAAGAATGAAGGATTTAAATGCACCTATATGATTGTATAGATTATTCTATATGTTATGCAAGCATTAATCTAAGAACAGATAAAATAAACTAGATTATATGTATGCACATTAAATCTAAATGAGAGAGAATAATTAATCTAAATGATATTAAGCTATCACAATAATAAGCAAATGAGTATGAAATTTAGCAGCAATTCGATAGCATAAGAATTCAACCTTTGTAATGAGGGACTAAAAGACCCTTATATAAAAATCCTGAAATCCATCAACGGTCATGATCAACTTGGATCAATGGTCAAGATTGAAGCAAAGATTCAGTTAAAATGGAAACTTCCTTAAGAAAGGAGAGTTAACTGAGCTTTTCATGAGTGTGAAAACAAGTTAACTAGATTAATTCCAATTTGAGAGATAGTTCACTCAGAGTTTTCATTTTGGGACTCAAGAGAAGATTTTGAAGATATTATTTAATTTAATAAAGTGAGGTATGACCTCATAAATGCCCCTTTTTCATTTAATTGAATAATCACATTCAATTAATTAAAATGAGTATAATTATTAAATTAAATATTTTAATTCCCTTAGTACATTAGCCTTAGGATATAACTTAATTTAATTAAAGTATAAAGACTTTAAATTAAATTAAATCTAATCAATAGGTTTAATGCGACTAATATGAGTCAATACTTTAGGAATTAAATGAATAGCATGATTAAAGTAGATTTAAGTTTTTTGCATTTGACAATTAAGTCAAGTAGCGAGTAATAGAATAAGAATTACCTAGTGACATTGGACTTAGAATTGATTAAAATAGACCAGAATTGGTGATATGGCAATGAGCCAATTTTAGGGTATTACAGAAAGAACCTAAAATAGTAAAAGATGCATTAGAAGATGATGACTGGTACAAGGCCATAGAAGAAGAGTTTGAACAAATTCAAAAGAAAAAAGCATGGAGTCTAGTTCTTAGACCAGAAGACAAAAATGTGATTCGTACCAAGTGGGTATTCAAAAACAAGTTAGATGAGAATGGTGAAGTGACAAGAAACAAAGCAAGAATAATTTGCAAGGGATATGCACAAGAAGAAGGAATTGACTATGGAGAGACATTTTCCCTTGTTGCAAGAATGGAAGGAGTAAGAACTCTACTTGCTTATTATGCATACAAAGGTTTCAAGGTTTATCAAATTGATGTTACATCTACATTTCTAAATGGCATATTAGAGGAAGAACTTTACATAGAACAACTAGAAGGATTTGTTGATGTTAGCAATAAGAACATGGTATGTAGATTACACAAATCTCTATATGGTTTAAAGAAAGTACCCAGAGCATGGTACGAAAGACTTCATACTTATCTTGTGAAGATTAGATTTTAAAGGACTGATGATAATAGCAATTTGTACATGAAGACAAAAAAAGGAAAAGAGATTTTGTTATCTAAAATTTTTGTTCATGATATCATATTTGGAGGACAATATGCTTTATGTAAGGACTTTGCAAATTAGATGAAGCAAGAATTTGAGATGTCTATTTTGGAGAGATCAAATATTTTGTGGGATTGCAAGTATATCAGATGAAGTATGGTATATACATCACTTAGTCAAAGTATGTTAAAGAGATATTGAAAACTTTTAGACTAGAGGATTCCAAACCAATAAGTACACCTATGGTAATAGCACACAAGTTGTCAAAAAATGATGATTCAACTAAGGTGAATCAAACATTGTGTAGATTTATGATGGGAAAATTGCAATATGTTGTACATAGAAAACCTAACATTGCATTATCAGTAAGGATAGTTACAAGGATCTCTGCTAATTTGAGGGAGAATCATTTAATGGTTGTGAAGAGAATAATGAGATATCTAAAAGGAATAGAAGAGTTTGGTCTATACTATAAGAAGAATGAGAAATTTGAATTGAGAGCCTACACTAATGCTGACTAGGCTAGAAACATTGATGAGAAAAAGAGCACCAATGGAGGAGCATTTTTCTTAGGCAAAAGACTAGTTACATGGACTAGTGAGAAACAAACTTACACATCACAATCTATTGTTGAAGAAGAATATGTTGCTGCTACTATCAACTACTCAAACATTGTATGGATCAAATAGCTACTCAAAGGAATGAAGGAAGAAATCATAGAACCAGTGATACTTTATTGTGATAATACAAGTCCTATCAATATATCAAAGAATCTAGTGATGCACACAAAGACAAAGCACATTGCAATCTAGTATCATTATGCAAGAGAGCTAGTTCAAGATAAAGAGGTGAAGATTGAATATGTTAACACAAAGGAGCAAACTGTTGATATCTTCACAAAAGCATTACCTAAGGATTCTCATGAGTATCTAAGAGGTAAACTAGGGGTGATGCCCCTATCAAAGGCTATCTAAGTAACAAGAGGAGTGCCCTACATCAAACAAGTTGATGTTCATATGTTATACATTAATGTAGTGCATCTTACTTTAGGAGCTGCCTAAAGTAATCAAAGAGCTAAAAAAATTAAATTAGTCACAAGTAAGGTGATAGAGGGAGAAATTGAAGTTGCTTATATCTGTAGACACCTAAATATAATTACTTCAATAAGTAGTCATATTTAGTCATCTCCTAGGAAATTATTGATTAAATATTTACTATTTAATTAAATAATCATCATCCCATACTTAATTAATTAATTTAATTAACTATTGTCCACTTGATAAAATCAAATGATCACCCAAAATCAATTTATCAATTAAATCCCAATTCTTGTATTAAATTGGATAAATCATTAAATCTATTCAATTTAATTCCATATTTCCATTTTATTGAATAAAATATTTAATAAAATATCTAAAATCCAAAAAAAATTCCTAAACCCTATCCTAACCCCTAATCCAACCCATTCACCCATACTAACCTCACTTAGCCTCCTAACTAACCCATCCCATCAAAGCTAAGCTACTTACCCCCTAACCCCCCTTTCTAAGCTAATCCTAATCCCCCTCCTAAACATGTGACAACCTTAAGCAAGGGTTAAAACTTGCTAACCCAAGCCAAAGTCAACAAATTCAAACACACCTCTCACATCCTCAAAATATATCTTACATCCCCCTTTATGACTCTTACAGAGCATTTATGGAGACCTTATCTCTTGAGCCTCCTTTTTTGACCATCCACCTTTCCTTCCCTTCATCCAATCACCCTCTAACATGTGTCACCTCCCCATTGGTGCTAAACAAGCACAATCCTTGTGCTCCCTTTTGAGTGCATCCTAACCCTCCCTCGTCATCTCATCATCTTGACATCTTGACCATCCATTCCTCCAACCCTTGACCTATAAATTAAACCTTCTCCTTTCAAAAATATAATCCACCTTCCATGCAAAGTTATAATTCTATTTTGAGAGCTCATAAACTACCAAAATACTATCATAATGTTGGAATCACTCCATGAATCTATTGTTGAAACCTAGCTTCATTCACTCCACCCATCCATCTAAAACTTGAGCATATCTTGTGATCATAAAAATCTTAAATTAGGGACAAATCCATTGCATCATGATGTTATACCATTAGGATCCTACCATTCTTGGTTTGCTTCCTTTTGTGGTGATAACAATGAGTCCTATCTTAAGTGTTGACTTCTTTAGTTGTGTTAAAGCTTTCATTTAATAGTTAGTTTTCAATTTGCACTACTAAAACTAGGTGATACAATATCTACATGAGAATATGATATGTCTTTGGTATTGTTGTCAAAGAGGGAGAAAGTAAAGTAAACTGATCATCAAGGAGAAAGTCCTAAACTGATCTAATGATCAGAGAGGGAGAAAGTAGAAGGAATATCATATAAGAAGGAGACAATATATTAGAGGGATACATCCAGAGATTTTTGATGTTGCTGATATAAAGATAGAGAAGAATAAAAGAAAGAGGGAGAAATCCTAATCTACCTAGTAAGAGGGAGATACAAGTAGAAATTCAAAGGGAATTATAAGAAAGAGTTTTTGTAACCTAATAAGAAGATGGAAGTTGCTAATAGAGGAAATAATTTTGATACAAGTTTTTCCTTTTTGGTATTGTCTTACTATTTTAACATAGTCAGTTTGGTTGAACAAGATGTTCATCATCTGATTGTTTTGGTTGATTAGTTTGGTTTGCCATCAATGCCAAAGAGGGAGATTTTTGAAAATAGATTGAAAGAGATCATTGTTGAGATATTGTTGAATAAGACTGTGTTTCAATCATTGTTTTGTCACTGATGTCAAACGTGATTTTTTTGGTAAGACAATTGCTTATAAGATTCAAGTACTATCACTTAGTTGATTGATGAAGAGGATTTGATCAAAATATATAACAACAACACCTAGAGGAAATGTTAAGTTATCGTTATGTAATGAATGTAATGCCCCACCTAGAGATTCTTGGAAACAAGGATGAAATACAAGCCAAAATATTTTTTTTACAAGTATGAATGCACATGACAACATCATGCAGGGATCACAAAGATCACAATGGAAGATTTCACCACAATCCTAACAACCAATGAATCTCTGAATGCCACTACCAAACTAGCAAACACAAACAAAAGCCAAAAAAAACCACACACATGATGAGGGTTCAAAGAAATGACCACTCATCAACAAAACACCAAGCTAGGGCAAATGCATAATCCTAAAATTTGGGTAAGCCTAAAATCTTGAAGCCCTAAAGTTTGGCTAAGTCTAAATTTTTGAAGCCCTAAAATTTCCTAGAATCTTTATCTTAACTCAGAGAGGTCTAAAACCTATCTCAAAAGATTCATCACATATATTGAAATATATCTTAAGTATAAGGAATTAAATATATGTCAACTTATACTTGAACGTGCACATTGCACGAGGATTTTTTGCACATCACGTGAGGATTTTTATCCCTGCATGATGAAATGCATTCTCATGCGAAGAAGTACATTCTTGCACAAGGAGGTACATTCTCACATGAGGAAATACCTATCCACATGAGAAAACACATCAATGGGGACAACAAAACAAGAATAAAAAGCATAAAAAATGGAAACCTCCATACCGGAGAGTACCGTATCCGCATAAATTGAGGAATGAACACTCAAGTGCAAAAATAACAAGGAAAGAGGAACATCTATCCCTTCAAACCATAGTAGTAAGAACATATTGAATGCAACATTGTAGTGAAAAAAGTAACATCGCAAAGTATAGAAATACCATCACAATAACTAAACAACCAGACTAAGTACATGGTTCCTCCCAATCATCAATAGCATCATAAGACCATCATGGGTCCTAGCCATTCCTCGCACGTAAAATCCCAAGCCACCAATCAAATCATCAGTAATATTGTAATAGGGACGTCACTACTAAACCATGCTACAATATAAGCATACGTACATCTAACATGCGAGTAGTAAAGCATAAGATAATCCTACCAGTAGAAAACATCACCTATCACATGCTAATCAACATAATAAGAAAATCTAACATGCTAACCAATAAGCAATAGATAATCTAATACAACAATTCACAACATCTAGTCATATGCTAAAAATTATAATATGGGAATGCATCAAATAAACTAACATCATCTAATCATGATATCAAAGCATTCCAATGAAAGCATAAATCACAAGGAAGCATACTTTGAAACCTGAAGTATCAAGTGAAAACATCTAGCAATGGTCACACTAGGATAAAAGACTATCTTTGTACACTAATCCCTAGCAGTGGTATAGGTAGCTATGCCTCCCAACCACATGGCACCTATAGGTCCACACCCACTATGCTGATGGAGATAATGATCCAACCACAAACACACAAAAACTACATCCATCGCTAACACTCACACTAGACAGTATGATGGTTGTAACCAAGAACCTAAGATAATGCAAGGAGTATAGGTCTTGGTCAAACACTCAGTAGGCTAATAAGTAGGGGCTAACATCATGGAGAGTCACTTGTCATTGACAAGCCCAAGCTGGTATTGGTAGCTCTCCACTTCCCAATGAAAGGAACACATCCCAAATCCTTTTTATTATCTTTAAGTTTTATTAACACTCACACATTTTATTTAGTTATCACTTGATTACAAAGCTTCTGCATGCCAACCCTTGAGAAATAAACATCGAGCTATGGAGGTAGAAGCCCCCTCCATATTCTACCCTACCCTACCCAAGCTCATCCTACAACAAGTGCCCGTGGGCATGCATACTCCCATCCCAACTCCAATGATCATAATTTCTAAAAGTACCATAGAAGATTGAGCCTGGCAAGTCACTCGACAAATGTACATGTACATACTAATGTGTGGTACACCACCATCATGAAGATCATAACACAAGAATAGGATGAGGACACAATGAAAAAATAAAGCACCCAACCAAAAGAAACTTGGGATGATGGATTCTACATGAATCCCAAGCCAATAAATTCATACATCATGAAATCACTCAATTAGCCTCAATCTGAAAGTATGAATTCTACATGAATTCCAATGATGTAGCAAGACCAAACATCATGAACTCAATCAACTAGCCTCAATCTAGGAGCATTGATTCTACACGAATCCTAGTGTCCACAAAATAATAAGGGTCCAAAAGAAACCATAACAATAGGTATAAAAAATCACTCAACCAAAACACAACTTTGGGGTACGAATGTGAAACACATCCCAATGCAACATAAAAGTGTAATAGTGGTTTGACTAATATCTAAATGGATCATTCAAATCTACAACCCACATTGTGCCAAGAAAACTCAAGAAAATAGGGCAGTACGTAAAATGAGGTAAAACCTCCAAAATTTTGAAAAAACTTCAAAATTAAAACCCATTTGGCCTTTGGGTACAAAAACCCTAAAAATCCAAAAATAATCAAGTTTGGACACTGTATGCAAAAATGACCAGCATAATAGTGCAAAATCCCAAAGCCTCATCCCAAAAAATAGGGAAATGTTCATACCCAAGCAACCAGGTAGAACCAACAAATAGAAATGGAGGGGAACACTAGTTCTCAACCTCCAAACAAATGGCTACCAAAAATAGAAGTAGCAATGGAGCCAAAACAATAAAATAGGAAAGCCATACATCATAGCCAAAAGGGCAAAATGAGAATCTGAACCATAAAATAAATATCTCACAGAAGTATCTAAAAATTGTGGCAATCCAAGGTTTCCCCAAGCTAGATCCAATGAGCTCAACCTCATGATGATCCCATGCCCATAGCTCTGACAATGAAAAAAATAGTAAATCCTCATGAAAGGATTTTGAGTTTTACTCTCCAACTTTCTAATTTGAAAGTGAGAAGTGAGGAAATAAATTCCTTTTTGGATATTTATTCGTAGTCACAAACACATAAACAAACACAGTCACAAACATGACTAACCACTACTATAGGAGCCTAGTCCAGTGTAGCATGGTAATAGTACATAGTGCAATCTCTACACACATCTCAAGGTAATCACAGAAAAAACTCATGATACCACACAACAATAGATCACCAAGGTTGCATCCATCAGGATGACTTACAAAAGTCAAATGGGAGAGGCACTATAATGAAGTGCAAGGATCAGTTAAGATAGTGGGAACATGATGAATTGATTATCTACTTAAGGTTACAAATGTTGGCTACACTAAGAAATATTGGAAGAACATATGATACAAAGTTTGTCTTCTAAACTTAACTAAGTGTATAGTAGGTGCTGAGAAAAGTTAGTGCAAGCCAAGTAGAAAATCAGTTGGAGCCAAGAAAAAGTAAATTCTAGTGGATGTCGAGTGATTTTATAGAGGATGTTGAGTAACACAGTGTGTGC
The DNA here is from genome assembly GCA_028749045.1 of Cupressus sempervirens. Classification (NCBI taxonomy): domain Eukaryota; kingdom Viridiplantae; phylum Streptophyta; class Pinopsida; order Cupressales; family Cupressaceae; genus Cupressus; species Cupressus sempervirens. Next base: position 879,941,853 of record CM053786.1, read on the forward strand.
CAAGCATCAGAAGATTGATAATACCAAGCTATTGCATTATTTTAAATCATGGATTCAATGAATCTAAGCTGACAAGTTTGTTTTATTAGATTTTGTAAACTAGGTGGAAGCTAAGGATGATGAGCTGGTGGCACAGAATTCTAGGTAAACCATTTTGAGGTGAATTCAAAGTGGATTCTAGAGGAAGTTTCTATAATGGATATGGAATGTGGGGTAGATACATTGTATCCTACCTAATCCATAAAACCCTAATTTGGACAATGGAGAATGAGTGGAAAAATATCTTAATTTCCTATTTATAAGAATGGTTGGTCATGAAGCAATGTTTTCATATGCAAGAACCTAAAGGAGACAAGAGGTCAAAAGGGTTTTGCTTCATCAAGTGACCAAAGAGAAGAGTCTACAATGGCATGTTAAGCAAGAAGGCTTAAGAAGATATATGTTTGAAGGGTGAATAAGCTATCAGAGATGCAATGAGTGAAAGCCAAGTATAATGGAGGATTGAATAGAGATCTATAATCTACAAATAAAGTTGTAAATTGTATTAGATCAAGCCTTACTATTACTCTCTAACAATTATATCAATCTAGGGTAAATCCTTTAGATTAAGGTTGACCTAATAGTCATTTGTAAATCCTTTAACTGAGTGGCATTCCAAGTGAATGGACTAAAGTCCTCTAAAAGGGCTTACTTCTATTAGGATGATTAAAATCCTTTAACAGTGTCACATTTAATAGTCTGTATTATAACTTTAACAGGGTTGGCCTTTCACAGGACATCACTTCAAAAGAGTGAAAAGAGTAGCACATTACTGGTGGTTTTTCCCAAATTGAGTTTCCACATAAATCATTATGTTATGTGTGTTTATGAATCTATTATGTTTCATGCTCTATATTTCTACAAGTTGATTTGACAGTAACCTACAAGTTTTGAGTGATTGCATAATCTTATGGATGTATGCATAAGTATAAATGTTTTATGGGTTCACAAAGTTGTGAAAATTTTTATTTATACATTTGGACCTTGGATAACTAATTCAGCACCCCTCTCAGTTATTCTAAAGAATTCATCAGTCTTTTATGATCATCATCATCACCATATATATTTTATTTCTATTGCTACTGCTAGAGCTATAGGAATAAGTGTAGTTGCTTCCAGCTCTACACTCTTCTTTTCTTTGTCGACCTTCTTTCTCTCTTCTTCTAATCTTTCTTTTTCTTTCTCAGCTTCTCTTCATTTCTCCTCTTCTTTCTTTTTCCTTTCTTCTTCTTTTCTCTTTTCTTCTTCCTCTTGTTTCTTCCTCTTCTCATCCTATTTCTTCCTTTCCTCTTCTTTCCTCTTCTCTTGTTTTTCTTTTTTTTTCCTTTTTGCTACCTTCTTTCTTTCTTCTTCCTCATTCTCTTCATCAAAACTCATGTAGGTAATAATATTTCCAACAATATTTATTTCATATCTAGTAAATGGGTTCTCTTTGACATCAATAGTTATGTGTGTACTATCCACTTTTATTGATTTAGTACCAATAACTATGTGAGGAGGTGAAAGTGGTTGTTGTGTCCCTTCAGGTTCATCTTCACCATCAGTAGGAGTACTAGCCTCCACATACACTTGACTAGGTGATTTCAGTTGCGTACTCTCCTTAGTGAATTTAGGGATAGAAGTTGTATAATTTACTATGGCTTCTTTTGTTTCCTTCTTAACTTCTCCATAATTGCCTCCCATCAGAAGAATTGCTCTTCTTTAATTCCTTAGTACGGGTTTAATGCCTTTCAAAATTTTGTCCAAATCTTCCTTTGTGTTCACTTCACACAATTTTTTAATCATGCTCTCTCTTAGATTGGTGTCTTCTTCTAATACTCTCTTCTTTCTATTTAGTAACCTATTGTAAAGATCTTTTGGGATCTTACCTTGTATGCTATCAAAACTCTTATTTCTTAAGATCATATTCCTTACAATAGCATTGTCTAGATGTCTTCTATCGATATTACTATACAAACTATAATATTTATTCAACTCTACAAAATTATCACCATTAATAATATGCATGTTCAGATTCTCTACCTTTGGTTTCCATGCTTTCTTGCTTTTTGGTGTCCTTCCTTATTTTTCTTGCTCAACTGGCTTGTCTTCAGTTTCATCATCAAATTCCTTAGAATCACTGATTTACATTGTCTTCCTTCTTTTCCTGGGTCTACTAGTAGTTTTCTTGACCCTTTTCTTTAAATGTGTTGTAGTTTCTTGTTTAACCTTTATCAATCTTCTTGACTTTCTCTATGCCACAAGTGTATTGACCTCTCATAGCTTATTTTGTTGATTAGATTGTGCTCTAACTGGTTGCACTTGCACAACTATTGCATAAGGTATAGTAAGTGTTTGCATGGTAGGTCCTACAACTGTTACATCTTTAGATGCTACTACAATAGAAATAGGTGTAGATTATAACACCTTAGACTGCCCACTAGCTTTCATCTCTATTTGTATCCCTTGATTTCAATAAATTCTTCTCTAGTCATACTTGATTCATTCATAATGGAATCTATCTTCTTCTCCATATTCTTCTTAATTTCCTTGTTGTGAAGTTCAAAATGTACTTCCCTTACCTTTTTCTCATATATACCCTATCTAGGAGATTTAATGTCCTTCTCAAACTGCAATATGATCTACGCATAACCTTCAATGAGTTCTTCACTCATTTCATATCCAATGGGCTCAATGAATTTCACCCTAGGTTCAACTACCTCCATACATGTGGCATCAGTTTCTACCATGAAACATATCTTATATTTATATTTTTCCACCATAGAAGGAAGGATTATGTATCTCATTTTCATCTTTAATTGAAATTTCTTCATCAATCTATCAATGTCACTATCTCTAAGCTTCTCCAATCTACCCCTATAACACTATGTTACCAACTTCATAGAACATTCATCACTTTCCCAACTTGTCACACCAAGGAAATTCTTGGTTGCATAGAATAATAGATGTATTAACAAAGATTCAAATCTAAAGATTGCATTCTTGGTCTTCTTCTACTTGACAATGTTGTCTAATAGTTGTGTTTTGACTATCTTACACAAGTTTACCTTCCTTTTCTCAGCTGTCATAACATATGTTGCATGCATGAATCTTTTTGGCATTGAGTTTACTTTATAACTATGGTTAAACTTGTAACCTAAAATTTTACTCAAAACCTTGACTCCTCTATCCTAAATCATGTCAACCTTCATGTTCCTTCCATCAAACCTAGTATATTGGTTTAACTCAACTGTCTTTCTTACATTCTTGTCATTCACTAGATTGCATCCTTTATTTGTTAGACCTGTGACCTTATGAATTAGTTCATTTTCAACTATAATTAGTGCATCACCTATCCAAAACATCTCTTCATGAACTCTACTCAAAATAATTTTGATCCATTCACGATTATCAAATTCTATGTAGAATATATACTTAATCAAATTTAGCTCATTTAGGTATGTGTATTCAAATTTTAGGGTTAAGTCACCATTACACATAACTCCTAAATCCTTATGGATATCCTCATCACCAATCCTCTCAAATTTACAATGAATGTAGCTTTGAACATCTTCTACATGAAGCACATCTGATGAGATTTGGGGAAACGCTCCTAGCAGATCATCTATGAGAGAAAAAAATGGGTGTCTCTTGAACTTATACCTTGCTCTCTCACTTACATTATACACCAATTGGCTAGCCATGCTACTTACAAAATATACTAAAAATTCCAACAAAAGCTTCATAAAATACCTTTGATATCACATTTTAGGGCTTTTGCAATTCACACTTCAAATGTCTTCCTTCACACTTGAATTCATTGTCAAATCTCTCCAAAATCTTTGCATGATCAAATGGTACTCAAAATATTTCTCACAATCCTTAAATTGCTTCAAATCTTACTCCATATTAAATGTGCATCTTCTTCTACTTCAAAAAATTGGCATTACTTACCAGTAAACTTGTTTTCTAATGTATGGCTTATTGCAATCATACAAATGCTTATGCACTTGACCATAGCTTCCACTATATGGTGTCTTCCTTCTCCTATCTACACAACTTCTAATTCATAATCTCTCATTTGTTCTGATCAAATGACACTCTACCTCTACTAGAAATGCTTAATTCAAATAGGATGAGTCACAAACAATTCTTGACTTCAATTTATCATTAGGTGCATCAAAATATTGTTTGTCAAAAAATTTATAAGAAATTTATGGATCCTTAGTTTTCATGAATACTTCTTTAAATTCATCAACATGCTCTTTTATTGCTTCCTTCTTATTTTTATCATTGTTTTTATCATTCCTTCTACCATTCATGTTATTGTTCCTTCTATAATTGAGATTGTTGTTGAAGTTCCTTCTATCCATTCTATAGAATCTTGTTGTGTGTCCAAAGTTATTACATAATTGACATACAGGTGCATTTCTTCTTTGATTAGTTCCATTCTAATTTTTAGGTGCTTTGCAATTCCTTGCAATATGTCTAGGATTGTTATACATGTAACATACAACATATTTCCTTTTGCTATTATATATTTTTCCATCATTAGATCTTCTTTGTGATCTTCCTCTTTCAATATTTGTAGGGTTAGTATTCCTAAACATTCTACCATTTTCATTATTACTGTCAAACTTAGATTTCTTATAATCTACTACTTTATGTCCATAACCATGACAATTATAATGACAAAAATTACTAATAGGTTTGAAATACTTATCTATGCAATATCTTTTCATATGAAAAACTTCCTTACATATGAAATATCTACCTCTAAATTCATTTCTAACTTCCTTGGATGGTTCATCTTGTGTAGGTTTATCAACTTTCTTTTTTTTCTTTGGTTCATCATGTTTTGCAGACAAATCAACTAGTTCAATCTCTTTAGATATGCCGGTAGTTGTGCTTTATTAGATCTTACTTAGATCATATTCTTTAGGGAACTCAACAAATGGATTTGGTTGTTTCCTAATTATAACTTTCTTTTTTGACTTTTCTCCAATAAGATATCCAAGACCCATCTTGTCATATGAAGGTCTCTTGTGAAATATCTTCTCATAAATTTTCTCACTACTAGAATAAAGTTTTTCTAATTTTTTCTTATCTTGATTAAATTATCCTTTCACAATGGTATTTTACTTTTCTAATTTTGCATGCTTAATCTTGATATAATATAATTCAGATGTATCTTGACTTAACTGGGATCTAAGGTTTGCATCCTCAAATTTCATATTAGGATCATTCTTACTGTCATCTTTCTTTAAGACTCAAGTTCAACAATTTTCAACACATGTTTCAAAATCTCAGTTTCTTTCTTGAGAATTCCTACTTCATCATTGTTACTAGTCTTCACATTTGATTCCTTACCAAATTTTAGATCATCAATCTTGTCTTCCAGTTTACCAATGTAGACTTTTACATCTTGATGCCTATCTTTCAAGTTGTCTCTTTCTTCTGTAAGAAGATCAATTTTTTCAAGAGCTTCTTCAAGATTTCTCTTCAACTATTCCATATCTATAGGGATCTTACTCAAGTTGTTAAACCTCTTTTGAGTAACTAGGCTTTCATACCAATTGTTAGAAATAGATAATACTGAGAGGGGCATGAATCAATAGTCTACAAACTTTTTCCCACAAATGAATATTCTTAATTACTTTATAACTTGCATATGAAAGTAAACCAACAATGGTGAATAGTAAAAATAACCATTCACAAAGAGAACTCATAACACCATTATTTGTTAACTAGGGAAACCCTAGCCAAGGAAAAATGCTGGTGGGGATGGTACCCACTAGATGATCCACTTAAAAAAAGAATCTAGTTAAGGATATTGACCATATTAGGAGTCTATGAAATACATATAGTGTCTCAAGTCCTTGTTAGAGGACTAGACCCTGTTAGAAGCCCCAATCCTATTAGGAGTTGGTAGAAAAAATATAATGTATGCAAGAAGAGCCCACTGCCCTAACATGCAATTATAAAATAATGTTTATTCATAAGAGTATGTATATATACAATATTGTCTTACTGATGTATCTCACACTTTCTCCGATCATGCATAATATTTTACATCATATAAGGCTTGCATATCATTCAAGTTTTCTTCACATATAGTTCGCATCACATTTACTTCACATTATTCACATGTTATTTGTGCAAGATATCATATTTACTTACATCTCACAAACTAATAAATCTTTTCTCAGTCAGCCTTAATGCTTTCACACAGTTGGCCAAATATAATAATGACTTAGGGTAAACACCTAAGATGTTGGTCCATCATGACTTAGTAATTATTTTGTCATCAAAATAATTCTTTAAGTTGAATAATCTAATTCTCTAATATGCTTTGTTTTGTTATGTTAAATACCTGAACTGATATATTGACTATAACTTGTCTTGTACCATTCATACAAGTCTACACACTAACATGTGTCATTACCACATTGTCATTTTTCTATCATTTACTGTGCATGTCCTAACTTGAACTCAGTCATCTATACATGTTGTCTCTATATCTATACTGCTGCAACACTTAGATAATTTTCTAACTACAATTGCATATATGAAATACTTAATACACGTTTCCATAAATGACAATACATTAGACATCTAACTAGCCATATTGCTTAAATTGTCAACTCTCACATTAGTACTTTCAACAATAGTCACTAAGGTTGTCTCTTCTACTTCTCCATCATCATTATCATCTAGAAAATTTATCATCTTGAAATCAAATTCACCATCCTCATCAACATAGGAGCAATATTATGTAAAATTTGACTTATAAGGATTTCTAGACTTTATCTTCTTCTCTCTTTTAGGACAACTAGATGAAAAATGTCCTAATTCTTTGCAAATCCAATAAAGAAAATTCATACCTTCATTTTCTTCTTTCCACTTATCATAATTAAATCCATCAAATCTTAGATTATATTTTGTGAAATATGCCATAGATATCCTCAAGTTCTCAATATTTTCCTTCAAGAACTTGATGCTTTGATACTAATTGTTAAAAAGTAGAGTCCACCAAGATAACTGAGAGGGAAAGGGGTGAATCAATTATCCACTTAAAAAAAATCTTAATATCTTTATTAATTGTAAAACATATAAATAGTAGAAGAAACAACCATAGAAAGATAACCATGTATAATAACACTAGATATGTTAACTAGGGAAACCCTTGATTAGAGGAAAAAACCTAGTGGTGATGGTAGCCACAAAGTAATGTCCTAATACTAAAGTTCCTTATTAGATGATATACCTTATTAGGATTCAATAAAATACAATTAGTACATATGAGTCCCTGTTAGGAGATTCCAACCCTGCTAGGAGCTGAAAGGAGGACAACTAAACCCACTATACAAATAGCCTTAGAATAGTCTTCAATAGACAATCGTCTAGATAAGTATATCCAAGATCTTTGAACTGACCAACCAACAACTTCTTTGTCTATATAGTTCCTTTGAAACTCATAATACATCCTCAATGCCAATCTCTCCTTTGATCAAAAGATATTCACATTCAAGTTTTCTCAACAAAACATCACAATGCATATGATCTCATTAATAAATACCACACTACCACAAGGAAATGATCATATCCCATTATACCAAGTCCTAAAAAGAGTTATTGAGTCATCCTTGAGGCTTTCCCAATTTACAATAATAATATATGACATGTTACATTATTGTTAGCATGAATGTTGATTGTATTCCTATGGGTGAGTATCTTAGCATTGGTGAAGCGCGTGAGAGAATGATAGTGTGAATATATGTTGCATTCATGGAAGTGTTTCTCATTGATGTAAACATATTAAAGACTGACAAAGCAACAAATAGTGATTGAGACTATATTGTTTGAGGAGTAAAGATGAGATCAAGCATAGTTGGGGACATGTTCTACAGAGTATCCTCATTCCATGGTTAAGTGCACATGCAAAAAGTCAAAGACTTTGATAATTATTTGAGAATTGTAGAAGACAATTTATAGACAGAGTTCTTGAGAAGTTGTTTCTAGTAATCAGGTTATATCTCCTAATAGGGATAGAATTTGGTTTTAAAATGTTAGATATAGGTAGAAGACATCCTGATGATGATGTCAGTGAGTGCATAAAGTCCAAGGTGGTACATGTGAATAGTTATAAATGTTGTGAGACATCATTATTATGTAATTATGGAAAGATGTAATGTAATGTGTACATTATTTTATCTTAATGAGGTCTTATTGCAATTGTCAATTGGGAAAGCCTCAAGGCCAACTCAATAAATTATTTTAAGGACTTTGTATAAAGGAAAGTTAGTTTCCTTGTGATTTAATTATGCAATGAATGTAAGTGATTATTACATGTAAGTAATAAATATAAGGGATTAGTGTGATGCAAGTTTGTGGATTTGGTTTTGAGATCTATGAAGCATTTGGTGCAACAAAGGCACAATTTATGAGCAAAAAGATTATATTTGGTAGAGAGTGCTAGTGGATAGTTGATCATTTTGCATTATTTTGAAAGGAATAATACAAAAACTAGTTAGAAAGTAAGTTTGATGGCCTTTCCCTTGAATTTGTTTGGACAATAGGTCTTTTTGTATTCTACAACTCCTAACATGGTTGGCACAACTCCTAATAGGGTTGGCACAACTCCTAAAAGGGTTGGAATCTCCTCATAGGGATTCAAAGTCTCCTAAAACTGATTGATATTTATTGAATGTATTTCATTGGCTCCTAATTGAGTGCATCCTCTTGCAAGGAATTTACATATTAGTATATCGTTTTATGGGTACCATCCCTATAGGGGTTTTTCCTCTTATCAAGGGTTTCCCTAGTTAAAAAATATGTTTGTATTATGTATGGTTATCTTCTTGTGGTTATTTCACTTGTTGATTACATGTTTCAAATTGAGTAAGGAGTAAGGATAACAAAAGTTGTTTTGATTTCATAATTGAGTAAGAATCCCCCCCCCACCCTCTCAATTATCTTGGTAGACTTTACTTTCTAACAATTGGTATCAGAGCATCAGATCCTTGAAGGAAAATCTTAACAACTTAAGGATATTTATGGAAGTCATTTCAAAAAGGAAAGTCTAAAGTTTAATGGAACCAACTATGACAGTTGGAAGGAAAATATGAAGACTCATTTTCTATGCATGGGTCTAAGATATTGGTTGATCATTAAGAATGAGAAAGAAGTGATTGAAGAAGAAAATCATGAACATTGTATTGAAAGACAAAGAGAAATATCCATGTGTAACATGCTTGCTAGAGAAGCACTTTTGTTAGCCCTTACTAAAAATGAATACAATTAGGTAAAATCTTTTAGATTGGCTCATGAGATTTTGAAAGCCTTGGAATCTACTTATGAAGGTGATAGGCATGCTAAAAAGGTTAGATTGCAAAATTGGATATGTTTTTTTTTTTAAGAAGCTAAGATGATGGAAGATGAATCTGTAAGAAGCTAGTTTGGTAGGATATAAAAAATTGTTGCAAAAATTAAAACTTGTCCAAGGAAGAAGGAAAAAGATGGATGATCTTGAAAGATTTGACACCTGCATATAAGAAGACAACATAGATGATTGAACATTTCATACCTTGCACAAAGAAGTTCACAAGAGAGACTCTTCTTTGAAGATTGGAAGCAACAAAGATAAGTCTACGATAAAGTGGAGATTTTCCTAGAAGTAAGACAACATTCAACACATTGAGTGTTAGCCTACATTGGCAATGAGTGCAAGTACTAGTAGAGATTATGGTAGGAGTACTAGTAGAGGAAGAACTAAAGAAGACAAAATGATTGAAGAATGAATTGTCCAACTTGTGAAAAAGAACATGAAGGTAAGAAAAGATTTAAATGTTGGACTTGTAATGAATTTGGGAATTATGTTTCTAAATGTCCTAGGAGAGTAAAGAAGTATAAGATGAATTTCAAGCCTATGAGATCTAAAGAATGTCTTTATGCAAATGATGAAGTTCTAGAAGCTAGTGTGGAAAGATTCTTGAGTGAAAGTGATAATGACATGAATGAGCTATGATTTGTTGCAATTAACAAAGAAAGTCTTGAAAAGGAAGAAGTTAGAAAAGAAAAGGCATTAGTATCACAAGTTGAAAATAATTAATCTGATTGGACCATAGACAGTGGTTGTTCACATCATATGAATAGTGATATGAACAAATTTGTTGAGTTCAACAGTTGTGATGGAGGAATATATTTTTGGTGTAAATAACAATAGGTGGAACAAATATATTGAAGCATAAAATGTGGCTATTGACTTTCTAGGTGCCACACGTGCAGGTTTTGAATAGACACAACTATGCATGTAACTAATGTTGTGCAATGGTATACAAGGAATATAAAACAAGGTATGAGGAAGTTGTTTAACAAAAATGCATTAAAGCTATGTTATGTGTGTTTAGTGAAGTTAAGTGTGTAGATGAAGATACTAAAGAGCATGTACATAGTACTCAATATATTTTTGTATCAACATGAACTAATGGTCACATACATAAGGTCATATCCGTTTGGCTAGGTTATGATGTGTCCTAATTTGAACCAATTTTAGATTTTTAAATATTTTTCCTTGAGCCGATGATATCAATAATTAAATGGTTGCCCATCATCCTATATTTTAAAATACTTTTACTTGAGCATTTAAGTATCGTATCTTTATATATATTCATAAGCCATTGATTCATATTTAAATGTTCCCTTAGGAAGTGATATTAGAATATCTCATTGTAAAACACTATCAAAAAACATTTGCATTTGTAGTAGCATATATTAGCATGACTATTAAACAAATAACATTTTTCTTGTTTTGTCTTCAAGATATTGTATTCGAAAAAGAGGGTTTGACTCATTATAGAGGAAGCAATACATATCCCCTCTACACATAATGTGCCACATTTCCATTTTTCAATATAACACACTTTCAGAATATGAGTTGATTGCAAAATGTCCCATGAATACAAAACTAAGGTATTTAAGGACAATATTTTTAAAATAAACTAAAAAATAATAATTTAAAATACAAATACAATTTTCTAAAAGAATTGATATTACAAATCCATTCCATGTATTTTACTCTAATTATCAACCACCACCAACCACAAAATTTCATTGAAAAATAACTTTAAGATTCTTCATGGGAAATTTGATCTTTTTTGTTCTTTTTTGGGTGCTCGCATCTCCCAAGCTAAGTATATATGTCTTAGATGGGATGAGTAGCCCCATAACTGGTTTATCAACTATGGATTTCAATGGGGAGGCCCAAATAAGATTGTGAAATATCTTGGTATCCCCTTTTTTGTGGAACCTACTATTAAGGACATGTGGCACTGGATTAAAGATAAAGTTCTTAATAAACTTAACAAATGGCATAATAGAGCTCTATCTTTGGCTGGAATAATACAAGTTTGCCAGAAGATTCTATCTTCTTATAGTATTTACTACTCCTCTACCTGGATTTTTAGCAATTATCAAATCTATGAGATTCAAAAAGCTATCATATCCTTTGTCTGGTCTGATGGTAAAGGTAATAAGAAACATCATGTTGTTAAATGGGCTTGGTGCCATACTAACAAGATCCTTGGTGGGCCAGGGCTCAAGAACCTCAAAATCTAGGGTATTGCCCTCTCCACTAAATGGATCTTTCACTCCTTGGAAGGTAACAGCCCTTGGAGGATGCTTGTCAAGCATAACATTGAGAGAGGTTGTCCCAAGAAAGCTAGGTCTTGGAAGAAGCTCCCCTTTAGTGATCTCCTTTTTGGTAATTTCCCTATCATGGTCCAAGGTTCTGTGGTTTTCAAATCAACATGAAAGGCTTGGGAGCATGTCAAGAACTACATCACCAACAAGGACTATTACAACAATAAGCAGCTCCATGGGGAAAGATCTATTTGGTGGAATTTTCATCTTAATGGGAAGTCGCTAGCCTTGTCCCAAGGATGCTTTACTAGATCTTGGGCTAGGAAAGGTTTAAATCTATTTGTGGACCTCTTTGAGTTTGATTGCCTCTCCTCTTTGGACAAAATCAGGACCGGGTATGATATTCCTGATTTGCAAAAGAAGACTTACAATATGATTCTTCAAGCATCTAGAAATATCCCTACTCTCTGCCATGTTGATTCTCATAGACATCTCAAATGAAAATGGTCAGACAGAGTTGTTATGGCTAGCCTTAAGGCCAAGAACATATATACTATTATTAATCACAATAATAATATTATTGATCATGTCAAATCTGTCTAGTACTCTTTTTTTGATGTTAATTTGTGGAACAAATATTTTGATTACTTATGAAAAAGTCCTCATGAACCTAAAATTAATTATTTTAAGTGACTAGTTACGCTTTAAAAACTTCCTGTTAAAAGATGTTATATTGAGTTTGATTTGTGCAGTCTTTGTAGACTTCCTAAGATTGGTAGAATTTTTTTTTTTTTTTAAATTTTTCTAAGGAGATTTGGAATATGTTTGGTTTCATTTATCCTATTAATGTGAGCATTCTTGAAATTGTTATTGGTCATATTTCTAGTCTTCCTAAGGATTCTAATCTTCTTTGGAATATGTTGTCTTCTAACATTCTTTGGTAGATTTGGAAATGTAGGAATGAAGAGGTACCAAGGTAAGACGAGGGATCTTATTGAGTTTTTCTGGAAACTCGAGCATTTTAAAATTTTCTTGTAGGTTCATGCTACCATGATGATCGAGAAGAAGTTGAAAAGGTTTCTCAAGGATGGTCATGCATTTATTCTCTATTATGAGTTGGAGAATGGTTTTCTATGGAGGAGAAAGTTGGATGATCTTCATGCCTTTGATGAGGCATGTGATAGGATCAATGAAGAGATTAGGAAAAATGTTAATGTCAAGAAAGAAGAGCTCCTCATACTCTCTTGGTTTCAAGCACATAAGAGTATTGTCTGGATGGAGGGTCCACTTGGCTAGACTGCCTATGTAGATGTTTATATTGATGTTCTTCACTAGTTGGTTTATGTCCTTGTCCATTTTTTGAGGTGTACATTTTGTAATACTGCTATTATGGCTTCGGTTGGAGGTTAAGCCTCCTTGCTGATTCTTGTTGGAAATATTGGTTACTTTGTTTTTTTTTTTTATCTCCTTATATTTAATAGAAAAAAAATTCATGGAAAAAAGAAAAAAGAAAAGCCTAATCGAATTAATCATTTTACTTAATGCAATTATTGCATTTTTTTATCTCAATATATATTTATGAAGTTTATTAGCAATTGAGTTGGTGCACATAGATTACACGTAAATGCCATGGCGAACATTAGAGCAAATGCATTCAAAGAAAATAAAACTCAAAAAATATTGCCCATAAAGCAAAACATAAATAGTTCTATATATACACTTTGATTTTATTTTAAATTAAATGTTGCCACTAGAGACAATTCTCGGCAAAGAAAGCTTCAAATTATAGAACTAAAAAATTCACGTGATTTGATTTAATTTAATTAAAGAGGGCCATGGAGCATTATATTTTCTTGTCCAACTCCATAGAGACCCTACTTGACAATGGTTGCTTTTAAGATAACCTAATTTAGATAACTCATGTTCCATCAATGTGATTACAATGGTCCTTGTCCATGGAATAATATTGAAGTATGTTTCTTGAATTAAAAATAGATGACCAATGTAAGTTGTTTTTTGGGGTTTGTTCTATCTAATAAAGTAGCAAGAAAGTGATATTTGTATTAGGTTTTTCATAAATGAGATATGAAATATGTATCATTGATTGTTCATATTAAACATCATGCCATTTTTTTCCCCAACACTCATACCTTTATGTTGGGTCTCACCTTATATCGATGATGTAAAAATATTACTTATTTTGGAAGTTTCTTGCTAGATGGGTTATTTCCTTATTGAATGTGGACAATACATATGTATGTGCTTTTCATTTCATAATCTAAACATGTGAAAGACCAGACCTCCTCCCCATGGTTACATTTACTTAAACTTTTGTAATCAACATTTTTACTAAAAAAACATAAAGTATCGAAATATGTGACAAAAAGTATGGGCATGTGAAACAATAATAAGGAGAAAATCCCTTTGAAAAGGAACACAATAATGTAGTAGAAGTCTATTATATTTGTTTTATAAAGTTGTTTAAGGAAGAATTTTGTTGTAATCCAATAAGATGGTAATCCAAAAATATGGTAAAGAAGAAGTAGAGGAGGTACCTGGAGAAGTTGCAAATTTGTTGGGAGAGTTTCCTAATATTGTGTTAGATAATGTACATGATGGATTACCCCTAGTGAGGAAGATCAGTCACCAAATGGATTTGATTCTAGGAGAAAGTTTTCCAAATAAGGCAGCACACAAAATGACACCAACAAAAAGTAAGGAGTTGAACTGGCAAGTTCATGAGTTGTTGCAAAAGGGGTTGATTTGATAGAGTCTGAGTCAATGTGTTGTAACTACAATATTAACACCTAAGAATAATGGATAATTGAGGACATCCAAAAATTCTTGTGCTATCAACAAGATCACAATAAAGTATGAATTTCTATTGTCAAGGATAGATGATATTATGGTCTATTTGAGTGGAGTTTTGTATTTCAAGAAGATAGGTCTAAAGAGTGTATACCATCAAATTTGCACTACAGAAGGTGATGAGTGGAAGACTACCTTCAAGACAAGGGAAGGATTGTACAACTAGTTAGCCATGCCTTTTGGGATAACCGATGCACTAAGAACTTTCATGAGGGTCATGAATGAGGTACTGAAGGAGTTTTTGGGTAAGTTGATCATTGTTTACATAGATGAAATTTTTATCTTTACTAAGATGGTGTAGGAGCATTTGATGCATATTTGAAAGGTGTTTGATAAGTTGAGGAAAGAAGATTTTCTAATAAACCTAAAAAAGTACAATTTTGTGAAGAAGGAGTTGGTGTACCTAAGATTTGTAGTTTCAACATAAGGTCTAAAATAGACCTAAAGAAAGTGAAGGATATCCTTGAATGGCCTACTCCAAAGAGTGCTACATAGGTAAGATCTTTTCATGAACTAGCTAGTTTTTACAGAAAGTTCATAAGAGGTTTTAGCAATATTTATGGGCCCTTGACTAAAACAATGAGAGGGGATAGGAAAGAATTTAAGTGGACTATAGGAGTAGAGAAGGTACACCTTTAGCTCATTTTAGAGAGAATTTGAATGATTCCAAAAGAAACTATTATGTTCATGATCAAGAATTTTATGTTATAGTTCATACATTGAAGAAGTGGAGACACTATCTTCTTCCTAAGGAATTTGTTTCGTATACTAATCATCAAGCTTTACAATATTTGAATAGTCAAGGAAAATTAAATCAAAGGCATTTGAAGTGGGTTGATTTTTTGTAGAGTTATAAATTTGTTTTGAAACATGGGAGTGGGAATTCTAACAGAGTTGTAGATGCTCTTGGTAGAAGTTAACTTTTTTTCTAATAGAAATGCAGATTGAGGTGGTTGGGTTCAAGGAACTTATTAATCTATCCAAAGGATCCTAATTTTGGTGAACTGTGGAAGGCTTGTACAAAAACTATTACACTTGACAGGACGAAGTGATTGGATTTCATAATTCAAGATTGTATGTTGTTCAAAGGATGCTAGATGTGCATTCCAAGAAGTTAAATGAGAGAGAATCTCATCAAGGAGAAGCATAATGGAGGATTGGTTGGAAACTTTGGTAGAGACAAAACCATTTCTTTGGTTGCTGAGAATTATTACTGGCTATAGTTGTAGCAAGATGTGAAGAAGTTTGTATAGAGTTGTAGAGTATGTTGGATGGAAAAAGGAGTGAAGTAGATTACGAGGTTGTATCAGCCATTTCTTGTACCAAAGAAGTCATGGGAGGATGTCAGCATGGATTTCATTCTTGGATTAACAAGGACTCAATGAGGGCATGATTCTATGTTTTTGGTGGTTGACAAGTTTTCAAAAATGACACATTTCATTCCTTGTAAGAAGACTAGCGATGTTGTTAATGTTGCAGAGTTGTTTTTCAAAGAATTGGTGAGACTACTTGGTCTACCAAAGAGTATAATTTCAAATCAAGATACCAAGTTTCTTGAATATTTATGGTGTACCTTGTGGAAGAAATTGAAGATAGATTTGAAGTTTAGTTCATCACATCATCCATAGATGGATGGACAAATAGAGGTGGTGACTAGGAGTTTGAGGAATTTGTTGAGATGTTTGGTTGGCGATAAGCCAAATTAATGGAATCTAATTTTACCATAGGCATAATTTTCATACAATAGTTTTGTCAATAGGCATACTGGTAAATCACCATTCCATATTGTATATGGGAGCAGTCCCATAAATGCTTCTAAATTGAGGTAGTTGGATAAGGAAGAGATAAGTAGTGCTGAAGTTGAAGATTTTGCTAAAAATTTGAAGAACATCCATGAAGAGGTGAGGAAGCATATTATAAAGATGAATACATAGTATAAAAGCTAAGGCATATGTGCAAAGGAGGTATAAGGAATTCCAGATTGGAGATGACATCATGGTTCATTTGAGAAAGGAGCATTTTCAAGTGGATACATATTAATCTAAAAATAAAGAATAATGGACCATGCAAGATAGTAAAAAGACATAATTATGGAAATGTCTATGTTCCTTTCAAATATCTAAAAATTCTTTTTGCTACTGGATAATGTGATTATGTTCCTTTCAAATATTTGAAAATTCTTTTTGCTACTAGATAATGTGATTCTTTAGGATCTTCCTAAAATATTGCCACAATTCCAACTGCATTAGCTATATTAGGTCTAATGTGTGTCAAATACTATAATCAGTCATTCATAGATTTATACTTTTCTATTAAACTGTAGGAGTTCCATCTTTTCTATATAACTTACATCCAATCACCATGGGTGTTCTAATAGGTTTACAACTTTCTAATCCAAATATTGAAGATATATTGTTTGTGATATAAAAATGTGATCTTTATTATGTACAATATGCAATCCCAAGAAGTGTTTCATCTCTCCAACCATACTCATCTCCAATTCTTTCTTCATTTCCTCTAAAATTGTCTCACATTCTTCATCATTACCTCCAAAAATAATGTCATCCAAAAATACTAGAACAATTAGTAAGCTTTTATCATTCTTTCTTAGATACAAGTTACTATCATCATTACCTTTCACAAATCCCAAATTTGTCAAATGCTTATTCAATCTTGCATCGTAGGCTTTAGGTGCTTGTTTTGGTCCATTCAATGCCTTTTTCAATTTGCAAACCATATCATTTTTACCTATCAAAGGAAAACCATTAGGTTGTTCAATGTATAAGTCTTCCTCTATTTCTCTATTTAGAAAGGTTGGTTTGACATCTATTTGATAAACTTTAATATTTTTGTTAGTTACATATACCAAAAATATTTTTACTACTTCTAGTCTAGCAACAAGTAAAAAAAATTCTTCAAAATCAATTCCTTCTTGTGAAAAAATGTCTTCAAAATCAATTCCTTCTTGCTGTGAATACCTTTTACATACCAATCTTTCTTTGTTTCTCACAATTTCACCTTTTTGATTCATCTTGTTTCTAAATATCCATTTTATTTCAATAACATACTAATCTTTAGGTCTAGGAACCAATTTCTAAGTCATGGTCTTTTCAATACGATCTCATTCTTCTTTCATAGCATTTACTTAATAATCATCTTTACAAGCTTCATTAGCATTCTTACATCCAACTTTAGAAATTAAACATAGTTCTTCATGTACCTTGTTCCTTGTTATAACTCATTTGTCCTTTCTTCCAATGATTTGTTCAAAAAGATTTTTTTTTCCAAGTTATTGGTAGGTGTCACTTGTTCAATTCTAGCTTCTTCTCTGGGTTCTGATCTCTGTCCTTCTCTCTATATTTCTCCTTTTCAATGAGTTTACAAGTCAACGTTAGTTTCATAAGATAACTCTTTCTCAAAATTTTGAATGTTAGTTCTCTAATTAGTCTCTCCATCAAAATCATAATCAAGTATCCTCTCTTGAATTTTGAATCTTTCATCAACTCTCACATTAGTACATTCAACAATAGTCACTAAGGTTGTCTCTTCTACTTCTTCATCATCCTCATCATCATTATCATCTAGAAAATTATCACGCTGAAATCAACTTCACCATCCTCATCAATATAGAATCAATATTATGTCAAATTTGACTTATAAGGCTTTTTATACTTTATCTTCTTCTCTCTTTTAGGACAACTAGATGAAAAATGTCCTAATTCTTTGCAAATATAATAAACAAAATTCATACCTTCATTTTCTTCTTTCCAATTGTCATAATTAATTCCATCAAACTTTAGACTATATTTTTTGAAATATGTCATAGATCTCCTTAAGTTGTCAAGCTTTTCCTTCAAGGACCTAATGCTCTAATACTAATTGTTAAAAGGTGGAGTACACCAAGATAATTGAGAGGTTTAGGGGTGAATTAGATATGCACTTAAAACAACTCTCAATATCTTTATTAATTCTAAAACATATAAATAGTAGATGCAATAACCATAGAAAGATAACCATGCACAATACCACCAAACATGTTAACCTGGGAAACCCTTGATTAGAGGGGAAAATCCCAACGGGGATGCTACCCACAAAATAATGTACTAATATTAAAGTTCTTTATAAGAGAATATACCCTATTAGGAGTCAATGAAATACAATCGGTACATATGAGTCCCTGTTAGGAGACTTTGAATCCCTCTTAGGAGATTCCAGCTCTACTAAGAGCTGAAAGAAGGACAACTAAACCCATTATCCAAATAGACTTAGAAATAGTCTTCAATAGACAATCTTCCAAATAAGTATATCCAAGATCTTTGGACTAACCAAAGAGAAACTCCTTTGCCTATATAGTTCCTTTGAATCTCACAATACATCCTCAACATCAATCTATCCTTTGATCAAAAGATGTTCACATTCAAGTTTGCTCAATGAAACATCACAATGCATATGATCTCACTAACAAATACCACACACTACCACAAGGAAACGATCACCCCTTTATACCAAGTCCTAAAAAATGTTATTGAGTTGGCCTTGAGGCTTTCCCCATTTATAATAATAATATATGACACATTACATTATTGTTAGCATGAATGCTGATTATATTCCTATGGTGAGTATCCTAGCATTGGTGGAGCATGTGAGAGAATGTTAGTGTGAATATATGTTGCATTCATGGAAGTGTTTCTCATTGATGTCAACATATTGAAGACTAACAAAGAAACAAATAGTGATTGATACTATATTTTTTGAGGAGTAAAGATGAGGTCAAGCATAGTTGGGGACATGTTCTATACAGTATCCTCATTCCATGGTTAAGTGCACATGCAGAAAGTTGAAGACTGTAATAATTATTTGAGACTTGCAAAAGATAGTTTATAGACAGAGTTCTTAAGAATTTGTTTCTAGTAATCAAGTTATATCTCCTAACAAGGATAGAATCCAGTTGAAAAATGTTAGACATAGGTAGAAGACATCCTAATGATGACGTCAATGAGTGCACAAAGTCCAAGGTGGTACATGTGAATATTTTTAAATATTGTGAGATGGCATTTTTATGTAATTATGGAAAGATGTAGTGTAATGTGTACATTATTTTATCTTAGTGAGGTCTTATTATAATTGTAAATTAAGAAAGCTTCAAGGCCAACTCAATAAATTATTTTAAGGACTTGGTATAAAAGAAAGTTATTTTCCTTGTGATTTAAGTATGCAATGAATGTAAGTGATTATTACATGTGAGTAAGAAATCTAAGGGATTAGTGTGATGCGAGTTTGTGGATCTAGTATTGAGATCTATGAAGTATTTGGTGCAGTAGAGGCATAGTGAATGAGCACAAAGATTATATTTGGCAAAGAATGCTAGTGGACAATTGATCATTTAATATTTTTTTGAAAGGGATAATAAAGAGACTAGTTGGAAAGTGAGTTTGATGGTCTTTCCCCTAAAGTTGTATGGACAGTAGGTCCTTTTGTCTTCTACAACTCCTAATATGGTTGGCACAACTCCTAACAAGGTTGGCACAACTCTTAAAAGGGTTGGAACCTCCTCATAGGGATTCAAAGTTTCTCAATAGGGATTGATATGTATCAAATGTATTTCATTGGCTCCTAGTTGAGTTCATCCTCTTGCAAGGAATTTATATATTAGTACATCATTTTTTGGATACCATTCGTACAAGGGTTTTCCCTCTTATCAAGGGTTTCCCTAGGTAACAAATTTGTTAGCATCCAAGATATTGGTTGATCATTAAGAATGAGAAATAAGTGAAATAAGAAGAAAATCTTAAACATTGTACTAAAAGACATAGAGAGATGTCCATGTGTAACATGCTTGTTAGAGAAGCACTTTTGTCAGCCCTTCTTGAAAATGAATGCAATCAAGTAAAATATTTTAGATTAACTTATGAAACATGGAAAGCCTTGGAATCTACTTATGAAGGTGATAAGCATGCTAAAAAGGTTAGATTGCAGAAATGGACATGTTTTTTTCAAGAAGCTAAGATGATGGATGATGAATCTATAAGAAGCTACTTTGGTAGGATATCAAAAATTATTGCAAAAGTTAAAGCTTATGCTAGGAAGAAGGAAAAAGATGAAATAGTATCGATGATCTTGAAAACTTTCACACCTACTTATAAGCAGAAAACATAGATGATTGAACAAGTCATACCTTGCACAAAGAACTACACAAGAGAGACTCTTCTTGGAAGATTGGAAGCAGGAGAGATAAGTTCAAGATAGAGTGGAGATTTTCCTAGAATTGAGACAACATCCAACGTATTGAGTGTTAGACCTACATTGGTAATGAGTGCAAGTACTAGTGGAGATTATGCTAGTAGTAGTAGAGGAAGAACTGAAGAAGATAGAAAGATTGAAGAATGAACTGCCCTACTTGTGAAAAGAGAACCTGAAGGTAAGAAAATATTTGAATGTTAGACTTGTAATGAATTTGGCCATTATGTTTCTAAATGTCTCAAGAAAGTAAAGAAGTGCAAATGATGAAGATCTAGAAGCTTGTGTGGAAAGATTCTTGAGTAAAAATGATAATGATAGTAATGAGCTATGATTTGTTGCAATTAAAGAAGAAAGTCTTGAAAAGGAAGAAGTTAGAAAAGAAAAGGCATCAGTATTACAAGTTGAGAAGAATAAATCTGATTGGATCATAGACAGTGGTTGTTCACATCATATGACTGGTGATATGAATAAATTTGTTGAGCTCAATAGTTACGATGGAGGAATATATTATGTGGTGTAAATACCAATAGGTGGAACAAGTAAATTGAAGCATAACATGTGGCTATTGACTTTCTAGGTACAACACATGTAGGTTTCGAATAGACACAAATATGCATGCAACTAATGTTGTGCAATGGTATACAAGGAATACAAACCAAGGTATGAGGATGTTGTTTAACACAAATTCATGAAAGCTATGTTATGTGTGTTTAGTGAAGTTGAGTGAGTAGATGAAGATACTAAAGGGCATGTACAAAGTTATGCTCAATTACATAGTACTCAATATATTTTTGTATCAACATGAATTAGCCCTAATCAAACAACTCTTTTAAAATAGATTTATCCATGTCATGGACATGATTAACCTAAATATCTTTAGGATCTCTACCCTTTTAATGGTCACATACATATGGTCATATCCCTTTGGCTAGGTTATGATGTGTCCTAATTTGACCCAATTTTAGATTTTAAAATCTTTTTCCTTGAGCCAATGATATCAAAAATTAAGTGGCCACCCATCATCCTATATGTTAAAATACGTTGACTTGAGCATTTAAGTATTGTATCTTTATATATATTCATAAGCCATTGATTCATATTTAAATGTTCCCTTAGGAAGTGATATTAGAATATCTAATTGGAAAACACTATCAAAAAGCATTTGCATTTGCAGTAGCATATATTAGCATGACTATTAAACACATGGCCTTTTTCTTCTTGTGTCTTCTAGATATTATATTCAAAAAAGGGGGCTTTACTCATTAAAGAGGAAGCAATACATCTCCCCTCTACACATAATATGTCACACTTAGATTTTTCAATATAACACACTTTCAAGATACAAATAATTAAGATATGAGTGGATTGCAAAATGTCACGTGAATACAAAACTAGGCTATATAAAGACAATATTTTTAAAATAAACTACAAAAACAAGAATTTAAAATAGAAATATAAATTTATAAAAGAATTGATATTACAAATCGATTGCATATATTTTACTCTAATTATCAATAACGTTTTACAACAAAATGTTTATCACCAACCAGAGAAGTTTCATTGAAAAAATGAAAAATAAAAACCTAATCGAATTAATCATTTTACTTAATGCAATTATTGCATTTTTTTATCTCAATATATATTTATGAAGTAAGTTTATTAGCGATTGAGTTGGTGCACATAGATTGCACATAAATGCCATGGCGAACATTAGAGCAGATGCATTCAAAGAAGACAAAACTCAAAAGCGAAACATAAACATAAACAGTCCTCTATAATATACTTCGATTTGATTTTAAATTAAATGTTGCCGCTAGAGACAATTCCCGGCGAAGAAAGCTTCCAATTATAGAACTAAAAAATTCACGTGATGTGATCTAATTTAATTAAAGCGGGCCATGGAGCATTATATTTTCTTGTCCAACTCCTTAGAGACGCCTACTTGACAATGGTTGCTTCTAAGCTAACCTAATTTAGATAACTCATGTTCCATCAATGTGATAACAATGGTCATTGATTGGTCATATTAAACATCATGCCATTGTTTTTCCCCAACACACTCATATCTTTGTGTTGGGTCTCACCTTATATCGATGATGTAAAAATATTACTTATTTTCCAAGTTCCTTGCTAGGTGAGTTATTTCCTTGTTCAATGGACAACACATGTGCATGTGCTTTTCATTTCATAATCTAAACATGTGAAAGACCAGACCTACTTCTACTTAAACTTTGTAATCAACGTTTTACTTAAAACGTAAAGTATCGAAATATGTGACAAAAAGTATGGGCATGTGAAACACGATAATGGTAGAAGTCTATTATATTTGTTTTATAAAGTTGTTTTGGCAGAATTTTATTAATGCAATCAAATTTCCACAATCCATGATTTATAATGTTGATTTTCTGGAATAGATTGTGTAGAGATTTTTCATCAACGTTTCGAATCACACTACGTGATCCATCATCAGGAAGAGAGAGCAAGAGATGTCAAGTTATGTAAGAGGCAGATTTAGCAAAGGGTCACAATTTAAGGAGACCAAGAAGAGAGGGACTGCACACTCCCCAACGCCAGTCAAAAGAAGTCAAAATAAAAGATAAAAAACCCAAAACTAGCATGGGGGAGACAAAACCACCCCAGACATAAAGAGAAAGCAACAATAGAGACCATTATAAATGATTTGATGCGTACATGTTTAGAATTTTATTGTTTTGTGTTCTTTTCATTTTTATTTTCTTTTTATTGAATTAATTAAAATTTAATTTGTTATAAATTGAGTTCAATTATCATATATTTTATAGGCAAGACTTTAGAACACAACAATAACTTGTGAGCCTTTTATGTGGGAAGTCTTGGATTCAAAATTGCTTGAGTGTTACACATCAAAATAAATAATTACAATAAATAATAATAACTAGCCTTTGACCGTTTACTGATAATTTTTTTTAATCATATATTTTATTTTGTTTTATTTTTATGATTCTTAAAGATCAAATCTATTTTAGAATTTTATGTATTTTTGATAATCTTTTTACTTTCTAAACTTAAATATCATTAATGTTTAATAGTTTAATAACCATCATATACACTTTTACTTATGTTTCATCACCTACCATCCATCTTTTCTATTACCACAATCATTATTAAGAGATATAATGAAAATTATATCAAATTAACTTGTCGCTTAACACTAAAAAGAACCTCAATTGTGATGTAGTCAAGGATTGAGAATCTTTAATGAAGAAGTCCAGTCATTGTAGCTAGAATTCTATCCTATTTGTTTTTATAAAGTTGTTTGGAAAAAAAGTGTACCCTAAGAATGATAGAAGTACTTGAAAAGTGAGATCTATTGAAAGTGCAAAAGGAATCTTTGAATTAAAAAAGAGAAGTGTTGAAGAGACAATCAAAATCATAAATTCAATCCTATAAAGACAATAATAGGAGATTTGCATAGTGAATGAATAGGTAAGAGGGATAGGTGATGAAAAATTGTTGATACACGTAGAGAATGAAAGACTGGAACAAGAAAAATACTAATTATGAAGTGAACTAAAAGTTGACAAGGAGATCAATTAAAGACTTGCAAAGTTTGAGGAGATCATACAAAATATTGATGAGTAGTTGAAAAGTCAAAGGAAACCTAGTGATACAACTGTACTAGGATATATCAGTAACAAAAAATTTGAAGTTGGAGAGTCATCTGAATCTGGAGTTGATCAACAAGCACAAAACCCTTAAGATCCTATCAATATGCAAGATAAGGAGCCTACTAAAGACATATGTTATAATTGTGGAAAGCTTGGTCATACTGCCAATGCTTATAAAAGTATATCAATGAACATTCAAAGAGGTACATCATTTAAGATATATTGTTACAATTGCAATAAACATGATCATAAAGCCTATGGGTGTAGATCAAAGATCAAGTAATAGATCATTTCAAGGAAATTTTGTTGGATGTAATACATGAAATCATTATGGACATAAGGATGAGAAATGTAGAACAATATTTCCACTAACAAGGAAGTCTAACAAATAGATAATTTATGTAAGAATAGAAGCTAAAAATTCTAATATGTGCACTACTAAAGGCAAATTTGGGCATTTGTCAGTAAATTATAGAATGGAAAATGTTAGGAGTAATTATGGAAATCAGATAGAAACATGAATGGTATTTTATATTTGCCAAAAAATTAGACATCTTGCATACAATTATAAATATTGATTCTCTACTGATCAACATAGAAAATGAAAATGAGTCCATATGGCTAAGTAGGGTAAGTTGGAATAGCATTAGTGTTATCATTTCTGTCAACATATACCTTGTGTAAAGAAGGCACTATGTTCTGATGAATATTCCACAGTTAGACACAAAATATTGTCTAAGTATTAGATAGTTATCCAACAAAATAGGGACACTTTTGATGTGTATTGATGACAGGGTTATTATTGGCATGTGTGCAACTTTGGGTACAAATAGTACAAAGTGTCAGGATGATGTATGTAAATGCACAAGTTTTTTTGGATAGTACATAATCTATTATGGATTAAACACTAATAAAGATAGTGTATAGAGAAGAACAAAGCATATTAGTAATTGGTTAATTATGGATTAAGGAATCATTTTGGTTATGAAATAATTACTTAACTAATTAGGGATGACAGCCTAGATGTTAATCCCAAGATGGAAAGAGTTATTTTTGTATTTTGCCTAGTAGTGAAAGCTTGAAGGCCAACTAAGCAGTTTTGATAAAATGTAAAGGTATAAAGGAAAGATTGTACAATAAGAAAAGTATGTGAAATGTGCATGAGGATATTATAAGTGATACACAAACTTATATGCAAGCTATATGTGATGAGAATTCTGATGTATGTGAAGTACGACCAGCAACATAAAGAGATTTTTGTATCTATTTCTTTTGTATTAAGAACTGCATTGTATAATTGCATGTTTGGGCAATAGGTTTATATTGCATACCTTTTTGCAATTGTATATAACAACTCCCAATAGGGTTGAAGAAACTTCTTATAGGGTTGAAACTTTTAATAGGGCCTATTCTTCTAAGAAGGAGCTAGACACTATATGTAGTAATAGACTCCTAATAGGGTCAACATCCTTAACTAGATACTTTTTTTTAGTGGATCATTTTGTGGGTACCATCCCCATTGGAATTTTCCCTTGGCCAGGGTTGTCCTAGTTAAAAAAATATGGTGTTATGAGTTCTCTTATTCTATGGTTATGTTTACTATTAAACATTGTTAGTTTACTTTCATATGCAAGTTATAAGGTAATTAACAATATCTAGTTTTGGACTAAAGTTTGTAGAATACTGATCACCCACCCCTCCGCCCCCTGTACCTCAACATTTCCTAATTCTAACAATTGGTATCAGAGCCCAATTACTCTAAAGAGGCTTAAGAGCTTGAGTAAGATCCCTATGAATACGGAATAGTTGTAGAGGAATCTTGAAGAAGACCTTTTGTAAATTGATCTTCTTACTAAAGAAAGAGATAACCTAAAAGAAATATATAAAGATGCAAAAGATTACATTGGGAAACTAAAAGACAAGATTGATCATCTCAAATCCAGGAGGGAACCTAAAGAGAAGAAAAAATATAGTGATGAGGTATCAACATTAAAGAATGAAAATGAGATTCTATAACATTGGTTGAAGATCATTGAACTAAAGCTAAGTTTGAAGAAAGATGATAGCAAGGTTGAAAGACATATGAAATCTGAGAATGATGATCTTAGATCTCATCTTACAAAAGTGACATCTCAACTTAAATCTATCAAAATAGAGCATATAGAACTCTAAAAATATAATACAATGGTGAAAGGAGAGTTAACCCAGACTAATAAACAATTAGAAAATTTATATTCTAGTAGTAAGAAAATTGATGAGAAACTATATTTCAAAGATCTTCCTATGATACGATTTGTCTTGGATATTTCATTGTAGAAAACTCACCAAAGAAATCTAAAGAAAGAAAGGAATCATATCTAGTTATTGAATAGCTTGAACCAGAGAAGAGTGATAAAAATGAAATTGAGTCTAGATAATCTAAAGATGTACCTAAAGAAGTTGAACAAACAAGTCAACTTGAGAAAAATGTTGAACCTAAGAAAATAGAGCAAGTTGAATCACCTAAAGAGGTAAGGTATGAATTTAAAGGTAGATGCTTTCTATGAAATGAAGTTGGTCATATGAAGAGAGACTTTATGGGTAAGTCAGTCAAACCTATTACAAATTTTTAGTGTTATAATTGTCATGGTTTTGGTCATAAAGCTATTGATTACAAGAAACCTAAATTTGACAGTAATAGTAGCAATAGTGGAATGTCTAGAGATACTAACTCTGCAGGTAATGAGAGAAGAAGATCCTTTAGTGGAACTAATGAAGGAGAAATATCTAATGGTACAAAGAGTAACATTGTAAGTTACAAGTGTAACAACTTTGGAAACATTGCCAAAAATTGTAGAGTGTTGTTGGTCTCATATTGGTTTCGACATTTGAGTGTCAACACACTTAACCAATTCTCAAGATGATGTCAATTATAATACAGATGCTAAGCTACAGTGTGTGCCAAGTCAGAAATTCAAGAGGTGCCGAGTGAACTTCAAGTGCCAAGTGAAGTTCAAGTGTTGAGTGATAAGTGATGCCGAGTCACTATAGGTGCCAAGCGAAGTATAGATGATGAGAGAAGCATAATTACTATAGGAACTGAGTAAGACTAAATTCCTATATGTGTTGAGCATCAACAACTAGTAAGTGTCGAGTAACATAGAATCAACATATGAATTTGTGCCTTCACAAACTCAAATGTAAACCATCTTTTTTTAGCTGACTTAGGATGAATCTTGAAGGATCTTGAAGATAAGATCAAATCTTTTGCATTACTTATGTAATTAGCATGTAGCCAATAAGAAAAATTGAGAAGACATGCAACCAATAGGAAAAGTGAAAGAATTGAGTAGGAAATGAAGATTGAATATTGATCGTAGATTCATACCTAACCTTAAGTCTTCGAAGCCTTTAAAAGGAGGATGAAACCCCATTATGTGTGTGGATGTGAGAAGTGTATGGGAGAATTATAGCAAAGTACAGAGGGGTGTAAAGACTTAAAAAGAGCAAAAACAACATTATAGAATTTAGTTGATCAAGAATAGAGTATCAGAGTTTTAAAAAGAGACATATTAGATCAAGCAAGGATCAAAACAGACAGAGTAGAACAAGGATCTAGAATCAACAATTAAGGATTGCAAGTCATCAGGTCAATACTTTCTAATCTAGCCATTGTATTAGGAATGAAAATCCTATGATGATAAGTTGGTTTAATAGCCATATTGTAAGCCTTTAAACAAGGTGCTAAATCCTTTAAAATGGTAATATTCCAAGTGAGTTTTTGTAAATCCTTTAACTAGGTAACTTTTAACAGGGTGTAAAGTGTTTAATAGGATAGGCCTTTCACAGGGAAAACCATTAGAAGTGGTCAAACTTTGTAACCTTAAATAGTTACATATTGTTGTAGTGATACTTCGTGGGTGTCATCCCCACCCTAGTTTTACCTTCTCATTTTGGAGGGTTTTTGGGTTACCAAATTCTTGTGTTATCTATTTTCATGCATGTCTTTACTTTCATGTTTACTAGATGAATTAGATGCATGTGAATGATTTTAGTTAAAATGTTTTAAAGAGGTAAAAGTTAATTACTTCTAATTCACCCCCCGTCTTAGAAGTAAATCTTCCCACTTGTAAATTCCAACAATTGGTAGCAGAGCCAAGTTCTATCAAGAAGGAGCTTTACAACTTGGAGAAAATATTTGAAATGGAAGTCTACAAACTTGGGAAGATCAAAAAAAATTAGGCAATTGATATACAACTTGCTCTCCATACTTTGAGGAAGCCAGGGTGGAACTGAGAAAATCCTTGAAGAGAAGAAAAGATATTTCCATAGCTAAGAATGATACACAATACAAGGAGATTGACACCTCAAAACTGTTTGCAAATGGAGATTCCAAAGAGTTTGATGTAGCAATAGCAGACCTAATGTAGAAGAATAAAGCTTAAGTAGAAGAAATCAGAACACTCAAGCTTGAACAAGAATCACAAGCCATGATGCTTTGTGAGGTGACTGAATAGAAGAAAAGAGTCATTAAAGATAAGGCTATGCTAGAAGAGGACAAGAGAAACCTTGCCAATAGGCTGGAAGAAAAGTCAATTGAGCTTACAAGAATTTCAAACATGTAGCTAGACACACTAAGTTAGATGATGAATGCAGACCAGGAATTGAATGTCAAAGATAATGAGATCTCTACACTGAAGATGCAAAATGAACAACTACAAAATGACCTAAAAAGAGAGAAAGAAATTGTGGAGAGCTTCAACATACCTAATGAGGACATTAAGTACTTTGAGTAGCTACTAAAATCACCAAGGGATAGCAATGATAATTTAGGACTAGGATACACTGGCACTGAACAAGGAGAGTCATCTAAGATTGCAGAAGAAAGGAGTAACAAAGGTAAGAACAGTAAATCTACTTGTCATTTCTATGGTAAAAAGGGACATACCTCTAATGTATGCAAGAGCGAGAATGCTCATCAGCATGACAAACCTAGGAATGTGAGTCACTAGCATAAGTGCAATAAGCAAGGACATCAAGCACATAACTATAGGGCTAGGACTATCAGAACACCAAGATTTGAAGGTCACCGCTACTATGGACATAGAGCTTTTGAGTGCAGATCAAAGCCTATGTGGACACCTAATTAACCAACAAGGGGAAACAACCATGGACATCATTGCAATTGGGACTACAACACCAAGTATAACTGTCATTACTATCAGGAACATGGACACATTCCTAAAAATTGCACAAGAACACATTTTAGAAGAATCTAAAACAAATGGTTTGGTCAAACCACATGCTTTAGTTGGCTGAAGATTGGTCATATCAGTAGGAATTGGCCAACAAGGTCAAAGGCACCCAACTCAAAGAACAACAAAGGTAAAGAGAAGGTAGATGTTGAACACATTAGAGGAGAAACGAATAAGACATGGAAGAAGAAAGATGGGAGCAACACATCAAATGAAGGGATCACTTTACCTAATAGGTCAAGTGGTCATACTTCATCAAAATAAGAAAGTACTAAAAAGAAGATATCAGCATGAATAAAGATGCAAATGTTAAAATTTAAAGATCTCATAAATGTTGTCGAGTTTTTCTTAGATGCTAAGTAAAATCCTAGTGCATGCCAAGTTGACTATCAAAAATAGTAGAAGCCAAATGATTAATAGTAGTCGAGTTGGTAGTGGAAGATGAGTGAAGAGGAAAATTTAGTTGAAGTTGAGTGAAAGATACTCCTATGGATGCTGAGTGATCAAAAGCCACTGGAAGCTAAGTAATGCAAAAATTCTTAAGAAGTCAAATGGACATCTATAAATGCACTAAGCATTAAATGCTATGAAAATAAGGTATATTATGGAATTTTCAATCATTTTTCTTCACTGTGAATGAAGAGAAAAGACTAAAAGGAGCATAGAATAACTTCACAATAGAGAATCCAATGTTTAAGCAGATTTCAATAATAATTTAGCATAGTTTTGTCAAATTCAAGGTATTTACATTTGTGCCGAGTTATGCAGTTTCATATTTTCTTTGAGTTCAAACCCTAGATTGCACAAATGGCTTCTAGCTATAGGAAAACTCAAGCGAAAGAACCATTTGAGGTCCAGCTAGTGTCTAATGAAGTAAAACAACCTAATTTTTGGTCAATTCTAGAGGTAGTATATAAAAACAACCCAACCAGAGACCTATCTATCATACCCCCTAAGGTAGTTATGGTTTAGGATGTTAGAAGATTGTACAATTACAAAATTGGAGCCATAGGAGATATGGAGATGAGGGAAGCCTATGAGAGATTTTGTGAAAATGGAGTGTTGAAAGAAGAGTATCAGATTGTTGAAAAGAAGGGTTTGACATGTGCCCTAGAATTCCCTATAGTTTTCAAGACTGAATGGATCAGGCTAGTGCTTAGTAGAATACATGATGGAAGCTTATTGTTGGAGGATGGTCCAGTAAAAATTACAAAAAGGGTTGTACATAGAGTGCTAGGGTACCCAACCCTAGATCGGCCAAAGACCCTTAGCAGTGATCCTAAGGAAGCAATTGAAAAAAACACTGGTGCCAAATGGAACAAGAGAGGAATGAAAATTGACACCATTTAAGACCCTCTCATTGATTTTTCTATTAGGGTTATTATACACAAATTCTATCAATCTAGCAAACTTAATAGTGTGCCTTGCATTGTAGTGGATGTGGGTTACAAATTGGTGAAAAGGGATCATACTTATGATCTTGTAGAACTACAATTGTAGCAAATTAATGAGAATATAGCAGCAATAAGGAGGGCAAGGGAGCCCAATGCAAGTTTGGTGCTATTTTGATTTGCATATTCTTCTATGTGCAGAATGAGTTTCTTTCTTTTGGTAAAGTAGTCTAGAAAGAAAATAGGTCTATCATAGCTCAAGTTAATGAATATATAGAATATATGGGAGCTAATTTTGAGACCCTAATGACTAACTATTTTGAAGGCTTCAAGAAAACCATGAAGCAAAGGCTAGGAATACCAGTTTCCTTAGTAGAAAAGCATGTAAATGATGTATGTTTTCTTGTAGATATTGACTACACCTATATACAAGTTGCCATACCAATTAGATGGTTGAGACCTCTTGTCTATGAAATAAATATAGATGAGGCATCAACAACTATAACTACCCTACTAGTCGAGGAAGTGGACAAGAGTGCAGCACATTTTGGAGCTTATGATGTGGTCGAGTCAAAGGTGGATATGGAGTTAAAGACTACCTCCACACTAAAGAAGAAAGAAAAACTTGTGAAGAAACTTAAGGCCAAATTTGGTGAGGGCAAAATAGAAGAAGAAGAAGAAGGTGAAGAAGTAGAAGATGATGAAGAGGAACAAGGATAGGAAACACTTTGTTTAACCCAAGACATGGGGGAGGATGCAAAAGAAGAGGAAGGTGTTGAGCAAGAAGCACCAAAGCTAGAGCCAAAGAAGAGAAAAGCACAAAAACAACCAGTTGCATAGCCAAAGGGGAAGAAGAAAGCTTAGCCAAGCCAACTACAAAAGGTCTTGGAATAATCAAATGGGAAGAATACTTCGGGGGGTGGGGGGGGGGGGGGAGTGTGGGTGAATTAGAAGTATCACACTTTAACCTTGAAAAATTTTAACTAAAAATAAATTGCATGCATGTAAACATTAAAATTAAGCACAAAGTAAACACATGCATCAAAAAAAATAACGCCAAATTTGGTAACCTAGAAACCCTCCAAAATGAGAAGGTAAAATTGGGGTGGGGATGATACCCACAAAATCATTGCATAAATAATGTTTGGCCACTTCTGATGGTCTACTCTTTTAAAGGCCTACCCTATTAAAGACTTTACATTGTATCAATAGTGACCTATTTAAAGGATTTACAAACACTTTACATGAAGTGTCACTCTATTAAAGGATTTTATCACCTTTTCAAAGGATCTACAACATAGTTGTTAAGCTAACCTATCAACATAGGATTTCCCTTCTAATACAATTGCTAGAGAGTATTAGGCTAATAAACTTGATAGCTTACAATCCTTGATTGCTAAATTTAGGAACTTGATCTACTTTCTCTAATCTTTATCCTTTGTGATCTGATATCTATTTGATGCCCTTGCTCTATTCTGATCAACTGGATATGCAATGTTGATCTGTTCCTCTAAGTATTTTCACAATTCCCTCTAAATTTTGCTATATTTTACCCATACACTACTCTCTTGCACACATACAATGGGGTTTCGTCCTCTTTTTAAGGATTTCAAAGACTTAGGTTTAGGTATGGATTTGTGATCCATATTGAATCTTTAATTTCTACTCATTTCTTGAACTTTTCTTATTGGTTGCATACCTTCTCCATTTTTCTTATTGGTTGCATGCTGATTGCATAGGAAATGTAAAATATTAGATCTTATCATTTAATCCCTTCATGATTCATCCAAAAATGGTTTACATCTAAGTTTGTGAAGGCACAAACTCATATGTTGATTTTGTGTTACTTGACACATACTAGATTACTGGTGCTTGACACATATATGATTCTAATTTTCTTGACACTTATTGCATTCTAGCTTGCTCGACATCAACTGTGACTCAACACATATATATCACTCGACACTTGTATCATGTTCAACACTTGATCTTCACTCAGCACCTGAAGATTTCTCAACACCTAAAGATCACTTGGCACCTATTGGAATTCTGGCTTGGCACATATAGTATACTAAGCTTCTATATGAAAATTGGTTAAGTGTGTTGACACTCAATTATCAAAACCAATCTAAGACCAACAATCTCCCCCTTTGACATGAGTGTCAAAAACACTTAACTAAGCATTATAGTTGGTCTTGTCATTACATTATCCAACCTATTTGGCATATGTACAAAATTTCAAAAACTTGTTCAAAATTTTGTAAAGAACAACATACCTCAAAATTCTTATAACTCCCCCTCGTCTTATGCGCCATTT
The DNA here is from genome assembly GCA_028749045.1 of Cupressus sempervirens. Lineage (NCBI taxonomy): Eukaryota > Viridiplantae > Streptophyta > Pinopsida > Cupressales > Cupressaceae > Cupressus > Cupressus sempervirens. Next base: position 879,975,208 of record CM053786.1, read on the forward strand.
CTATTCTTGTAACCAAAATTCTTGTGCTAAATTTTTCTCCTGCTGATGTATTTGATACTCTTTGGCTTTGCCCTATTTCTGTTTCATGTGCCTACTTGCTGACTTGTTCTATCTATTCTATTTTCACTTGTTCTACACTTGCAAAATTTTTATTCATATGTCCCCCTTTTATATGTCTTCCCCTTTTTGGCTATCATAGGATATGTACAATCTTTCCCCCTTTATTCCCCATAAGAATGAAAGAATGTAATTACTTAGTATTCTCCCCCTTAGTTATTAATCTCCCCTCATATCTCATATCTGCCCCTTTTTGACACTAATGTTAAAGGGTACTAAGGGTTAAGACCATATTTTTTTAAAAATGTACTATTTACCTCCATAATCATCTTAAGAGCTGCATTGCTATTCTTCAAAGAAATTTCCAATGACTTGTGTTGGATGGAAATCTCTACAACAAGATGTACAAGTCCATCTAAAGTAGAAAGATTAGGATCTTTCTTTAGCACATTCTCAACATAAGCTTGTTCTTTATGGAGTAATTCCAAGTGTGGGGTTATGGAAGACTATATTTGCATCAATTTGGCCTTGATGTTGTCCTTTTCTGCTATCAACATAGCTAGTTCCTTCTGTGTATGAAGCATTTGAGAAAAATGCTTTTCACTTTGAGCTAGATCATTTGGCAGATAAGTGTTGGAAATCTTTAAATTTCTCTCCAAGCTCAAGATTCTTTGGCTTGTCTCCTATGTGAAGTATGAAAATTCACAAAACTTTTTGTACAATGAGAATACATTCTCAAGTACCTTTTTCACTTTGTCAATCTTCTTTTCCAATTCAACCTAGGATAATGCTATTTCACTTGATATTTTCTCATTTAGTTTCCCTTGGAATTTCTTCTCAGACAATTCCATAAGTTTTACATTGGTTTCTTGGTCTTTATTTGTCATCTGTTCTACAATTTTTGACAAGTGTTCCATAATTGGCTTGGTCTCATTAGGTAATTGCAACTAAAGGCATCCAAAAAGATGTCCTTGAACTCATGTAATGCTCACTTTTGTTTATACTCCTTCCTGAGTATCTCTAGCCTTTTTCTCCTATTCAAGGCTTCTGCATCTCAGTGATTTTCTCAATGCTTATTGTCTTTGAGTCATAACTAGGCATGACTATCTCCTCATCTAACTCATGGTCTCCATAGTGAAGTACCCTAGTCACCTTGGTTGAGCCCAAGCTTGGTACAGATATTTGTAATGGCATTGCATCAATGCTCGGCTTCTAAAGGACTTTTGTAGGAGTGCCAATAGTTGGTAGTTCTACCAATATTTGTATTGCATCCTGCTCCTCCTCTTTTGATGTGTCCTTATCTTTATCTAATCTCCCTTGATCAATTACAACTATTTGTGGTTTACTTGTTATCTATACTATAGGATTAGATTTAGCAATCTGTCCTATTTGCCCTATTGATGTATCTTTCTCTACCTCTGCACTCGGCTTTTGCTACATGGTATCAACTATGTCAACTGTTGGAAATGGTCATGGAAGCATTAGGAGTTGGCCACTAGTAGTTGTATAGATGGTAGAAGGTGGTTCTTATGGATTCACCTTGTCTCTAATTGGATTTGCTACTGCTTTTTGTAACTCATCCACACTCACCAATACTAGATTTGTGCATAATTGTGCTTGTAGTATTGATTGGTGAAGGATCTTCTTGAGATCCTCTGTAGTTTAAGGATTGATATTCTGACAAGATTTGTTAGTAACACCCTTCATAGTTATAGTATTTGTAGATGTGGTGATGACATTAGGAGGGCTAGGAGGTGGTAGTTGTGTGTCTTGTACACTCTAATCTATTTTTTTCTCATCAACTATTTCCATTTCATCTTGTTTCTTTGTCTTCTCCTCTTCACCTTTTTCTTTCTACTCTTCCTCTTTCTTCTCTTCCTCTCCTTTCTCTTCTTCTTTCTTCTCTTCTTCTCCTTTTTCTATTTCCTTTTCCTCCTTTTGTTTCTCTTCCTTCTCCTTCTCACTAGCCTCGTTCTTATTTTCTTATGCATTCTCCTCTTCTTTTCCATTCTTGTCATTTGTCAAGTTATATATTGACTTCCACAATCTTGTAGACTTATTGACAACTTCTTCAATTTTATTTTGTAAAATGCTAAAGCCTCTATACTTTGGTGCAAACTTTCCCCCATGTTTCTTATTAGACTTAGCAATTTGACCTTCAGTCAATTCTAGCATCACTTGTGCCCATGTGGATTCTCTTATTTCTTTCTCATCTTTAAGCAATAATGCCACTTATTTTCAATAATCTCATATAAATCCTTGGGCATAGTGTTATCAAATTCAAGAGGTGTGTTCTTGAATTCTGCCATCATGGCATATACTGATTCTTCTACCTTATTTTGATCTTCTCTACTTAATTTCTTGAAATCAATACTTTTCAAATCAAAGAAGTCTTCATTCTTAACATTTTCACAAATTTTATCAATATGTGACTTGGGAGGATGACTTTCCACACTAAACTAGCTGATGTCCTATGATTCTATTCTTTCCTCATCATCAGATTTTGGTTGTGCAACATATTTGTTGCTTGGTTTCTTTTGCACTTGACCAGTCTGCTCAATAGCCTTCTTCTTCTCTTTCACTTCTCCTTGGCCTTTTGAGTTGAGGCTGTTGTAGTGGCTCTTGTCACTGGTATAGTTGGCTTGGCTTGAGTTGGCTTTGTAACCTTCTTGGCTTTGGGCTGAGCTATAGGTTGAGTTTTAACTTTTCTTTTCTTGGGCTCGGCTTGAGCTAGTGCTTCCTCAACTTCTTCTTCCTCTACACCTTCTTCCTTTTCTTTATCCTCACCTAAGCCTTGAGTTATTTCCAATGGACCTTGTCCCTATTCATCTTCTTCACTCTCATCTTCTTCTTCTTCCTCCTCAACTAACCCCTCAATTCCTTCACCAAATTTCTTCTTTATCTTCTTCACTAACTTATCCTTCCTATTCATTATAGAGGTTGACTTGAGCTCCATTTCCACCTTGGTCTTTACAACATCATATGTACTAAAGGGTTTGGTATTCTTATCAATTTCTTCTACAAGAAATGTTGTGATTGTTGTTGAAGCTTCATAAACATCTAGCTCAAAACCCAATGGTCGTAGCCATCTAACCCTTGGAATTGCTACTTGGATGCAAGTATAATCAATGTCAATGAAGAAACAAATATCATTGATATGCTAATCCACTAGAGAAAATAGTATCCTCAATCTTTTTTTCATGGATTTCTTAAAATCCTAAAAATAACTTGTCATTTGAGCCTCAAAGTTGTCACCGATTTGCTTAATGTACTCATTCATTTGTGTAATGGCTAACTTGCTTGATTTCTAGTTCATTTTACCAATTGAGGGAAATTCTTCCAAAACATAGAAGAATATACAAATTAGAACTAATCCAAACTTACATTAAGCACCATTTGATCTTCTTATTGCTCCTGGATTCTCCATGATTTTCTGTAACAATAACTCTTCTAGATCATATGAATGATCTTTCTTGACAAGTTTATATGCCACATCCATAACAATACATGGTACACTATTCAATCTGCTAGATTGATAGAACTTGTGAGATACCACTTTCATTGCAAAATCCAGAAGGGGATCTATGATTGTATTAATGGTCATGCCCCTCTTATTCCATTTAGCCCTAGTGTTCTTTTCAATAGCTTCCTTTGAATCACTTTGCAGCATCTTGTGTTGATCTAGGGTTGGAAAACTTGTAACCCTATGGACTATCCTCTTTGTTATTTTGATAGGTCCTCCTTCCAACCATAAAAAACCATTGTGTATTCTGCTTAGAACAATTCTTATCCATTCAATTTTGAAGATTGTGGGGAAAACTAGGGCATGGATTAAACCCTTTTTCTCAACTATTCGAAATTCTTCCTTAAGCACTCAATTTTCACTCAGTTTATCATATGCTCGAAGAATCTCAAGGTCTCCCATTTCTCCTATCTTGCAATTGTAACATTTCCTAACATCTTGCACCATTATGACTTTGGGTGGAATCATGGATAATGCACCAGCAAGGTCATTTTTATAAGCCACTTCTGCAATTGGCCTAAACTATGGTTTTTTGACCTCATTACTAACCAACTAGACCTCAAAACCTTCCTTTTCCTTAGGGTTTTTAGAGCTAGAAGCCATTTTGCAAATCTAGGGTTCCAAAAGATATAAAACTTTATGACTATGCAACTCGACACTTGAAGAATATGTTAGATCAATGAAATCTATGGTTGATCTATGTTGAAATCCATGCAAAAGGCTTCAATGTTGTTCTTCAATCACTTCTATGCTCTTCTCATTCTTGTTCTGTGTTTGAAATGATGAGAAATGATCAAAAATTTGACCGTATACTCTTTTTGAACCTAGCATTAAATTCTTAGTGCATACAATTGCACACTCAGCTCTTGAATATTTCAACATAACTTGACTTCCATTGGTTTTCCATCACTCGGCATCAACTAGATTTCCATCACTCAATTTCCATTGACAACTCGAAATATAATGACATTTACTCAGCATCTAAGGATAGATCGACAACACTTGCAAAAATCTTAGGTTTTAACTTTTCATCTTTTCTCATGCTATTTTCTTCTTTTCAGTGCTTGTTTTTCTTGGAACTAATGTATGATGTAGTTTTGTATATCATTCCTATACACCTATCCATGCCTAGTTGGATGAGGTGTGACCACTTGACTTATTAGGTGAAGTGATCCCTTCATTTGATGAGGTACATTCATCTTTCTTCTTCCAAGTCTTGTCAATTTTTCCTCTGATGTACTCAACATCTACCTTCTATTTTCCTTTGTTGACTTCTGATTTGGATGCCTTTGACTTTTTTGGGCAATTCCTGCTGATATGACCAGTCTTCAAGCAATTGACACATGTGGTTTGGTTCAACCATCTATTGTAATTCCCTCTGAAATGTTTTCTTATGCAATTTTTAGGAATGTGTCCATATTCCTGACAATAATGACAGTTATACATGGTGTTATAGTCCCAGTTGTAGTGACCACCATGGTTACCTTCTTTTGTTGCCTAATTTAATGTCCACATAGGCTTTGATCTACACTCAAATTCTCTATGTCCATACTTCTTGCAATTGTAGTAGCGACCTTCAAATTTTGGTGTCTTGATAGTCCTAGTCCTTCATTTATGTGCTTGATGTCCTTGCTTCTTGTTCTTATGACAATAGCTTGCATTCTTAGGCTTACCATGCTAATAGGAATTTTTGTTCCTACATACATTGGAAGTATGTCCCTTTTTACCATAGAAATGACAAGTGGGTTTAGCGTTCTTACCTTTGTTGCTCTTTTCTTCTATAATTTTGGAAGACTCTCCTTGTTTAGTGCTAATGTAACCAAGTCCTAAAGAATCATTGCTAGCCCTTGGTGATTTTAGTAGATACTCAAAGTACTTGATAGCCTCATTGGGTTTGTTGAAAATTTTTGCAACTTCCTTCTCTCTTTTCAAGTCATTTTGCAGTTGTTCATTCTGTATCTTTAGTGTAGAGATCTCAATGTCTTTGACATTTAGCTCATGATGAGCATTCATCATTTGGCTAAGGGTATCTAACTACATGTTTGAGATTCTTTCAAACTCAATTGTCTTTTCCTCTAGTCTATTGGTAAGATTTCTCTTGTCATCTTCTATCATGGCCTTTTCTTCAATGACTCTCTTCTTTTGTTCAATTACTTTTGATTCTTGTTCAAGCTTGAGTATTCTGATTTCTTCTACTTGAGCTCTATTCTTCTCCATTCATTTTGCTATTGCTACATCAAATTCCTTGGAATCCCCATTGGAAAACACTTTTGTAGTGTCAATTTTCTTGTAATGTTTGTCATTTTTAGCTATGGCTATATCCTTCCTTCTTTTCAAGGATTTTCTCAATTCTTCTTTGGCTTTCTCCAAGCTGTGTACATCAAGGTGCACATCAATCACATCATTCTCTATGATCTTCCCAAGTTTGAAGACTTCCATCTTCAGATCTTTTCTCTAAGCTATTAGGCTTATCCTTGTGAGAACCTTGGCTCTGATACCAATTGTTGGAATAATCAAATGGGAAGAGTACTTCTGAGAGGGTGGGTGAATCAAAAGTATCACACTTTTAACCTTGAAAACTTTTAACTAAAAATAAATTGCATACATGTAAACATATCAATTAAGCATAAAGTAAACACATAAAAATAAAATTGGTAGCCCATAAACCCTCCAAAATGAGAAGGTAAAATTGGGGTGGAGATGATACCCACAAAATCACTGCAACAATAATGTTTGACCACTTCTGATGGTCTGCCCTATTAAAGGCCTGCTCTATTAAAGCCTTTACATTATATCAATAGTGACCTATTTAAAGGATTTACAAACACTTTACATAAAGTGTAACCATGTTAAAGGATTTTATCACCTTTTCAAAGGATCTACAACCTAGCTATTATGCTAACCTATCAACATAGGATTCCATTCTAATACAATTGCTAGAGAGTATTAGACTAATAAACTTGATAGCTCACAATCCTTGATTGCTGAATTCATGCACTTGATCTGCTTTCTCTAATCTTGATCCTCTGTGATATGATATCTATTTGATGCCCTTGCTCTATTCTGATTAATTGGATATGCAATGTTGATTTTTTCCTCTAAGTCTTTTTACACTTCCCTCTAAATTTTGCTATAGTTTACCCATACACTACTCTCTTCCATGCATATAATGGGGTTTCATCCTCCTTTTAAGGAATTCAAAGACTTAGGGTTAGGTATGGATCTACTATCCATATTGAATCTTTAATTCCTACTCATTCCTTGCACTTTTCTTATTGTTTGCATGCCTTCTCCATTTTTCTTATTGGTTGCATTCTGATTGCAAAGGAAATGTAAAAGATTTGATCTTATTTTTTAATCCCTTCATGATTCATCCAAAAATGGTTTACATCTAAGTTTGTGAAGGCACAAACTTATATGTTGATTCTGTGTTACTTGAAACATATTGGATTACTAGTGCTCAATAGATATATGATATTGTTTTGCTTAGCACCTATTGCATTCTGGCTTTCTCAGCATCAACTATGACTCAGCACATATAGATCACTCAACACTTGTATCATGCTCGGCACTTGATCTTCACTCGGCACTTGAAGATTTCTCAACACCTGAAGATCACTCGACACCTATTGGAATTTTGGCACCTAAAGATCACTCAACTTCTATATGAAAATTGGTTAAGTGTTTTGACACTCAATTTTCAAAACCAATCTGAGACCAACAAAAGGTAGATACTAGGGCAGCAACCTAAGTGGCAAAGGAACAAAGAAAGAAAAAAGCCACAGAGCAAGGAGGCCTTGCAAAAAAAAAGAAGAGAAGAAAATATGTGGCACCCCCAAAGTTAGATGAATAAAAGAAAGAGTCTAATAATGATCAATTCAAATTGGTAAGGCATTCTACCAAATCTAAATTGGAAAATGTTTGTAATAACATTAGAGATAATGTAGATTTAACTAGTTTAAAGACTATTGATTTCAATAAATTATCAAGAGAAGAACAAAACATAGTGGAAGAGTCCATCTACACTATGAGGGATAAGTTCAAGACCACTCACTTGAACTAGACAATTAAATTCCTAAGGAGCTAAGCTCCATTATAGAGAATAAATGGCATTACTGCCTTAAAATTGAGAAGGAAATAAGGGAGTCAAAATTGGCTCATGTAGTGCTAGACCTTACAAAAGGTCAAATATCTAAGGCTAGTAAGAAACATGGGAGAAAATTTGCACCCAAATATAGAGCCTTATGTATTCTACAAAATGAAATTGAAGATGTTGTGCAAAAGTACACACAAGTGTGGAAATTAATTTATGGATTGACTACTATCAAGGAAGGGTAGGAAGATACCTTTGGGGGAATGAACAATGAGGAAGAAGAAGAGAATGAAAAGGATGAAGAGGGAAGAAAGAGAAATAAGAGGCAATAGTGAAGAAGACACAAGGTGAAGAGGCAACAGATGAAGAGCAGTAACTAGAATAGAGTGTCCAAGACACCTAATTGCCACCACCAAGTCCTCCATGTACAAAACTTACAAAAACTATTATTGTCAAAGATGTTCTTGACACCTCAAGTTAGAACATCAATCCATTGATTGCAGAGGATCTCAAAAAGATCCTTCACCAGACCACATTACAATCACAACTATGCACAAATCCTATTTTGGTGAGTGTGGAAGAATTGCAAAAGGCTGTAGTAGAATTCACTAGGGAGAAGTTGAACACACAAGAACCACCTTCACAACCTCCCATAGCTATTGTAGATCAACAAAAGAGAAAGAAGCATAGGATACAATTGCTAAGGTTGATCATAAAGTCAAAGCAACAACAAATGCCAAGGAGCTAGCAAAGGAGAAGATAGGACAAGATGTTTCTACATCACAAAGCGAAGGTGCACCTCCTCAAATCATCATTATTGATCAAGTTAGTAGAGAAGAAGAGAAGGAAGAGGAAACTACTACATTTGACATCATTTTTCTCCCAAAATTTTTTACCATCAATTAAAAAAGTTTAGTTTTGTCGGAATGTAGAAGGAAAAAATTTATTTTTTTAAAAACTAAGCCCTGTGTTGGTCAAAATTTTGACCAACACATGTTGGTCAAAATGGGGGGCTTGAATGTAAAAAATAAAAATGTTTCATGTTTGTTGTTTTTCGTGTGCATGGGATGTTTTGTTGGAGTTGGATACTTGATGCACCATCACCAGACAAAAAACTAGATGCCTTGGTTCTACCCTAGCTTGCTCATGGTTGGAGTTGTAAACTTGATATTTTGAAAAGGAGGTGATCGGTCTTTTGGAAGTTTAGATTTGGAAATAGCAAGGCCGAATGCATAAGGTAGAGTTTCAATTGTTTTCTCTTTAGATTCGTTGCCTTTACATCTGCCAAAAGTGATTTCTTATTCTTTCATCTCTTCATTATCATTTGTTCCATGATTGTATTCAATGTAGTTGTATAACTTGTACATGGCTACTTCTTTTCAATCCAAGGAATCATTACGTCCAATTCTCTTCCATCAATTTGATGGGCATTTTTTCCTTGTTCTTTCTTATCTTTTGAACTTGGTAGCAAGTGTAAGGGACCCATTCTTCACTTTCCTCATATGGCATTGCTTGGCCGGTGATGCCCTCTCCTCAAAAAATTCTATGATATTTCACGCTTGAGAATATGCCTCCCTTCGAATAATCCTTAATGGACTTTGCATGACTTGGAACAATGTTCTCTTCTATGCTAGTTTCCTAATGTCAAAAGTTAGAATTAATCTCTTTTATTTATTAGGTTTGGACTTCATTCCTAGAAGCATCAATTCTAATTTTTGGAAGTTTTGTAGAACATCTTTTGTGGACATAATTTACTCCCTACCTACATTGCAAACAACAAAGAAGGAAACATCTATTTTGCTGGTTTTGCTATCTTAAAACTATTTTAATCCTTTTTAAGCCTTCATATCAGATCTATACATTTCTTGATCACATGGCTACATACATCATTGTCAAATATGAGAAAAATAAATAAATATTGTTTTTTGATAATAATTATAGACTACAGAAAGCCATATTTTGGGCATAAAAAGGGCATTGAGATCTCTGTAGTCTTTGAGCATGAAGAATTAACCGAAGAAATCATCATTTTACCATCTAATAACTCAGCATAATCATTTTCATGTGCTTAGGACTGTCACAATTCTAACTTTTAGCTTTTAAGGTCATACTAGAAAAAGATCTACGTCTCAGTGCAAAGTTGCTTCTTAACCACACAAACAAATTAATTGATTAAGTTGCATGCTTATGGTATTTTTGAATCTTTTGCATGAACAAAAAACCTTACTAATAAGAGCACTTATGTTTTGTTATTAGTTTAGTTTGTCTTGTGTTAATATTTTAATTTTAGTGGGATTTGAGTTGCCTGACAATACTAGGCAATAGAAGAAAATAGTTGTCCATTGTTAGTTCAAGAGAGGATATTAGATCTGTAACTTTCAGTGTTAAACTTAGAGAACACTTAATAAATTAGGTTTGTGCTGATAAGTCCTGGTATGTATTGAATGCAGATAACTAATTTAAATAAAATTTTAAAAAACTTACTTTTTGCATGTATTTTCTATTCTATAATTATGAACATTAGTTTATTACGTTTCCATTATTTTGCAAAGTATGCAATCAAAACTTAAAATTTTAGAATACCAAAAAATCAAAAAATCTAATTTAAGTACAAAAAAAAACTTCCAAAAAAATTAGAATTTTGATATTTTCAGATTGAGGATAGTTACTAAACCATCTATACTAATCGCTAGTCATAATCCAAGCCCCTTTGGAAACACTGCCACTGTAAACACAAATTCTGCCTATCAATTTTTTTAACTTCAATTAATAAAGGTCGCTACTTTTAGTTAACTACTACCTTAACAATTAATCATATGTTGTTGCCTCAATAATGCTCTTCCTTAATAAAGTGCAATCACTATTATGTTTGGACCAGCATATTGTTTAAAGACTCACTCAACCTTCACATAATCATTATCACCTTACTATTGATGTATCTAAAAACTTGGGCAATGAGATGCCAAAGGTAGTCGGCTAACAATATAGTTTAAATCTTTAATTTAAGCTTTCTTTAATTGCTTCCTTTGTAAAACACCAATCACTTCTCTTTGTAATTGTTTTATGTTTAGGTTGGCAAACAAATTGATGTTGCTTGAATATTCATTGATATTGCCAATATTTGATTTCTCCTCTCAATTTCCTTCTTGAAATTTATTTTTTGTGACTTCTTCTAAAATTTAGTGGCCTTTGGCCTTATTCCTCTTAACTTATGAAATAGGGTTATTATAGCACATTAGCTTATACACATAAAAAATTAATAAAAGAAAAAAAATACAATAGAATAAAAGATATAGAAAAAATCCCTAAGCACAAAAGAACTAAATGATAGTGTGGAAGTGCTGATCAATATGTGTTGATTCACAAACTATAAACATTTATTTTTATATGCTACTTTAGTATGTTAGAAACACTAAACTAAAACAATCAAAAAGCATTTGCCTACTAATTTAACATAACTTCATGAGAGATAAAGTGAAGTCCTCAAATGAGAATATGAGCCATGGATAGGCTCTCTCAGTGAGCATGATCACTTGATGTAGAGGTGTTTCTAATAGCTAAGATGGCTTGATTATGTATGTATGCTCAAATGCTCAAATGGGCTTCAATGGAGAATTTTTGATAGATTTTGGTGAATGGATTTGATGTAAAAATGGCTTCTCAAAATGGCATTATGGCTTTACTTTCTAGATTGTGTTTTTTTTGCAAAGGGGAAGGATCCAATTTATAGGCAAGAGGCTTGAGGGATGGAGGGCTAAGATGGAAGGAAATGAGAAAGCTTATGGAGGGCTCAAATTGAATGAGAGGAGAGCACATGGATTGTGCTTCCTTACAGCCAATTAGGCAGTGACACATGTCACATGGTGAGAGGATGGAGGAAAGGGCAAGGATGAGTCAACAAAGGAGGCTCAAGGGATAATATCTTCATAAAGACCCTTCATAAGTGCTTTGTAAGAGCATTGAAGGAGAGTGTAAGAGATATTTGAGGGTCATTTATGTTGGAGGGTGAGGAATTTCGACTTGGGTTGGATTAGGAAGGTTTTAAGCTTGCTTAGGATTGTGCAAATGATTAGAGGATGGATTAGGATGGTTTAGGATTAGCTTAGGGATAGGCAAGTGGATGGCAATAAATGAGGGTGGGTGAAGGAGGAGATATTTGTTAACTTTGGCTTGGGTTAGCAAGTCTTAACCCATGTTTAGGGAATGTGACAAGGTTAGGGGGGGGAGGGGATTAGGATTAGGGTCAAAGATAAGGATTGCCATCTTCTAGAAGAGTCTAGGCTTTGGATGAGGATGAAGACTTTCTAGAAGAGTCTAGAACTTCCTAGGATGAGGATAAAAATAGTTTTTTAGAAAATAAATAAAGTTTTATGTATTTCAAGGGTTTGGGTTGAGGAGATATTTATTAAAACATTTTTAATAAACATGAGGATTAATATTTAGTCTTAATTAAATATTTTGAGTTGGGATTAGGGATAGGAAATGATGGGATTAGCCTTTAATCAAAATTAAAGAAGGATTAGAAGATTTTGGAAGAGGTTAGTGGTCTTTAGGAAATTGGCCAAGTTTTGGGCAAAAAATAAATTATTTATTTATTTTGGGATTTTTGGTCAATTTATTAATTAAATAATTAATAAATAAGAAAATAATGTTTAAATAAGATTTAAACATTTTTTGGAGGGATTCCTTAATTAAATATTTTTAATTAAGATAAAGGGATTTAATGGCATAAAAATAAATTAATTAATTAAATGATTAATTAATTAATAAATGATGATGTCATCAGGGACTTTTTCAGAAAATAAAAATACTTTATTTTCTAAAGGATTTTTTAGGTGTCTACATTATTCACATAGCATAAGCATTGAATTCGGATTGACCAGAAATGCCAACAAGAATAATTCTTATCCTACAAAAAGAGGATTAGAAAGGATGAAAATCACTAAATAACATAAAGACCTTACCAATAAGAAAGAAAAGCAACTAGCAAGAAAATATAGTAAACAAGACTCAAAAATTTGTAAACTATAACATTGAAACGTAATGTATATTGCAAAAGTGTTAATATGAAAATCTAATTTGGAACAAAAAATTTGAAATTGTGAAATTTGAAAGCCATGGTCTCATTGAAGGACATACTAGAGTCCGTGCAATTTAGACTCTAATTTTATCATCTCATTAAGATACACATGTAAAAGAGGCACTTCCATTTTGATTCTAACCTGGCATTTCCCTATTAAAGGTTGTGCCTATCTAAGAAAATCATTTTCAAACAAAAGCTCCCTTTCAAATTCTTGAGCATGCACCTCACAACATGTAAGTGAATTTGAGATTATAAGGAAAAAAAAAACCCATAATAGAGGTGTGAAACTATGAATAGTAAAAGATCGCTTACAAGTTAATTTGTGTAGTACTACTATTATGTCCCCTTCTTGGGACATTAGAAATCAATTAAATAATTAAGCTTTAAGTTGTCAAATTATATCAAATTTGATGAGAACTTAAATCAATCAATTAATAAAGTGGTAAAAGGACTTCAATTGAGTTTAGTGAAAAAAACTAATAGTCATTTTATTTTTCAAGAGACAAATAATAAAGAGACAAAGAAAAAGAATATTAAGAGATAGATAGAGGGAAAATGAAAAGTCACTGAGATATGCTACTAAAGAATGAGAGGTTCATGCTTGATTATACCTGGTTTAATATCTTTATTTGGAAAAGTTTGCAAGCATTTGGCTTGCCTATTGGAAACCTAAGGGTAGAAACCTTTAGGATTTCTTAGTGGTTCGGATGGAGACCCAAATTCATCTTTGGTGTAGATTCATTTTAGGGTTCACCAATGGGCTTCATTGTCAAACTGTTGATAAGTTAGAAGTTAAGTAACATTATATATTGTCAAATGATATGAAATGTGGTATGGTGGGTAAAATTATTACAAGTTATTTGATGATTGATAAATATTATTTGTGGGCTATCATTTTGCTTCAAATAATGATTGTGTGCTAAGTTTGATTTATTCATTATCATTTCAATTGATGAGATTTTGGCATTGAAATAAAAGAGAATTGTTGAAGTTATAAGTTTGCTAGGTTTAGTGTAGAAGGTTATTTATCTCACTGGGTAATTACTTCACTATTTATGGAGAAGATGACTCAAATGAGGATTCAAGCACACTAATTCTTCTTGTTTAGTTATACTGAGGTTGTCTTTAAATTGAAGAATTCACAAGGAGAAATCACAAATCATTCATTGCCAGTCCATGGAGCTTGCATCATGGCAATATTTGAGTAGGATGCAAGAGCAAGTTCTCTAGCTTGAAAGAAAATTGCTAGCATTGTGCCATGAGTTCCCAATATAGGACATTTGGAGTTGGGTGATTTGATTGGTGGTGTTCCAAATATTCACATCCTTTACCAATATTAACTTTGATTGACTAGTCTTTCACTTCTTATAAGTTGTAGCAATTATTTTTGTGGTGTTTCTCTTGTCATTGATGCTACTATTGCCATGTGATTTTCAAGGTATTCACTATGGTGGTGCTTGATTGAAGGGTTCTTTGTACCTTATCAAATCCAAATTGTTGGGAGTTTAGAAGGGTGTGATTTTTGTTATATCTTTTTTGGTCATAAGGTTCCTTTTCTTTGGGCATGGTTGTTATCAATGGAAGATGCATATATCATCCAAAAGTACAATATTGGAGCATTTTTGGGCTTGTTCCTAGATTTAGTCTAGCAATTATTTTTCTATATTTAACTTTGTATTTTTTTTAATCCAACATTTTGGATCAAACTCCATGATCCATTAATCCTAGGTTCATTTTCATTTGAATGAATGTATGTTCTTAAATACAATGATCAAACACACAATTTGACTTTAAAAAATGCTAACTGGGGCACAACAACTAGTGAATGGTCAGCAAAGTGGGACATCTAAATTCAAATTCAAAAAAATTAGGGATAAAGTCTTGTGATTGTGGAACACCTAGATCAAGTCTACACCTATAGATTTGATCTAGGGAGTTGATTAAGGTATCTAGGGATCAAGGATGAAAATCTAGAATAACTGATGATAGGGATCACAATATAAGCCAAATTTACACATGAATATGCCATTTGTAAGCTAATTATTGCATTTATGACACCCTACCAAAGTGGGCTTAAAACATAAGGGAAAAGGCGATGGATATAAATTTTCACTTTTAATTAGATTTTTTTTACATCAAGGATAGAATCTATCAATATTTACAATGGAATCCCATTCTAGATCTCAACAGGCATCAGTTTCTGCTTGTGTTGAATGGGGGTCTAGAAGTAGATCCAACATTCAAGACATAATAAGTTTGGATTTTTTCTTAAATCCAATATCCCTAGTATGTATAATGCTTATACCGTATAATTTTTTTTCAAGGATATTCATAACTGACAAGAAAGAAGTCATTTTCTAAGCATTTATGTTTTTGTCAATGAAGTATGTTTTCAATTAGAAAAACTATTCTAGTTTTAATACAATGACACACACATGGTTTTTTTTAGAATTTTGGATAAAGAAGTTAGTTATAGCTTGTAGTTTTATCTATTAATGAATGCAAGTTTTCCCAAAACTATCTTATAGGAGGTAGCACTAGCAAGAGTAAAGTTTCTTAGCTTTCCAGAGAATTTCTCTTTTGTGGGTGCCAAGGATGGAGAGAGTCTTAGCATTGCTAATGCCTTAGATGGGCCTATCATGCAACTTTATTATTCTCTTACAAAGTAAATGCTTGTACCAAAGTGCTTAACTTTTTCCTATTATGACCTTTCATATATTATATGCATTGAAAAGCCTTCTAGAATTGGCAGTTTTTAAAAAATGTACAGAGAGATGGTCCTACCATGTGAAAGGAGAGTTATTTTTCATCTAAATAAATGTTTGACTTGTTAATGAATTGTCACATGTAATTGGTTTGATTGATTACATTGTATGCTCGCTTGGTAGCATATAATTTTTTGCAGAAATGTCATGTAGTGTCATGCTACTTTTGTATGCATTTCCTTCTTGATTGAAGTAGTTATGTAATGTCCCATATTTGGCTATCTTGGAAAGCTATCCGATTTCCACAATCCATGAATATTGTATTAGTTTTTGGGAAAGATTGTGTAAGAATTTTTTCATCCAAAAACTTCTGATGAAAAAATTCTTACACAACCTTTCCCAGAAACTAATACAATATCTTGGAAAGCCTAAACAGTTTTCTTGAAAAGCCAATTACAAGACAATTTAGCATTCGATTCTATGTAGGACTATTGTTGTTGCCAATAATGTGTTTCAGCTTAATAAAGAGATAAATACCCCTATTTTTACAAGTGATGACATAAAAAAATCAAGAAAATAGGAAATAAGCAGGATACATTTAGTCTACTGGCAGAGTCACTTGCACCTTCAATCTATGGGCATACTTAGATAAAGAAAGTTGTTGTATTGTAGCTGCTAGGGAGTGTTGAGAAGAATGTAAAGAATGGAACTCATTTGAGAGGGTAAAACCATTGATTTCATACTTTCAATATACTTCTCTTTCTAATGGTTGTTGAGCTCATGCATTTCTATCAATTTCATTGCAGGCTCATAAACATGATGATGGTTGGTGATCCTTCTATAGCCAAATCCCAACTCCTAAGAGCCATCATGAATATTGCTTCCTTGGCAATATCATCTATAGGATGAGGGTCTTTTGGCATTGGTTTGATAGCCACTATCACCTTTGACCAAGAGATAGGTAATTAGTTTTTAGAGATTTCATGTATGTGCTTGACTATTATCTGTACATTTGCTACTATTAAGAGGCCTAGTTTGCATCACTAGTACATTTGACCCCATTTTTAGACCAAAATTTTTGACCATTTATTAAAATGGGGTCAAATTTGGTCAAATTGGTCACAATAGGCAAGGAAAAATGTCCTTTTTTAAGAACCCATGCTCGTGTTGGTTGAAATTTTGACCAACACCAAGTGTTGGTCGCAATTTTGACCAACATGGGTTCATTATATTAAAATGAAAAAAGTTAATTCATTGTTATGGTGGAGAGGAAGGAAGGTTTTTCATTTCATGCACCCTAATTCATTGTTATGGCAAAGAGGAAGACACGTTTTTCATTTCATGCGCCCTAATTCATTGTTATGGTGGAGAGGAAGGTAGGAAGTAAATTTTTAAGGAGAGAGTGGGAGATTTTACTTCAAAACTTGATGGAATCGATCCAAAGCTAGCTCTCCTGAAGAGTGAAGATAGATCTATGCTCTTCAAACCAACTAGAAATTCAGTTCTACTAAGGTAAGTGGAACATGTTTGTTTAATACCCATTTTAACTAGGAAGAAGGTTTCTTGTTGGGAGTCTTCTCTTTTTATTTCTTACTATGGTTGAGGGATTTTTGATAGCAAATTTAAGGCTTGTTTGCTACCTAATCCCATATAATGTAGTGTCTTTCAATCTACATTTAGACATTGAGAATCATCATCACTTGGAATTGTAATTGCTCCATTATTAAAGTCAAAAATCCATTTTAGTTTGGTGCCCAAAAAATTGTTTCTAGTTTGATGCCAATTACTAACTTTTTGGCAGTAGTATCTTCTGTGGACCAATCTACATTTGGAGTGTGCAAGTTGTGTTTGTAGCTATGAGAGTGGACACCATTTCTAGGTGTTTTCCATCTACAATCAACACTAACCTTGGTGCTTTTAATCTTGCAAATTATGGATGCCTTTACTAGGCATTATTTCTTAGACTCAACTACTCAAGTGTGGGTAATGGCTTCTACAAAAAAACATCCCTTCCAAGCTTGAAAATGAGTAAATTTGGAGGGGTATTTCATTACCTCTAGAGAATACAATCTATTTTGGCTAGTCAATCAAACTTGCTACAAATCGACTATGACATACATGTTCCAGGTTACTGAAGTGAATTATAATTGACATACATGTTCATAAAAACCCATACTCATCATCTTGAATTGTTTGTTTAATACCCAATGCATTGAGGTGATGCTTACAAGTTTAATTCATAATGACCATTTCTCATCAACTTAAATTGTTTGTTTAGTACCCATTGCATTGAGTTGACAATTACAAGGTTGAACTATTGCAACTTCCTAGAAGGTTTGCCTACTTAATTCCATGTGATCCAACTTTCCTTGATCATAAATTTTTGCCCAAGCATAAGCCTTCTTAGCTTGCCATGCCATTTGCAAAACCTTCAACAAGTTATGTGCCCTATGAACCATTGATCATAGATCTGCCCAGTTCCTTCATTAACTACTAGGTGGTATTTTTTGTCATGTCAAATTATGGGATGTTTAATTAGTACTAATCTTGAAATAATTGCAAGAGTAGTGATTTACAAGAACTCATCTCTTGTGATTACAAATAGTCCACGTAGCACTCTCTGCATCCATGTGATCCTCATATATTCGAAGCATTTGAGATTTATTTGGTGTTTTTGTTGCAATACTAGTACTAACCTATTTCCAAGGTTATCAAATGCTCATCTTATTATTTGATACCAAAAACCCACTACAAGCCCTTAACTAGGCCTATTTCCCAATTAGTGTTGCCTAATCAGTTTTTCACACTTTTCTCTCACTTTTCCCAAAACTCTCAAAAAACTAAGACCATATCTAGATACTATTTTGGATTCTACACAACATATTTCAAATTCTCATGCTACTCCCTTGGACCAAATGCCCAAACCAACACTATTGCCCCATAATTAACCCTCTTTTAGCCCTTCTGTTACAAAGAAAACACTAACATATCTCATCTCACAAACCATCTGACCTCAAATAGAGTTGTCTTGTCATCCAAAACAAAGGATTTTCAAATTCATTGGAGATTCCATCAAGTTTTACACACCCAACCAACAAACCCTCTTTCCTAGGTGCCTAAACCAAGGGTTTACCAAACTCACCTTTCCAAACATTTCCTGATCCTTCCAATGGATCCAACACCTTCATATAGCCCTAACATGACCTTGTCATAAAATATAATCCTCCTTTAGATGGAACATCTAGACCTATGACTCTCCCAACATCTAGTAACACCTCTAGGCCTATCATTCCCACAAAATATTTATCAACACTTACCTTGTTTCTTGTAACAAAATGCTGCATTTCTAAACTCAGATCTACAAGCATTTGAACCATCCAAATATAATATTCCTTTATAAACTCTAAGTTAAACACTAAATCCATTTGAGTTTAGATATCTTGATCTCCAATTTCTTTTCCAAAATCATCCTCCAAGGTGGAACTCGCCAATTTTCTCTTCTTGTATGCTTATGGAATTGTTTTGGATGTTCCAAAGAATTTCAACATCCAACCTTTATAGAAATTTGAGTCCTAAATTCATGTCCCTTGATGTTAGGCCCAAATGTTCTAAGGATTAAGTTTTTTTAAATTGTACAACCACCATGAGGCCAAACTTGCATAAGCTAATTGATTTGTAATTTAGTGAAATCTAATTTCTTCTTTTGACCCTTAGGTCAACCCACTTAGGCCTATTTTTCAACAAATTTCAATTGCAATTATTTCATGGATGAAATTGTAATGATCTTAGGCTCACGAGTTTTTGAGATTTACCCATCTTTTGAGCTCACATGTTCTTGATTGAAGATTGCATTAATATGTTTCAATCTTTTATTCATCTTCATTAGTTGATGCATTAATCACATTAGTCATTGCTATCAGGATTAGTCATGGCATGCTACTATTAGCACCTAAGTAACTTTCACCTTCTGACATCTCTTTAAGGCATTTTTCAAATAACTAAGATACATTGTCTATAAATCCACATTTTCAAACATCTATTCCTTCTATAAATTATAAGATCATTTTAGTTATGTTTGAAAACATTAATCAACAATTTCCATATGTGTAGATATAAACATTAACTACAACATGTCCAATTTATTTGTAGGTATATTTTGCTATGAAGAAAGACCATGCCTGACAATATGAACCCAAAAAATAATAATGAGACAATGGCTACATTGTGGGCTCAGTTCCAAAGAAAACCTAATAAATGTTATTATCCTTGCAAAAAGTGTAAGGGCTTAAAGAATCGAAGAATTCTAATCACAACACCCTATAGCCATTGTAGGCAATATGGTCCTGTTGAAGGGGGCCACAATTTTCGTCCATTGCTGAATGTGAATTTCCTACTGGAGGAACATGGAGGTGTGAATATCCAATTTGAGGATAACACTCCCATGGAAGAGGATGATAATGTGCTAGAGGACATAATTGAAGAATATGGTATTGGGGTACGTGATGAAGAGGCTCACAATGATGGTACTAGCGAATCTGATAATAATGATGAAGATGGTCTTGATATACCTTTACTTGAGAAGGCACACGAGCCCTTATATGGAGGCTCCCAAACAACTCTACTCTCAGCTATAGCGTTGTTGGTGAACTTAAAGGTTATGAATGGTATATCCAATGTAGCAATGTCACGTATGCTAAGGTATGCCATTTTTGTCATCTTCAGTATTAGCATACAATTACTATTCATTATATTAACAATGCATATTTGTTTTTGTAGGATGATTAGTGAGTTTTTGTTACTGCCATCAAACATTTTACCTTGTTCGTACTAAAAATTATCAGATTGGAATGAACTATCAGACAATACATGCATGTCCCAATGATCACCTTCTATATCATAAACAACATGAATTTGCAACAGAATGCCCTGATTGTCATGTTCATAAATATCAGTCAGATCAAATAACAAAAAAAGTGCCTCACAAGGTTCTTTGGTACATTCCCATTATTCCACATCTTCAACAATTATTCAGGTGTGCTAGCTTGGCACAATTTATGGATTACCATGCACACAATAGAAGTCAGGATGACATTATGTGAATGCCTACAAATGGTTCTACATTTAAAGAGATAGAAGAAACATGATCACACTTTAAAGAAGAACCTCGTAATCTAAAGCTTTCATTGGCGGAAGATGGTGTCAATCCATATGGAGATACGAGATCTGTTTACTCAATGTGGCCTATTTTTGTTATTAATAATAACATTCCTCCTTGGATGACCATAAAGAGGGAGCACATAATATTGTCAATGATTGTGCCAGGTATTTTTTTATTTTATAGTTATCTAAATTAATTTATAAATAGTGTATGAAAATGGTTATAATAATTAGATAGTGTTTATAATAATTAGATAATGTTTATGTTCATTCAATTGCTAGGTAAATACCAAGTTAAAGACATGAACATATATATTGAGCCCCTAATTGATGAGTTGTTGAAGTTATGGAATGACATCACTATATATGACATCTCTAGATCAATAGGACATCAACAATTTCAATTCCATGCAACGCTTGTATGGACAATACATGATGCCCTTGGGCTAACTCATTTTTGCGGTATGTTATATTGTTAAGATCACATATTTTTGGTCTGTTATAGTGCTTACAAATTACTATTGAATGCTTAAGTTGCACATGATAATTGTACATGATCCAATTATACATGATCTTTTAGGTCTTCAGACAAAGGAAAAATTTGCATGTCTAGTTTGTGGTCTGAAGATGAAATGTCGTCATTCAAGAAGTTTAGGAAAGTAGGTGTTTGATGAGTTTAGACACTTTCTCCACAATAATCACAGGTATCAAATTGCTAAAAAACATCTTTTCAATGGGAAAGAAGAGACATCATCAAGGCCATGAAGAATGACACCTCATTTATGAAAGTTGGAATACAATCAACTAAATCGTCGAGGTAATGTCCAATTTGTTGTCTAAAGTTTAAAATTTATATTTTGATATTGTCTTATATTTACTAATGCTATAATTGATGCTTGTGAAGGTCGTGAAGGCATCAATGACCAACTTCCTAGAGGAATGAAAAGGTATCCTACTCAATTTAGTAGGTTGCCATACTACAAGAATCTCTCAATTGCACATTTGTTTGATGCTATGCATATTGGAAAGAATGTAATAGAGGCACTATGGAAAATGTTGGACGGAAGGCATGATAGAACAAATTGCCAAAATTTGTACTGACATTCATGAATCCAATCATGCACTAAAATTTGTCATTGAATCAAATAGCAATAGAGACCACATAAATACAAGTGCCCTTCCTTGGTTATTAACGGAGCAACAAAGTGATGCATTAAAAAAAGTCATAAAAAAAGAAAAATTTCCAATAGGATTTGCTGCAAATATAAGAAGTCTTCTATCAAAGAAAGATGATTTTGGGCCACGGTTGAAAACACATGATTGACATACCTTCCTCAAGGTAAGTCATGTTCTCTATTTATAGTATATTTGTAAGATTGAATGTAGTACCAATTACATTATTTAATAATATATTAAAATGATCTTTTTTTAATGATTGCAGTTTGTCCTACCTCTATCTCTTCCACAATAGTTTGACAACAGTATTAAACAAGTTATATATGATCTTGGAAAATACATGAGGTTGGAAGTGTTTTTTCTTAGATTTGTAGCTTTTTATCTGAAATCTATTGTATAATTTTATTTGAAATCTTCTTTGTGTGTTTTTGCATGTTGAATCTCTTTTAGGTGGTTATCATCTAAAGAAATTGATAAAAAAGATATAAAATATTGGAAGAGAAAAATTTCATAGCTTATGTGTGAAATACAAAAGTGTTTACCTCCATTATTTTTCAATGCTCAAGAACACTACCTCATACATCAAGTTGAAGAGATTAAATTGTGTGGACCTATACAAGCTAGATCAATGTGGATGGTTGAGAGGCACTTAAAATTTATGAAGGGCTTGGTTCGACAAAGAGCATGTTCTAAGGGTTCTATGATAGAGGGATATATGATATACCAAACCATGGTGTATATTAGTGAATATCTTCCAAAGTTTGCAGTAGATATCCATGTAGATCGCATTTGGGATCCCAATTGTAATGACAAATTCAAAGGGAAGTACCTAAAAGGGAAAGGTAGATTGAGGAGGGTGAGAGGTAATTATAAGTTTTTTTTTTGTAATTTAATAATTCTTATCCATCATCAATATATATTAGTTGTTTCTAATTGGTGTAATTGTCTTCTTTATAGTTGGTCGTGAGTGGGATGCACTACACTTGTATATTGCAAACAATCTTGATTGGATGATAGTATGGATTGAACAGTCTCAAGAAAATGGTCGCTCATTAACATGGGATGGTGTTTCATCATTAGTTAAAGAAGCTCATCATAATGAAGATCCCAATGTTACGCCAATGGTACTTGATTTAATATATGGCTTAAGAGATACAAAAGTACACATAAGATTACTAATCATGAGACATAAGTTTAATATCAACTCATAGATCAATGAGAAGATTCTTGACATGTTTGAATAATTGTAGGTCAAACACCACAAAGCTATGTACTACCATGACTATAAATTCTACACAAAAAAGTTAGATAAAATGAAAAAAACGTGTGATTTTGAGATAAGTGTTGTCTTCGCGATCACCAATATTTCATCTAGAACTGATATACATCCTCAACAATCTAAAAATTGATACTATGGCATTTTGGATGATATACTTGAGTGTGACTTTAATTCATTCAAAATAGTTCTATTTGTCATCAAATGGTTTGGGTTACGAATAAATCAAAATGATCCTGATAGGACTATTATTGAACATGATAGTGGATTTACTATGATTAATACAAAGTCATTTGAGCCAATTGGAGATGAGCCCTATGCTCTTCTAAGACAATGTGAGCAAGTGTTTTACTTTGGTGTTCCACAAAAACCAAGTTGGTCATTTGTTGTTAGACATGACCCAAGATGAAGGCCAGTAAAGTATAATGTCATTGAAGAAGAAGATATTGAAGAAGCACAAGAGGAAGTAAATGATTATCAAGAATG
The DNA here is from genome assembly GCA_028749045.1 of Cupressus sempervirens. Lineage (NCBI taxonomy): Eukaryota > Viridiplantae > Streptophyta > Pinopsida > Cupressales > Cupressaceae > Cupressus > Cupressus sempervirens. The sequence continues at coordinate 879,998,764 of CM053786.1, forward strand.
ACAATTACCCAATGATGAAAAAGAAGAAGATGGTGATGATTTTGGTCATGCTAACGATAATGGTGATAATGATGATGATGATGCTGATGAAGATCATGATCATGTTGATGAAGATGGTGATGATCATGGCAATGATGGTCATAATGATGATAGTGATCAAGATGATGATGATGGTCATGATGATGATAGTGATCAAGATGATGATGATGGTAATGAAGATGGTGGTGGTGACGACAATGATCAAAGTGACAAGTACGATGATGGTGATGATGATGATGATGATGATGATGATGAAATGGATGAAGATCATGATGATCAATGAAATGTCCAGGTAGGATTAATGTCAACTATGATGGGGTCTTGTATGACCAAATTTTTCTTTCCAAACCATATGTGCACATATAAACATTAAGTAGAACATGTCAAATATTTTTTTAGATATAAACATTAGTTACACTAAATTTTTGACTTAAGAAAAATGATTTACATATAAAATCTACTTTATTATTAATATTTTTTTGGTAATTTTGCTACTGATTTCTAAGACTTACTAATTTTTTTCACAGGGCGATATGGATGCACCATCTCAGACACCTTCAATAGAGGTAAACATTAATTATTGTAAATTTTAATGTTAATATAGAAAGAAATTTTGTATTATTATATTCTTTTCTTTATGCATTTGGAGTTATTTTGATGAAATTATATGGATATTTGATGTCACAAATGATAGAAAAAAGATAGAATGATTGCTGATCAAATGTGATCTGAAATATGGGTGTCATATCTACATGACATTGCCCTTAGTACTGACCTTGTATTCATCACCCAAAAAATTAAGTAAAGATACACTAATGAACTTGTTAACATTATCATCGAGGGTGACAGTGTTAGCGCTCAAAATTGTAGCCCTAATTTTGAGCACCGTTGAAAAAATCATGCCCTAAAGTGCCTTTTATGCATATGTGGTTAGTTGTCAGTTTGAGGCCTAGATGGTGTTTAAGTGGCTTAACACCTTCCATTTGACATGTGGATGTGATACAAAATGTTATTTTGCCATCCTGAATCATTCTGTGAAGTTCCATTTTGAGCTGTGTCAAAATTTGCAATTCTGCCAAAGTGTCAAATAGCGACCAGAGGCCCAGTTTGCATTTTAATATCTTTTACCCAGGAATGTTTCATGACTAGCCACTTTGGGAGTGTTTAGTGTCCATAAAAAATAATCTATGTTTCAGTTTTCAAGTCATTTCAAATTCGTTTAACTAGGTTTCAAACCCCTCAAAGTTGGTCATTTACTGTTTCGTACATTTGTGTAGTTGTTCACAATTATGGGAACTCCTATTCGACCAATGATATCTTTGACCTAGTTGATCCAAATGAGAAAATTATTTTTGCATTGTGTTCCAGGGGTTAGACACTTCATATGTTCCAATTTTGAGATCATGACGAATCCATTTGATCAGTTTGCTAGCATGATCAAAAACCTAGTTTACATTGTTTTGTTATGACTAAGGTATCCAGGTTGATTCGTACCCCTGTTCAGCACGTTATAACTTTGATCCCATGATTGGTAAGCCTAAACTAATTGTACCATTGTGTTTTTTCGTGAAAATCCTTCAAGTATGCCAATTCTCAAGTCATGACGAATCCATCTGCATATTTTCATATGTCGGTACATTTGCCAAAAATCACTTCTTGACACATTTGCCAGTTAAAATTTCCAAGTGCCTATTTTCGAAAATTCGCCAAATGTGCCCTATGATTCGTCATGAGCCCAAAATATGAAATTATATTCTCTCCATGGCAAAGAACTTATATCCTAGTTTTTAGAACCTCATGCGATCAATAACCCAGTTTTATTATGCCAAACCCGAGCCCAGTTTATGTTTTTTTAACATTGTTTGCCTGCAGGATATTTGAAGTATGGATGTTCAGCACTTAAAAACTTTTGATTGGGGATTCGTCATGGGCTAAAAATTTGCAGTGTGATAGAGTGTGTAGGATTGAACACTTGTGCTGATTTTCATGGCCTTGGTACTTGATTGAGTCAATTTTTAAGGTCAGTTGGCAGGCCTCTAGACACAAATTTTACAATGGTGTGGAAATGATTGAAATGGAGTTTTAAAGTCATGTCCCAGTGATTGTTTTTAATTCTAGTCATTACAATGGGGTCATGGGATTAATATGACGATGCCAGTTGTTTGAAAGGCAAAATTTTTTTAGCCGGACCCACTTTGGGGTCTGACTAATTCCTTCAGGCATGGGTGATTGAGCTCTCATATGGCATGATATGCAATGCTTTTAGGAAAGGGAATTTTCAATTTAAGACACAATGCATGTTGATAAGATTTTGTAGATGGCTTTTAATGCTTGAAAGTTTTAAAAAAACTTATCATTTCAGTAGCACGTTATGTGTTTTAAGCACAATGAAGCCACCATTTCTTAAAGTGCCCAAATTATCCGGATAAATGTTTTTCTTTAAAATTGTGCTAATGGTTATAATAAATAAAAATTCAACGTATATAATAAAAGGGTCTTTCAAATTGAAGGATACTTTAATATATATACGGCAACATTTTCTCCACTCTGTATGATAGGAGGAAGCTAAGTTGCAAAAAAGAAGAAAATAATAGCAAGCAAACTTGAATCAGATTTAGAATAAAGTTCCAAGTTGGAAGAAAAGGAAAGTGTTGGATGTTTCATGTCATAGAGCTTGCATTAAAACAAAGCACCCACGCATCCAAGAAGAAACAAGCCATGGCAAAAGGGCAATACTCGCAGCATATAAAGCCACAGGGAGAAAGAGACTCTAAGCAATGAAAGAACTAATGCATGAGAAATGGAGCTCACGTCTACAAAGGGATTCCATACAAATTAAGAAGCCATCTCACAGTTACATGAAAGAAAAAGAAACTCAAGGCACAGGGGAGATCAAAGGCGATGGGCATTTTCAGAGTGATCCACGTTTTTAATGAAAACCTTTTGCAAACAAAGAACAAAAGATCATGCATTTAAAATGATTTCCATGCCAAATAGTAATGAAGAGTCCACGTTTTTCAAGAGGAAGTCCACACGCATTGATAGAAGATCGATGCAGATAAAGAGCAGATTGATGAGACAGTAGAAGAAGATACACCCACACCTTTTAAGGAACATTTGCAGTAAGCATCGATAGGAACAGCTTGAGAAGACTTTTAAACAATTTTAGAGGAAATATCCATCGAGGCGATTGCAAGGAAAGAGAGTCACAGGAAATGAAATTTGAAGGTCCACGCTATCAAAGCAAATTCATGCCAGGCAAATAGGAAAACTCTCACGCATTATGCAAAGAAAAGTCTAGTAAAACGCACTGATAAAGAAGGAGAAGCAGTGAAGTTTTTAAAAGATACAAAAACATTCAAAACCTGAGCATATAAAGACAAAGATGCCAAAGCTTTGAACACCCACAAATGGAGAATCACACCAACAATGAGATAGAGCAGGCATAAAAGACAAAAAACCAGTGAAACGCATATATCCCACATTGGTAAGTGGAGAAGTTATTTTATAGTTTAAATGCTAAAGCACTCATACTATAATATGAATTAAGGAAAGAGACTTAAGGAAAGGGCGTGCTATGTTATGGACCCCACGACGATGTCAGTTGGCATGTGGATTAAGTAAATTTTTAAACAAACTTGCACGTGAGCTGATGTGGCACCAAAACTAGAGATTGAAGGAGACGATGACACATGGATTGATATGACGGCGTGCGCATCCTCGCAAAAAGAGTTGCCGAGGTTAAATAATGCGAGGATGCGCTTGGGTGCCACGTGGCACCGCGGGTCCTAGGAATTTAGACAAGGTGATGACGAGGCAATCCAGCATCAGAGGTTGACTAATCAAAAACTACCACGTGGCAGAGAGGCTCAGTCAACTGTGGGTTGACCCTGGATTTGAAGGGCAAGGGTAAAAGTTTGAAAATGATAAAAAATATTATTTTATCATTTTTTCAAGTGGTATGTTCAAATTTTTTTTTAAAAAGAAAAATTTGCAAAACAGGATATTTAGCCTAAAGTTTTTACTTTAGATAAATTTAAATTTTTCAAAATTTAAATTTCAAAGGAATGTAGACCTGATAGTTATAATAGAGGAGCATTTTTCAAATCGACTTTTTGGGCATTTCGGGAGGCTAGATATGCAATTCAATATACCGCCAGAACCGGGAAGATCTAAATTTTCCAAATATGAGATTGGTTTTTGCACAGGTAGTAGTATGTTGCTGCTATAGGGAGTTTTCTATCAGAAGTTGGTTGGCATGTTTTATTAGGTGTTTTGAATCACCAGTTGCAAGATTTAGTGAAAAGACACCTAAAATACACTCAGTAACCTTTGTGTCTGATTATTTGGTGTTTTTATGGTGTTTTGGCTAAAATTTGATCAGTTAGCATGTGTTTGGATTCAATTAAGGTATTTCATCATTCAACTAGGGATATTTTGCAAATCAGTTACAATGTAATGATGAAACAGAAAATCAAATCAAATGGAAGAAAAAGGTTAGAGAGAGTCTTTTTAGTTGCAAGAGATGAAATTCTAAGGGGACACATGTCGATTGTAGGTTCAATCTGGGAATTCATCTTCATCCTATATTATTCTTTCTTTCTTCCATTTGAGAGGTTCCAATTTTTTGTTACTATGAGACCACTATTGGTAGAGAATTTGTAGTCATTCTGTGAGACCATTCCTTTGGATCCAAAACTGTGATTCCACCTCCATTCTTTAGCATTTTCTCTCATGTAAACAATAGTAGTGCAGATAATACAGATAGTTCTGATACATTAGGTTGTTTCATGTTTTAATTTCATGCATCTGAATGTATAGTTTCAAGGAAATGAATACATATGAGCAAGCATTTCATTAGTTTCATTCTGGTTCTCGTCTCCCATCTCAGTAATCTGTAGTCTTATGTGGTCCTAGAATGAAGAGTTGAGATCAATTTGCTTCCCCTTAAGGTTGTATGTCTGATACATTTTTTTGTTGGAACAAAGTGCCAAGTAAATGCTTAATGTGTTTGACAAGGTTACTGGTTATGTTGAGAATGATATTTTGTGAGAATGAGATCTGAGTGAACATTGATTTCTGAATCACAAGGTGATTAGATAGATATGATGTCTGGGTATACAGAATATATCCTGATGTCACAGATGTATGTTTTGGATTCATGAAATTTCCCAATGGATTAGGCACTGATCAATTTTAAGATCACTTGTTATACTGCTACATATTTGAGGATTTGTTGAACATCAACATCAATAATCAATGCTTTTCCCTTTCATGTTGAAGAGCTATAATAGAATGCCCTCACTTAGCTTCTGAGATTCCTAGATCTGCATTTAGCTACTGTAGATTGATGTTATTTCATGAGTTATTAGGAGAAATAAGGGTTTTATCTGCTTCATAATAGATTCAGTGTATGCTTTGATAACTAGTACCATATAAAGAATCTGTAGGTCCACCCACCTAGGCTTTGCAGAGCGTAAAGAAGAAGAAGGGTCATGCCTTATAGTTGGCTTGGTGTCTAAATGGAAGTGTTGATAATGGGAGTTAGCTACCCCTAGATATGTTTTTGTTCTCATTAGGGTAATTGGAAACAGACAACGTTTTCAAACACCAACAAAATGGTGACTCTACTGGGGAGTTGCATATAGAAAGAACAAAAATATCTACCATGAAATAGATTGGATATAGCAAATCTACAGTGAGAGGCATTTCTTATTTTCCTTGCTAAAGTTTCATGCTCCCCAGTTGAGCTTTATTCATGGATAGCAGTATGTTGTGAAACTGGATGAAAATTGTGTTCTATGACTGTCATAGGTCTAAGCAATGAAAGAACTAATGCATGAGAAATGGAGCTCACGCCTGCAAAGGGATTCCATACAAATTAAGCAGCCATCTCACAGTTACATGAAAGAAAAAGAAACTCAAGGCACGGGGGAGATCAAAGGCGATGGGCGTTTTCAGAGTGATCCACGTTTTTAATAAAAAACTTTTGCAAACAAAGAACAAAAGATCATGCATTTAAAATGATTTCCATGCCAAACAGTAAGGAAGAGCCCACATTTTTCAGGAGGAAGTCCACACGCATTGATAGAAGATCGATGTAAATAAAGAGCAGATTGATGAGACAGTAGAAGAAGATACACCCACGCCTTTTAAGGAACATTTGCAGTTAGCATCGACAGGAACAATGTGAGAAGAATTTTAAGCAATTTAAAAGGAAATGTCCATCAAGGCGACTGCAAGGAAAGAGAGTCATAGGAAATGAAATTTGAAGTTCCACACTATCAAAGCAAATTTATGCCAGGCAAATAGGAAAACTCTCACGCATTATGCAAAGAAGAGTCCAATAAAACACATTGATAAAGAAGAAGTAGTGAAGTTTTTAAAAGATACAAAAACATTCAAAACCTGCGCATATAAAGACAAAGACGCCAAAGCTTAGAACACCCATGAATGGAGAATCACGCCAACAATGAGACAGAGCAGGCATAAAAGATAGAAAACTAGTGAAACGCATATATCCCACATTGGTAAGTGGAGAAGTTATTTTATAGTTTAAATGCTAAAACACTCATACTATAATATGAATTAAGGAAAGAGCCTTAAGGAAAGGGCATGCTATGTTATGGACCCTACGATGACGTTAGTTGGCATGTGGATTAAGTAAATTTTTTAACAAACTTGCACGCGAGCTGATGTGGCGCCAAAACTGGAGAGTAAAGGAGACGACGGCACGTGGATTGATCCGACGGCATGCGCATCCCCGCAAAAAGAGTTGCACGGAGGTTAAATAATGTAGGGATGCACTTGGGCGCCATGTGGCACCGCGGGTCTCAGGAATGTAGGCAAGGTGATGATGAGGCAGTCTAGCATCAGAGGTTGACTAATAAAAAACTGCCATGTGGCAGAGAGGCTTAGTCAACTGTGGGTTGACCCCAAATTTGAAGGGCAAGGGTAAAAGTTTGAAAATGATAAAAAAATATTATTTTATTGTTTTTTCAAGTGGTATGTTCAAATTTTTTTTAAAAAAGAAAAATTTGCAAAAGGGGACATTTAGCCTAAAGTTTTTACTTTAGATAAATTTAAATTTTTGGAAATTTAAATTTCAAAGGAATGTAGACCTGATAGTTATAATAGAGGAGCATTTCGGGAGGTTAGATATGCACTCCAATATACCGTCGAAACTGAGAAGATCTAAATTTTCCAAATATGAGGTCAGTTTTTGTACAGGTAGTAGTCTGTTCCTGCTACAGGGATTTTTCTATCAAAGGTTGGTTGGCATGTTTTATCAGGTGTTTTGAATCATTAGTTGCAGGATTCGGTGAAAAGACACCTAAAATACACTCAGTAACCTTTGTGTCTGATTATTTGGTGTTTTTATGGTGTTTTGGCTAAAATTTGATTAGTTAGCATGTGTTTGAATTCAATTAAGGTATTTCATCATTTAGTTGGGGATATTTTGCAAATCAGTTACAATGTAATGATGAAACAAAAAATCAAATCAGATGGAAGAAAAAGGTTAGAGAGAGTCTTTTCAGTTGCAAGAGATGAAATTCTAAGGGGACACATGTCGATTGTAGGTCCAATCTGAGAATTCATCTTCATCCTATATTATTCTTTCTTTCTTCCATTTGAGAGGTTCCAATTTTTTGTTACTATGAGACCACTATTGGTAGAGAATTTATAGTCATTATGTGAGACCATTCCTTTAGATCCAAAACTATGATTCCACCTCCATTCTTCAGCATTTTCTCTCATGTAAACAGCAGTAGTGCAGATAATACAGATAGTTCTGATACATTAGGTTGTTTCATGTTTTAATTTCCTGCATTTGAATGTATAGTTTCAAGGAAATGAATACATATGAGCAAGCATTTCATTAGTTTCATTTTGGTTCTCGTCTCCCGTCTCAGTAATCTGTAGTCTTATGTGGTCCTAGAACAGAGAGCTGAGATCAATTTGCTTCCCCTTAAGGTTGTATGTCTGATATATTTTGATGTTGGAACAAAGTGCCAATTAAATGCTTAATGTGTTTGACAGGGTTATTGGTTATGTTGAGAATGATATTTTGTGAGAATGAGATCTGAGTGAACATTGATGTCTGAATCACAAGGTGATTAGAGAGAATATGTCTTGATGTCACAGATGTATGTTTTGGATTCATGAAATTTCCCAATGGATTAGGCACTGATCAGTTTTAAGATCACTTGTTATACTACTGCATATTTGAGGATTTGTTGAACATCAACATCAATAATCAATGCTTTTCCCTTTCATGTTGAAGAGCTATAATAGAATGCCCTCACTCAGCTTCTGAGATTCCTAGATCTGCATTTAGCTACTATAGATTGATGTTATTTCATGAGTTATCAGGAGAAATAAGGGTTTTATCTACTTCATAATAGATTTAGTGTATGCTTTGATAACTGGTACCATATAAAGAATCTGTAGGTCCACCTGCCTAGGCTTTGCAGAGCCTAAAGAAGAAGAAGGGTCATGCCTTATAGTTGGCTTGGTGTCTGAATGGATGTGTCGATAATGGGAGTTAGCTACCCCTATATATGTTTTTGTTCTCATCAGGGTAATTGGAAATGGGCATCATTTTCAAACACCAACAGACAGAAGTGAGGAAAAAGAGGCACTGAGAATAGAATTGGACCATAGAATCTAATCTCTGAAGGTAAGCAGTAATTCAACTAAAGAAATAATAGAAGTTCAATTGATATTAATATTCTATAGTATCGTATGGATCATGATCTCTAATTTTTATGTGTTCTTGTATAGACATATGTGCTAGTTGTGACATCACATGGTGAACATGGTGAGGGTTGTTGCGCACAACCTTTGTGTAAGTAACACTTTGTTTGTTTTGATCAACATTATAACACTTACCTTTTTTGGGTGGACATTTCTCGCTAGTATCCCATTTGATCTTTATCTATTGCAAATGTCTTTGCTAACAATATTCTATTCTTTAGCTCATGATGAAGTGTGGATTCCTCCTTCAGTTGGCGGTCCAATATTCCTTGGTGCATTGTCGGCAACAAGGACCATGCAAACATCCTCATCTATGCCCACTAGAAATAGTAAAACCTTGTTTTGCTATATTTTGTAATGTGCTATTTGTAATGTATTTCTATAAGTTGATGAACAAAAAAGCAGCATATCAGTGCTTAAATGATGTCTACAGAAGCTTGCATACACACAAATACATTCATACACACACCACACATACATACATACATACATACATACATACATACATACATACATACATACATACATACATACATACACACACACACACACACACACACACATATATATATATATATATATATATATATATATATATATATATATACCCACATGTAGAGAGACATGGAGATAGGCAGGGAGGTAGACCAATAGAGAACAATACTACTAAAGCCGATCCATTTCCTGGAGCAGTTTTTGTGATTAGTACTAGTTTGTATGAAGGGACATTGTTGCTAAATAAGGAAACTATGTTTTCGTTAAAAGAATGAAAGCTTCTAGGTGCTTTAAAATTGTTATCATTTAAAGTGTAAATTTAGTTTAATTTTACATTACTCATTTTGGATTGATAAATCCTTTATGTTTTTGTAGGTAATAATTCTTTCTTGGAACATCTTTTTCATATGACATTGAGACTATTTGGACCCACCATATGTAAAAGGTATGTAGTTTCCTATCATTGCTACATAAATTTTCTTTTCTTCCATTTATTGTAATATATTAAAGTTATTGATCTAACAATCTATTTGTTTTTAAAAAGGTGGAATATACAAGCTATGGAATTAAAAAATCAGCTGATTGCATCTTTTGAGGAGAAATTTGGGAAAAACATTTTTGACACTGGCCTACTTCTAAAAAGAGCAACAAAGCATATAAAGACTATGAGGGATCAATATAGAAGGGCTATTAAGAATAACCCAAAGTATGATCATCCTCCTATGATTCCATTGATGGAGTGGAATAAAATAATGGAAGATGCAAAAGAGAAAAGGCTATGTGAAGATAGAGATAATGAAGCAGCACATGAAAAAAAGAGGTATGTCATTATAGTATTGAGTACATTGTAATCAAGCACTAATTATAGATATTTGTAAATATATAATCTAAGATGTTTGAAATTGTTCATAGATTGCAAGACACATATGTGGCTACAAAAGCAAGAGTAGAAAAGGTTGGCCAACACAAACTTGGCTCAGGTGGCTATGTGAATCTCCAGTCTCGACTTGTAAGTAGAGCAATGAAATTTCATTTTTTTAAATATAATGTTGCAAATAGTTTTGTTTAATAAAATCATACATGGAAAACTGACATTATCAAGAAAAAAATATAGGGCACAAAATTTAATGTGGAGGTCACAGATGAAGATAGAAAAATTGCCTTGAAGGAAGGCTATAAAGTTGTGGCTACACGCCTACATGAAGAATCTGTAAGCCTTGCCCAAGAATCCAATGCACCAAATGATATCTCATAGGTAAATTGGTCAAATGAAAAGTAAATGAAATTGAATAGTTGAGAAGTTTTTGGTATTAGTTTTAAATGTAAATTGACTACATAACAATGTGCATAATGTTTTATTGCAACCTTCATATCCTACCACAAAACTTGCTCGTGACGAAGGCCATGATGTGCATTATAGTGGTGGAGGTATTAATTTTCTATTGGAAATTAATTATGCAATTATGAATACAATTTAACATATTCAATTATAATTTGATGTGTATCCTTCTTTTGAATATTTCAGAGCATGTTGAACATCATGCTGAAGGAGTGGACCATGTCCCAAGTGTTCAACATGTTGACACGATGGCAGATCAAAATGTTAATGTACATGATGTAGCATTGTCAAGTAAGAAAAATGCATGTTATGTTGTATGCATACTTAATTAAAGACTTGTAACAGTTAAAAAAAGAAAAAGAGTATACTAATTTATCCCATTCACTTGTTCTTACAAAAAAGCCCCCTTTCGTGCAACAGCCTCCTGCTCCTCCAAAGAGAAGGAGCCATCGTAATTTGACATTACACGTGCCAAAAGAGGAGGAGAATGATGTAGATATGGATGCTCTTATGAGCATTTTTATTAAGAGAGCTTAGAAAAACAAAAAAAAAAAATGATGTTTTAAAAATCTTCTTTGATAAACCTTGTTGGATAATGAAAGAACTTTGTTTTAAGTAATTATGTATAAATGATGCATATTAATACAGATTTTTATTTTATGTTAATGAATATTTTTATGTGTTAATGAAGTCTTGATTAGTATTGTGTATTAATGAATTTTACATCGTATTAATGAATGTTATGTGATTATATTGATTGAATGTTATAGTTCATAAATGGATGAATGAATGAATGAAGTATGTAATTAGATGATAATGGGTACTTTAGATTGATGTTAGGGGGAAGGGGGTAAGTCTAGATGAGCTTCCACCTTCACATGGTTGGCCTTGTTAAGTAGAGAATATTATAGTATTCTTGAAACCAAGTGAAGCTCAAACTAAGGACCCTTTTCATTTTATTCTAAAAAGTAAGTGTATTCTGTTACAACAAGATGTATCTTTATTTTCCTATCATATTGATGTCCTCACTAGACTCCAAGGAACTTTAGGAAGTTTATACGTTAACAAATTCCATGTCTCTAGCCCATCAAGAATCCAAGGAACTTTAGGAAATTTATAGGTTAACAAATTCCATGTCTCTAGCCCATTAAGAATCCAAGGAACTTTAGGAAGGCTAGAGGCTAATTGACTCCTCTCCTCTATCCATTCTCTATAATAGCCATTACCAAAATGGCAAAATATAAAGAACATATCCAAAATTTATAACCTTGACACTCAATAATGACCCACATGGCTCTGTTACATGGGGAGCAGCCAATGTCAACAAACCAAGACAACAAAATGGTAGAACCCCTTTTCTTTGTATAATATATATTTACAAAAGATTACATTTTTCAAAATAAGTTCCAAAGTACACGTCAAAGAAAAGCTAGCAAGTTTTACTTGCTAAAGCATATTAAACCCAAATTGTCTCTTGAGTTGCAAAATGTTTAAATGAGTAACAATTGACCAAGGCCTTTGACATTTCAACAAACAAAATTTATCTTCATTTATGGGGTAGAAGAGGAGAGGATTTGGCATCCATATGTATTGTTTCAAAGTAACTCACTATTTTTCCCTCTAACCTTTTGACCAGATTCTAGGTTATGATGTTAGATTTAGCGGGTCTCCTCTTTTATCTCTATGAACTTATTATTCTTCTAATTGTCTTCATTATCATAACATTTCGTGCAACTTGTTTTATTCTTGGATTCCTCTTAAAAGTATGTTTTTCTAAGGTAGGTGTTTTCCTTTTAGACTCTCGATTAATATAATATGGTTTTTTTCAGGCTACTCAATAGAAGCTATAGTTCTCTAAAGTATGTGCTTACCTTGCCTGCATTTTATCTTGTTCTTGACAAAAAACTAAGACTTTAGAATGTATTATAATTCTAGGGTTAGGCCATTACATTTTTACTTTGAAATAGGACAATTTTTTCTTTGATGGTCATTCTTTTTACAAAGAAAAAAGGTGTTTCCCAATTGAATTAATTTACATTGAATAACCCTATGTCCAACTAGAAGAATAAAACTTTTGCAAGGTTTGCAAAAATTAGAGCCCTAGCATCTAGGTAAGCTAGGGTTGAATTCAATTTCATGTGCAAATCTTCACTAAACAATTTCGAAGAAAATGAGGTTAATGACCAATGCTAGAACACTCAATACTTGAAGCCATTTGAGCATCATACTTATGATGACTGACATCACAAGGAGTCAGCTCAAGCTTTCAATATAATGCCCTAAAAAAAAATGTTTCCATATTCCAAAAAACGATGTTTAACATCTTTTCTTGTAATTTTAGAAATCTTAAGGATCACAATGCTTCAATACCAACTCTTGATCTCTGTACTCAAAGACTCCCCTGATCCTTACAATGCTTCAATACCCTTCAAATAACATAACTAAGGAGTTCCAACTACTACCAAACATTAGTTTTGCCTCAAACTTAAAATTTCCTTCAATAGGCTTGTCCTATTAGCCTTGTCCTACAAGTAATCTGCACTTTACTTCCAAACATCTCAAACAACCTAGTAACCTCTTCATCTTTTCAAATACCCTTTATTGAGTTCTTCAAACCCTATGAATCTCAGTCCTTTCATCCTGCGATTGATGAACCTTTCTATGACTACTCCTACATGCAATTAGGCCTAATTAGCCCTCCATTTACAAAGTAACTCCTTTTTGCTCTTACTTCCAACATTCCAAACCTTTAAATAGTCTTGAGGAATATATTAAATAGAAGGATTCCTAAAATTTTTTGAGCTTCCACTCACATCTAAGCATTCTTTCATCAAACCCTTGTTTTAAGGGTTTCTAGCCTAGGGCTCTCTAGAAAGACCCTTAACAGTTTCACAAAACCTTTCTAATGGTTTAAACACCTTACAATACACTCTCTCAATTATTTCCAACACTCATTTTTCCACTCCAACCCTTAGATCACTATATTCACCATGTGGTGCTTTCTAAGTGCACCCTCACTATTTGTTCATTAGTCACCCACTATTCCTTTCTCTGTTCACTATCACCTACATCTAAATCATAGTAAAAACATCATATTTATAGGCTTAAGTACCTCTCCCACAAGTTAAATTTTAATCACAAAAAGTGGGAGAGGCATATTTCCTTAAATTTCTTCAAAACAGTGACAGGTTATCACATTTCCTATGATAGCAGAGAACTTCAAATAGATCTGTTAGAAGAAACTTGCAATATTGCACTTTTAGTGCCTTTTACAACCTCTAGTGTCTTCTTAGGGAATTACCAAATTTTACATGTAAGTTGATATTATATGTGTTGTTTCTTTTCAATTATGTTGGCATGTGCTCAAACCAGTGATGGTTGTGGCAACATTTAAATCAACTTCTAAAAGATCCTTGATTGGTTCATGAGATAGGAGTGCAACCACAAGAGACAAAGGAAAATCAAATTCCTCTCAAAATGGAGCCCACAAGAGATCAAGGAAACCAGGCAATTTGACATTTTATGCAAACTAGTCTATGGGTAAACTTTTTGTAATTCTTCTTAATACAAAATTTTATCTAGTCTTTTCAGAATAGTTGTATTAGCTTACTATTATATATATATATATATATATATATATATATATATATATATATATATATATATATGTATATATGTATGTATATATATATATATATATATGTATGTATGTATATATATATATGTATGTATGTATGTATATATATATATGTATGTATGTATGTATATATATGTATGTATGTATATATATATATATATGTATGTATGTATATATATATGCATATATATATGTATGTATATATACATGAATGTATATATACATGTATGTATATATACATGTATACATACATGTATACATGTGTATACACATGTATACATGTATACATATATATATACATTTATATATATATATACATGTATATATACATACATGTATACATGTATATACACATGTATACATGTGTATACACATGTATACATGTGTATACACATGTATACATGTGTATATACATGTATATATATAAATGTCATGTATACATGTATATACACATGTATACATGTATATATACATGTATATATATACATGTATACATGTGTATATACATGTATACATGTGTATATACATGTATATATACATGTATACATGTGTATATACATGTATATATACATGTATATATACATGTATACATGTATATATATATATATATATACATGTGTATATATATATATACGTGTGTGTGTGTGTATATATATATATATATATATATAAAGCTATGTCTTTTTGTTCAACATTCTCTTAATTATGAAATTAAGACTTGACCACCATTAGTACTTCATCCTAGACAAATAGGTGTTGAAGCTCTGCTTCTTGTCCTCCAAATGATTAGAGCTTTTAGTATGGATAATGTTGGTGTTTGAAAATGTTGGAGGGTTTTCAATTATCTCAATGAGAATATGACATATCTAGGGACAACTAACTCCCATTTTCAACATGCCATTTTAGACACCGAGCCAACTATAAGGCTAGAGCCTTCTTCTAATTTAGGCTCTGCAAGACCTAGGCAGGTGAACCTCTTAGGATCCAATTATGTCACCAGTGTAATGAGTATAATCAGAATCCAGAATAATAGATGAAAACCTCTAAATCTTCTATACTTAACTAGTACTTCATAAGCATGAAATAGCTAATGACCTGACTCATGAAACTAGTAAGTTAAGTGTGGGTTAAACTTTGAATAACTTTCAACATGAAAGGGGAAACATTTGATTAATAATGTTGAATTCAACAAACTCCTTATATGCAACAATAAGACTTAATAATCCTATAACTGATCAGTGCCTTAACCATTGGGAAAATCCATGAATCAAATGCATACATATGGATATCTGATACTTATTTATAAATTCAATTATATGATCTGTCTATTTACCTTGTAAATAAACATCTGTGCTCAATCTAAACGTTGTTCTTACATGATATCCCCCTCAGTAAACTTGTAACCTTGTTGAATTCTCTAAAGCATTTACATAACCCCTTGGGTTATAAGCAACAATGAAACAACATATAGCCTTAAGGGATTGCAACTATGACCTAGGCTCTTTTTTCAAAGACCATAAAATATTGGAAATTCACTAGGACAAGAGATGAGAATTAGAATGAAACTAATGAAATTCTTGTTCATTTGTATTCATTTCCTTGAAACAGTACAACCAAATGTATGAAATGAAAACATGAAAACACCTAACAAATCTGAACTATCTATATTATCCTTCCTAATGTTGTTCATATAAGAGAGAATATGCTGAAAGAAATGGTGTCTTAGTATTGAAATGCATCAAGAACTGGATCCAAAACCTTGGTATCTTAGCAATGAGAAAATTTTCTCCAAAGATTGGAATCAACTGGTTTCTTAGTGAAAAAACTTGAACCCTTACAAAAGATGAAAGTAAGAAAGATATAGGAGAAGAGTTCACTCCTGGTTCTGATCTGAACATGACATCTGTCCACTTGGAAAACCTTCTCAATAGGTTAAAAACATCCTTCAAATCTTTTCTTTCAACATGCATATCAAATATTCAATCAGTTTTGCCTCCAAAAACACAAAATATCTTAGAAATTTGATCATGAAAGAAAGTAATTAATTTTTAGTGTCAAAGTGAATTCAAGGTAAAAGTAAAAATTAGTTCAATGTAACCTCCATAATGCAAGAAAACTATTTAAAGTTGATTTCTTCACATCCAGATCCCAACAAGCCTTTAAAACTACCCTCTAACCAATTTTGATGCTCCATGATCAAATCTGCCTATTCTACTACCAATGCCCCAAGAATCACAAATTGACTTATAGCACAAACCAATGAATACCCGTGCACAATTTGACTTCATGTCTAGAAAATTCAGCTTCTCTTAGTTCCAACGGTATATTATAAGGCCTATTTTGGACAAAAAATGCTCCCTTGATAGCAATTTGAAAATTTTAGACCTGGCTTGTGTCTTTGCATTAAAATTCAAAAATTAAAATATTTATATAGTATAAACTATATAAATCATTTAAATTTGTTCAAATTCTACATTTGAAGAAATACACATTCAAATTACCTCTGAATTTCATTTTATATTCACTTTATTCTCTCCCTTTATACTCTCCAATCTTGTGATGCCATGTGGTCACCACATTTGAATTAATTAATTAACGTATTGATTAATCCATTTCCCATAGCATTGTGACCCTTCTATCTTACCTTTACGCTCATACGGGGCCATTAATTCTTGACCAACTAGAAGCCTTTTAAAGTTTCTTTATGTGCACATGGGCTTTAATTCCCTTTACACTTTCATGAGCCTCTCCCCATAGCATCAGGACCTTCTTTTTTTAAACTTATGTTTATATGCTTACTTTATGTGTATCACTAGAAGGTTCTAAAATTTCCTTCTCGGGCCCACAAGTCTTCCATTTGCATAGGAATGTAAGCCTTTGAGATTGGCATTACATGCTCATGCTATGCATAAAAGCATTGAGTATTCCCACTTTGCTTCGTGCTCTCATGCTTCAATTCCATGTGGCTTCTCTATAACCATGTACTCCTTTAGATTTGTCCATCTCACCACCACATCACTCAGTTGCCACTTGTCAATTTTTGATTTGCTGATGGTGCCACATCACCTCCACATGAGCCCACAACTATCCTATTGAATTCTAGGTTTTCTGGTGATTTGTTATGTGGCTAGCTGGGAAACCTTGGATTTTTCAGCTAATGAAGTAGCAACTTGCCAGATTTCTAACTTTTTCAGTCTCTTGCAAATTGTCGACATCATCATACCTTGTTATTGCATTCACTATCCAGCTACCACTTATCATTCAATTGCTTGGTAATGCTGCCACATCACTTGCACACAGGACCCATACCATCTTGCCAAATTTTGAAGTTTTTCAATGATTCGCTATGTCGCTAGCTAGAAAACTTGGGATTTTCAGGCTAGCAAGGTAGCGACTAGCCAAATTTTTTACTTTTTCGACAGCTTAAATCTGCTGACATCATTATTCTTTATGCATTTTCCCGGTCAAAATTTTATCCCTTACTTCTAGCTGGCTAGATAGGCGAGCCCCACCTATGCATGGCTTTTCCTTTACAAAAATCTTCTTTCTTTGAGACACATTACATTTGCAATGATTTGTATTTAAAGACCTCAACATTTCATTTCCTAGCCAATGTGGGATATTCACTTCCTCAATTTTGCTCTATTTTTATGGCGCATTCCTTGAATTTGGACCCTACAGCTTCATTCACATGGTGACTACCTTTGTTGGTGTGTGTTTTATATTTCCCCTATTTGGCATGGATATCCCATCTTGCCAAGTGGCTTTGCTGCTTCTTGCCATATGTTATTTCCTTAATTGGTGTAGGGTGCTTTTAAATACTTGGGTCTTTCATTTGCTGACCCAATGCTCTCTATCCATGGGCTTTCTCACTTTTAATAATGGTTGGCTTTCCTTTCTTACTGTGGTTGGTGGATTTGGTTATCATTAGCAGCTTGTCCTTGGTATTAGGCTAGGAAATGCAACTATTCCAAATTTCTATCTTTCTTTGGTTCGACCACAAGGATAGCAATCTAATGTTAGGTGGTCTGGAGCTACACCCATTCAACAATAATAGCAGCAACAACAGATGCCACTTATACCTTAATAGGAAAAGCACACTTTATCTATATTTTTTAATTATTGTACATCAATCTTGGTTCTTAACTATCTTCCTTACATGTTCAATTCTTCACTATACAGGTCAATTGCTATAATGCTTTTCTTTATTTTGTACTTCAAACGACTACTATTATTAACATTTCTCATATTGCTGAAATGTTCTAGAATGTAGATTTAAGCCTCTAAATGAAAGTTTTATTCTTCATGACCTAAATGATGGGGTTCTTTTAAAACCACCGTTAGACTCCATAAAAATGAGACAAATATATAAACATAGAGGCGTGGAAAGTATCTCCTTCTGGCTGCCTCAGGCTCCTCCTAGATATGTTTCTCTAGGATACATTGCAATAAAATCTCCCCCAAAACTAGGTGAATTCAATTCATTGCATTGTATTCACAATAATTTAGTAACTGGAGCTCAATTACTTGATAATAGTATCTGGGATGCAACTAAAATTAAATAGACAAGAGAAGACTTATGCTAGATAGTGAGGTATAATCTGTTGATCACTTTTGTAGAAGGAAAATTGAGATTCTTTTTTCATTTTTTCTACAATCTCACCATGTGAGGCAATTTACAAGTTGGTACATTTCTTGTAAGTATTGGAATAAAAAGACCACCTAGAAGGTTTTCCCTAAGATTGGCTGATCAGACCAATTCTCATGAACTAGATGACTTAGTGATTGATGCCCAAGTACAAAGGATTTCAACAACACTTTTTGATGATTTTGGGGGTTTGGTAAGCATTTCATGGAAAGGAATATTGTGATGTGACACTTCGCTTGCATTTACTCTCACAATTTAGTGATGAAAATGGCTATGTAAATCTTATATCTCAATAGTTTTGATCTATATGATGATGTTTAAATCATGAAATCCATTAGTGGTTTGACATTGGTTTTCACTTTTCATTTGTCCATGCAGATGGTTCCATTGTTGAACATTTGTTTCATTGGCATCATGTCTAGTTTACATGGAATACTCAATTACTTAAATTCAACAGTAAATCTATCATTAGTGACAAGGTCATACAATGAAAAGCATGACTTTTGGGAACCTCTCATTGAGCCTATGGATTGATTTTTGAGGTATGATTCTATCTATTAAGAATGAAAAAATTCTTTAATCATCTTGCTTGCATATCCTTAGAAGCCTTTTTCACCTTGAGCTATCATTTCTACCATTAGAGGATTGTGTTCCCTACTATTTACCAATGAAATAAATGGTCTTCATTTTAGTTTTAAATATTGTTTTCTTTCCTTCATAGTGTGGATTCTAAGGAGTTCCTTAAAAATTCATAGAATAAATTGTAGGAAAATATCAAACAACACCATATTTGCAAAATGTGGGAAGTACATGCTCTCCTAAGATAAATTGTAGCTACAAATTCCTAATTGTAAAGAAAGAGTACTCAAACAATGGTGGTTTTGTCTATTGCATTTTGAAAAGAAGAGATGTATTTTTGGGAACTAGGGCTATAGGCTAGAAAACAAGTATAATGTTATTTTGTGTCTAGGCACACAACATGCCCTTTTCCTTAAAGAGACTCATCCTTAAAGCTAGTAAAAGTCAAAATGATGAGTAACACTTTTAATATACAAGTTCACAAATGTATAAAATGGGGCTTCTTTCGTAAAATACTGGCTCACATGAATGTTTTACCACAATTTTTGAAGTCTTGGGAAATACTTCATAATTGAGTACTAGATCATCTATTGCAATTTCTTTTACTTCACCTTCCAAAATTAGATTGTTATCTTTAGCATCAATTTTTCCTCTTCGATAGCAATCCTTCCAAGTTTTAATATTACTATACATTATACATTTGTTACTAGGATTTTGTTTCTAATTTACTATGTTCCAACCTCTTGCAGACTTGCCTAGGAAGACACCACAGATCCTTTGTACTACCCCACCAAGGAACACTCAAAACATAGGGTCAAACATGCATGAAAAACTATTTTATTTTCTTTTAAATGGGAGAATTTTTTTGTATTTAATTAGGATTGTTGTTTGGAGATTGCAGTGTGGAAGAGTGTGCTCGTTACTTGGAGACAATTAAAACATATGAGAACAAGCCAACTGACAGTATTCTGGAGTGTACTGACAATGACTATCTATCATGAATATTCTTCATACCTCTGTTGAATAAAAGTTGTGCATTGTTCATGTAGATTCAAAACTTAGAAATATTCATTTCTTTTAGCTAGGAATAATAAAGATAAAATGATTGAAAGAAGAAATAGATTTTGAATAACCTCTTTAAATGAATATAAGACATTTGTGTTAAATTGTTTTGTGTTTTTAATAATTTGTATTGTATTTTTGAATGATCAATGGAAAAGCTTTCTTATATCTACATCCTTGAGTGAGGAGTGCCATTGTATGGGACATGTCTCATGTCCCTTCATTTCCTTTGCTAATTGCACCTTTCCATTACAAGTCTTCTAACAATAAGATTAGTTAGTATAACATTTTTTAATAATGAAGATTGTATCCCTTCATGATCATTTCTAGACACACCTTTTCCTTGTTAGATTTGCATCCTTTCATTCAATAATTAATCATCCTTTAGTTATTGATTATAATATTCTCCTTATTGGATGCCAATAGAAATAATCTCACTAGTCAGTGTGCATGAGCTAGTATAATAACATGGTTCATTGGTTCAATAAATCACAAAGTTTGTGTCTTTTTTTCACTTAATCATTATCATAACATATTGTTATTCCTCCATATTAGTATCAGTTATGCGTGTTGTATGCTTATTATTGCTCAGTCATATGTTGATTGATGTCCTCTTGATTATTTATGTTTATTGATACAACTTCTCCTGATTTGTGTATCATCCTATTACATAGTAATCATGGACCATCATTAGATATACATATGATCATTGATCAATTATCACTTGGTTTTTGATCTTCATAGTAGCTATCATACTTATCAACACTTGGGAACCAAAATACCCATTACAGATTCCTCATTTTCTATTTTGTATCACTGCATATTGATTAAGTAATTGGTTCATTAACCAAATCACTTCTTCTCATGATGTTGATGTGTATTGACTACTCTTCAAATTCTTCCATGTATGATGCAAATTGATATCTTAGCTACTAGTGAAAATAGTTCTAAATGATGATTTATCCATAGTTGTGATTCTTTAATATGATGATTTATCCATAGTTGCAATTTATCTTGATGGTATCTATAGACCATTAGCCTTCCTCCAGGAAGAGGATTCGATTGAACTATTCATCTAGGATTATACATTTTTCATGCATGTCTACCAAGTTAGTTGTAGCTTAAAAAAAAAAATTCTCTCAATATATCTATTTTGTGCATATCTACCAACCATGGCTTTTGATGACCACATTACGTTCAGGCATCTTGTCAAACAGTTCACATGACTTATCTATGCTTCCATTTTGCAAGCATGTCTCCCAAGATAAATGCTACTACATCTACACCATTTTATAAACTCCTTTATGCTTTGATGGATGCATATAGCTTATCTCAAAGCTCTCATTCAACAGTTATGAGATGATCAATCAAGAGGAAAAAATTGAGAGCTTAGAGTGACACAATTTTTAGATGATCATATGAAATGAAATGGATGTGCAAGTAGAAAGAAACTAGAAAGACATTATGTATAGATGAAGGAATGAAATGTGTTGGTCTAATTTTTCACATATTAATTTTTCTTAGAATCATGGTGAAAAAATTAGATGTGAGTTCTTTTGTTAGGTCCTAGGGTTTTAGGTTTTGGTCTTATATTTTGATATCTTTTAAAATCTATGTAAAACCCTAGGTCTTGCCTTTTAAATCTTATTTTGGTGCAAAAGTCTTAATAGCAGCCGAATATTCTTTCTCACCTATGTCAAGGTCATTGTTGAATCCTTTTGAAAAATCTTATCCCACCATTGGATCTTGTTAGAATCAACAGATGTTGTGTATTCGGTATAAAAAGTTGCAAGGTTGTTTCTTGTAGTGATGTAGCTACCATCAGAGAACTATGTCCTGGTGTTGAAAGTGAAGTCTAGCGCCAATAAAATTGTATTAATATGAAGGCATTATGGTCATGTGCTATCTCCTAGGATTGTTAGTGTCAGAAAGGATGCATGAGGAGGAATTCACAAATGGTGTCACCAAAATTGAAGTTTCTTTGGCAACTCGCTAAGTCGCTATCAAAAAATCCATGCGACTTGCTGGTAGTGACATAGTGAGTGCCTAGATTTTAAAGGAAGTGGAATTTTTTTTTAAAACAAACCTGATAGTAGAAATTTGCATGCTAGTTCATAAATATTCATGACCACCTTCTTTGACACTAGTATTAATTGATGAATTTTCAATCAATGTGTTTTTGTTCTCTGTCGCCAAATTTTTGGCTCTGTCGAAAGTCGCTATCTCACTAGTCAGGAAGTTGGTGTTTTCATCGGTAGCGAGGTAGTGACTAGTTGAAGGGTTGTGATGTAGTGGAAATTTTAAAACATATGGGCCCCAAAAAAGTGATTCATCAGAAATGAATTGTGCAGATTAAATGACATGGTGGCATCCTACTTAGCATTTATAGGCTAGAAGTTTGACTCCATCGGAGCTCACTATGTCGCTACCAGGAAGTTTGTTTTTTTTGTCAGTAGCAAGGTAGAAACATGCCTAAAAATGAAAAATATAGTAGAGTCAAGGAAAAATGATGTCATTAGAAATTAAATAATATATATGTGTACCAGCATGTTAAGCTAGCTTAGCAACAACATTATCTTGGACCTACTCCCCATGCATAGAACATGTAAATGATTCTAAATCATCAAATCAAGCATAAATCAATGATACTCGCTAACTCACTATGGAAAGATGTGCAAAATTTATGTATAGCGAAGTAGCGAGTTGATGACACATGTCCTCAGTCATCCGTGGGCCTAGTTTGAAATGTTAGCATTAGAGGAAAGGTACAAATGGAGTTATTTTATTGGGTTGATTGCCAACATGTTAAGAGGAAATGTGAGTCAGCCCAATTTTCATTTCATAATCGTAGGAGTTTTCAAAGATCAATAGTGAAAATTTAAAAGAAGTATGGTGCCACTTTGTTTCTCTATTTTGTGCATTTATGATGAATGAAAGCTTTGTGTGTGAGAAAATAGAGTATAATATAGGATATTTTATCACTTCTAGTCTCACTCAAACAAAGATTTCATGTTTTCTGAGTATAAGAGCCTATTGATTGTATTTTGTTAAGCTTGGTAAAGACGTGAAGTGATTCCTCATTTGTTTGAGAGAAATTATAGAGGTTTAGAAAAGAACAAGTCTGGAAAGTCAAGTAAGTATTCACATACAATCTCTATAGCATTCTAGTTCCTATTATTATGATCAAGATGCCTTCTAAGAAAGCATTTTCTGGGAAAATTAATTATATGGATAGAAATGTCCATAATGATTTGCTAGAATTACTCCCAGAATCCACCATCGAGCCTGCACAAGTCAAAAGGTTAATTTCCTTAAACCTTAGGCTTAAGATTTTTGATGGCCTATATGACAAGGGGAACTGGGTTACGGATGCAACAACTACACAAACTAGTCTTGTCTTGTTTAAAAAGTGGTTTTCAGAGAGGAATTTGCTTGCCCCACATGCTAACATCTAGAATTTTGATTTGGGAAAGCTAGTAGTCCCAAGTATTTTCATGGATTATGATCTGCTTGAAGCCATTTCCAAGAATTATGACCAAGTTGTTAGGGTGGTAAGAAGAAATGATGGTGTGCCTCTAATCTCAATTAGTCCTAAAGAAATTAGAGAGGTTTTTCACCTAGAACCATTGTCAGATTACCATGTGCTAATAAATTTTCCAAAACAAGAAAATGAATACAAAGAAAAGAAGGATGTGATTAGGGGAGGTGCATTGAGGGCACACATTGGTACAATAGGAAATCTGCCAGTAATTACCATAGCCTCTAGGGAACCTTTTCACTTCCTGGGCTGTAGAAATATATAGAACCCTATGCCATGTTTTTGGTGAGGATGAGTAGGATTTCATGCCCATTGGCCTTATGTATATGATGGTTTAGATTGCTTCTTTTAGTGTAGATGTTATCTTTGATTTTTCCTCCTTTTTGGCTGAGGAAATTGATACTAGTTTAGTTGAAATTGTGAAGGGCAAAGTGGAGAAAACTTTTGGCCACTATTCTCTATTGATGCATATGTTCTTAATCAAGGGGGTGACATATTTTGGTAATGAGATGGAATTGAATAGAGAAGAGAATGGGGAAGCACTGCCAGTCCAGTTGTGGAGTGCAGATATGACCTAGGATGAAAATAATGCCAGTTTTGTCAGATTTGATAGGTATTTTGCTTCTAAATTGAGATGCTTCATATTAAGAGACAATCCCAGAATACCTAATGTATTAATGGACCTCCTTAGACCTATGGACAAACCCCATAACTTGAAAGTTTCACATAATTGGGGAGATATCATTCCTTACCCTATTTCTATAGTTTTTACAATATATGATTTTAAAGGGAGTCCTAATGTCTTGCCTTACCAAGTACCTTTCAAGGTAGGAATGGTTGAAGAATTGTGGCAATTAGGAGGAGTAGAAGAAATGTTTCTGTTGAAAAGGTAACTAGGGTCAATTTTCCCTACCTATACTGTGGACCATCAGTTTGTGATTACCAAAGGGGGTTGGCTCTTTTTACATAAGATTTTGGAGTAGTAGATGATGGATGTCTCCCATCCCCATTTTTGTGATTCTGAGGGATTTTTTAATCAAACTTTGAGGCATAGAATTAAGCTAGGATAGGTAAAAAATGATTCATATTATCTAGAGGACATTATAAGGAATGAATTCTCATTGTTGGAGCAAGAAACTAAAAAGGAAAAATGGAGAGTTTATTCCTGGGTCCTAGAATTCATTCATTGTTTTGATCAGAAATATAGTCCTTTAGATAATGTTAATACAGAGGTTGATAGAATAAATAAGCTCATGAATAACTTCCCTAAAATAATGGAAGCTATGAATGAGAAGAAAGAATTTTTTATTGATTCTTATCCTGATAAGGCCAGAGAGGTCATGAGGAGGTTGGATTTCACTCCTAATTTAGGAGCTAGTCAGATAATTGTACAAAAGAAGCCTAGTTATACTATCATTCAAAATAAAAGGGCTCCTATAGATAAGGGCAAGAAAATAATGAGATCCACTAGTGCAGCCCAAGAGGAGAGACCTGATGAATCTAGTCCCAAGAGGTAGAAGGTAATGAAAGAAGAGAGGCCTCAAGTTGAGGAATATTCACCCACTCAATCCCCTTTGAGGATTGGAGAAGAACATCTCACTAGTGAGCAGATTGAATAGATGGGATCACAGGGAAGTATCTTTATTACTCAAGCAGAATTAGATGAGGGCAACCCTCTAGAACCTTCCCTACCAAGTTTGGATCTAACAATAGTAGACTATAGAGGAAAGGAGTTAAAACCTGTGTTAGAATAGGCAAGTCATCAATTTTTGGTTGATGACAGCTTCGTGAGATCTAGGGCTTTCCAACATTTACATGGAGGGAAAACATGGATATTTTTGAAGAAAGATGCAAAAGCCTGAAAATAAAGCATCCAAAAATGGATGAAACTTCCATCCAGAAGAAAATAAAAGAGGAAATGATGAAATAATTTTAGAATATAAGCCCTGAGGAGGGGAGGTAAATGGTAAAGGCCTGTAATATTTTATTGTTACCAAATTGGGATATTGCTAATGCTTTAGTTTTCAGTTTTGTTTCAAATAAATTGAATTTGCAAGACCAAAATAAAATAAGTTTTTGGGGCACTATATTTGTTGAGGATCAAGTGGCATTGGTTAGTTGGTCATTAACAAGAGGATCTAGATCCACACCATCAAAGTTAGATGAGTCTGGATTGATGGGAAACATAATTGTAAGAAGGGTTGTTGATACCTCACATGTGCAAGCATCACACTAGAATGTGGGTTCATCAAAATTTATTTTGGCCACTGTTAGGAAGGAAGAACAAGCTAGGTTTGAGTTGCAAAATAAATATGAGACAATTCTTGAGGCCTATAATAAAGAGGTAGAAAGGAGAATTGAGCTTGAAGACAAGCTAATGGGGAAGTCCACCAAGAAAAGAATAACATACCCCCATCCTCTTGTGGAACTTTTTAAATCCACCACCCTTTTAGAAATACTAGACACACCTCAAAGGCCAAAATATTACATAGCTGAGGATTTTGAAGAAGAGAAAAGCAAGCTATGGGCCTTACATATAGAGCTAAATATGCAATATGAGGATAAGCTTAGAAAGGCTCTAATGTATTTAGTAGATAAAATTGAATGGCCCTTGTTTTATGATCAGTTTGCAAGAGTGACAAGTGTATGGGAGGAACTAAAAACCTATAATGAAACCCTCAAGCCTATTGTTAATAAGTGGGGAAAAAGGGAGAAAGAAATCACCCTTTTATGTTATTCGGTTATAAGGTCTTCCCATGACCATATTGAAAAGGTGTATGATTTTTCTAATGACCTATTAGATTTTGATAATAGGAAAATTTCTTTCCAATTGAAAATTGTTTTTTATTTAAGAAAGTATAAGAATAAAATATTTGATTCATTTAATTGTGCCTTGGATAGAAAGAATAAATTAAAAAATAAGGATGAATGGAGAAAAAAATTAGATGACCTATTCTACATAAGGATAAATAAAGTTGTAAATGAAAAGGGGCATGCTTGGTGGGCCATCGCAACAGAGGAATTTTTTAAAGGTCAATTATTTTTTGATTCTTTGAGACAAGAATTTGTTGGTTTTGAAAATGCATCTAACTATATATTAAAGAAGCAAGATGATATCCTACAATTTAGTTGGCTTGATGATGCACAATTTAACACCTGGATGGCAGATATTGCTCCTAATGAGTAGTTAAAAGAAGGTAGTACGGATGATGATGAAGAACTAAAAGGTGAGGTGCAAGTCACTGGCACATTAGCACCAGATTTGAGAGAAGAAGAAGGTGAAAAAGTAATATTGCCTGTTCAAGGTGAAAGTAGTGAAAATCCATAGGAACGAATTGATTTGGAGGCACCACAGGATAACCCTTCATTGGTTAGTTTGGTAAGCACGTATTCTGAAGATTCAAAATAGTAGGGGACAAATCAAAAGTTGATGATTTGTAGCAGTAATAGAAATAGGCCTACCCAAAGAGTTTTTGATGCGCTTGGCATTCTGTTATGCTCGTTTTTGTCTCTTGTTATGATGTTTTGTTCCTTGTTTGCAAGGACACTTGCCAATCACAATTGCCCTTTTCTTGTTGCAACTCATGTCTATATAAATGAGTTTTCAAGGCAATGCAATGGTCCAAAAACTTGTATAATTTTTATGTTTCTCAAGAAAAGTATAGACAGTCGATCCAATAGTATGTAGTTGTTTTAAGTTTTGTTCTACTTGTACTCTTTGGTGATATTGAAATGATAGAATTAGCAAGATGTTTTGGGCTTTTCTTTGAATTTTATTGGTTATTATATTAGTCATTCAAAAGGATAATACAAAGGGGTATTAACACTATATTTGTGTCACCAATTTTTGTCTCTATTTTATGAGTTTGTTTACTTTGAAGTCACTTAAATAAGGTTTAATTGGTTGAATACAATCTAGATGGGTTGTATGCTAGTTTTGTTGTTTCTTATAATTAAAGGAATTATGGAAATGCGTCAATGAATCAATAGGGTTTGTGAGCTTATAAAAAAGATATTTCATAAGAAGGGAAATGGGTGATTACAATTGATTTATTCATTTTCAAGTTATTTGAATTAGATCTCCTGCCAATAGTCAATTTTCTACCCAATGGATAAGGCACTGGTCACATGAGTCAAAAATGGGCAAGGGTGAATTTTGCTACTACATATCAAATCATTTTTTAAAAATCAAAATTATTTCATTCTATTTTATTTAAAGTTACAAATGCTGGTTACCACTCATTTGCATATAGTTTTTTGAGTCTTAGATAGCCACTGATTCCATGAATACTTGTAAATTAATAGGAGATTTATAACTAGATCTGCTTATAAGGGATGTATATAGATTTGAAAAGCTTTTAGAGAAAATTGATAAACTGTGTATGTGCTTGAGGGTAAAAGATGAGAATCAAAATGAAACTAAGATAATTTCATACCACAATTTGCATTAGAATCATCCCTACATATACCTACCTTGGTTTAGCTAAGCCTAAAGAGTAGAAAACCATTTTTGGTTTTGTTGAAGTTGGGTCAAAGTGGTTTATTCATGTAATTTCTACTAGGAATTGGTTAATCCTTAGATTGTGCGAGTAATTTCACTGTGATATTGAGCATTTTGTTGCTCAATAGTTTCAAACACCAACAAAATGGATGGTTTTGGAGCACTCAGCATAGAAACTCAACATTCAGTGCATCGCCATTCAAGATCAAATGGGTATGTGAGATTATATGCATAGTGAATAATAAAGGAGGGAATTGAACCTAAAATGGCCCTTCCTGTGAAATTGCTATCTATAACCTTTCTAATGACATAATATATTATGACCTCTTCATCAATGGTATGGAACAGGAATCTAGGAGACAGTTGTGCATCACCGATATCATGATTGTAACTAAAGTTAAGAGCCTCTATTATTGAGTTCTCTTCCTTATTTCCCATAGCGAAGAAAATGAATATGGGTTATAGGGAAGAGAATTCAATAATAGAGGCTCTAACTTTAGTTACAATCATGATATGGGTGATGTACAACTACCTCCTAGATTCACGTTCCATCCCACTGATGAAGAGCTCATAACACGTTATCTCATTAGAAAGATTTTAGACAAAAATTTCATAGGAAGGGCCATTGCTAAAGTGGACCTCAACAAGTGTGAGCTTAAAAAAAAATTTGACCAAGCATTGGTGGAAATTTCAACCAATTCTTGGATGTTCTCAACCAAACATTGGTCAAAATTTTGACCAATCCTTGGAGTTTTCAACCAAGTATTGGTCAAAATTTTGACCAATGTTTAGTCGAGAACATCCAAGCATTTGTCAAAATTTCAATCAATGCTTGGTAGAATTTGGGCCAACATGTTTGACAGTTCTCAACCAAACTATGAAGTATTGGTCAAAATTTTGACCAATGTTTGGTTGAGAACTACCAAGTGTTGGTCAAAATTTTGACCAATGTTTGGTCGAGAACTACCAAGCATTGGTCAAAATTTTGACCAATGCTTGGCAAAACTTGGGCCAACATGTTTGATAGTTTTCGACCAATTTATTGGTCAAAATTTTGACCAACTAGTAGGTTAGTCAAAATTTTGATGAGAAAAACTTTGACCAATGGGTTGGTCAAATTTTGTCAAACTTTTGTCAAAAATTGGGTCAAAATTTCTTTTTGGTCAAAAAATGGCCTCAAATGTACTAGTGGGAGAGAAACCCTAAGGAAAGAGAGAAATAGGCAATATAGACATTGGTTAACTTGCCTACCTCAAGGACTCCTACCAAATAGCCAAGCACTAATGCAGTACCACTACAAATTTCAACACCAAGCTCAAGCTCCACTAAGGTAGCAAGGGTACTTCACTATGCAAACCCTACACTTGATGAGGAAATAGTCCTAACTTGTTATGACTACAAAAAATGAACCTAGCATAGATTAATGAAGTGCAAGAGGCACTTGAGAGAAAGAAGAAGCAAGAGATACTCAGAAATGAGTATAGGTAAAAGCAAGCATAGGTGGAAATCAAAGACATTTTCCTTGATGCATTTAGCTTGCCAGTACCTGATGAAACAAAGCCCATCATGGAGCAAATGTCCAACATAGTGGACTAGGTACAAAATAAAGACCTTGATACAGATGTTAAGTTATTAGAATGGCCTAAGAAGAAATTTCAAATGAAAGTCAATGAGAAAATATCTTGTGAGATAGCACTTTCACAAGTGGAATTGGCTAAAAAAGTTGAAAAAGTTAAAATAGTACTTGAGAATATATTCTCATTTTACTCCAAATTATGTGACTCATCATATTTCACACAAGAAACTAGCCAAAGGATACTAAGCTTGGAATGTAATCTTAAGATTTCTAGCACACAACTACCCAAAGATCTAGCTCAAAGTAAGAAGCATTTTGCAACAACACTTCTCACCCAGAAGTAGTTAACTATATTGACAGTAGAAGGGACCAATTCCAAGGCCAAATTAATACAAATTCAATCTACTATTACCCTGCACCTAGAAGTACTCCATAAGGAAATGGCCTATGCAAAAAATCTTTTAATGAAAGATCCTAATCTTTCTACCTTAGAAGGCCTAGTACATCTTGCAACAAAGACAAACATCCAACACAAATCACTCCAAATTTCATTAGATAGTTGGGATGCTTCTCTAAAGATAATAATGAAGGTAAAAAAAAACATTTTTGGCTAAATATTCTATTCATTCTTAGGACCCTTTGACATAAGTGTCAAAAAGGGGGAGATAAGCATTATGTAAATAAAAGGGGGGAGAAATTAAATTTTTGGAAATATAATAAGAATGGGGAGATAACACATTCTTTGATGAAGGTAATAAAGAATATCAAAAGGGGAGATATTCAAATTTTGAGGAAGTAATAAGGACATACAACCAAAAGGATGCAAAAAGTACAAGAAGATGTGAAAGGGGGAGCAGATATAGAGCGAAAATGAAGGAAGAGTACAAACAAAGTAGAAATAGGGTACATAGAAACAAAGGCAAATAGTATCAGACACATCAACATTAGAAAAATTTAGCATAAGAGTCTTTGGTTATAGGAATGGAATTTTGGTTACAGAATTGGCACATCAACTTAGGGGGAGTTACCAAATTTTTGAGGTATACAAAATTTTGAACAAGTTTTTGAAGTTTTGTACATATGCTGAATAGAATGTATAGTATACTCATAGAGATCAGATTCATAATGTTTAGTTAAGTGTTTTTGCCACTCATTTCAAAGGGGGAGATTGTTGGTCTTAGATTAGTTTTGACATTTGAGTTTCAACACACTTAACCAATTCTAAAGATGATGCCAACTATAATATAGATGTCGAGCAATAGTGTGTGCTGAGTCAGAGATTCAATATGCATCGAGTGAACTTTAGGTGCTGAGTGAAGTTCAAGTGCTGAGTCACTATAGGTGCTAATCAAAGTATAGATGTCAAGTGAAATAGAATTACTATAGGAGCCCTATGAGACTGAATTCCTATATGTGTTGAGCATCAACAACTAGTAAGTGCCGAGTAACACATAATCAACATATGAATTTGTGCCTTCACAAACTTAAATGTAAACCCTTTTTTTTGAGCTGACTTAGGATGAGTCTTGAAGGATCTTGAAGATAAGATTGAATCTTTTGCATTACCTATGTAATCAGCATGTAGCCAATAATAAAAATGGGTAAGGTATGCAACCAATAGTAAAAGTGAAAGCATTGAGTAGGAAATGAAGATTGAATATTGATTGTAGATTCATACCTAACCCTAAGTCTTCGAATCCTTTAAAAGGAGGATGAAACCCCATTATGTGTGTGGATGTAAGAAGTGTATGGGAGAATTATAGAAAAGTATAGAGGGGCGTAAGGACTTAGAAAGAGTAGAAATAACATTGTAGAACTTAGTTGATCAAGAACAAAGTATCAGAGTTTCAAATAGAGGCATATCAAATCAAGCAAGGATCATAATAGAAAGAGTAGAACAAGGATCTAAAATCTGTAATTAAGGATTACAAGTCATTAGGTAAAGACATTCTAATACTCTCTAGCCATTGTATTAGGAATGAAAATCCTATGATGATAGGTTGGTTTAATTGCCATATTGTAAGCCTTTAAACAAGGTGCTAAATCCTTTAACAAGGTAACATCCCAAGTGAGTGTTTGTAAATCCTTTAACCATGTCACTTTTAATAGGGTGTAAAGTCTTAAATAGGATAGGCCTTTCATAGGGTAGACTATTGGAAGTGGCCAACCTTTCTAACCTTAAACAATAACATATTGCTGTA
Source organism: Cupressus sempervirens (assembly GCA_028749045.1). NCBI lineage: Eukaryota > Viridiplantae > Streptophyta > Pinopsida > Cupressales > Cupressaceae > Cupressus > Cupressus sempervirens. Next base: position 880,031,136 of record CM053786.1, read on the forward strand.
GTGATACTTTGTGCATGTCATCTCCACCATAGTTTTACCTTCTTGTTTTGGAGGGTTTCTAGGTTTCCAAATTCTTGTGTTATTTTTTTTCATAAATGTCTTTAATTTCATGTTTACTAGATGAATTAGATGCATGTGAATGATTTTTGTTAAAAGGTTTTAAAGAGGTTAAAGTTAGCTACTTCTGATTCAGCCCCCCTCTCAGAAGTAAATCTTCCCACTTGTAAATTTTGACAAGCATGATTTAATAAGAATGGACCTAATTAGAGAAGAAATGCACCAATATGTCAGATATTCAACAATTTTGGTCATATAGCAAGATTTTGTAGAATGGACATCAGAAACATCAACACAAATCCAAATTTTAGAAGGAACAATAACATAAGTACCAGAAGGAATGATAGCAACAACAAAGATGAATTGAAAGAACATGTCGAAGAATCCATCAATTTCACATGCAGTATTAGAAGAATAGCACTTTGATGCACTTGAGGAAATATTGAAGTCAACTATTGTATGTGATTCATCTTATTTTAATTTAGAACCTTTCTATTGAAGACCAGACATTAAAAAGACATAATTGAGGTTAGAGGTCGAGTTAAGAGTTGTAAAGTTAATATGAGATAGAACAAGTTAAGAGGAATCTTTGGTTGAAAGTGCATGTCATTTAGAGATCACACATGTGAAAATAAATGAAAACAAGTTTATTATTTATCAGAAACAACTTTTTGAGAGTTGCATACTTGTGCATTTAATGCAAAGATCAATTTGGTGAGATATAAGTCATGCAAGAAAGATTTTTTGTATCATTCAATTGTGTGAAGAGCTAAGGAGTAGTCAAGAGAAATTTGATAGTGAAGTTGACAGAGAATCGAATTGTTTCAAGTGCAAAGATCAAAAAGGCCTAATTTACACATCAAAGTGAGGTATTTCACTCTTAAGAAAAGATTTGATTAGTGAATTGTGTTAAAGACTCAAGTGTAAAAATGGAAAAGTCATTAATACATAACATAGAAGATGAATCAAGAACTAAGATTAAGATAAAATATATCAAACCTCTAGATGATGATCCTAGCATTGTGTTATCAAAAAATTCTATAAATTTTATTCAACTAGAAGATGTGAGAAGTTACCTCAGAAGAAAGTTTGAAACCATAGGAGAAGAACACATTTCTAAGGAATTCAACCATATTTACAACAAAGATATGAGTTATCAATGAGGATATGAATACTTGAAGGATAATGACCTAGTTAAGTTTCTATTTAACTATAAGTTTGATAATGAAGAGTGGACTAAGGTGATATTGAACATAATCCATGATGGAAAGTTTTGGTTATGGGATAATGTGATTGAAATCTTAGCTAACCTAATACATGAATTCAATAGATTATGTATTGAAGTCCATAAACTAGTAAGTGAAAACAATGTCAAGAAGTTAGTACTTGATAACACTAAGTTTTTTTACAATGGTAGAGGGGTAGTGATCAACAAGATCAACCAGGATGATGTCAGATTCCTAGGTAGAATTATAGTAGCAAAGATGTGCTATAGCTCCAAAGAGGATGATATAAGAGTTGGCTTTATACAAGAATCTTACAAGATTTTCATTGATAGAAAGAAAGTCAATTTGTGTGAAATCCTAAGAGTGTAGTTGATAGAGAACCTGAATAAGATCAAGAAAGTCAAGAAAAAATAGTTTAGATTTGAATCATTGATCACACATATGTTTTTACATTTGATGAAGAGATTTTCATTCATGCAAGAATCAAGTTTGATGAGTAGTGATATGAGCACTATGGAAAAGATCTATGAGGTATATAATAGACATTTCATTGAGAAAGTCAATAAAAGTGTTGATCTAATTATAAAGACTTATCAAAATGAGATAAGGGAAAGATTTAGGATCCCACCCTCTATGATAAAGAAGTTCAAAGATGGCATTTTATTTATGGTGTACACAAACTTTGCATATGTTGAGGCAATAGTGCCTAGAATGTTGTATGTTGATTCGTTGGGGTATGAAATCACAAAGGAGGAAACATAAGGATATTTCAAGGCTATCCTTTAGTCAGACAAGGATGAGGATCAATTTGATAGATTGGGAAGTTATGAAGAGCTAATTCAATAAGATATTCAAGCTTAATTGGAAAAGCTAGCCAAGAAAAGAGTAGAATCAGTCATCAGAAATACTATGGAACAAGTAGGGATGACAATAGAAGAAGTTAGTGCACCAAGGCTGACCATGACTAGAATGAGACAAATTGGTCAAGAAGGGATGATGCGTATTCCACCCTTGGCATATGCTAGACCATTTGAAGGAGTGATAGTGGCCATACCAGCTACTACAACACCAATTGCTCTATATGTAGTAGTATCACAACAACAAGCAGCTATCACACCTACAATTCCACTATCAAAGGAATCAAAAGAAGAAAAAAAGTAGGAATAGTTGAAGTAAAGAGAAAATTAGATAGATTGGATGAGGTGAACCAAGAGTCACTCAATTCTCCCAAGAAGAAAAGAATGAAGGCAATGGAAACAAGACTAGGCAAGAGACATAAATATATAATGCCAAGCATTCCAATAAAGAAGATGTGAGGTCAAGTAGAGCTTGAGAAGAAGGTAGAAAAGAAACCAAAAGTTTCACCCTCAAGAAGAAAGGTATGGGAGCCTAAAATTGAAAAGGTAAACAACAAAATCATCAATAAAGGCATTTTTGTTCATTTAAATAATTTTTATCATCTATATATAGGCATTGATAGATTGGAGTTAGAATTTTTTTTATTAGACATATAATATTGTCTAATAAGAAATTTGAGGATGTAAAAGATGAGATCCTAGAAGACCTCTATGAGAGGCCAATTAATAGAAGGAAAAGGGTAGCTAATGAGGACAAGAATATCAGAAAAAACCAAATAAGAAAACTATGCTAAGTAGATAGTGATGAACATATGGTTAGGCTAATGAAGAATCTTGAACCTTAACTTAAGAATAAGAAAAGAGACATATTAATAATGGAAGGTAATTATCGAGAAATTAATGAGGAAATAGAAGAGGAAATTATACGAATGATGATAGACCTAAACGAGGTAGCAATAGAAACACCTCAGATCATAATTAGAATAGACACAATGTAGATTGGTGGCACAAAGGTCATAATTGATAAAATTGAAAATCCTTTTAATGATTATGGCACATGCATTTTTGGAAATATCTCTAGCTATACTACAGAGGAAGTCGATGAAGATGAAAAGAAAAGGAAGAGTGAGGAGGAAGAGAAAAAGAAAGAAAAATAAGAGAAAAGAAAGAGTGAGAAAGAAGAGAAGAAAAGGAAGGAGGAAGATGAGAAATGGTATAAGGAAGAGGAGAAAGTGAAAATAGAAGAAGAAAAGAAGAGGAAAGATGAGGAAGAGAAGAAAAAGAAAGAAGATGAGGAAAAGAATAAGAAAGAAGAGGAAGAAAAGAAGAGAAAAGAGATTGGGGAGAAGAAGAAAGAAGAAGAAGAGAAAAAAGAGGAGGAAAATGAGAAAAAAAAGAAAGAAGAAGAAGAGAAGAAAAGAAGAGAAGAAGAAGAGAAGGAGGGAGAGAAGGAAGAAAAGAAGATGGAGGAGGAGGAGGAAGAAAAGAAGGTAAGTGCACCAAGAACAACTATTACCCTTGCAACCTTAATAGGATTAGATGATGATGATGATCAAACATAGATGATATCATCTTTAAACAAGATAATAAATATGATTAGATAGGTAAGGAATTTTCAAAAAACTCTTATGGATGTAGTTGAAAAGTTGTAGAGAACTCTTGTGTTTAGACTATCAGAATCACATCCAGATGAGAAAGTAAAGACAATGATTCAAGAATTTGATGTTGAATTCACAAAATTTTCATATGTGGCACTAGTTCAAGCACAAGTTAGAGATGATTCTCAAATGTTTTACACAGTGTGTCAAAACATTAAGAATGATATAGGAGCTCTTGGTGCACACATCAAGGAGCTAAGGAGATGTGAGAAAGAACAAAATGCATTTTATGCCAAATGTGCTATGTCATTCAATTTCACAAAGGATAGTGGTGATTGTTAGGATAAACCACGGACAGAAATAAAAACTACATGCAAATATAACCAATAACAGAAAATAATAGAACACACAGAAATGAACACAAGGCACCAAGATTTAACATGGTTCACCCAATCCCTGGGCTACGTCCACCAAACAGCAAGTCCGATCTTATTACAATCCAGTGATTACAACCTGATTACAATCCGTAATCCCTTACAGCTCAATACCGCCGCAAGAACCAATTTCGTATCACCACATATCAAAAATACCCAACCCTAAGCCCTTTTTATACAAGTATTAAACTGCTTTAGGGTTATAACATGTCGGCCATATGTCGGCCATAATATGTCGGCTACCATGTCGATGTCGGCTACTTCCAAAAAAAATTTTTTTCAGGGCGATGCCCCGAACCCCACTATTTATGAAGTATGTACAGTACTTTCCTGATCAGTCACCACAATCTAACAATCTCCCACTTGGGGACTGATCAGGCTCCACACTAAACAACAATCTCCCACTTGGAGACTGATCCTGTAGCAATACAACTACCGCATGGGGCTCCCACTGGATCAAACCACCCTGGACTCTGCTGTTCTTTTATTCACATTTAGTCTAAAAGACCAACTGAAGCTAAAGAGGAGTTCAGCTTCTCCCTTGTGACAACCTTTGTCAACATATCTGCTGGATTTTCATTGGTATGTATCTTATCCAGCTTTAACTGTCCATCCTCCAAAACTGACCGAATGAAATGGTACCGCAACTGTATGTGTTTGGTCTTAGAATGCAGAGCTGAATTCTTAGCAAGATGAATGGCACTCTGACTATCTGTGAAAAAAAATTATCCTTCTGAGGATGCCCCAATTCTTCCAAGAAGAACTGAAGCCATATCATCTCTTTGGCGGCCTCTGTAGCAGCAACATACTCTGCCTCTGTAGTGGAGAGAGCATTAATCTTCTGTAGCCTAGAAACCCAGCTCATGGCTGCCCCACCAACAGTAAAGACATAACCTGTAGTACTCCGCCTGGTATCAATATCCCCAGCCAAATCTGAGTCAACATAGCCCTGTAAATCAGTAGTAGAGCCCCCAAAGTGTAAACAGTTATTGGATGTTCCTCTCAAATATCTGAGAATCCACTTGACAGCATTCCAATGCTCAAAACCTGGATGACTCATATACCTGCTAACGACTCCCACTGCATGTGCAATATCTGGCCTAGTGCATACCATAGCATACATCAAACTTCCTACAGCTGAAGCATAGGGTACCTTGGACATCTTATCCTCCTCTTCCTGTGTCTTGGGACACATCTCCTTAGTCAATTTCAAATGACCAGGTAAAGGTGTGCTGACAGCTTTAGCATTCTCCATAGAGAAACGTTGCAACACCTTCTCAACATAATCAGCTTGAGATAGCGTCAATGTTCTGTTCTTCCTATCTCTGCAAATCTTCATACCAAGGATTTGTTTTGCTGCCCCCAAATCCTTCATAGCAAATGCATGTGCTAATTGGCGTTTCAGCCCCTTAATATGATCCATGTTAGACCCAGCTATAAGCATATCATCAACATATAAACATAAAATAATGTAGCTATCATCATCCAACCTCTTAAAATAAACACAGTAATCTGAATGACACCTATTATATCCATGCTCATGCATAAAACTGTCAAATTTCAGATACCATTGCCGAGGTGCTTGCTTTAGGCCATATAAACTTTTCTTCAATTTGCACACTAAGGTCTCCTTACCTTTGACCTCAAAACCCTGTGGCTGAGCCATATATATTTCTTCATCCAAATCGCCATGAAGAAAGGCTGTTTTAACATCCATCTGCTCTAAATACAAATCTTCAGTAGCCACAAGACTTAAAACAGTACGAATAGAAGTCATTTTAACAACAGGAGAAAATATTTCATCAAAATCAATTCCTTTTTTCTGTGCAAATCCTTTTACAACTAATCTGGCCTTAAATCTTTTCTTACCTCCTTCCTCTTCTTTCAACCTGTAAACCCATTTATTCTGTAAAGCCTTTTTACTTGCAGGCAACTTGCACAAATCCCATGTCTTATTTTTCAGCAAAGAGTCCATTTCATCTTTCATTGCAGACTCCCACTGAATCTTAGTATCCACCTGCACAGCTTCATCATAACTTTCAGGTTCACCAGCATCAGTAAGTAAAATAGAATACAAAGAGGGAGAAAACCTTTGTGGAGGTCTAATTGGCCTTGTTGACCGTCTAACATTCACTGGTGTGTGTGGTATTTGTTGTTGCAGTTGTTGCACATCATGAGGAATGGCTGGAACATCAGCTTTTGGAGTATCATCCAGCACTACGTAATCATCTTCTTTCTTCTCATGTTGCTGCAACAGATCTTTGTACAACACTTTTTCATTGAATATGACATCCCGGCTTCTCATAATTTTATGATTTTCAAAATCCCAAAGCCTATAACCAAATTCATTAATGCCATATCCAACAAAGACACATTTCTTTGATTTAGCTTCTAGCTTGGTTCTATTTTCAGAGTCTATATGAGCAAAAGCTTCACAACCGAAGGTCTTGAGAAAAGAATAACTCACCTTCTTACCAGTCCATGCTTCCTCTGGAATACCATAGCCCAAAGGAGTAGAGGGACCTCTATTAATCAAATATACTGCAGTATTGACAGCCTCCGCCCACATGTGTAAGGGCAACCCAGCATGCAACCTCATGCTCCTTGCGCGCTCCATTATAGTCCTGTTCATGCGTTCAGCCACTCCATTTTCCTGTGGAGTCCTTGGAACAGTTTTTTGTCTACGAATACCATTAGTGGAGCAATAATCTTCAAATTCATGACTGCAATACTCACCACCATTATCAGATCTGAGACATTTTAATTTCTTACCAGTCTCATTTTCAACCAAGCATTTCCATTTCTTAAAAGTTTGAAATACATCAGATTTCTGTTTAAGGAAATAAACCCATACTTTTCTAGTTGCGCCATCAATAAATGTAACATAATAATGAGAGCCACCAAGGGAAGATACCTGAGCCGGTCCCCATACATCTGTATGCACAAGTTCTAATTTCTCCTTTTTGTTTTCCTTCCCTGTCTTTACAAAACTCACTCTCTTTTGTTTTCCATACACACAACTTTCACAGAAATCCATATTCACACATTTTAGACCTGGTAAAACTTTCCTTGAATGAAGTACTTTCATACCTTTCTCACTCATGTGCCCAAGTCTATTGTGCCACAGCGCTGTATCAGAATCTACAGCAGCTATTTGTTCTCCCTGCTCAACTGCAGTAATTGTTCCTGAATATTCATTTTTCTCTGAAACAATCAAAGTAGAAGGAACAATATGACCTGTACAAAGATATACGGTGCCTACTTTCACACCTTTTGCTACTACAAGGGAACCTTTTGAAACCTTCCAATTTTTATCATTAAAAGTAATTACACAACCCTCATCACCGAATTGCCCTGCTGAAATTAAATTCCTACTCAGCTTTGGAACATGTCTTACCTCATGTAGTAGCCAATGATTCCCATTCTGCAACTTAATCTTAATTTTTCCCTTTCCAACAATCTAACAGGGTTCATTATCCCCCAAATAAACAAGCCCAAAATCCCCTTGGACATAATCAATGAAATAACCTCTATGAGGTGTAGCATGAAAAGAAGCACCAGAATCTAAAACCCATGAATCATCAACACTCTCTAAAGACAGAAGCAAAGCATCCTCTTCGGATTTGTTACTTACCATATTTGCCTCTTTGTCTCCATCTGATTTATCTCCTTCATTTTTCTTTCGAGTCTAGCAATCTTTCTTTTTGTGCCCTGCTTTCCCACAGTACCAGCAATCATTTGGTCCTCTCGATTGAGACCTCCTCCCCTTTGACTTTCCTCTTGATTTCCCACGATTTCTAGAGTTACTTCCTCTTTTAGTCGTTCTGCCCCTGCTTTGTGCATTTAAAGCACTTCCTGATGTAGATCCACCTGAGGATTTTCTACGAGTTTCCTCACTTAAAATAACACCGATCACATCATCATATTTTAGGGTACTAGATCCAGGAACAGAATTACTCACCGCCATTACCAAGCCATTCCAGCTTTCAGGCAAAGAACACAAAATCAAGAGAGCCCTAATTTCTTCATCAAAATTGATACCCACAGAAGATAATTGACTAGTAATAGTATTAAACTCATTTAAATGATCTGCAACAGATCCACCTTCTTCCATTTTCATATTAAATAAACGCTTCATGAGAAATACCTTATTTGAAGCGGAGGGCTTTTCATACAGTGTCGCTAGGGTTTTCATCAAATCTTCTGTCGTCTTTGCTTTTGTAATATTAAATCCCACCGATGGTGCCAAGCATAACCGAATGCTTCCAAGTGCCTTTTTGTCCAAAAGATCCCATTCAGCCTCTGACATAGTTCCCTGATTCTTGGCTTTTCCTTCCAACGGCTTCCACAAATCCTTCTGATATAAATAGTCTTCCATTTGCATCTTCCATAACTGGAAGTTCTGCCCATTAAACCTATCAACCCTCAGCTTACCATCATCTGCCATTGCTCCCACTCAACCGTGAGACTCCCACTTAACCGTGAGACTTTCCTGCAGAGGATAACTGAGAAACAACTAGGCTCTGATACCACTTGTTAGGATAAACCACGGACAGAAATAAAAACTACATGCAAATATAACCAATAACAAAAAATAATAGAACACACAGAAATGAACACAAGGCACCAAGATTTAACGTGGTTCACCCAATCCCTGGGCTACGTCCACCAAACAGCAAGTCCGATCTTATTACAATCCAGTGATTACAACCTAATTACAATCCGTAATCCCTTACAGCTCAATACCGCCGCAAGAACCAATTTCGTATCACCACATATCAAAAATACCCAACCCTAAGCCCTTTTTATACAAGTATTAAACCGCTTTAGGGTTATAACATGTCGGCCATATGTCGGCCATAATATGTCGGCTACCATGTCGATGTCGGCTACTTCCAAAAAAATTTTTTTTCAGGGTGATGCCCCGAACCCCACTATTTATGAAGTATGTACAGTACTTTCCTGATCAGTCACCACAATCTAACAGTGATGAACTACAGAGGAAGAGTGATGAAGTAAAGACACTAGTAGATCAGCATTAATAGTTAGGAATCAAAATTGAAGACAATGAAAGGAAAATAAGAAAGACTTATGATGATATAAGTCTCATAGAATTGAACAAGGAAAAAATAGCAAAGAGGTTCTCACTTTTGAGAGGACACCTATCATTGAGGATTGCCTTGAAGCAAAGACATCATTTGATAAATTTTCTTATTCAAACTTGAATATAGTAGAAATTGCATCTTATGGGTTGTGTGGTATCCTCATCATATTAGAGGAAGTTAAGGACACATGAGAGAAGAAATTGAAGATTTTGAAGTCAAGTTTTGAGGACTACATTTCATGCTTATCTAGGTAAAGATCTACAATTTTGACATGTATATAGCTTTCGACACCTTTTTTATTGATGTCAAAGGGGGAGAAGTATAAGAAAAGTTGCAAAAAGTATAATCTAAGGGGAATAACAATAATATAGTAAGGAGGAGTAGTACTTATGAAAAGTATTGTAATAGGAGATATAAGGAGAGATGGTTAAAAATGTAATGAACACAAATTTTGAATAAGTTTTGCAAATGCCAATTTTGTAAAAGTTTTTTATGAACAACATATTGGGACTTAGCCAATTTTCCCATAAGTTTCCATAAATGCCAAAATGGGAGATTGTTGGAAAAATGGCTAATTAGGCTAAGTTGGAATAGAATTAGTGTTTTCATTTATGGAAACATATACCTTGTTTAAAGAAGGTACTATGTTCTGATAAAGACTCCACAATTAGACATGAGAATTTGTCTAAGTATTAGGTAGTTATCAAACAGAACTAGAATAGTTTTGATGTGTGTGGATGATAGAGTTATTATTGGCACATGCACAGTTGGTTACATATATTATAGTGTTAAGATGACGTATGTAAGTGCATGAGTTTGTACTATATGCACCCAAAAATAGTTGCCTAGACTATGGACCCTCGTTTATCAATTTATCAATTGCTCAAATCAATGCCTTGTAATATTTTATCAAATCAATTCAAACCAATTTTCTTCATCAAATTGTAATTAACTCAATTATTTCAATATTTCCTAACATTTGATCATTTTATCCTAAGTCTTATTCAATTAAGAGAAAATATCCCTTTTAATTAAATAAAATAAATCCCCTTTTAATTAAATAAATAAAATCCTCACTTAAATATCATTTTGTGATGAAAAAGGGAAATAAAATAAATAAAAATCCTTTTCCTCTACACTTAAATGCACAAACTTCTAAGTGGGATTCCTTTTTCCTCTTTCCACTTTCTTGTCAAACACTCCTCTTTTCTCATTGGTGGAATTTTTTCTCACATGGATCAACCCTATTAGCCCCATCTCCACACTTGACTATATAACGAGCCCTCTCTTTCACATCTCATAAGAAGAATAAGGTTAGTGGATATAGTATTGTTATGTCATAGGTTTCAAGAGTGATTTTAAAGGAGTTCGAGAATTAAGGTTTGGGATTTAAGGTTTGGACATTTGAGCTTTATTAAAACTTCTCTCTCCTTCTCTTATTCTCTCATGCATCCATGAAAATCCATTTAGATTACTCTTACACTTGCAAGTTAGATTAGATTTATATGTCCTTTCATAGATTAGTTTTCTTTCATGAATTGTTATAATATAGAATAGCTTCTATCTTCATTTGTATGCATATTTGATGATCATGGAGACTATCACTCTTACTTTTCCTCTTTGAATCTCTCATTTCATGGTATACTTGCATGGGAACAAACTAGGTCTAAATTGAAGTCCTCCATTATAAACCCTTGCACTCCATGAATAGAGAGCAATGAGTCACCATTTGAGATCTCATTATTGAGAAATCTTAGATACAATGATTCAAATAAGTGTTTCAACATTTTATCACACATGTATGAACAATACATAATGAGTTATAGATTAAATACTAGTAAAAGTGGTGTGTAAAGAAAAATAGAGCATATCAATAATTGGGTAATTATGTGTTAAGGAATTATTTTGGTTGTAAAATAAATAATTAAAGAATTAGGGATGGCATCCTAGATGCTAACCCTAAGAGGGAAAGAGTTATTTTTGTATTTTTCCAAGCATGTGAAAGCTTGAAGGCTGACTGGGCATGTTGATCTTAGAATGGTTTTGACAATTGAGTGTCAACACACTTAAGTCATTTACTAAGTTCATACCAAACTAGTAATACATGTCGAGTGTGATATGTAAATGCAAGACTGTGCCAAGTTGCAATGAGTGCCAAGCCACTCAAGTGTTGAGCAGACAATACATGTTGAGTGATTCAATTGCAAAGCAAATAGTAGATGTCGAGTAGTTCAGGTGCCGAGTCAGAAATTGAATTACAGTATGTGTTAAGCACCAGTAATTTCATATGCAAAGCATTGCAGATTGGACATATTCATTGCACAAAAAACTATCTAAACCATTTTTCAACTAACCAAAGGATAGAATACAATCTTTTGAAGATAAGGACAAATTTGTATGTGGATTCCCTATACAATTACATGTATCCAATCGAAAAAAGGAAAGATTAAGTGTTAAAAAGGATGAATCTCAGTTGTAGATTTATACCTAACCCTAAGTCTTCTAGTCTTTTTAAGGAGGATGAAATCTGAAACTTCATAATGAGCATGTAAGGAATTGAAGGAGAGGAGTAGTTAAGTTTTCATGCAAAAAACAAAGCATTCATGGAGACTTAGAAGTTATAGAGAGTGAATTACAGAATCAGTTTGAGAAGAACAAAGGATAGAGGATACAACATTGACATATTAGATCAAAGAGGATCAAGAAGGAAACTATATGGATTTGATCTTTAATCAAGCTACCAGAGATAATCACAAGATCTATATTGAAACATCCTAATAGGTGACTTTAGAAATCTCCTAGGTGGAGTAGTCCTAACAGACTATTGTTAATCCTTTAACAAGCTGACATTCCAAGTGGATGTTATGAAGTCCTTTAGCCAGACACACTTTTAATAGGGTGCTAAAATCCTCTAACAAAGTGGAACTTAGAAATCCTTGTAAGCCTTTAACAAGGCAAGCCATTCATAGCTCAGTTCATGTTTCATGGTCAAACCATTATAACCTTAATTGGCTACACTTTATTACTACAATAGTGAAGATTTTGTGGGTGTCATCCCCATCCCAATTTTACCTTCTCTTTGGAGGGTTTCCAGGTAATCATATGAGGTGTCAAATGTGTGATTGCTTATGTATTTACATGATTTAGATGTATGCAATTTGCATGTTATTTTAAGTTTATATGTCAAATGCATGATATGGATGAATGGTGAAAATTTTATAGATTCATGTTTTAACTATTGATTTACCCCCCCAAAAGTTTACCTTTCCTACATGTAATTCTGACAATCAGTATTAGAGCTCAGTTCTCAGAAGAAAAAGCTTTGCAACTTAGAGGAAGGATCTTGAAATGGTAGTCTGCAAGTTGGGAAAGACCATTGAAAACCAAGAGATTTAAATAAATCTCATTCTAGATCAACTTAATGAAGCCAGAGATGCTTTGAAGAGTTCCTTGAAAAGAAGGAAAGAGATTGCTATAATAGAAAATGACACACAATACAAAGGGATTGAAACCACAAAGCTATTTGTAGATGGTAACTCTAGTGAATTCAATGTAGAAATTGTAGATCTAATGGAAAAGAATAGAGAACAAGCTGAAGAGATCACATATCTCAAGCCGGAGTAAGAATCACAAGTTATACTACTATGTGAGGTGATTGGACAAAAGAAGAAAGCTATAGAAGACAAGGCCATGATTAAATAAGACAAAAAAAATTGGCAAATAGAATGGAAGAAAACTCAATAGAGATATCTAGGATCTCAAAGATGCAATTGGATACCTTGAGCCAAATGATGAATCCTCATGATGAGTTGAATGTCAAGGACATTGAGATAACTACTTTGAAGTTGCATAATGAACAACTGTAGAATGACCTAAAAAGAGAAAAGGAATTTTATTAAAGTTTCAACAAGCTAAATGAATCCATCAAGTACTTTGAGCAACTACTAAAATCCCCTAGATCTAGTAGAGATACATCAAGATTGGGCTACAGAAGCACTAGGGAAGGAGAATCATCCAAAATTGCTGAGGAAAGGAAAAATAAAGGTAAGAACTCCAAACCTACTTGTCATAGTTGTGATAAGAGAGGACATATTGCTAATGTGTGTAGAAGCAAGAATAAAAATCAAAATACTAAGCCTAAGAACATGACTCATTGTCACAAGTGTAACAAACAAGGTCAGCAAGCACTTGAATGTAGAACCAGAACAAAGCATGCATCAAAATTTGAAGGACATTACTACAATTGTCAGAAGTATGGGTATAGAGCCTTCGAATGCAAATTCAAGTCCACATGGTCATCAAGCAAGCCAAAAAAGGTAACACGCTATGAAAAATCCTATAATTGGGATTAGAATTCAAGATATAGCTATCAATATTGTCAAGATTATGGACATTTACTTGAAAACTACATTAGGATTCACTTCTATGGTAAGTACAAGAGATGGTTGACTCAAACCACATGTTTCAGCTATCATAAGACTGGTCACATTAGTAAACATTGTCCAACTAGGTCCAAGACACCAAGTTATGAATTTGATAAAGGTAAAGGTAAGGTAGATGTTGAACACATCAAGAATGAGATAAATAAGACATGGAAGAAGAAAGATGCTGACAGTACATCAAATGGAGAAGGGATCACTTTCACCCAATGGGTCAAGCGGTCACACTTCATCAAACTAAGGAAACAAGAGATATGTGGGACTAATACTTAAAGTGTTGCATTATACATCAGTTCCAAAAGAAATTAGTACTAAAAATATTACATTAGCATGAATTAAGATGCAAGAAGTGGAAAAGTCAAGGTTAAATCTTGAAGTTTTCATGTTGTTGCTGAGCATGAAAAATCTTATGTGTATGTCAAGTGAAATAATAGTTAATGTTGAGCTATTGATCAAAGATAGTTAGAGATAAATCTATAGTAGCTACTGAGTGAAGGAATTCTCTATAGATGACGAATGGAACAAAAATTGTGTTGATGTGGAGTTTATAACTGTACAAGTACCAAGCATTAAATGCTAAGTTTTGAAGGGTATAACGTTGATTTTCACCTATTTTTCATGATTACAAATTCAAACAAGAGCAAATAGAGTAAAGTAGAAATTCATAATCCAGTTCAGAGCATTTGCAAAGATCCTAGTGGTGATCAAGCACCAGTTCACCAAATTTTTGAGGTATTCTTCATAAGCCAAGTTAGATAGTTTAAAATTTGCGAAACCCTAGTTTGACATAATGGCTTCTAGTTCAAAGAATGTGAAGGAGAAAGAAGTTTTTGATGTCCAATCAGTCAGCAATGAAGTCAAATAACCAAATTTCAAAGCCATCCTAGACATTGCTTATAAAAATGACTCATCAGGCATGTTATCCATGATTCCACCCAAGGTCATAATGGTTCGAGACATGAGGAAATGTTACAACTACAAAGTAGGAGGTATAGGTGATATGGAAATAAGTAAATCTTATGATAATTTGTGTGAAAATGGTGTTTTGAAGTGTTGGTAAATAGATTTTCCTTTTAAATAAACTCTCCAAATGCCCAATTCTAAAAGAATAATTAGATGCCAACAGTTGGATAATCTATCATGAGATTGATAGATTTCCTCTATATTGGAAGGTACAACTCCCTTATTAAATGATACACAATGAATTTGTTTTATCTCTAATTCCTATTGTGGGGTATGTTCTTAACCAGAGAATAGTAGAGGAAAATCGAGTTCCACGCAGGCAAGTGAAATCTCAGGCAAAAATTAGATACAAAAATGATGTGCTATGATCTTCACACTCTTATGAATTTCTCAACAAAGCAATCATGATAGATGCAAATATGAAATGCAATGCAAGCTTAACTATGTAGATGAAACAACTAATAGATGTTTGAACCCTCACAATCTTATGACTTCTGATGCACAACGATTAAGAAGAAATAGGATGGAATGCATACAAACGAAACACTTAACGGAAATATTTCCCATGACTAGTTTCAACTCTCTAATTGATTTACCAGTTCTATTAAAATGAAATAACAAAATGAAACTCTGTTCACTTAATAACTTCAACTTAACATTTATGGAAATATAACATACAAAAGAAGAAAGTGGACAGTAAAGAAATGGCACAAAACTCAGTTGTCTCTGCAACAAGATTCACACAAAAAATTTGCCGACCCATCATTAATCATTTAGCCCTATACATATAGAGATGAGAGATGACCGTTACAATAGGAATACCAATCGGTTCATCTCCTCAAAAGACAAATGACAAGAAGTTAATTTGTCATTTACAAAATCAAAAGAAAATGAAAAAGAGACATTATTTTGACCTCTTCCCCTTTTCCATTTTCGCTCTATATGCCCTGGCAGCAACTATAATAGGAATTAGCTCATCATTGCTAGACACGTGTACACTGGTGAATCTTAAGAGCCATTTTGAATGCTCTCAAGCTAATTCTTTTATAGAATTCATCTAACTTTTTAATTCTTCAGCTGCCACATGTATGCATCCGCTCAAAGTCTGTAAATCTATTATTCTATTTTGATTATTAGGAGTGATGCTTGATAGGTTACTAAAATATATAGAGAAGTTATTTTTCATTACTTCTATTCCAATCAAAGCCTTTCCTTCACCACTAGTCTACGGTTTAGAATGCAATCCTTTCATCAACTCGAAAGCTCTGTCCTGAGTCTTCTTTAATTTATCTTTCGTTTCCTTCAGCCCCTTTTCTGCTTCTTGAATCATCTCCTCTTTGAATTGCATACCTTGAAGCCATTGAAACAGGGGCTCATTACCCTTCTTTAGAATCTTCACTTCAACTGCTTCTTTCACCTTCATTTGAATAATCATCTTTAGAAGGGAAATACACTCTTCACATCTTCCTCTCTCTGTGGCCAGAGTATGTTGATTAGATATGAGGTTATCTTTCTCAATCTCTAGTTGAATGATAACATTTCCAATTTGATCAATCAACATAACTCCATCCGAATTGAGCTTGTCAATCCATTCCTTTTCGATCTGACCGAAATGTCGATCTTTTTACAGCTGGGAGATGAAGGCTTGTACTTCCTCTGTCGTGGGATTTTTAGCAGCAAGTACACCAGTAATAGTTTCCAATGGGACAACTAACTGCCTGATGAACCTCTTAAGCTCTTCTATCTCAGATTTCATTCTGATTTTTGACAACTTGAGATCCTCCAATTGATTTTCTATGATCTCATTACCCGATCTCCATAGGCCCACCTTTGTATTGTGCCTGGCTTCTCCAAGATCAATGGAATGCAGAGTAAAATCTCCAGGAGTCAGGTCTTCAATTCACCCTACCTTACTGGGTTTGGCCATCTCCATGGTCAGATGTCCTGTTTCTGGATCTTGCCCTAGAATTGACAAAGTTTTTTGCTTCTTGACCTTCACCATGGAAAAACCAGAGTGAAATACCTGAGATACAATGTACCTTGTAGGAACATGTTCATCTTTCCTTTTCCTTTTTCTTTCGAGTGAGTCTTAAAGCCAGAACTCTGTTCCAATTACCTTAGAAGCTGCTACTAATGATTCGATGCTAAACATCTTCTTCTTCACTCGAGTCTTCACCATTGTTTCCATGGAGAAAGGATTCTTTGAATCTCTTGAAAGAAGTCTAGATGAGCTTGGAGCTTTTCCTCCCGTTGTGTTCCTCCTTCAACCTTGTCCAATTCTGTGGATTCACTGTTACTAGAGTCTTCATCACCAACCTCTACTACCTAAATTGGAGAACCAGATGGCTGCAAAATGGGAGTCTTCTCAGATAGAATAGGACTATGATGAGGAGATGGAAGTAGCATAGTATGAGGAGAAGGGACAAGTGTATTCTATGGAGATGGAGATGGGGAAACATGAGGAATGAAGATTCGAGGAGCACCACTATCTTTTTCCTTATCAGTCTCTTTTTCTTCAGCAGTAGACTAGGTCCCAATAACTAGCAGAGAGCCACCTTGACATGTCAAAGATATGGGAATGTTCTTCTCAGGTGGTTGATCTCCTCCTCCTATGGGCATAGCTAGTCCTCGAGTGGCTGATATTGATACATTGGGTGTGTCACTATGAGAAGAAGTGGGAGTGGTAGCGGCTGGAAATTGCTGAGAAGCTTTTCCCTTACTTCAGCCCTTCTTGGCTGTCCACTCTACCCATTTTCTTGTTCTTTTGATGATCCTAGCCACCATAACATCAAGATCATCGTCTATATTAGTGTAAGGCTCTGAACTGACTGGGACATTTCTCAACCTTGTTAAATATGTATTGCTATACATATTTTGGCCATCATACTCTAGCCCTTCTACATCCAAATTGATACCATAAGTTCTTACTTGATCCACCGTAAATCTAGCAAAGGCACGATCTCTACTCTCAAGCTCATCTTTACAATTTTCCCAGTAGTCTTCTATGGTGGTGATATGTTTGATCGTGCCTCCAATCTAAAGCACATCTCGAGCATACCCATTCGGGTCAAACATGGGTCTCAAAACTTCATACTCTTGTAATTTGAATCTTCCTTCAAACACTTTCACCATGTTCTTAGCATCTAACCTGGATTCGCAACTGTAAGCTCCAACCTTCATAGGGAATTCATATCCCTTCTGTCATAGTTTGACACTTAACGCATTCACCTGGAGGGCCTGTCTCATGATCTCCATCAACACAATCATGTCATCCGGGTATCTGGGCATCTTCAAGGGAAAACCATCGAATGTTGCAAGACACAAATAGGAGAAAGATGAGAATTGTATAAAAAAGAAACCAAACTAACTAATTACCGCCATTGCTTCTAGGCTGAATCTCTACTCCGAACACCCTTGGAGTTCCCTACAAATTCTCATAGTGAATGCATCATTAACTTTGATAAAATCTGTATAGCTATTTTGTAGCTGCAAGCATGGATAAAATTCATAACTTTTAACATTTTCTGGCACATCCTCAATTCAAGGGAGGCCTGGCCATAGCTGTAAGGAAGCCAACATATATATCAGGAAGGAAGACATATAAAATGAATTATAAAACTTGGCTGCACTGAGAGCCCTAGATAATTTCTCACTGACCTCAAATGCCCAATCAATATACTATGAATCCGAGCAAATAATTTGCACCAAGAAAAAATATTGCTCTACAAAATTAAAGGCATCCGCCTCACGTTTGAGTCAATGCAAAAGAACCATAATATCCACAATCTTTGGCTTAAGAATAGTTCCAAAAAGGGTTTTAGGAACCTTACTCTTGACTCCCCTCGATTTCTGGAACCAAGACTTCATGATTTCTTTCCTCCATACCATCTTTTTCAAAGAGAATTCTGATATGGCTCCTCCAACTGTCAGTGTGGAGAACTCCTCACATTCTGGAATTTGCAAATAATTCGCCATTGCTTGCCTATCAACTGAAATTAATACACTCTAATCAAGCAACAGAATCTACTTAGTGTCTGGATTGTAATGATTGATACACTCTACAATCAACTCCTGAGCTTGAACTGCCACAAGAAATCCAACTGCCTCCACCAATCCACTCCTATGGAGCTTCTCAGTAATAGGATGAATTGGTTCAGTCCTTATCCTTCTCTAAAAATCTAGAATATCATAAAAGCAGAGTGAAGTGTCTATGATGTTCTGCCATGTTGATCGAACTCCACCCAATCCATCAAATCGAGACAAACGAGCCATTTAATCAAACAGATGTAGCCTATGAAACTTGAGAATGTAAATGATTGTAAGAAATAGCTTTGCGAGTACTGTATTAGCAATGTTCAATTTAACAACATAACGATTCAAAAAAAGAAAATGGTAATTTGAAAATCGGTTATACTGTTCTTTATATAGAAACCACAATTTACCTGTTAAGTTTTCAAGATCCGCACTGTACAAGCGAAATAAATGATCAATCCATTAGACTGATGACTATAATGAGTTCTTCCATGTATTTTCACTTTTTTTTTGGCTTAATGGTAACTTCCTTTATTACTGACTTACTTCCCCGTTTTAACCCCATTTTGAAAAAACCAAAACGGAGTACTCCCTAGGGTGAGATCCGCTCAGCTCTATTCTGCATTTAGAATCCTTTTTAGATGTGAGTATTCACTTCCCTTGTATCCTTTAGGCTTCTTGTGATTAATTTGTTACATAACCAAGCCTGCAAGATTAATTTTCTAGACAATGCAGAAAATCGCCTCTGAAGGTAGAAACTTTGCAAAGGAGAAGGCAATTTCTAATTTTTCGTGAAGCCTCCGTTTAGTCTTTTCTGTCTTAACTATTTCACTTTAAGCCTTCAGAGAATAGAAAAAGTACTTCACCAATGAAAGTGGGGCCCACTAGCTTCCTTTACTTTCTTTAGCTATGCCTATTCAGAAAATTGACTTCTTGGTGCGAAAGCTTGTAAAAGGAGAAACTATATTTCAGTTTTTCACAAATCTTCCTTTTACTCATCTCAATAGGTTTTAAATCATTCACATCACTAAAACATCCTAAACTTTAGATGATCTTAAGCAAAACATAACTCTTCTTTCTAAATTCATCTAGTAGACTGCATTTACATTTCTGGCGAAGTTTCACCTTCTCGCTACGAAAGTCCGCAGGATGAGAAGTCAGTTCTGAGTTTTTTGCCAATGCCTTTTCTGAATACTTCAGCAATTTTTGAATGATTCCCATGCTAGAATATGATGATAATCAATTGAATCATCTATAACTTCACTCACCTTTCCATTTTGAAATCTACAAATCATATTTAAAACTCATTGCAGAATTTTACCTTCAAAGTGCAAAAATCCACAAGAGGAGAAGGTGAAACTAAAATTTTTGCCCCTTCATCTTTCTTCATATATAATCTACAAGTAAATTTATCTGAAGTAGTATCCTTTGAGAATCTCCATCGAGTAAGGATCTAGACTACCCAAATGAACTATGACCATGAGGAAAACCAACCCAGCTATACAATGTGCGAGAAGGGGGAAAGATGGAAACCCGATGGAGACAATCATCACCTAAAGAGGAAAGACTTATTGACTTGACAAGACCAAATATGATGAAACATCTACTTTGCCAAATTACTATGGGACTAAAAAGTAGGGCAACAACTGGCTCTGACTGGGGACTTGGGTAGAGAATACCCAAGCGAGGGACTCAGAATCTCTGGTTTCGCAAAAAGGAAATAAAAGGCGGCAGCACAACAAAACTTAAAGCAAAACAAAGAACAAAGGACAGGAAAACTAGAAAAGGGAAAGACTAACTAAAGCACACATAAAACACTAAACCTACTATATTACAATACAGGGGTTAGCTGTTTTCAATTTGAAATTTGATAGAGCCTCAAATCCTGACCATTGTAGGTCAGGGGTAGTACTTCACCATCTTCATAGGCCAATTTGAAAGAATTTTTCTCAAATGCTTGATGAATTGTGAAAGGACCTTTCCATAGAGTGTCAAACTTTTTATACATTCCTTTAGGAGAATTTCTCTTATCCCAGAGCAATATGCTGTCTCCCACCATAAATTTTCGTGGTCTTGTTCTTTTATCAAATAGTTCTTTCACTCGCCTCTGGTGTTGCGTAATATGGTCAACAATTTCTGCTCTTTCATCTTCAAGTTTACTTAAATACAACATTCTCTTTTCCAGGCCATCTTTATAAATATCATCTTCAATCACTATTCTAAGTTTGTTTGTGGCCAGCTCTAGAGGTAGAGGCAAATTTGCTTCAGTTCCATGCACCAATTTGAAAGGAGATACACCAATTTCTCTCTTGGGTGTCACACTATCTGCCCAAAGTGCTTCAAAAATTTTCTTGTGCCAGTTCTTTTGATTATCTGAAACTAGCTTCTTAATGATATTTACTAAATTTTTTTTGCTAAACTCAGTCTGGCCATTCCCTTGAGGAAAATAATATGATGAATGACCAACACTTATTCCATACTTGAAACAGAAATTTGTAATTTCAATTGAAGAAAAATAGGAAGCATTATCCATTACTAATTTGATAGGAAACCCCAAACCTAACTAAAATATTCTCCTTTATGAATTCACATACAACTTCAAAAGTGGTGTTCTTTGTAGCTTTGGCCTCCACCCACTTAGTGAAGTAGTCAGTCGCAATTATTATGTATTGGTGACCAGCACTGGATACTGGATTGATAGGACCAACAAAATCAAGGCCCCATTGCTGAAAAGGTCCTTCAATTACAACAGGCCTCAACGGTAGGGCTGCTAGCTGAGGATGCCCAGAGAACATTTTACATTTTTCACACTTTGAAACCCAAGCATATGCATCTTTAAACATTTCGGGCCAATAGTAACATTGTCTTAATATCTTAAAAGATGTGACTGAAGAAGAAAAATGTCCACCACATGCCTCATCATGAAAGGTCTTCAACAACTTTTTTTGTTGTTGTTTATCCACGCATCTAAGAAAGGTGCCATCAATAGCTCTTTTGAAGAGTATACCATCCCAAATTACATATTTGGCCGCCTTCAGTTTAAGGTCTCTCTTTTGTTTTGCATTGAGCCCTTCAGGACATTCACCATATGTTAAGAAATAGGAGATATTTTCAAACCATGGGTCATAGAGACCTACAACTAACACTAGTTGTTTTCCACTTGGTTCCTTTGACTCACCAGCAATTTTATTTTCTGCAATTGCTTTACATAAAGCATTCCCTCTTACCAGCTTAGTAGGCTTAATCTCTATGTCATATTCTTGTATCTTTGCTATCCATGATCCCCTGACATTGCAACCTATATCTTGTTGAGTCAATACACTCTTAACTGCTATGTCTGGGACAAAAACTATTGAACGTGAATGCAGGATATAGAATGGAAATTTTTTAAGGGCTTTAACCACTGAAAAAGCATGTTTTTTGATCTAGGAATATTTGAGTTCATGATTCTTTAGGGGAATGCTCATGAAAGAAATGGGAGCTTGTACTCCTTCCTCATTTTCTTGTACGAGGATAGTTGACAATGTATGTTAAGAAGCATAACAATAAATAATAATGTCTCTTTTATAACTTGGATGACACAATACAGGGGTACCGACAATAGCAGTTTTTATATCTTGGAATGCCTATTTTCCTGTCTCATTCCATTTGAAGTTTGAATTTCCTTTCATCATATCCACTATGTGTTTAGTGGTTTCCACAAAATTAGGTACGAATCTTTTGAGAAAATTCACTTGACCAAAGAACGATTTAACCCCTATTTTACTTGAGGGCAGGCTTAATCTCTGAATACCTTTCACTCTTTCAGGGTCAATTTTAATACCTTCTTGAGAAACTATATGACCAAGGAGTTTTCCTTCTATTACACAGAAAACTGACTTCTTAGGATTAAGGGATATCCTATGTTCTCTGCATCTCTGTAACACCTTCCTTAGATCTTCCATATGATTTTTCCTTTTCTTTGAAAACATAGTGAGATCATCTAAATATATAACTATGATCTGATCTTTCATATCTGCAAAGTTTTTACTCATACATCTTTGGAAAGTTGCTCCAGCATTGATCAACCCAAAAGGCATCCTATGATATGCGAATGTACCCCAAGGAGTAGTAAACATTGTTTTATGTTGATCTTTCTCTTCCACTTCAACCTAGTTATAACCCAAAAAACCATCAAGCATAGACATCAATTCTGAGCCTGCTACTATTTGCAGTAAATAGTCCATATTAGGAAGAGAAAAATTATCTTCTAGAGACACTTGGTTCAATTTGTAAAAATCAACACATATCCTTATCTCTCCATTCGTCTTCCTGACGGGCACTATATTAGCTATCCAAGTGGAGTGATGGATGGGATATATTATTCTTGCTTTCAACATTTTATCTACCTCTCGAAAAATGGCATCTGCAACCTTAGGGTTATAATTCCTTTCTTTCTGTCTAAAAGGGACTGCATTTGGCTTAAGTGGGATTTGATGTTTTACTTTCCCATCTCTGTAACTCTTCAAGTCTTCATAACTCCATGCAAAGACATCTTTGTATTCTTCAAATAGTTGCTTTGCAACTTCTCTTTCTTCAGGAGTACAACATTTTCCAAGATTAATCATTTTAGGATCATCAACCTCTCCAATGTTCACTCCTTCGTATTCACCTGTAGTAGGTCATTTTTCTATTCTCTTTTCTTTTATATAAGCATCATGTCTATTGAACAGTTTTTCCAAAGCCACAAAATATGGGGGAATGATATTACCTTTCAACTGAACTTCACCGTTTTGATGTTGTTTTGTATTTTCATGCTCAAAGCTAAGCTCGTCATTCTCAAGGAATAACTGCAAACTTTTATCATCACCGAAAACTTGCCATGATTCTGTGTTATCTGGGATAGCAGACCGATACACAATTTCAATTTGATACTTTTTGTCTTTGAAATCTGGATGAGGAAGTAATAGAGAAGCTGAGACCGCTAATGAATCAGCTTTAGCATTCACTTCTCTCGGTACCACTTCAATAGAAAAAGCCTCCAGACCTTCAATTTCATCCCATACTCTGTTTCTATATTTTTTCAATTTGTGATTTTTAATAGAGTATTGTCTTTTTACCTATTTCACAATAAGCTCTGCATCACCTCGAGCTTTTAAAATCTTTACTCCTCTATCCTTTGCTAACATGATTCCCAGAAGTAAGGCCTCATATTTTGTAGTGTTATTTGTATTCCCAAATTCTAATTTGAAAGCTAAAGGTTCAATTTCTCCTTCTGAGGATATCAATACCACACCCGCTCCAGATCTTGCAGAAGCACAGCTTCCATCAAATTCTAGTGTCCAAATGCCTAACACATCTTTACTTTCATCAGAAACCTTAGAAATCTGCTCTTCATTTGTTTTTTCATCTAGGTCTCTTTCAGTAAAGAGCATGTAATTACCAAATTGAAGCTCTTGATACAAAATCTGTGCTTTAGGATCGTCTGACTTTAAAACTGTGAATTTAGCCTTTTCTTCAGGTTCCAATTTGATTTTCTTGTTTCCAATGGGTATCACAGCTTGAGACCAGTCTAGCTTTATTTCACCCCCAAGTCTCGACAAAAACTTTTACTCAATTATAGTCCATAACTAGCCGGGATGTTAGCTACTAGGATAGTCAACAAGAGCTTCTTCTCAGGATGTGCAGCTAAGGCTACTTGAGCATCTTTGATTTGCCCAACTAAGGGAACCTATTTGGCATCCATGGAGTAACACCTACCATATACCTTAGTTATATTGAGTCCTAAGGCTTTGGCTACAGAATGAGGCATAACTTTATCTAAGGCACCTGAATCTATTATGCAGTTACTTAGTTTGCATCCATTGATATATAGTGAGATATAAAAAGGTTCAGGTTTTTGTCCCAGAAATGTTGCTAAGATGGTAGAATCTTCCTGATTGAATAAGTCAGATGTTAAGGTCTCCTCTTCTTTCTCAACTATCACATTATGATTAAGATTTGGGACATCATTTTTACATCTATCTACTAGCTTTTTTAACTCAGCAAGGTGAGATTTCAAATAATCGATAGTAGAAATTTGAACCTTTGATTCTTCACAGAATTGAATAAAATCAAAAGATGTCTTGTCTTTACTCATTAAAGTGGAGGATGTCCCTTGGTTAGTATGTGCGTTTCTCAAAGAAGGATTGGAATTATCTTTGTGAGGGTGAGTAGAGGACTGATTCTTCATCCTCTGCTCACGAGTCAGCACTGTGTATGAAGTCCCATCAATGGTTACATAACATTCAGCCTTAGATTCCGAATCCGATTCATATTCTAAAAATAAATTTCCAGAGTCGCCATTTGAGTATGGATCAGGCTCTGAACTAGGACTTGCACTATTAAATTCCTCAGTGGATAACAACTGCATCATGCGTACAGTTTTTGGACAACTAGTACTATCATGGTCTGTAGTCAGATGAAAAACACACATATTTCCCTTTTTGGCCGCGGCCTCAATTTATAACCTAGGTTTTCCACCTTGAAGCTGTGGGAATTTTCCATCATTGTTCCTTCCTGGTGGATTCTGATAATTCCTCTGATAAGATTGGTTAAACCCAGGCAATTGTCTCTTCATGGCTGTCAATTCATTTGATAATTTTTGTATCATTTCTTCAAATGAAGTAGTATTGCTAGAGCTTCCTTTCGTTTGAATTTCTCACTTCCATTTTCCCACAGAAATAAGATCATCCTCAAATTCTATGGCCTTCCTTTGTGCATTTGCTAAATCTATGGGATGAGCTCTCCTTAGATCATAATTGATATTTGGAGGCATAACACTGATGAAGAAAGTCTTCAGGTTACCAGCCGTGGGTCTATCAGCAGCGGGAATTCTACTATTAATCTTATTAAACTTAGCCACAAAATCCCTCATGCTTATAGCTGGTTGCTTCTTAATCGAAGTCAATTGTGTCAGTAAGGCATGTTCATCTTTCGCAGTTTTGAACCTTGCCTCAAATTTGGTTCTCATCGAGTACCAATTAGTGATGGAATTATCAGGTAAATGGTAGAACCAGTCTGCTACATCCTTCGTAAGGGTCTCTACAAATAATCTCACAGAAACATCTTCATGTCCCACCCCTAATATATGGGTAGCTGCAAAGAAGGCTTTAATGTGTTCATCTGCAGTAACTTTCTCGTCACCCGAGAATTTAGGAAAATTCTTCCTTGAACCCGATGGAAGTGGGTGATAAGAATTTAATGCTAATGGTCCTATCACTGTGGCCCATGGAGCAGCCATGATTTTTTTGGCAACAAACGAAGGAAAATTAACAACAAAGGGAGTGGTGATTTTGTGTAAGGCCAATACCTGACAGGTAGACTGAGAAGCACTAGTGTTCTAATTCCAAACAGGGGAAGGTGGTCTACTTTGACTCTTCCGTTCACCTTTCTGCTTTGGAACTTCTAGGATGGGAAAGCCAAGTTCTGTAAGCTTATCAAAAATGGGGTCTCGCCCACCTTGTTCCTTGGTACTTCTTAAGAACCTTTCCAGGATGCTGGGTTTAGTTTATCTCTGAGCCTATTGTCTGAGTTATCTTTCTGCTCTCCAGATCTCTCTCCTTTGAATAACTCGTTCCAAGTCTTCAGCTCTTCTTTCTTCTTCCTCTAATACCTGGCTAGCATTCTGATAGTGTTCAATATTTCTTCTATGTCTCCAAACAAAAGTATTCAAGGATGAAATAATATCCTCTTGGTTGTCTTGAAAACCAAGGTTAGGTTGGAGCACTGGAACTATGTTTTCATGAGGTAGTACCATTTTTCCTCATGACATAGGTTTTTCTGATCAAGCGACTGTTCGTTTCCCCAGCAGAGTTGCCAAAAATCTGTTCGTAAATAGATTGCCCTTTTAAATAAACTCTCCAAATGCCCAATTCTGAAAGAACAATTAGATGCCAAAAGTTGGATAATCTTCATGAGATTCATAGATTTCCTCTGTATTGGAAGGTACAGCTCCCTTATGAAATGATATGCAATGAATTTGTTTTATCTCTAATTCCTATTATGGGGTATGTTCTTAACCAGAGAATAGTAGAGGAAAATCGAGTTCCACCCAGGCAAGTGAAATCTTAGGCAGAAATTAGATGCAAAAATGCTGTGTTGTGATCTTCACACTCTTATGAATTTCTCAACAAAGCAATCATGATAGATGCAAATATGAAATACAATCCAAGCTTAACTATGTAGATGAAACAACTAACAGATGTTTGAACCCTCACAATCTTATGACTTCTAACGCAAAACGATTAAGAAGAAATAGGATGGAATGCATACAAACAAAACACTTAACGAAAATATTTCCCACGACTAGTTTCAACTCTCTGATTGATTTACCAATTCTATTAAAATGAAATAACAAAATGAAACTCTATTCACTTAATTAATTCAACTTAACATTTATGGAAATATAACATACAAAAGAAGAAAGCAGACAGTAAAGAAATAGCTCAAAACTCAGTTGTCTTTGCAACAAGATTCACACCAAAAAATTTCTGACCCTTCATTAATCATTTAGCCCTATACATATAGAGATGAGAGATGACCGTTACAATAGGAATACCAATCGGTTCATCTCCTCAGAAGAAAAATGACAAGAAGTAAATTTGTCATTTACAAAATCAAAAGAAAATGAAAAAGAGACATTATTTTGACCTCTTCCCCTTTTCCATTTTTGCTCTATATGCCCTGGCAACAACTATAATAGGAATTAGCTCATCATTGCTAGACACGTGTACATTGGTGAATCTTAAGAGCCATTTTGAATGCTCTCGAGCTAATTCTTTTATAGAATTCATCTGACTTTTTAATTCTTCAGCTGCCACATGTATGCATCTGCTCAAAGTTTGTAAATTTTTTATTCTATTTTGATTATTAGGAGTGATGCTTGATAGGTTACTCAAATATATAGAGAAGTTATTTTTCATTACTTCTATTCCAATCAAAGCATTTCCTTGACCACTAGTCTACGGTTCAAAATGCAGTCCTTTCATCAACTCGAAAGCTCTATCCTGAGTCTTCTTTACTTTATCTTCCGTTTCCTTTAGCCCCTTTTTTGCTTCTTGAATCATCTCCTGTTTGAATTGCATACCCTAAAGCCATTCAAATAGGGGCTCATTACCCTTCTTCAGAATCTTCGATTCAACTGCTTCTTTTGCCTTCATCTGAATAATCATCTTCAAAAGGGAAACACACTCTTCACATCTTCCTCTCTCTGTGGGTAGAGTATGTTGATTAGATATGAGGTTATCTTTCTTTGTCTCTAGTTGAATGATAACATTTCCAATTTGATCAATCAACATAACTCCATCCGAATTGAGCTTGCCAATCCATTCCTTTTCGATCTGACCGAAATGTTGGTCTTTTTGCAGTTGGGAGATGAAGGCTTGTACTTCCTCTACCGTGGGATTTTCAGCAGTAGGTACACCAGTAATTGTTGCCAATGGGACAACTAATTGCTTGATGAACCTCTTAAGCTCTTCTATCTCATATTTCATTCTGATTTTTGACAACTTGAGATCCTCCAATTGATTTTGTATGATCTCATTACCTGATCTCCATAGGCCCACCTTTGTATCATGCCTGGCTTCTCCAAGATCAATGGAATGCAAAGTAAAATCTCCAAGAGTCAAGTCTTTAATTTGCCTTACCTTACTGGGTTTGGAAATCTCCATGGTCAGATGTCCTATTTTTGGATCTTGCCCCAGAATTGACAAAGTTTTCTACTTCTTGACCTTCACCATGGCAGAAGTAGAGCGAACTGCCTGAGATACAATGTCCCTTGCAGGAACATGTTCATCTTTCCTTTTCCTTTTTCTTTCCAGTGATTCTTCAAGCTAGGACTCTATTCCAATTACCTTAGAAGCTTCTCCTAATGATTCAATGCTAAACATCTTCTTCTTCACTAGAGTCTTCACCATTGTTTCCGTGGAGAAAGGATTCTTTGAATCTCTTGAAAGAATTCTAGATGAGCTTGGATCTTTTTCCTCCCCTTGTGTTCCTCCTTCAACCTTGTCCAATTTCATGGATTCACTACTACTAGAGTCTTCATCTCCAACCTCTACTACCTGAATTGGAGAACCAGATGGCTACAAAATGGGAGTCTTCTCAGATAGAATAGGACTATGATGAGGAGATGGAAGTGGCGTAGTATGAGGAGAAGGGATAGGTGTATTCTGTGGAGATGGAGATGGGGAAACGTGAGGAATGAAGATTGGAGGAGCACCACTATCTTTTTCCTTATCAGTCTCTTTTTCTTCAGCAGTAGACTAGGTCCCAATAACTGGCAAAGAGCCACCTTGACATGTCAGAGATATGGGAATGTTCTTCTCAGGTGGTTGATCTCCTCCTCCTGTGGGCATAGCTAGTCCTCAAGTGGCTAATATTGATACATTGGGTGTGGCACTATGAGAACAAGTGGGAGTGGTAGCGATTGGAGATTGTTGAGAAGCTTTTCCCTTACTTCGGCCCTTCTTGGCTGTCCACTCTACCCATTTTCTTGTTCTTTTGACGATCCTAGCCACCCTAACATTGAGATCTTCATCTATATTAGTGTAGGGCTCTGAACTAACTAGGACATTTCTCAACCTTGTTAAATATGTATTGCTATACATATTCTGGCCATCATCCTCTAGCCCTTCTACATCAAAATTGATACCATAAGTTCTTACTTGATCCACCGTGAATCTAGCAAAGGCACGATCTCTACTCTCAAGCTCATCTTTACAATTTTCCTAGTAGTCTTCTATGGTGGTGATATGTTTGATCGTGCCTCCAATCTGAAGCACATCTAGAGCATACCCATTCGGGTCAAACATGGGTCTCAAAACTTCATACTCTTGTAATTTGAATCTTCCTTCAAACACTTTCACCATGTTCTTAGCATTTGACCTAGATTCACAACTGTAAGCTCCAACCTTCATAGGGAATTCATATCCCTTCTTTCGCAGTCTAACACTTAATGCATTCACCTAGAGAGCCTGTTTCATGATCTCCATCAACACGATCATGTCATCCAGGTATCTAGGCATCTTCAAGGGAAAACCATCGAATGCTGCAAGATGAAAATAGGAGAAAGATGAGAATTGTATAAAAAAGCAACCAAACTGACTGATTATCACCATTGCTTCTAGGCTAAATCTCCACTCTGGACACCCTTGGAGTTCCCTACAAATTCTCATAGTGAATGCATCATTAACTCTGATAAAATCTGTATAGCTATTTTGTAGCTGCAAGCACGGATAAAATTCATAACTTTTAACATTTTCTGGCGCATCCTCAATTCTAGGGAGGCTTGGCCATAGCTGTAAGGAAGCTAACATATATATCAGGATGGAAGACATATAAAATGAATTATAAAACTTGGATGCACTGAGAGCCCTAGATAATTGCTCACTGACCTCAAATGCCCAGTCAATATACTGTGAATCCGAGCAAATAATTTGCACCAAGAAAAAATATTGTTCTACAAAATTAAAGGTATCTACCTCACCTTTGAGTCGATGCAAAAGAACCATAATATCCACAATCTCTGGCTTAAGATGAGTGCCAAAAAGGGTTTTAGGAACCTTACTCTTCACTCCCCTCGATTTTTGGAACCAAGACTTCATGATTTCTTTCCTCCATACCATCTTTTTCAAAGAGAATTCTGATATGGATCCTCCAACTGTCAGTGTGGAGAACTCCTCACATTCTGGGATTCACAAACAGTTCACCACTACTTGCCTATCAACTGAAATTAATACACTCTAATCAGGCAACAAAATCTGCTTAGTGTCTGGATTGTAATGGTTGATACACTCT
The DNA here is from genome assembly GCA_028749045.1 of Cupressus sempervirens. Taxonomy (NCBI): domain Eukaryota; kingdom Viridiplantae; phylum Streptophyta; class Pinopsida; order Cupressales; family Cupressaceae; genus Cupressus; species Cupressus sempervirens. The sequence goes on from CM053786.1 coordinate 880,061,664, forward strand.
ACAATCAACTCTTGAGCTTGAACTACCACAGGAAATCCAGCTGCCTCCACCAATCCACTCTCGTAGAGCTTCTCAGTAATAGGATGAATTGGTTTAGTCCTTATCCTTCTCTAAAAATCTAGAATATCATAAAAGTGGAGTGAAGTATCTGTGATGTTCTGCCATGTTAATCGGACTCCACCCAAACCATCAAATCTAGATAAATGAGCCATTTAATCAAACAGATGTAGACTATGAAACTTGAGAATGTAAATGATTGCAAGAAAATAGCTTTGCAAGTACTATATTAGCAATGTTCATTTTAACAACATAACGATTCAAAGCAAGAAAATTGTAATTTGAAAATCGGTTATACTGTTCTTCATATAGAAACCACAATTTACCTGTTAAGTTTTCAAGATCCATGCCACACAAGTGAAATAAATGATCAATCCATTAGACTGATGATTATAATGGGTTCTTCCATGTCTTTTCACTTTTCTATTGGCTTAACAGTAACTTCCTTTATTACTGACTTACTTCCCCGTTTTAACTCTGTTTCGAAAAAACCAAAACGGAGTACTCCCTAGGGTGAGATCCGCTCAGCTTGATTCTGCATTTAGAATCCTTTTCAGATGTGAGTATTCACTTCCCTTGTATCCTTTAGGCTTCTTGTGATTAATTTGTTACATAACCAAGCCTGCAAGATTAATTTTTTGGACAATGCAGAAAATCGCCTCTAAAGGTAGAAACTCTGCAAAGGAGAAGGCAATTTGTAATTTTTCGCGAAGCCTCCATTTAGTCTTTTCTATCTTAACTATTTTTCTTTAAGCCTTTAGAGAATAGAAAAATTACTTCGCCAATAGAAGTGGGGCCCACTAACTTCCTTTACTTTCTTTAGCTATGCCTATTCGGAAAATTGACTTCTTGGTGCGAAAGCTTGTAAAAGGAGAAGCTATTTTTCAGTTTTTCGCAAATCTTCCTTTTACTCATCTAAATAGGTTTTAAATCATTCACGTCACTGAAACATCCTGAACTTTAGATGATCTTAAGCGAAACATAACTCTTCTTTTTGAATTCATCTAGTAGACTGCATTTACATTTCTGGCGGAGTTTCACCTTCCGGCTACGAAAGTCCGCAGGATGAGAAGTCAATTTTGAGTTTTTCACCAATGCCTTTTCTGAACACTTTGGCAATTTCTAAATGATTTCCGTGCTAGCATATGTTGATAATCAACTGACTCATCTATAACTTCACTCACCTTTCCATTTTGAAATCTACAAATTGTATTTAAAACTCATTGCCAAATTTTACCTTCAAAGTGTGAAAATCCACAAAAGGAGAAGGTGAAACTGAAATTTTCTCCCCTTCATCTTTCTTCATATATAATCTGCAAGTAAATTTATATGAAGTAGTATCCTTTGAGAATCTCCATCGAGTAAGGATCTAGACTACCCAAATGAACTATGACCATGAGGAAAACCCACTCGGCTATACATTGTGCAAGAAGGGGGAAAGATGGAAACCCGATGGAGACAATCATCACCTAAAGAGGAAAGACTTATTGACTTGACAAGACCAAATATGACAAAGCATCTACTTTGCCAAATTACTACGGGACTAAAAATTGGGGCAACATGAAGGAAGAATATAAGATTGTGGAGAGAAAGGGGTTGACCCGTCCCCTAGATTTTCCCATGGTTTTCAAAACAAAATGGATAAAAATAGTGTTAAGTAGGATACCTGATGGATTTATATGGCTACAAGGAGGGCCAATCAATATTTCAAAGAGAAATTTTCATAGGGTGATTGATTATCCAACCCTAGATTGGCCAAAAACCCTACAAAGTGACTCAAAGGAGGCAATTGAGAAGAACACAGGTGCAAAATGAAACAAGCATAGAATGAAAATAGATACCATCACTTATCCACTAATTGATTTTTATGTTAGTGTTATTTCTTATATATTTTATCAATCAAGTAGGTTAAATAGTGTACCCTACATTATAGTTGATGTTGATTATAAAATTGTCAAGTGAGATCATACTTTTGATCTTGCAGAACTTCAACTACAGTAGATAAATGAAAACCCAGGTGCCATTAGGAAGACAAAGAGTGCACAATGTAAATTTGAATCAATAATTGTGTGCATATTTTCCTATGTATAGAATAAATTTCCATCCTTTGGCAAAATAGGTTGGAAGACCAACAAATCAGTGCCTGTGCAAATCAATGAATATATTGAGCAGATGGGTGAGAACTTTGAAATAGTTATGAAAAGCTATTTTTAAGACTTCAAGAAGTCTATGAAGCCAAGGTTGAGGATACTTGTATCCTTAGTTGAAAAATACTACAATAACATATGTTTTCTTGTAGAAATTGACTACACATACATTTAGGAAACAATACTAAGGGTAAGATGGTTAAGACCCCTAGGCTATGAAATCAATGTTGATGAAGCCTCAATTGCCATCACTACACTCCTAGTAGAGGAGATTGACAAAAGTTCTAGAATATTTGGTAACTATGGTGTAATGAGATCAAAATTGAAATGGAGTGTAAGATAGCCCATACATTGAAGAAGAAAGATAAATTGGTAAAGAATATCAAGGCCCAATTTGGTGAAGAAGAAGAAGATGATGAAGAGGATGAAGAGGAAAAGAAAGAAAAAGCCCAAGAGCCTCTTGGTTTGAACCAAGGCATGGGTGAAGACATTGAAGAAGAGGGTGCCAAGGAAGTAGAGGAAGCACCAAAATAGGCAGAACCAAAGAAGAGAAAGGCTAAAGCTCAACCTGTGTCAAAGACAAAGGCTAAAAAAATTGCAAAGCCAAGGCAAGCAAAGCCTTCAACACCAAAAACTAGGGAAAACAAAAGGGCCACTACACAAAAGGCCAAAGAGAAAGCCAAAGAAAAGACCAAGACTACTAAATAAGAAGGACCAGGGAAAAAATAGAAAATGAGAAAATATATTGTACAACTAGAGATAGATGACGAAAGAATAGAATTCGAGGATACAAAACAATTTAGAGTGGTAAGTCATCCACCAAAATCTAATCTTGAGAATATTTGTTAAAATTTTAAGAATAATGTAGATTTATCTGATTTGAAAAATATTGATTTTGGAAAACTTAGTCGAGAAGAAAATAAAATTGATTGAAGAATCAATATATGCAATTATCTTGAAATTCAAGAACACTCCAATTGAATTAGATAATACAATGGCTAAGGATTTGTATAATATTGTTGAAAATAAGTGGCATTATTGTTTAAACTTAGAGAAACAAGTAAGAGAATCCACATTGGCCTAAGTAATGTCGGATTTGACAAGAGCACAAATTGTCAAAGAAAACAAGCAATATGGTGGAAGGTTTCTACCCAAATATAGGGCATTTAGCATCCTTCAGAACAATATTGAAGATGTTGTCAAGAAATCCACCCAAATGTGGAAATTGATCTATGGATTGAGAACTATTAAATAAGGAGAGGAAGATCCCTTTCAGGGAAGAAATAATGATGATGAAAATAACAAGAAGGAGGAAGAGTGGAGGAGACACAAAAAGAAAAAGATGACATGGGTATAGCTGAAGAACAACAGGAAGAATAAAGTGTGCAAGACACACAAGTTCCTAGCATGAGCCCTCCACATGACACAAGCATGCCTTAGAAACTATAACTATTAAGGATGTTCCTAATACTTTAGCTTAGTACATAAATCCTTTAACTACAAAAGATCTCAAGAAGATTCTTGACCAATCCACACTACAAGCTAGATTGTGTGAGAATCTAGTATTAGTTAGTGTTGATGAACTTTAGAATGTAGTAGTTAACATTACAAGGGATAAGGTGAACACACAAGAATCACCTGCTACTATCCCTTTAGCTACTAGTGCTCAACCTTCAACACAAACATCAGTAGACACATCTACAAAAGTTGACACAATTGATAAAGTTGATTTGATTGAACAACAATAGACTACAATAGAAGAGGAAAAGGAAACCACAATAGAAAAAACAAGACAAAAAGACACTTCTATACCTAAAGCACAAGCACAAGGTACAAGTCAAATCATTGGGATTGATCGAAGTAGATTTGAAGTAATTAAGGACATTCCAAAGGAGGAACAGTAGGCCACTCAAGCATTTGTAACACTACCAACATCTGGCACTCCTACAAAAGTCCTTCAGGAGCTAATCATTGAAGTTGTACCATTGCAGATATTAGCACTAGGTTTAAGTTCCTCCAAGGTTTCTAAGGTAATTCACTATGGAGATGTAACTCTAGATAAAGAAATAGTGATGCCTAAATATGATTATGCAAGCATAACATTAGAGTAGATAGGCATGATGCAACAAGCCTTGGAAAAGAAGAAAAATCAAGAAACACTCAAAACAGAGTATAGATAGAGGTAATCATTACAAGAAATCAAAGACATCTTCTTAGATGCATTTAACTAGTGAACAACTGAAGAGTCAAAGCCACTATTGCAATAGTTATTAGAAATTGTGGAACACGTGAATGATGAAGACTAAGACACCAATGAAAAACTTTTGGAATGGTCTGAGAGGAAATTTCAAGGGAAAGAAAATGAAAAGATATCTAGTGACATAACACTACAACAAGTTGAATTGGCTACAAAAAATGAGAAAGTGAAGAAAGTACTTGAGAATATTTTGTCATTGTACACCCAATTGTGTGATCCCACACTCTTCACACAAGAAACAAGCCATAGAATTTTGAGTTTGGAGAGAAACTTAAAAGTATTAGGTATGCAACTATCTCATATCTCATCTCAGAGTGAGAAGAATATTCATTCATTACTTCAATTAAATAGTCAACTAGCTATGCTAACAACATAATAGGCTAATATAAGGGTCAAGTTGATTAATATCCAAGCCTCCCTTACCCCCCATATGGAGATACTCCATAAAGAACTAGGATTTATAGAAGCATTGTTGAAGAAAGATCTTAATCTTTCTACATCAAATGGACTAGTTCACCTTGAAATAGAGATAGCAATCAAAATAAAGTCACTAGATGTTGCATGTGAGAATTGGGATGCTACTATGAAAATAATCATGGAGGTCCACAAATATTTTTGGGACAAATAAACCATAAGTATATAGACCCCTTGACATAAGTGTGAAAAAAAGGGGAGATAAATAAGCAAGGGGGAGATGATAAAAGAATAAGGAATAAAAAAATGGAGATACAACTGGATTAAAAGTGGGATATAAAGAAAGGGAAAATAAATCAAAGGGGAAGAAAATAGCACAAAGAACAATAGAGCATATCAGATAAAGAGTATTAGCACCTTGAAGACAAAGAGTATCAACAAGAGACAAATCTACTCAGAATGGAGAATAGAGTTTTGATACAGATCAAGCACATTAACTCAAGTGGAGTTATAAATTTTGAGGTATATAGTCTATTAAATTTTTTTGAAAATTTTAAAGTCTTGTATATAAGATGAGTTGTGAATATATTATACTCGAGAAGGTTAGATTGATTATGTAAAGTCAAGTGTTTTTGACACTCATGTCAAATGAGGAGATTGTTGATCTTAGATTGGTTTTGACATTTGAGTGTCAACACACTTAATTGATTTACTAAGTTCATGCTGAACTAGTAATACATGCCAAGTGTGATATGTCAATGCAAGACTATGCTGAGTTTCAATGAGTGTTGAGTCAATCATGTGCCAAGTCACTCAAGTTCTGAGTAGATAATACATGCCCAGTAATTTGAGTGCTGAACAAATAGCAGATGTTGAGCAATATAGGTGCTGAGTTAGAAACTGAATTATAGTATGTGTCAAGCATTAGTAATTTCAAGTGCCTTATAAATTGGAAATATTTTTTTATGATCGCACAAAAAACTATGTAAACCATTTTTCAGCTGACTAAAGGATAGAATATGAACTTTGAAGATAAGGAGAAATCTGTATGTGGATTCCCTATACAAATGTCATGTAGCCAATCATAAAAAAAGAAGGATTAAGAAGGAAAAAGGATGAATCTTATTTATAGATTCATACCAAACCCTAATTCTTCTAGTCTTCTTAAGGAGGATGAAACCCTAAACTTCACAACAAGCATGTAGGGAATTGAAGGAGAAGAGTAGAGAAGTTTGTATGTGAAAAATAGAGCATTAATGGAGATTTAGAATTATAGAGAGTGAATTATAGAATCAGTTTGAGAAGAACAAAGGATAGAGGATACAACATTGACATACTAGATTAGAGAGGATCAAGAAGGAAACTATATGGATTTGATCTTTAATTAGGCTACTAGAGCTAATCACAAGATCTATATTGAAACATCCTAATAGGTGATTTTAGTTAAATCTCCTAGGTGGAGTAGTCCTAATAGATTGTTGTAGATACTTTAATAAGGTGACATTCCAAGTGGATTTTCTAGAGTCCTTTAGCCAGACACACTTTTAATAGGGTGTTGAAATCCTCTAACAAGGTGAGACTTAAAATCCTTGTAAGTCTTTAACAAGGTAGGCCTTTCATAGGGTAGTTCATCTTTCATGGTCAAACCATTGTAACCTTAATTGGCTACACTTTATTACTATAGTAGTGAGGATTTGTGGGTGTCACCCCCACCCTAGTTTTACCTTCTCTTTGGCGGGTTTCTAGGTAATCATATCAAGTGTCAAATGTTTGATTGCTTATATGTTTGCATGATTTAGATGTATATGCTTTGCATGCTATTTCAAGTTTATCTATTGAACACATGAGATGGATGAGTAGTGAATTTTTTTTATGGATTCATGTTTTAACTATTGATTCCCCCCCCCCTCTTCTTAGAAGTTTACCTTTCCTCCTTGTAATTCCAATAGGGAAATTTTGATAAAATGTAAAGATATAAAGGAAAGATTGTAATAAGTGAAGTATGTGAAGTGTGTATGCAACTATTATAAGTTATATGAAAACTTATATATGAGATATATGTGATGCAAATTTTGATGTATGATCAAAGGCATGTGAAGTACAACAAGTAGGGGAAAAAGATTTTGTTATCTATCTATTTTGTATAAAGAGTTGCATTGTATAATTGCATGTTTGGATAGTGGGCTCATCTTGCATAGATTTTTGTAATTGTATAAACCATCTCCTAATAGGGTTGGAGAAAATCCTAAAAGGGTTGAGGATTTTAACAGAGCCCACTCCTCTAACAAGTATTGAGACACTATATGTATGTATTAAACTCTTAGTAGGATTAGCATCCTTAACTAGACACTTTTTTTTAGTGGATCATTTTTTGGGTACTTTTGGCTCCTAAATTAACATCTTTTCAATAACCCAGTGATAGGAACAAATAAATTTAGGGGTAGATAATTCCCATGTTTAACATACATATTCAGACACTAAGGAGAACTATAAGGCTATACTCCTTCTTCTTTAGGCTCTACAAGACCTAGGTGGGTGAACCTTAGATTCTAACATATGGTACCTATTTTAAAGCATATAACTGAATGTAGATAAAGTAGATACAACCCTTATTTCTAATATACTTATGCAATGACAAAGGCATGTTGTAGAAAATTGTAAAGAACCTATGAAATCCACAAGTTGAGTAAGGGCGCCCTTTTAGCTCTTAAACAAAAAGAGAAATGGATAATTGATATAAGTTTGATATCAACAAAACCCAAATATGCAACAACAAGAACATGTTGATCCTATAGCTGATTAGTGCCTTATCTATTGGAAAATTTCACAAATCACAAACATACATCCATGATACCAGTGACATATTCTATACATCAAGATATCAAATATATCCTATCACTTTATGAATTAGACGTCAGTGTTCATAAAGACCTCATACTCATGAAATATCCTTCACATGTAACCTACAACCCTATCAAATATATCAAGCATTTACTTGTCTCTTTGTTCCAAAAACAAAACACATAAGACATACAACTTTAAGGGATTGAAAATGGGTTTAAGTTCTTTGCTCTTAAACCACAAAGCATTGCAAATAACATAGATTGGAGATGAGAAGTATAATTAAACTAAGAAGTTGATGTACCTTGTATTCATTTCTTTGAAATAATACATTCAAGGTGCATGTAAATAACTCATTAAATCACTGAACAGACTAGAACTATCTATATTATCTTTACTACTATTTTCATACACGAGAGAATGCTAAAGAATTATGGAATCATAGCAATGGAAAACCTTCCAAACTGGACCATCCTTGTGGTATCACAGTAGTGAAAAATATCTAATGAACTAGAACCAGCCTTGTTGAAAGAAAAGAGAAAGATATAGGTGTGTATGTAGAAACCTAACTTGTCACATGTAAACAAGAAAATGTTAGTAGCGTGTGCATCAAGATTCAAATAAGATTGATAAACCACTAAGTCTACTTAAATTTTAAAACAAACTATACAATCAACAAATTAGAGTCCTCACACAACCTCAAAGAATCACAACAAGGGTACCTATAAGAGGCCTTGTTGGTGTGCTTAAGTATGAGGGATGTAGATGTGCTATGTCACAACACAACTATTGAATCCCTTGATGATGAAATAGAATGATGTACATGCAACTAAGCTAAATAATGAAGAATTCTTCAAGAGATGACTATGGAAGTAACCATTCTTAAGAGCATTCAATTGATAATGGAGATGGATGTAATAAGAAAACCTAAGAGTGCAATACTACCATGAATATGAAAAAAAATGTAAGAAATAAAAACTACCAAAGGATTAGTAATAATGCATAAAGAATTCTGTAAAATCTCTAGAACTATACTAGCATGATAACAATGCAAATGAGGGAGATGTAAAATACTTGAGACAAGAGCTCTATTTATATGTTTGAGAGAGGCCTTGGGGAGGTGGCATTTATGTGGCATCCACATAGGTGATTTTGGTGTTTGAAAATGTTACCCGTTTCCAATTACCCTGATGAGAACAAGATAGGGGCAGCTAACTCCCATTATCAACACATCCATTCAGACACCAGGCCAACTATAAGGCATGACCCTTCTTCTTCTTCAGGCTCTGCAAAACCTATGTGGGTGAACCTATAGATTCCTTATATGGTACCAGTTATCAAAGCATACACTGAATCTATTATGAAGCAGATAAAAACCCTTAAATCTTCTATACTTAACCAGGAGTCAAAACCATGAAATAGCTAAGAACATAGCTCATGAAACTAGCAAGCTAAGTGTGGGTTAACATTGAATAGCTTTCAACATAAAAGGGAAAATTGATTTAATATGTTGATAACAGCAAGAGCCAAGTATGAGCAATAGAACTTAATGATTCTATCTTTGACCAGTGCCTTATCTATTGGGCAATTAAATGAATCATAACCATACATCTCTTGGAAACCTTAGACGTATCTCTACATCAAGATCCTTGATCTATCTTTCACCTTGTGAACTGACATCTTCTACGGAATGAATCTCATACTCAGAACATCCTATCACGAAATCTGCAAACCCTGTGACAAATATCAAGCAATTACATGGTTCTTTGTTCCATAAGCAAGACATTTTAACCACATACATTTCAAAACAAAATGCAACCTAATTCATGCTCTTTGATCACTAATTAGAAGAAATAACAGAGCCATAATCAGGAGACAAGATTCAGACTGAACTTAAAACCTTTGCTGCTCTTTATTTTCTTTTCTTGAAACCAAATACATGAAATGTATAGAAAACAACTCATAAATCACCTAACAAACTAGAACTATCTACATAAAACATGAATGCTGCTCAATACAAAAGAGAAATGCTGGGTGTGTGGCTTTCACAGCCTGAGCAAAGCTCCAAGAACTGAAAAATAGAAAACCAACCAACAACCTTTTTTTAGAGGAGAAGAAAGAATAAATATGAAGAGGGCAATTCTCGGATTGAATTTGCAGTCGACAAGTGTCCCTTCAGAATTCCACATCAAGATGATGAAAAAACCTCTCTCCCCTTCTCTCTACAATTGCATATCATATATAATCCTCATCGTTTGGCCTCTACCAGGTAGAAATATCTCAGAAATTTGATGATGAAAAGCATGTAACTAATCCTGATGTAAAAGTGAATTCAAGGTAAAAGTAACAAATTAGTTGAAAATGCCTTGAGAAGACAAGAAAACAACCTCAAGTTGATTTTCTTCATTTTCAAATTGCAACAGACCTTTAAAACCATCCTCTAATCAATCTTAATCATCACTGAAGAACTCAGCCTATTCTGTCACCAATGCCTCTGATTTCACAAATTGTCCTATAACTTGAACCAGGAAGCACCTATGCAAAAAAAAACTCTAGATTTGGAAATTTTAGGTTCTCTCGATTCCAACGGTATATTGGAGTGCACAATTTGGTTAAAAATTGCCCCAGATATGGCTATTTGAAAATTAGGCCTCTGTTCATGGCTTCCATGGCATTTTGTAAAAATTTGAACTTTTTTTAAAAAAAAAAGTTTGAACTATACTAAAGTTTCAAAGGTTATTTAAAAGAGATGCACGTGAGTTTAGACTTCAAATGAGGGAAAAATTAAAATTTAAAATTTCTCAAATTCCCCTCATTTTCTACTCGGGTCAAGGTTTGATCGAGCTTGACACGTGTCATCTTTTGATTGGTTGAAAACTATATAGCTAGGCGCCACATCACCAATCCATTTCAACCTGCCACGTTAGCATCGCTATCTTGCCATGTTAACTCTCGTGCATCTTTTGCTTGGCGAGATAGCGAGGATCGCTCGATTCACCAAGTGTCGCAATCTCATGCACCGAGTTTCACATCAATATTTTAGTCACTACTTGGCTGCCACTTGTCCTTCAATCATTCACTTACAGCACTATGCGGGTCCCACGGGCTTATTCGACTTTCGTCAAATTTTGGAGATTTTTCGGCAACTCGCTACCTTGCTAGCCGAATTTTTTGAAATTTTTCAGCTAGCGAAGTAGTGAGGCACCGAATTTTTGACTTTTTCGGTCGCCTTCATTCTGCTGACATCATCAAATTTTATTTGCGTGCCTATTCAAAATTATGCTTTGGACCCTGCTAATGTCACCACATAGCTATCTAGGACCCGCGTGCATCATGGCTTCCAAAAGCCTCTTTCTTAATTCATTACACATAGCACACAAGATATTATTTAAAGACTTTAAAAGTCTTACCCATGGGCAATGTGGGATAAACTCTCACTAGCTTTTCTTCTCTCCTGCATGGATTTGTTTATTTTTTGCATGTTCAACCTCTATTGTGCGCTAAAATTCTTTGAAAGAATTTAGAATGCATTGGGTTTCTTTGTTAATACAGTGCATTTTTAAATCTAAACTCCCCTCCTACTCCTTCATTGTAGTGTTTGGCGTGGACTGATCTGTGCACATAGCGTGAGCTGCTTGCTACAAACTAGCAGCTTCCTTTCTTTTGTGCTTCTTTGTGTCTTTGTACCTTTTAAAATGCATGGTCTTACTCTGAAAATGTGGGAGCTCTCCTTCATTCCGCTGTCTTGGACCCTGCTATCAAAAGGTGGAAGTTCTTTGTTTGCAGGAGAGTTCCTCTAATGCATGGATTTCACTTCCTCAACATTCTAAACTGGACTGCCTGCTTGATCAACCCCTGCTTCAAAGAAAAACATGAGGCTTTGTTCTTGGCAACATGGGATCTTTGTTTTAGTGCAGGCTCATATGAAACGCCCAGCACTTTCCTCTTCTTCCAACGTGGAACTTTATTAAAAACTTGCTGCAGGTTTGCTTGCTACTAATTTTTTCTTTTTTGCAACTTAGCTTCCTCCGCTTCCCTACTGGTGCAGAGGCACCTAAATTTCAAGAAGACAAAGATATAAAAGCTAGAGAAGCCATTTGTAATAAGTTGTCAAAGGAGGTCTTAATATGATAAATAATGTAAAAATATTTATTTAATTGGTGAATGGATCTATTGACATCCATCTAAATTCATTTGAGTCATAATGTTGGTCTAGGTTGGGTTTGTATGAAAGTTGTAATGTAAAAAAGCAAAAGGGTTAAAGTAATGTAATAGGTTGGTTTAAAGGGTGGTTTGGAAGTTATAACCAACCAAAAAATCTATAAAACTGTATGTAAGGTCGAACCAAAGAATTAATGAAAGGAATAGATACATTTTGAAACAAATTTGGTAATATTCTGAGTTGTTATTTTGATTAATTTTCTGTTTTAGTGTTGGTTACAGGTCTTGTACGACCATGTACAGCTTGGAAACCATGTAAATTTTGTATATTTGGATAGAGAAGTGAATAACCTTTCTTTTGGCTTTGTTTTGGATTTGTTTCATTTAGAAATGAAGAAGTTATGCAGGTTTTGGCAAAGCTTGTAAATTGCAGATTTGAGAATGCCCAACTATAGTCAGATTGAAACGTTTGGTACAGGAATATTTTGGAAAATAAAGACCTCTAAAAATATTCATTGGAAAGATACATGAATTAAATTTTATTTATTTTTGGTTTGGGTTGTTTTTATATGGATTTGTGAAAGTTATGAAGATTTGAGTGAAAACTGGTTTTTAAATGCCTTCAATGGTGTTGCAGGCAAACATTTGTGCTTATAGATTGATTTATGTATTGGATAAATTAATGGCTTACAGATTTGGAAAATAGACTCACAAATGGATTATTTTGAATTGGTTAGAGGTTATTTGAATTTATTTTGTGAATGTTATGTGATGCCCTAGGCAGGGTTACCAGTTTTGATTCTGGTTTAAGACAGAAAATATGGGTCTCGGTTCAGAATACATAATTCATAATCTGCTTATTGGATTGGTCTCAGATTTGGATATCTTTTAGAATTACTAATTTGGAACAATTCTTCCAAAAATTTTTTCAAGAAGACACTTAGAACAGAAGTTATGAACAATGGAATCAGACATAGCAATCTGATTGTGTGAGTGAAGATTTTGTCTTTATTGGTGTATAATGTCAAGGTTCTTTGTTGTAATCTTTGAGATGTTATTGGTTCCTTGAGGGTGTACCAGCCTATTGTGAATCCCTTGAGTTGAACTAAGATTCCTTGAAGATAAATACAGAGGGCTCTGCATCAGATTGGTATCCATCTTGCTGCACATGAAGGTTGGGATGTATGGGTAGACAAGAGAAGTTCTATCATAACCATTCTCCAATGGAGATAAATCTGGGTAGAAGGTGCATGGTACAAAGAAGGTGAGGCATCTTCCAGGATCTACTGTTGGGTAAGATGAATGGTCAAGGGCCAAGGATTGGTCTAGTTGATTGCCAAGAGACTAGGGAGAGAGGCAAAGAGGAGGACTCCTAGGTGAGGCATAGGGGAGAGTTGTTTGTGGTGAGTTTGAAGCAGCAATGGTAAAAATGGATCTCTTACTGATAAAGCACCGTGGAAGTTGCAGCCATTAATTCTCCACTAAAAGGAGTATTTGAGAAGATGATTTTGAGGACAGTCCTGTGTCCTTAAGGGAAAAGATGATGGTGATAAAGGCATGAAGAGGCAAAGGAAAAGATGAGGATTTTGATCTAATATTTTTTCTTGCAGGTTATTGATTCCATGTTTCCAAGGGACTTGGAAACTTTTCAAGGTTGGGAGTATGGTGCAGAGGCACCTAAATTTCAAGAAGACAAAGATATAAAAGCTAGAGAAGCCATTTGTAATAAGTTGTCAAAGGAGGTCTTAATATGATAAATAATGTAAAAATGTTTATTTAATTGGTGAATGGATCTATTGACGTCCATCTAAATTCATTTGAGTCATAATGTTGGTCTAGGTTGGGTTTGTATGAAAGTTGTAATGTAAAAATGCATAAAGTGCATAAAATGTTGTCAAAAATGCAAAAGGGTTAAAGTAATGTAATGGGTTGGTTTAAAGGGTGGTTTGGAAGTTATAACCAACCAAAAAATCTATAAAACTGTATGTAAGGTCAAAACAAAGCATTAATGAAAGGAATAGATACATTTTGAAACAAATTTGGTAATATTCTGAGTTGTTATTTTGATTGATTTTCTGTTTTAGTGTTGGTTATAGGTCTTGTACGACCATGTACAGCCTGGAAACCATGTAAATTTTGTATATTTGGATAGATAAGTGAATAACCTTTCTTTTGGCTTTGGTTTGCATTTGTTTCATTTAGAAATGAAGAAGTTATGCAGGTTTTGGCAAAGCTTGTAAATTGCAGATTTGAGAATGCCCAACTACAGTCAGATTGAAACGTTTGGTATAGGAATATTTTGGAAAATAAAGACCTCTAAAAATATTCATTGGAAAGATACATGAATTAAATTTCATTTATTTTTGGTTTAGGTTGTTTTTATATAGATTTGTGAAAGTTATGAAAATTTGAGTGAAAACTGGTTTTTAAATGCCTTCAATGGTGTTGCAGGCAAAGATTTGTGCTTATAGATTGATTTATGTATTGGATAAATTAATGGCTTACATATTTGGAAACTAGACTCACAAATGGATTATTTGGAATTATTTTGAGGTTATTTGAATTTATTTTGTGAATGTTATGTGATGCCCTAGGCAGGGTTACCAGTTTTGATTCTAGTTTAAGATAGAAAATATGGGTCTCGATTCAGAATACATAATTCATAATATGCTTATTGGATTGGTCTCAGATTTGGATATGTTTTAGAATTACTAATTTTGAACAATTCTTCCAAAAGGTTTTTCAAGAAGACGTTTAGAACAGAAGTTATGAACAATGGAATCAAACATAGCAATCTGATTGTGTAAGTGAAGATTTTGTCTTTATTGGTGTATAATGTCAGGGTTCTTTGTTGTAATCTTTGAGATGTTCTTGGTTCCTTGAGGGAGTACCAGCCTATTGTGAATCCCTTGAGTTGAACTAAGATTCCTTGAAGATAAATATAGAGGGCTCTGCATCACCTACCATAGATGGAGTGGAGAAAATGCTCGAGAAAATGCTACCACATATATATTGAAGTATCCTCCAATTTGAAAAGCCCTTTTATTGTTTATGTTGACAGTTTATTTATCACAAACTTTAGCATGTTTTTTAAAGAAAAACATTTATCCAGATAACTTGGGCATTTTAAAAAATGATGGCTTCATTGTTCTTAAAACACATAACGTGCTACTTAAATGATAAGTTCTTAAAACTCTCTAGCATTAAAAGCCATTTACAAAATCTCATCAACATATATTGTGTTTTGAATTTAAAATGCCCTTTCTTGAAAGCACTACACATCATTCCATGTGAGAGCTCAAACACCCATGCCTGAAGAAATTAGTCGGACCCCAATGTGGGTTTGGCTAAAAATTTTTTTGCCTTTCAAACAATTGGCATCCTCATATTTGTCCCCTAATTGCAATGTAATGACTGGAATTAGAATAATCACGGGAACTCCACTTTAAAATTGCATTTTAATCATTTTCGCACTAGTGTGAAATTTGTGTCTGGAGGCTCGTCAGGTGGCCGTAAAAACTAACTCAATCAAGTAACCAAGCCATAAAAATCAGCATGAGTGTTCAATCTTGCACACTCTATCATACTACAAATTCTTAGCTCATGACGAATCTCCAGTCAAGAGATTTTAATTGCCGAACATCCATACTTCAATTAAACTACAGGTAAACAATGCTAAAAAACATAAACTGGCTCGGGTTCGCCATTATAAATTGGGGTTATCGATCACTTGGGATTTTGAAAACTAGGATATAAGTTCCTTGCCATGGAGAGAATATAATTCCATGTTTTGGGCTCATGACGAATCACAGGACACATTTGGCAAATTTTCGAAAACAGGCAGTTGGAAATTTTAACTGGCAAATGTGTCAAAAAGTGATTTTTGGCAAATGTATGGAAATGTGAAAGTATGTAGAAGGATTCATAATGACTTAAGAATTGGCATACTTCAAGTATTTTTAGGACACAACACAATGGTATAATTCACTTAGGCTTACAAATCACAGGATCAAAGTTATAATGTGCCGAACAGGGGTGCGAATCAATTTGGATACCTTAGCCGTAACAAAACAATGCAAACTAGGATTTTAATCATGTTAGGAAATTGATCAAATGGATTCGTCATGACCTCAAAATTTGAAAATATGAAGTGTCTGACCCCTGGAACACAATGCAAAAAGAATTTTTACATTTGGGTCAACTGGGTCAAAGATATGATTGGTCGAACAGGGCTTCCCAGAAATGTGAACAACTACACAAATGCACAAAATAGTAAATGACCAACTTTGGGGGTTGCAAAACCTAGTCAAATGGATTCAAAATGACTTGAAAATTGAAACATAGGTTTTTTGTTATGCATAATAAACATCTACAAAGTGGCTAGTCATGAAACATTCTAGGGTAAAAGATATTTAGATGCAAACTGGGCCTCTAATCGCTATTTGACACTTGGGGCAGAATTGCAAATTTTGACACTAGCTCAAAATGGGACTTCACAGACTGGTTCAAAATGTCAGTTTAACTTCATAGAACACATAGATGCACTAAATGAAAGGTGTTAGAAACATTAAACATGTCTTAGGCCTCAGACTGACAACCAAGTACAATCTCATTTAAAAGCATTTAAGGGCTTGATTTTTTCAATGGTTCTCAAAATTGACCATGCAATTTTGAGTGCCAACAGGTGCCACAAGGGAGACACATGGGCTAAAGGAAAAGCCATGTAAAATTCAAAAAGAGCCTTTAATGGTTGAGAGGCTCAAGGTGTGCTCACACATGTGTGAGCAACCTTGTGGGAAGGAGTGGGGGACAAATGTGTAAGAGATGTTAGAGGCATAAATGAAGTGGAAGGTTTATTGGATCAAGAGCTTCTCACACATGTGAACAAACACTTAGGGGCTAAAAGGTGTTTAAGGTAACTAAGTGGGATTAAGTAGTGGGTAGGCTTCTAAGGATGAGATTGATGGGTGTAGACTAGGTTTTAGGATAGGATTAAGTTAAATAAGATTTGACTTAATCATAGGATTAAAGAATTTAATAAAGTGGAGGGGATTAAATAAATTGAATTTTTTTAAAAGGGGATTTATGGAGCACTTATGCATTAAATGAATTTAATACATTAGGGAAATAAACTTATTTAATTAAATAAATTTAATTAAATAAGTAGAAGAATATGAAAGATATAATTAGTTAATAAATAAATAATTATAATGTCACATGAAATATTAAATAAATTAATATAGTGCTTAGGAAAATTTTAAGTGTCTATATTCTGTGCCTCTTTGATGTAGTGTTGGAACAACATTATATCAAAGAAAAAAAAATATAGGTTGCCCTGGAAAGGATACGAGTCCTAAGAGTTTTTTCATAGTGATGAAAGGGGAGGAGGGTGCCTTCTTGAGGAAATGGGGAGAAAAAGGAATATATTTTGCCCCATTTTCTCAAAAATAGACACAAGAAGGAAAAGGGAAAGAGAAAAAGGCTTAAAAAAATGACCTCGCATGACTTGTTGGTAAAAGTGGAATGAAGTAGGGTGAATTGGAGAATGATTAATCTAAATATAGCTTAACTACATGAATGCATGGGATTTAGTTATGTTCATGTGAGAGAGCACACCCTAGTTTGATATTGAAAGAGGAGGTATGCACCAAATGCTATAGAAGCATAGATGACAATATTCCTTTGCATGGACTAGACCCTCAACAAAATAGAGACTTTAGGAACATTGACGTAGGCTTCAAACTCATGATGGAAAATATGACATATGTGCATTGGAGAGGTTTGGGCACACCCAAATCCTTATTAGGGATCTTGGTGGAAAGTGTGCTAACCCATTTCCCCTAGTGAGCAATGCATAACCATAACTCAAAAACCAATGGCGATGTGATAAAGAATCATGAAAATAGATCATATTACAAAATGACAAATGTAATTAGGTTAAATTATTCAAATCATACCAAGATATTGAAGATCAAGGCACACTTGAGAAGGATATCACTGATACACACAAATAAATTTAGTAGTAAGACTTTATATTCAGTCCATAGTTCTTGCCATGAACTTTATTTTGATGGTGAATTTGTTAAGCCCGTATAGGAAGGATGCATCTTGTAAGGAAAAAAATGACTATTTGATTGAATTGTATTGAAATGTTTGTGATTTTTCACTAGCAATTATGTGAAAGGAACAAGGTTTAGAGCATTTAGTCTTAGTGTGAATATGCGTAATTTTTGTTTGCAATCACTATTTTGATAAGCTTGTTTTAATGGGTTGAAGCTTAGTGTCATGAGATTAGATGATGAACTAGAAGAATTTGGATAAGATATGATAAGATGATGGATGAATAGTGGTGATTAGAAGAAAAAGGAGACTTAGATAAGATGTAAGTTGATTTGTAGGAAATTATTGGAAGAAGGGGATTTGATTAGATTAGAGGAGAAATGAACTAATTGAATTCATGAAAATGACTAGATTGGGACCAGTGACAAGGGAGATCCAAAAAATGGTAAATGGATAAAAAGGGTGGGGATATTTTAATGGAGGAATAGTATGGGGGACCACAGGATCTGAAATAGGACAATGGGGAGCCAAAGACCATGTTTCAAAGGAGTAACCAACAATGCCCCATATGGAGGATATGAAAATGGAAAGAAATGTGGTGGAAAAGTATGTGTGAACATGGAAAGAGTGTGTGAAGGCTATTGTATGGAGTAAGGGAAGGCATGTGTTGTTCCAAAGCATGTATGAACATTTTTTTGTTGTGCCTCTAGAATTGGTCACAAGCATAGGCATGAAAGTGGAAGGAGTAAGGGATATGGGAGGGAGGGTATGAAAAAGGGAATAATGATATGAAGAGTATGGATGAAATGTGGAATATGAAATGGGTGAAATGGATGGGATAACCAAGACCAAGGACATATGAAAGAAGGATGTAAGCATGTAGGATTATGGATGAAGGATAATGAGTAAATAAAAATGCCAAGGACCATGGGATGAAAGATATTGATAGGATCTCAAGATCAAAGATGGAAAAGGATGAGGAATGGTAGATAGGAATATGGAAGATATATAAGGCAATGTAGTATGGATGGAGCTTGCATCTAGTCTAGAGTGTAAGTGGAAGAGGATAACTAAATGAAAGGATAAGTGAAATTGGAAGATAATGGATATATGACAAGGAAACAAAGAGAGGACTCAAGCATCTAGTTATTTATTTTTTATTTTTTTCTCTTTATTTATTATTTTCAAGGAGTTTTTACCATTTTCTCATAGATGTGGGTAGGATAGTGAAAATAATGGTGAAATGGCTTAGGAAATGGAGGTCAAGGACTTATGAAAAGGTTTAGATTAAGGGGATGGAGTGGTTGGGAGGAAGACATGGTTGGTGGATGCTAGGTTGGAAATATCATCATTGACACACACCTTGAAAAGTGATGGAAAGGAGAAAATTCTAGAGGATATGTAGGAGAATGTTTGAATTTTGGGATATAGGGACCCAAAATGGATGAAGGAGATGATGGATTTAGGATGGTAGATTTTGGGGCATAAGAACCCAAAATGGAGTTGGAAGATGAGAGTTTGGATGATTTATGAATGAGGGAAGCCTTTGGATTAGAGAAATTGGATGCCATGTTGGATTTTTCTTTGAGATTCATTGCTTCATTAAGTACCTTTATGATCCACATGATTTTGGTGTTTTTTATTTTCAGCCTTTGTGGCCTTTCGATTTTGTTTTGGATCATATTTTTCTTGGATTTTTGTGGATATGTGGCTTGATTCACTTTATCTTTGGCATCCAATTTACTTCCATTGGCCATGGTAGGGGTTTATGAGGATAATTGGAATGGAGAGCTTATGGATGGTGAACACTAGAAGGAATTCAAGGATGTCTGTCTTTCTTGCTCTTTAATAGGTATATGAGGGGATGAAGTGGAAAATATGGATATGGTGGATGAATGTATGTAAGGACCCAAAATGGATGGAAGGGATGAAGGGTTTGGCTTTGGAACATAAGGACCCCAAATGGATGGAAATAAGGGCCTAAAATGGACTTGGAATATGGATGATGGGAACATTTAGGTTTGGAAGGAGGAATTTTGGAATTGGTCAAAGGAGTGGAAGGTGTACCAACATCTTGAGACATTATTTCTTCAATGGGATACTTATCATTTTCAATATAAGATGTGAGTCCATGTATATAGGGTTCATGATTGGATTGGATAGGTGTGATAGGATCATGTGGAGGATTAGGATCACAAGGGGGATTATGAGGGATAATATGATCTTGAGATGGAGTGGGATAATGAAAGGAAAATGAAGGGGTACTTTGACCTTGACTTAAAAGAGGATCGTGTAATGGAATGCAAGGAATGATTAGATCATCTAGTGGAATAGGATCATATAATGGAGTGGATGGAATGGAACCATGAGATGGAGTGATTTGATCTTGACATGGAGGAGAGCTAGTGGATGGAGTGGAAGGAGAATCTTCATAAAGTGGAGGATCTATGGATGCTAACTCTTGAGACAAAATGGAATTAGTAATGTGCATGGTAGATGGAATGTCTTGATCTTGATTAGGAAGGGGATCATGAGATGGAACAAGAGAGATAAATTGATCTTGAGGGATAAGGGAATGATGGGATGGAGAAATGCTTATATCTAGAGGAGAAGAGGAATCTATAATGACATGCTTTGCAAAAAGTTCTTGAGATGGCATTGGATGTATGACTTTGGGTGATTGGATCTCTTCATTTTTAGTTTTGTATTTAGAAAAGCTTTCGACCAATGATTCTAAGAAAAAGACATACTTATTACAAGGTGGAAATGATGTTTATTTTGCAGGATTAGGATTGCGTAAAGGTGTAGGAATGGGAAGAGGATTGGGATGATGGTTTTGGACATTAAGCTCAAAGTATGAGGAATAACATGGAGGATTTGGGTTGCATGGGACATGAGGATCATGGTCTTCGAAACATGGAGGAAGAGGACATATGTCTTGGAAGATAGATTTTGACTTTAGATTTTCTAGACTCAAGATAGAATTCTTGAGTTCCTCAATTTCTTTGGCTGTGATATCTATGTTTGAGGAATTGTGTGGGCTATAACTAGAATTATATGTGAATGAAAGATAATGAGGTGGAATTCCCTTGTCAAAGGTAGAAGAATAATGAACATGAGATGAATTAGAATTAAATATGAAGTTTTGAGGAGTGATTTGATATGTAGGTTGAATGGGAGGTATATCTCCAAATTTCTTTTGAAGATATTCAACCATTTGGTTAAGCAAATTCTTATCAATTAAGATTAGATGAGGAACGGTGAGAGATTTGATGATAAATTAAATATGAACCTGAAACTAGGAGCAATTTTGGACTTTGTGTTTGATTTTGATTGGAATTGATTTGATATTTATTTGATTTGATTTGATTTTATAGTGGATGAAGGTTTGATATAACTTTTATGTAAATTAAAACCTTATGATATTGCAAAAAAGTGCATGCTGGATTGAATTAAAGTCCAAGGTTTACAATGGTGCTCCTAAGTACAAAGTATAAGATTTTATGAAAATTGAATTAGAAGAATAGATGAAGAAAGATTGATTTCTTTTGGATGAAAATGAAAATGGATTGAATTAGGAATGAATTTGACAAAGGATTGGATTAAGCATCATGAGGGTGAAACATTGGATGAGGGAATTGGATCTTGATGTGAATTATGAATCATGACTAGGATGAAGATTATGGATTTGATTGAATGATTAAGAAAATGAGGAAATGGTTAAGAGGATTGAAATTAATTAAGATTTTGAGGAATTATTTTAATGATTAATAAGGTGATTAAGAAAAGAGATGCATGATGATGATGGAATGGATGGATAGAAGAAGTGATTGGGAAAACAAGAGCTTCTTTTTGTTATTTTTTTGTTTTTGAAATGCTTTTTGATTTTGAACTTTTGTAATGTCCCCTCTTTAGTTCGACATGACATTGATCATGGATTTTGCCTATTCTAGACTCTCGTAGGAAAATGGTGTGGAGAGAGAGTCAATTCTGCGGATCAGATGGTCATATCTTGCTCTTGAAGAAGTGTTAAGAGGTTATATTTTATTATTATTGGGGCCTACATGTTATAATTTTAAGTTGAGTTGCACTTTTTATTTTATAAAATTACTTTATTATAAAAAGTGCATTATAATGAGATTTTATAAAGGATGTTTCTAGAAGTTCTAGAAAAAGTGCATTATAATGAGATTTTATAAAGGATGTTTCTAGAAGTTCTAGCAACTTCTTAGAAAAGTGAATAAATAGAGGGTTGGGCCTCTCATTTTGGACATGCTTGGATTTGAGATTTCTTCTAGTTCTTCCATTGTGGAGCAAATTTGTAATCTCTTGGGTCTACAAATTATTATTTGATCTTTGGGAACGAATCACTCCCTTGGATTGGCGACTTTGAGGGTGTGAAATATCACCTGAATTGTTGCATTTGAGGAGTTGGTAATTCAGCCATCTCATTTGGACTTCATTGAGATTCAGTTATAAGGGTTTACTTTGGTTGGAATAAGGGTTTCAGTTGTGCCCTAGCATTTTTGGATTGATTAACAGGGTTTGAAGACACAGTTGTGCATTATTTTCAGACTGCCAGTCCAGGGTTTGGACCCACATTTTTACTCATAACTCCTAATTGGTTTGACAGATGAATTTCATATTTTAGGGGGTTATTCAACAATCCTAGGTGCCCAAATTTATTGTTTTTGGAGTGACAAAAAAAATGCTGCAATATTTTTATCTAGCAGTCGTACCAGGCCATACCTGTACGGCCCTGTCAGTTGGGCAACAGTAGCAATTTTGTGAGTCGGTTTGGGACAGATTGTGAGGTCTTCATGTGGCATTAATTCAGCATTCATATCCGGAAAAATTGGAGCTATTTCAGGTGCACAAACTGAAGTTTTGATTGCCAAAATATTGCATGTTATGGATTAGAACAATCAGTACTGTCATTGCATAAATAGTTATTTCCAGTCATTAATAACTGTTGTAAAAGTTTCATCCTTTGCATTCCAAATCTGAACTAGGTTATTGTTCATGTCATAACATTGCATTGTCAAGAGCTTGATGTATTAGAAGTGCATAGTTGTCTCTCATTGTAATCAGTTCTATTTGCTATCATAAAATCAGAATTGCATTGGACTTCATATTTGAGTTTCATATTGTCATCTATCTCTTAGATTGGTAGTGTTATAATCTGGAATTGTTGTTCATACATTATTGGCATCATATATTGAGGTTTCATTTTACAACAATTAGTAATATTGCAGCCTTATTTAGTTATATGCCAACTGTTTGACAAAATTCCTAAGTCCAATTTGAGGGTTTCAGTGGCCTTTATAGTAAGGGTCATTACAGTGGTATCAGAGCTATAAGTCCTGCCATCCTGTGGAGGTCTTATAGGGAATATGGAACAGTTGGATAGAAGGGAAAGTGTTTGACGAAATGTCAAAACACTAAAATCATAACATTTATGTTTGAGCATGCGACAGAGGCTTTATAATTTCCGCAATACCAAAGCAAGACAAGATAGGATTTCAGACCTGCAGAGCGAACAGTCTAGCTCATCTGTATAGGTGGACATAGAATCCAGTCATACAGACATAGGGGAGGTATTCTTTGATCAAGACTATGACTACAATATGGATAGAGGTGAGAATGCTGGTCTAGATCAGCGAGAGGAAAGATTTTTTCAGTTATTAGACACCTTGGCACAGGGACAACGATTAGCCAAACAAAGAGCATAGGAATAGAATCAGAGAATGGAGCTTATGATGCAAATGATGGCTCGTCAAATGGGGTTGAATGCTAACATAGGTGGAGGAAATAATCAGAATGGGAATAATCAGGATGGGATACATAATGGAGGCGAACAAATTGGGAACAATTTCGGTCATGCACCCCAGCAAGCTAGGACAGTGAGTTCGAGACCTATGATTCCCACGTTCCTTCCTAGAGCTCCAGAGCAGCCAGTACCAGAACCCCAGATCACTGACATACAGGATCAGCTGAGGAGAGATTGGGAAGCAGGAGGTCCAAATTTTACAGCTGCAATCACCTTTAGAGAGTATATGGATGTGCGGATGAAGCATATGCCCCGTGGACATGACAGGACTCAGAGCTATGAGCTACGAAAGAAAGTAGGGAAACTTCAGTTACCATATTATGATGGCTTGGGGAAGTCTACAGCAAGAGCTTGGGTTCAAAAAACTTTACACATACTTTCAATTGAACCCTATGTCTGAGGAAGAAGCTATTAAGTATGCAACAATTCACCTGGATGGGTTAGCACACGAGTGGTGGCATCATGGTATGATCACTATGGGTCATGCACACATTACCTCATATGTGGAGTTTACGGAGAGACTGATTGAATATTTTGATAAGAAGGATCCAAAACTCCATTTCAAGGAGTTAGCTCAGCTTAAACAATGGGGATCATTGGAAACATACATTTCAGAATTTTAGAAACTTGCAGTGTTAGTAACAGATGTATCTGAACGGAGGCTATTGGTTTTATTTATGGATGGGCTAGTTGATTCATTGAGAGGGTGGATTAAAGCTCTCAACCCTCCCACTTTGTAGGAAGCCATTAAGAAAGCTCGTGACATGGATTCCTCTTCAGCTTCTAAAAATAAATTCCAGGCAAAGAGTTTCCCTTCAAGAAAAGATAGGGATAGGAAACCCTTTCATAGAGAGGCACAACTACCTAAGGAGGAAAGTAAGAGGTTGGACAAAGAGACACTTAATGACTTGAGTAGGAAGAAGCTATGCTTCTATTGCAAAGGCTCGTATGAGTATGGCCATGATTGTACTATGAGGCCAAAAGGGAAGACCAACCGAGCAATGTGGGCTTATTGCGAAGGCTCAGATTCAGATAGTTCAGAACATCATGATGAGGATCCTGATGAAGTAGAGGGAGAGTAGGAGATAGATAGTGCAGGGCAACAACAGGGAATAGAGCTACATTTATAGGAAGCACGACTATCTAGTATCCAGAGAGAGGATGTAACGCCCCGCCAAGGGATCCAAAAGAATTAACCTAAAGTTTCACTAAATTTGCTAAACATTTTTTTTTTTTTAAAGTAAGAATGTATAACATACACATCAAACACATAGTAGCGGAAGCAATAACATGTAATCATCAACAAACATACATTGTAAGTTACATTTCTTAAGGATCCCAAGACGTTGAGTCACATTTAAATTTAATTAATTCTAAGTCTAACAATTACCACATACATATGAAAGAATAATTAGAAGGTCCCATGTCCATAATATACATTTGATCCGAATGCCTCTTGGCAAATTAATTCAGAATGCTCAATCATCCACTGTACAAGTCACAGGGTATGAAAGGCTTGAAAGAATATACATATGTAAAGATAAAGATACAACATCCTCAAATTCATGATACAAAGTACCGTAAAAATATATGAAACTATTCACCATACATGATACATCCATACATCCATAATGATAAAACATCTATCATAAAATCTAACCATCCATCATAATAATCCAAGAACATAGTGAAGGTAAATGCCAATCACGAAAACTCCAGCCACGGTGACCACGGAACGGATCTCAATGGTAAGAGTAAAAGCACTACCACCCGATCACGTGGAGCCTAAATGGTCCACTCCCACCGCACTGAGGAGATAGTCTCAAGTCCCAAAAAGGATAACAAAACCTATAATCATAAATACTCTCTAAGTCCAGGAAATCCTATAAGTATGCTAACTCAAGGGTTCCTAAAAAGATCAACATCTAAATCCCAGAGGTACCACAAGACACGCAGGAAACCTAATATGCAAGTGGGAAAGTGTCATCGCAAAAGTCACGTAGAAGTTACCCAAGAAATCCCTTAGGAATCCTGGGTCCCTACTGATCCCTGCGGCCATTAGTATCCTCTCGTACTGACGAGGCATACTATGGAATGCAAGGTCGCAACCAAGCATTCTCTCTACTCCATCCTAGTCTGTACTAGCACTCAAGGCATGGGAGAGAACATGCAATTATCTTATTAGGTTCATTTTCCCTTATTTAGTGTAAATGTTTTCACTTATTAAAACAACTTACAATGGGTTACTCCAGGCAGCCTCTTAGGGCCCCGATCCCCATTGCAAGCCACTTCCCAACTCTACACATAGATAACCTACCCTAGGCTCATGAAATCACAAATCAAGAATCATAATAAAACCACCTTAGTCCTATACAAGCAACTGAAAAGACATCATAAAAGATAAGCCACAAAATTACATCAGTTCTTCATGAGCAACAGATAATATCAAATAATAAACATATGATCATGACAGTTCTCTATCAGCAACTGAAGGCATCAATGATAAATCACAAAATCCAATGGTTCTCCAAAGAGCAACCAGAAAGTATCCCAATAGTAAATTACAATACTGATTGAAGACTCCAAAATGGTCAAGTCAAAACATGACATCATCAAGAACATAACAAACACTTCAGTCCTCTCAAGCGACCGAAAAGAAAACCAAGTATAACTGATCGAGACTCAAAAATGGTTATCAAATATAACTGATCGAGACTCGAAAATGGTTAAGTCAAGTATCTCAAATACATACACCTCAGCTTCACACAAGAAAATTGGAAAGCAATAACAAACAGTAAATACATCCATCATAGAGCATACTATCACATTACCTTGGTTGGTTTGAAAAGATCAAGAACAAATCATCATAACATCACATTCACAACCTCGAGCCTCTGGGGACAACCTAAACTAGTCAACGCTAAACCAACCCCATAACACTCAAACATAAACAATATATAGAAAACATCATAGTCTCACAATTGGTTTTGATTTGAAATATACAGTTGAGTTAAACAATAAGGTTTCAGTTTTTAGTGTTTATTTTCACATAAAATGTTTTATAGTTCAATTTAATTGATAATATACTATTGAGGTTTCCATTTCCAATTGAACATATGTTTTAAACAGATAGAACCCATAGTTCACCTTTACAAAGTAACCCGTTCCTAACTCCAAATGAAACACCTAATTACCCTTAATTGATCTTAAGTCAAAGTCCTAAAGCAATCTAAGGTAATAATTAAATTATTAATAATCCTTGTTGATTATAATAATCTAAGCTTCCATTAAAATCGATGTTTATAATATTAAACTTGCTTACACAAATATTCGATTTAATTAATCTTAATTAAGTCAAACTATAACTAAGATTAATTAATGATACATAAAGAATCATATTATATTTATTAATAATTTATTTATTTATAAAATTATTAAAAAATAATAATAAAATTTCAATATAATTTAAAATTTAATAAATTTTAAATTAACTAATAATAATATTAAATAAAATAATTATATTTAAAACGATTTTTTTTAAAAAAATGATTTAAAAAAAAAAAAAAAAAAAATCGTATTACTATTAAAAGAAACGGCATTTTTTTTAAGGCCCGCCGGCCTGCCGTCCACCTGCGGCCGCAGGTGTTACTACTGCCGCATGCAGCAATACGAAGTACTGCTGCGGCAGTCGTGGGAGAGCGTGTGGGGCGTGGGAAGTGGTGGCCCCGCCCCACCCAAAATATTTAATTAATTTTTTTTTATTTTTTTATTTTTATTAAAAACTCTAACTTTTTTTTTTTTTTTTTAATAAATGTATAAATTAAGTTTATTTTAAATTAGATTTATTTAACAATATATATAAAATAATTAATGTTTATTAAAAGACAACCCTTCTCATTTAAGTTCAATAATATATGTTTTATTATTAAATATATTTTATAATTAATTAATTCTAAATTTTTAATTTTTTTATAAACATTCACAAATATAATCTGATAGAGAAAATAATATTAACCATTCGAATTTTCAACTACAATTTTCATTTCCAAAGATTCAAACTCCTGCCAAATTTAAATTCTTTAAGTCTATTAATTAAACACAGATCCCAATTTGATCCCAAATTCCCTTTTTACCTATGAACGAGGTTTTCTAAAATGGTTCTCCAATCTAGATTTACAGATGAAATCGAATAGCAAAAAGGTCCAGAATGAAGAATTGACACATTCATACAATGAAATTTGAGAAGACAAGTTCTTACAATCACGAAGTAGACAGAAATATCAAATTGCATAATTCAAGCAATGATCAAAACACAAGACCCTACCTGAATCTGATGCTAACACACAAACACCCAAGAATTGTGAGAATATTCGCCTCCAAAATCCGCGTCCAAATTCGTCTCTAAAAATGTTGTCTCCAATTCCTCCTCCAAGAATGAACCCCCAACGTTTGTGATAAGCCAATTTTCTCCTCAAACCGGGGCACTTAATTGTGCGTGAGTTAACTCCAATTAACCTTTCTTATCTTTTATTTTATTTTGCATTCATCTTTCATGCACATTAAGTTGATTTATTAAATAACTTTATTTAATATTCTACTTGACTTCTATTTTTAATCTTTATTACTTTTAATCCCATGCACACTTTATGAAATTAAAGTAACATTATTATTTTCACTTATTTTATCTTTTAATAAATTTTTTTTATTTAATCTTATGCATAAGTCATGCGAACTAGAATCTTTTATTAAATAATTATATTTTCACTTTTTAAATTATTTTAGAAACTAAATTGATAAAAGTATTTATTAACTCAAATAATAATAATATTTAGCATTTATTTAAAAATGAACTCTAAATATATTATTATTAAATTAACTAAATATTATCACGTTCTAAATTTAGACTTAAAGCTTTTATCTCCAAATTTAATTCCTTTCAATTAATTAATTTCTCAATTTAAATTAAAAAAATAATTAAATATTAAAATGTCATAATAATCTTCTATTAAATTAAATCATTAATTAATCGTTTTAATTAATTTCTTTTATATTTAAACTCATGCTTAGATCATGCGATCTAGAAACCTTTAATAATTTAATATTTTTTCCACTTTTAATTTATTTAAGAAACTTTAATTGATAAAATATTTATTAATTCAATTAATAATAATATTTAGCATTTATTTAAAAATGAACTCTAAATATATATTATTATTAAATTAAATAAATATTATCACATTCTAAAATTATACTTAAAACTTTTATTTCCAAATTTAATACTTTTTATTTAATTAATTTCTCAATTAATTAAATATAATTAAATATTAAAATATCATAATAATTTTCTATTAAATTAAATCATTAATGAATCCTTTTAATTAAACTTAATTAATAGAAAATACATCAAGGACTCATAAAGCAACATATGAAAACCCATCATAGAAGAACACATACTAAATCAAACAAAAAGGGTTATAATCACGAAATAACATCATTTGATGCATTCGGAGGGTACTTAACTCAGATACTTGTCCTAATTATCAATTAGGACAATTGGCTAAAGGGTTTAGGATTTGGACTTAAGAGTTTATCTCCCCTCTCTTACCATTGAGATAATGCGATAGGGTACGCTCATCCTGGCAATTCAGGGAAGTCGATACCCGGTACCTGCAACCTGCATAAAATTCACGCATGTACAGACACAATATTCTAAGCTAAACAGTTAATGGTAGGAAGTGGTGCATTGTGTAGATCCCGACTAGCAGGTGACTACGACTCCCTTCCTTAACCACATCAGAAACACCATACATAAAGAAAACAAACACGCACACCATACACATGCAGTATGGGGTAAGTATCCATAAGAAAGCACGTGTGATAATAAACCATATAACTAATCATCATTGATAATTGAAAACATTGAATAATCATCATACATGCATGAAATATAGAGTACCAAGTCATCTCATCATATAATAAATTGAGTGTAAAACAACATCTAATAATCTGAAAGTAATGCTACTAAACATCAAGTATAAAACTGGCCTAAAAGAGTTTGGCAATGAAGACTGAAATGCGACTTAGGGGCAGGCACTACAGAGGGATATTTTAGACTTTGGGGAGTTTTGGCTGGGCAGAGGGTTATTACATTATTGGACACAGGTGCCACACATAATTTTATTGATGCACGATTCGTGGAGAAGCGTGGAATCATTACTGAGGAGTTCGTGGGACTAAGAGTCAAGGTAGCTGATGGATACACTCTTCGTTGTGACAAGATGGTACAAGACCTACCTTTGCGCCTGAACAACTATGAGTTTAAGACAGACTATCATGTGGTCAACATGGGTGACATGGATATAGTACTTGGAATGCAGTGGCTTCATTCATTGAAGGTGGTTACCCTGAGACTAGAGGATATGGAGATACAATTCGAAGTGAATGGTAGGACTCATGTGCTTAAGGCTATCCGTAATGGAGACATCAGGACTATCTCATTTAGGTGGCTGGAGAGATTAACTAGGCATAATGATATAGAGTGGGCAGCAGTTTGTACTTTGACACCTACACAGGAGGAGCAACATAAGATGGAATATCATCCTGATATTCAGAAATTGAGGATTAAGTACGAAAAGGTATTCAGTGTGATTCCACCAGGCAGGCCACCGGACAAAGGCATTGAACATATTATTGAGCTAGAGGAAGGTGCTAAGCCTATCATGATCACACCATATGGACACCCAAAGTGACTCAAGGATGAGATCAAAAGGACCATCGAGGAGTTGCTAGCTATGGGGCACATCTGACCAAGTAAGTCACCTTTTGCATCTTCTATTGTTTTGGTAAAAAAGAAGGATGGAACTCTTCGGATGTGTGTTGGTTACAGAGAATTAAATAAGAGAACCATTAAGAACAGGTATCCCATTCCTCACATTGATGAGTTGATAGATGAATTGCATGGGGCTTGTTATTTCATGAAAATTGATTTGAGATCAGAATATCACCAGATCAGATTCCGTGAACAGGATATTGAGAAAACTGCTTTCAGATGTCATTGTGGGCACTTTGAGTTTGTAGTCATGCCTTTCGGCCTGACCAATGCACCTGCCACTTTCCAGTCCACTATGAACATACTTTTCCACCATCAGTTGAGGAAATTCGTGCTGGTGTTTTTTGATGACATTTTGATCTATAGCCGATCATGGCAGGAGCATCTAGATCATTTGGAGACAGTGTTGAGCATTTTACAGAAGGAGTCCTTGTATGCAAAAGAATCCAAATGTGACTTAGGGATGATCGAGCTGTTATATTTGGGACACATTATTAGTGCAGATGGAGTGCAGATGGATCCTGAAAAGATTCGCGCTATTGTTGATTGGCCTCCACCAAAGAACCTTACACAGTTGAGGGGGTTCCTTGGTTTATGTGGTTTCTATCGCAGGTTTGTCAGTGGCTACTCACGACATGCAGCTCCCATGATAGATCTACTGAAAAAAGGGGAATTTTTGTGGACTCAGAAGCCACAGGACTGTTTTATGAGATTTAAGGAGATAATGACTAAGTGCCCAGTTCTAGCATTACCTGATTTCACGAAGCCATTTGAGCTTCAATGTGATGCATCTGGAGAGGGAGTAGGTGTTGTACTTATGCAGAATAAGCACCCCATAGCTTATGAGAGTAGGAAGCTTAGAGGCCCCGAGTGTTCATTCAGTATATATGATAAGGAGATGTTGGCCATCATGCATGCTTTGGCCAAATTCAGACAATATCTTGTGGGTAGCAAGTTTTGTATTAAAACTGATCATAACAATTTGAGGCATTTCTTGGGACAGCGGGACCTGAATGATCGCCAGCAAAAGTGGGTAAGTAAGTTGCAGGCATATGATTTTGACATCTCATATGTCAAGGGAACTCAGAATGTTGTTGCAGGTGCTCTTTCTCGAAGGCCATACCTCACTCTTATGGTTCAGATATCAGAGGATTGGCGACACTTGATTATAGCAAAGTATGTCAAGGATACATAGGCCTCCGATATAGTGGAGGGAACAGTGATTGATACCAGATACACACATGTAGATGATTTAATCATTTACAAGAATAGGATTTACCTAGTCCCAGGATCGAAGGTTAAGCAACTGATTTTGAGAGCATTTCACGACTCACCGACAGTAGGCCATCCCAGGTACTTCAAGACTTACAGGTCAGTTCGAGAGCGGTTCACTTGGAAGGGGCTGAAAGCTGATGTTTTGCAGTACATTCGAGAGTGTCTTGTTTGCCAGCAAAACAAACAAGAACACACCTATCCGGCAGGGTTCCTA
The DNA here is from genome assembly GCA_028749045.1 of Cupressus sempervirens. Lineage (NCBI taxonomy): Eukaryota > Viridiplantae > Streptophyta > Pinopsida > Cupressales > Cupressaceae > Cupressus > Cupressus sempervirens. The sequence goes on from CM053786.1 coordinate 880,093,749, forward strand.
CAACCACTTCTGATCCCTGATAGGAAGTGGGAGTGCATCTCTATGGACTTTATCACAGGTTTTCCCAAGGTACAAGGATGGGATTGTATTTATGTGGTGGTAGATAGATTAACAAAATATGCTCATTTCTTTCCTATCACCACTACCCACTCAGCAGCTCAGGTGGCAGAGGTTTTCTTTCGGGAGGTTTTCAGATTGCACGGATTGCCTCGAAATATTGTGAGTGACAGGGATAGCTGTTTCATGAGTCATTTCTGGCAGGAGGTATTCCAGTTATGTGGCACAAAGCTTACACCCAACACTAGCTATCACCCACAAACCGATGGTCAGACAGAGATTGTGAACAAATGGGTGGAAGGGTATTTAAGGAATTATGTGGCAGCTCAGCAGCGAGCTTGGGTCAGATGGATATATCTCTGCGAGTATTGTTACAATACTACATATCACATCACTATACAGATGACACCCTTCATGGCACTTTACGGTTATGAAGCACCTAGTTTCTTGGATTTGTTGTTGGGCGACAGCCGGGTACCCAGTGCAGGAGAATTATTACAGGAGAGTAAGGATATAGTTGCTACTCTCAAAGATAATATTGCAAGAGCTCAGAACCAGCAGAAGCAGTATGCAGACCAGAAGAGGACTGAGCGTAGTTTTGAGGTGGATGATATGGTTTACCTCATGTTGCAGCCATACAGGCAATCGACTCTTAAGAAGAGTGGTGCAGAGAAACTCAAGCCACGCTATTACGGACCATTCAGGGTTATCAGATGAATTGGTGAGGTGGCTTATGAGTTGGAGCTTCCAGTAGACAGCAGGGTGCACAATGGGTTTCATGTGTCCCGCCTCAAGAAGGCGTTGGGTCTGAATGTGGTGCCTTCCGCAGTATTACCTCCTTTAGATGATGAGGGAAAATTGATTTTAGTGCCAGAATCCATCCTGGAGAGCAGAGAAAAGCAGCTTTGCAGAAGAGTGATCAGAGAATACTTGGTTAAGTGGAAAGACCTACCTGTTGAGGATGCTACTTGGGAGGGGGAAGCTATTTTGCAGCACCCGACGTTGAGATTGCTTGAGGCCAAGCAATTTTAGGAGGGGCGGACTGTAATGTCCCCTCTTTAGTTCGACATGACATTGATCATGGATTTTGCCTATTCTAGACTCTCGTAGGCAAATGGTGTGGAGAGAGAGTCAATTCTGTGGATCAGATGGTCATATCTTGCTCTTGAAGAAGTGTTAAGAGGTTATATTTTATTATTATTGGGGCCTACATGTTATAATTTTAAGTTGAGTTGCACTTTTTATTTTATAAAATTACTTTATTATAAAAAGTGCATTATAATGAGATTTTATAAAGGATGTTTCTAGAAGTTCTAGCAACTTCTTAGAAAAGTGAATAAATAGAGAGCTGGGCCTCTCATTTTGGACATGCTTGGATTTGAGATTTCTTCTACTTCTTCCATTGTGGAGCAAATTTGTAGTCTCTTGGGTCTGCAAATTATTATTTGATCTTTGGGAACGAATCACTCCCTTGGATTGGCGACTTTGAGGGTGTGAAATATCACCTGAATTGTTGCATTTGAGGAGTTGGTAATTCAGCCATCTCATTTGGACTTCATTGAGATTCAGTTATAAGGGTTTACTTTGGTTGGAATAAGGGTTTCAGTTGTGCCCTAGCATTTGTGGATTGATTAATAGGGTTTGAAGACACAGTTGTGCATTATTTTCAGACTGCCAGTCCAGGGTTTGGACCCACATTTTTGCTCATAACTCCTAATTGGTTTGATGGATGAATTTCTTATTTTAGGGGGTTATTCAGCAACCCTAGGCACCCAGATTTATTGTTTTTGGAGTGACAAAAAAATGCTGCAATATTTTTATCTAGCAGCCGTACTAGGCCGTACCTATACGACCCTGTCAATTGGGCAGTAGTAGCAATTTTGTGAGTCGGTTTGGGGCAGATTGTGAGATCTTCATGTGGCATTAATTTAGCATTCATATTCAGCAAAATTGGAGCTATTTCAGGTGCACAAACTGAAGTTTTGATTGCCAAAATATTGCATGTTATGGATTAGAACAGTCAGCATTGTCATTGCATAAATAGTTATTTCCAGTCATTAATAACTGTTGTAAAAGTTTTGTCCTTTGCATTCCAAATCTGAACTGGGTTATTGTTCATGTCATAACATTGCATTGTCAAGAGCTTGATGTATTAGAAGTGCATAGTTGTCTCTCATTGTAATCAGTTCTATTTGTTGTCATAAAATTAGAATTGCATTGGACTTCATATTTGAGTTTCATATTGTCATCTATCTCTTAGATTGGTAGTGTTCTAATTTGGAATTGTTGTTCATACATTATTGGCATCATATATTGAGGTTTCGTTGTACAACAATTAGTAATATTGCAGCCTTATTTGGTTACATTCCAACTGTTTGACAAAATTCCTAAGTCCAGTTTGAGGGTTTCAGTGGCCTTTATAGTAAGGGTCATTACAACTTTTATGATGTTTTTGGATTTGTTTGAAACATAACATGCAAAGCATACAACCAAAAATATATAAGAAAAGTTTAGATGGTGTGTGTCCCCTTCAAATGGGGAGGTTTTTGAACATTCAAGCACGTAGAACACACCAACAATCCTATAAGGCATTGACTAGGATATACAAGCTTAGCTAGGGGTGTCCTTAACATAAACAAGGTACGTGAGGCCCAAATCTATACATGAAAGATAATTATGCCCATAGCTACGAGGAGATGGTAACCCAAATCTCCACCTTCACTCCCCAAAGGTATAAAGTTCTTTGGGGCTTAGGCAATAGTGGCAAGATTTTTCTTCCAAGAGAGGTGTCTTTCAATTCACCTCCTAATATTTGTACTCTACTAGAATGCTAGAGTTGGGTTTGTTCCAAGGGTTGATGAAATCCCCAAGTAAGCGTCCTAAAAAAAAATGTAAAACAAGGCCACTTATTTCTTGTGCACTCAAGATCACCCAAAGGCAGAAGAGGAGTGAATACATTAGTGGTCTTGGGGTTAAAAGAAACTTTCTCTTTACCAATTGAAGCCTCCTAAAAAAAATGTAAAATAAGGCCACTTATTTCTTGTGCACTCAAGATCACCCAAAGTCACAAGAGGAGTGAATACATAAGTGGTCTTGGGGTTAAAAGAAACTTTCTCTTAACCAATTGAAGCTTAGATTTTCTAATTTTTTCTTGAAGACATTCATGTTTATAGCATACAATCTTCTTTCCAACTTGAAAATGTCATCAACATAATAAAAATCAAGAGTTTACCAACATAAGAAATTCAATAAAGGAAAAGTCAATTTCTTTATGCATCCAAGATTAAGTGTTTGTTTAAAGCACCAAATTGAAATGTTCATTGCAATGTTATTTGATTCCTAAGAATTAAAGATTTGATGAGATTCATTTTAAACCCAAATTGAAATGTGTATCATAGCATTGTTCTTTAACCTTTATGCATTCAAGAATGTACTTGACTAGCATGCATTCCAATGAAAGATGTGTTCTCTTTAGGGCACTCAAGAATGTATTTTAGCATTCATTCCAATGAAAAATATGTTATTTTTAACCCATGGCATTCAAGATTAAGTTTAGTGCATTCATTCCAATGATAGATTGTAAGTTACCTTGAGGCATTCAAGATTTAGTTTTGGATTGTTTTAGCTTCAAGGCATTCAAGAGTGTGTTGGATTTATCAAATTAATTGCAACATACATTCCAAGAAAAATGATTAAGCATTTGAGTTCATTCCCAAGAGCAATAAAATATTAAGGAAAACCTGCAAGAAAATTGATTAGTTATTTCTAGAATTCTCCAATCTACAAGAGCTACAGTAAACAACTTGAATTAGCCTCACAAAAAATCTCCAAAATGAAGGCTTTACTATGTGAAAATTTATTTGAACTTTTTTTGTTATTTTTTATATATGTAAATAAGCTTAGAATGACTCCAATCCTATGGAATGTAGGTAGAGACGACAAAACACAAAGATGACAAAAAAACATAAATGATAGAATAAAGGGAAAGTATGATATACTTGCTACTTACATTTGTAGATCACAGATGACAAGATAGGATTGCAGACACCAAAAATAGAAGATGATAAAGTACAAAAACTATGGAGATGACAATTTATAAAAATGACTAGTTCTCAACTACCCACAATGTAGATGACAAACTATAACTCAGAGATGATGAAACTATGGAGACAACAAAATAGATTTAAAAATAAAAAATAAAATAGGTAGAGACACCAAACTATAAAGATGACAATATGTAGAGATGATAGAATGAAAAAATAAATGATTTCTTTTTTGGCAATTTTTTTGGGTTGAGGGTGGAGACGTGAAAATGCAGAGATGATGATCTGTGGAGATGACAAAATGTCTATGCAGATGACACAATCTCCTAACAAAGATGATAGTGCATGATTTTTTATGGAAAAATTCAAGTTTTTTTACTAGATTTTAGAAATGGAAAGGGACATGGGTCCCATTAGGCATGCCAAAATGTGTATGCAATGACCTAACTTGTCAAGAGCATGTGTAAACAAGAACACATTAGTAGCATGTGCATTCAAGATTTAAATAAAATTGATAAACCACTAAGTCTCCTTGACTTTTAAAACAAACTATGCAACCAACAAAGTAGAGTCCTCACCTAACCTCAAAGCAGCTCAACAAGGGCACCCATAAGAGGCCTTGTTGGTGTGCTTAAGTGTGAGGGATGTAGATGTCCTCTCTGAAAACACAACTATTGAATCCCTTGATTATGAAATGAAATGATGAACATGCAACTAAACTAAATGATGAAGAATGCTTCAAGAGATGGCTATGGAAGCAACCATTCTTAAGAGTAATTAATGGATAATGGAGATGGATTTAATAAGAAAACCTAAGAGTAAAATACTACCATGAATATGAAAAAAAATGCAAGAAATAAAAAAATACCAAAGGGTTAGTAATAATGCATAAATAAATCTCTAAAAGCTTTAGAACTATACTAGCATGATAACAATGCAAATGAGGGAGATGTAAAATGCTTGAGACAAGGGCTCTATTTATAAGTTTGAGAGAGGTCTTGGGGAGGTTGCATCTATGTGGCATCCACATAGGTGCCACAAGGGAGACACATGGGCTAAAGGACAAGCCATGAAAAATTTAAAAAGAGCATTTAGTGGTCAAGAGGCTCAAGGTGTGCTCACACATGTGTGAGCAACCTTGGGGGAAGGAGTGGGGGGAAAATGTGTAGGAGATGTAAGAGGCATAAATAAAGTGGAAGGTTTATTGGATCAAGAGCTTCTCACACATGTGTGAGAAAACACTTAGGGGCTAAAAGATGTTTAAAAGGGTGTTTAAGGTAAATAAGTGGGATTAAGTAGTGGGTACACTTATAGGGATGAGAGTGATGGGTGTAGACTAGGTTTTAGGATAGGATTCAGTTAAATAAGATTTGACTTAATCATAGGATTTAAGAATTCAATAAAGTGGATGGGATTAAATAAATTGAATTTATTTAAAAGGGGATTTATGGTGCACTTATGCATTAAATGAATTTAATACATTAGGGGCAAGTATTTAAATTAAATTTGAATACATTAGTGAAATGAACTTATTTAATTAAATAAATTTAACTAAATAAGTAGAAGAATATGACAAATATAATTAATTAATTAATAATTAATTATAATGTCATGAAAATTATTAAATAAATTAATATAGTGTTTAGGACAATTTTAAGTGTCTACAATAGGAGAAGAAAGAAATCCCAGATTTGATCTAGAAGTGACACATGTCGACTTGAATCTCCATCCTCTACTACTAAAAGGCCTCTCTCTTCTCTCTACAACCAAAATCTAAAAGGAATCTCATTATTGAGCTTCAACAAACTCAAAATATCTTCTCCAAGTGATGAGAACCTTCATTCTGATAAAAACATCAGATAGGCATCTAAAATATTGATAAATCCTTCACTAAACTAACTTGGAGGTGAAACAAAATTACTAGTTGCATCTCCAATAACTTTGGCACACATCTACTTCACCAATTCACCAAAAAAACCAAGTCTAAACCACCCTACCACAATATAGTTGAAAAATAAGCACCTAGGACAAAACCCTAATATCTCATATATATTGCTTCATGTTCAAATAAAAACTAAAAATCTAGAAAGTTCATTTTGAGAGTTTTCTATCAGTATATGATAATCCTATGTTTCCTGATCAGAGATTCCCAGGAGATCAATTTAAAAATTAGGCTCAAACATGATTCTCAAGACTGCATTTTTACAAAAAAATAATCCTTGGCCTATGGTTAAAACTTTATTATACAAAATTTTTGTATTTAAAAAATTGCACATACTTTTGGAGGGAAAAAAAAATTAGAATTCATGCACTTTTTATTTTTCCCTCTAATTTTGTATCTAAGTTAAACTTGGGTTGGCCAAATTTTTACACATGTCACAAGGTTATTCATCTAACGTAGGCTTTATCACTGCCACCTGGGGACCATGTGGCACCCTTAGATTGGTCCACACATCACCACCTCTCATCTAACACATTGCCACATGATGACCTTTGATTGGATCTTCTATGTATGGTCACTGCCACATGGCATCATCTAATTGGATGAAACTATTCTATCATCACCATCTGGGCGCACTCCCACATGGATCCCCATCTCTTTCTTTCTTTCCTTAACTACCTTGCATCTTCAAATTGTGAGAATGTGCCAGCCATTCATCTCGCCACATGTTAGCATCCTACACATTCCTCCTGCTCAGTGACACATCACCACCCACTGGCACATGTTAGCATGCCACTTTCCCACTTTCTTTAATAATCTTACATCCTCATAATGTGGGCAAGTGATGACCATCAATTCTTCCATGTGTTGTATTCTTATATCATCAATCTTTCTTGGAACCATGTCATTGATCCTTAATATATGTGCCAAGCTCAAAGACAGATGCCACATGTCACATTGTGAATGTTTCCTAGGTGCCACTTGTCATCATTTGGTTGGTTGTTAGTCCACCATACTACTACATTACCATGCATATTTGATTAAAAAAGTCCTTGTAGTCACCAAGCTAGCAGGGGTCCCGAACCCTTAAGCCTTGCATCTCAAAAGCACATGTCTCTTTAGACATTACAATAGATGGCATTACCATATAAAAATAGGTGAAAGGTCTCTCACTTAGTCAATGTGGGATCATTTGCTTCAATCAAAAGGAAAGAAACTTCCTATGCCCAATTCTATCTACACAAAATACCTCTCTTAAGATTCTCATGGGCAAGAATCCTATCAAGAATTGGCTTGGGTACAAGGAAGCAATCCATGTGACTTTCTTTGCAACTGCTACCTATGTAATGTGTCCATGATTGGCAATGGGTACTCAAATGTCACTTGATTTTTTTTTGATTTGTCCATGACATCTGATTGATGATAAATTTTAGCTATATGCTTTGCCAAATTATGGTTTGGATGATTTCATTTAGGATCTTTGTAGTGGTTTCCAAATCATACTACATCCCCTTCAAACACTTTCTTCTCCATCCATGGTCATGCCAAAACCCACAGTTCTTACATCTTATGTAGGTAATGGTTTGTGGATTTAGGCAACATAGTTATGTAAAGTACACCATGTTCCAAGGGTTAAAATTGCAATCCACCATAAGAATTTCAATCACATCAATCCCCTTTTCATGAATAAAAACTACAACTTATATGTATAGCTCCTTAAAATGCAAATCTTGTTCAAAGAATCATGTCAGACTTACAATGTTAACTGGCCTTGGTGATGTCTATTTGGATTTAAAATTAGGCCCCCAAGTCTTCATTATACCCATACACAAAAAAGGAAAAGTGTTTGGCATGACAGTAAATAAGAAGGAAGATTTTTCGTGGGAGTCTTTTTAGAAAAACTTGATGCAACCTACTTTAGAATTGCCATCTGATGTTTCTCACAACTTTCACCTACTGGAATCAAGATTTCCTCTTTAGAAACCTCATCATTACAATGCAAATACTGCTTTGAACCCCAAACTAGAGGAGGTAGTGTTGTGGAAGGTTCAGCTTGTCAAGAGCTTGTGCCTTCTCTAAACTATTAAGAACCTATAGAAAACATAGCTGGCATAGAAGCATAGCAAATATTCTAGTTTCTAAATAAGATGAAGACTTCTTCCCATAAATAACTACATTGTCCCCAACCCTCATATTAAATTCATGTAAACTTCTATCAATATCAACATCATATTTTTACACAAAAGATCTCATAAAAGTTTCGTATACATGGCTTGTTCCCTTTGTCTCTGGATACCATAGTGATGTAGGAGCATCCTAGGTTTCCTTTTAATCTTGTACCTTTTTTCTTTCTACTACTTGCTACTGAGTTCCAATTTCTAGTTGCTACTGAGTTCTAGTAGCTTTAGTTGCTACCGAGTTCCAGTTTCTAGTTGCTACCGAGTTGCAGTTGCTAGTTGTTACCGAGTTCCAATTGCTACTGAGTTCTAGTTATTACTAAGTTCCAGTTGTTATCTTCATGTGCTGAGTTATCTTGTTTATGCTGAGTGTCTACATTTTGGACGTGACTTATCTGAGCTGACTTGCAAGATTGATTTCATTCGTGGCATTTATGTTAAGATCTTTTGTTGGGATGAGTCTAGAATGTTTTTGGGTCAACCTTCCTCTTATGTAATGTTCTAGAATGTTCTCTAAGTTATTTTGGCAAGTATAAATAGAGATTTTAGGCATAGAGCCAAGTAAGTTTAGGAGGAGAAGAAGTTTTAGAGAGAGTAGAACTAAAAGTGTGAATTTGCAGTTAGATCTTTGAATGTGAATGTATTTGTAATTAGCCGTAAGCTAGAAGGCCTTACAGCTGGGCATATATGAAGATATTTTAATGAATCAATAAATTAATTCACTCCTCTTCCTCCTTTGGTTGTTGTTCCTTGTGTTTTCTTCCATTGTGTTAACTCTTGTAGGGTGGTTTGGATAGCTAGGTGATCCTTTGGCCCTAGTTATTCATCCTATTTGTCTGCATCACATAGATACAAAATGAATACAATTTTATCTTCACCATACATGAGTAACCATGAAACAAAAGTACTTAAAACTCTTTCAAGTATTGTAAGTGCTACAATCATGATCCAATAATGGCACCAAAAAATGAGTTGCTCTATCTCCAACTTATTTTTCAAAAAATATCTTGAATGATGGATATGCATAACCAAGTATCAATATGATTATTCTAGTAACAAAATAAGTCATTGTTCAAATCTAATTTTTTTTATTGTATCAAAGTTCAGTACTCTTTAACTTTTACATGAATGTATCAAGAACAATCTAGCTACTTCAATTGAAGATGAATCTAGTGCCCATTGTTTACACAAGGAAGAAGATCTTCTTTAAAATGTGATTCCAATCATTGTTTCACACTCAATCTTTAGATGTTAACAACCTTTAGCAAAGTAGCATTGCTCCTCTTAAGAGATTACAATTTTGTTTATACATAACTCCTAAAAATCACCATATGTCATCTAACCCAATATGAGTGGTATGACATATGACTAGGGAATGATTGCATCCTCCAATGATAGGCACCAATGCTATTAGGATCATCACAAGATCATAGGAATCAAAAGATCAAAACCATTTTCATCTCCTAAGACATCTTTACTTTGCAAATTTCACCTTAGTAATTTGATGAAGTTAGTTGGGCCCCAAAGTGGGTCCAGCTAAAAAAACTATTTTCAAATGACTAAACTATCAAATTGATTCAAAGAGAAAATAATACTAACTAGATTCCAAAAAAATCATTTCTTTATGATTTTAAAACTCTTTTTTCACCCTTTTACAAACTATAATTTTCTTATAGGAAGGCTTTGAAACTAGCTTTAAAATACTCACCAAAACCAATAACCGAGCCCTAAGATTTGACATATTGATTATTTGTTCCAAATTATTGTACCCTATCAAATTTCATCTTATGATGACATCTAGGTTAGGAGATATTGACCATCAAAGATGTCTTCTCTGAATTTCCTACAAACAAACATATCAAAAAACAAGAAAATGCATTCGATTTTGGCTTCAAAAATAGGTCAAATGGATACTTAGGGACATAAAAACTAGGGCATTAGTTCATTATCATAAGGAGACTATAAATATGTGATTTAGGCTCATGAAGTATAACCAAGTGCATTTGGAAAGTAGTCAAAGTGGGGTATTCAAAATTGCAGGGTTGGGAACAATCGCAAAATAACAAATTTCACAAATGGAATGAACCTGGAAAAGTGTGCAAATGGATTTTTCAAGACTTGAAAATTGGTACACTTAAAGAATTTTTAGGGTTGAATATAGTGGTACAATTTTTTTGGTCTCATCTATCATGGATTTAAAGTTATGACATCCCAAATAGGGCTACCAATCAATTTGCACCTTTAGACACTAGTAAAACTTTATAAATTACATTTGGAATCGTGTGTGAGAACTAGTCAAATACATTCATTATAGGCTCATATCTAAAACATAAAAAATTTCTAACCTCTATAATGTATTACTAAACAAATTTTATCATTTCAATCAACTGGGTCAAAATTGTAACTGGTCAAATGAGGCTTCCTAGAATTTCGAGCAAAATGCATTAGCATGACAACAATAAACATCCAACTTTGAGGGATTCAAACCCTAGTAAAAACATATCAAATGGCTTGAAATTTTAAACATAGGTTCAATGATATGTATACTAAACACTTTAAAAGTGGTAAGCCATGAATCTTTACTAGGTACAATATGTTCAATTGCAAGCTAGCCTAATGTTGTTTGACACAAGAAAAAATGCAAATTTAAGCAATGCTCAAAATAAAACTACATGGAATGACTTGGAATGGAAATTTATCAATATGGGATGAATGTATATGCTAGATTCAAGGTGTTAGAACATAAAACACCTCATATGCCTCAAAATGAAAATGGGGTACACGTGCAAGAAAAGAACTTATATGGGCTCAATTTGGTTCAAATTTTAGAATGGTACTTAAAATCAAGGATATAATTTTGACTCCCAAAAGATACCTTCCCCACTAGGTTTTTCCTTTGGCCAGAGTTTCTCTATTGAGATAATATTGAAAGCATAAATGTTGATGATATTCCTATAGGGGAGTATTGTAGATATGTTACTATGATGATATGTTACATTCATGACTAAATTTGTCATTGATGTCAACATAATAGTCTTTTGTGGTATCTTATAGAAGAACAACAGAAAGATCAAGTTGGTAGATGGATAGTTGAGCATTATAACATTCCAAGGTTATGGGAGATACTTCTAAGGATCTAGTATATGTTGTGAATGTCAAAAGAAGAAATGATAAGTTTAGAAGAAGTTATGTGAATTTTGGTGATGTTTGTCTTGAGATGAAGTTTACATAGACATGTTCTAGTAATCTTATTATATCTCTTAGAAAAGTTGTTATTCTAAGAATCAATGTCAATGAAATTAAGAAGACATGTTGGTGATGATATGGTTAAGTTTTTTGGTCATGATGACGCATCTATGAAAAGTTACTCAAGTTGCAAGGTGGAAGATTAATGTTATCACTAAGTGCAATGTGTTCTTAATATGGTCCTATAATAATTAATTGAGAAGGTCTAACAACTGACTCAAGGAATTTTTTTGAGGACTCCATATAAAGGAAGGATATTTTCCTTTTTCATGGTATGGTTTTATGATTAATGAAAAGAAACAGTAAGTGTGAAATGTGAAGTTGAGCAGAGTAGTGCAAAAGTGAAGTAAAATTCATTACCGAGGTTTTGCTAAGTGATCCAAGGATTGACATTTGGATCTAAGGTTTGTGGCCAAGTCTACAAGGTCTAACAGTGATTGGTTCAATTGATAGAATGAAGGAAAAGATAACATAATAGTAAAATTCCTGTTTGAGTAGTGAACTCTTCTTGTAGTTAAAATTCCATGTTTGAGGAGTGGGCTCATCTTGCATACATTGCACTACAACTCCTAACAGGGTTAGAATCTCCTAACAAGGATTCAAAGTCTTCTAATAGGGACTCATATGTACTAAATGTTGTAATAGACTCCTAGTAGGGTCCATCCTTTAAAAATGAATATTTATATTAGTACATCAACTTGTGGGTATCATTCTCATTGGGGTTTTCCCTATGATCAAGGGTTTCCCTAGTCAACACATCTAGTTTAATTGTCTATTTGCAACTTTGTATAGTTTCTATTTACTTTGGTTGAATGGTTAAGTTTATTTAAAGAAGATACATGTTTTAATTGTTGGATAACTAACTAACCCCACTCCCCCATCTTAGTTATCTTGGTGTACTATTGTTTCTAACAATTGGTATCAAAGCATTAGGTCTTTGAAGATAAATTTTAACAACTTTGGGAGATCCATGGAAAGCATGTTCAAAAAATATAGTCCAAAGTTTGATGGAACAAATTGTGATAACTAGAAGGAAAAGATAAAAACACATCTACTATGTATGGGTTTGGGATATTGGATCTTAACAAAAATAGTAGACAATCATTGCTGAAAATGATTTGGAAACTTGTACTGAAGCAAAAAGAGACCTTTTTATGTATGACAAGAGAGCAAGAGAAACACTATTGACTACACTTCCTAAAATTGAATACAATCAAGTAAAATCACTTGCTACTCCACATTTGATTTGGAATGCTTTGGAAAATAGTTTTGAAGGTGGTGAACATTCTAAGAAATTGAGATTATAAAGTTAGGTTTGTGCATTTCAAGATACTAAGATGATGGAAGATGTAAGAACATATGTAGGCATAATATCATAAATTATTGCAAGTATTATATCTCAAGGAGGAACCAAAGAATATGATGAGGTTATATGGAGGATATTGAAGAGCTTAAGACCTCCATTTTAACCCAGAAATTTAGATGATATAGTTGCTGATATCTTGTACCACATATTTCACAAAGAGGACATTGCTTGGAAGACTTGAACTAGTAAGAATGAGCTTAAGTAGTCCAAAGAAATAACCACAACATAGATAGCCTTTAGTGCCTTGAATATTCAACCTAGCTTATCAAGAAGTACAAGTGCTATAGGAAATTTTTCTTGTAGCAACAGATCTAAGGAAGATAGAAAGATTGAAGCAAGAGTAGCCCTTCTAGTAAGAAGAGAAAAAGGAGGAAAGAAAATCTTTAAATGTTGGACTTGTGATGAATATGGTCATTATGCATCTAAGTTTACTATTAGAGAGAAAAAGTAAAAAGGAAATTACAAACCTAGAAAAGATAGAGAGTATTTGTATGCAAATGAAGAAAATGATCCCAATGATCAAATAGTGAGTGCTGGTCATGATGAGATAGGATTTATGCCAATTAAAGAAGAAAGTTTAGAAAAGATAGCTTTGGTATTACAAGTTGAAAATAAATCTGATTGGATAATTGAAAGTGGTTGTTCACATCATATGACTAGTGATATGAAAAATTTCACTAACTTCAAAAGTCAGGATGGAGGCATTGTTAGAGTTGAAAATAATGCAACATGTCAAGTTGAAGGTAATGGATCTATAACTCTTGATGATGAAACTAACACTAAGGATGTATATTTTTTTGATGGTTTGGAGCACTATCTTTTGAGTGTTGGACAACTAGTAGACAAAGGCAATCAATTGTAGTTCATAGAGAAGACATGCATGATCAGAGACAAAGATGAGAAAGTAATTGGAACAAGAACTAGATCTAGAGGTAATGTATTTATGTTGAATCCTACTGAAATGACATGATTGTTTACAAAAGTAGATGATAGTTGGTTATGGCTGTTAGAAATGCTTTAGAATAATTGAGAGGGGGGGTGAATTAGTTATTCAAGGTCCAAATGATCAATTAAAACTTTTTCATCAAGCAAACTAAGCCTATTAAACTGTTCATTCATTCCAAGCTTAAGCTTTCCTACTTAGCAAGTTATTGTAAATCAACATGCAAGCATAACACATGAAAGATTAACACATAACATAGTGATTTACATGGAAACCCAATTTGGGAAAAACCACCAATAACATACTACTCAATTCTCACTCTCTAAAGTGATGCCCTATGAAAGGTCTACCCTATTAAAGGCTATGACACATTGTTAAATGTGACTTGGTTAAAGAATTTAACCACCCTATTAAAAGTGGGTCTGGTTAGAAGACTTTAGAACATTCACTTGGAATGTCATCTTGTCAAAGGATTTACAAATGGCTATTAAACCAACTTAAGTCCATAGGATTTTAGCCTAACTGATACAATTGCTAGAGAGTAACAATAAGGGGTTTTGACCTAATTACAATTCACAACTTATCTTGCAAATTTTAGATCTTTGTTCAACTCTCAACATTTGCCTAGCTTTCAATCTCTTTAGTTCTGATAGTTTGTCCTCCTCTCAAGCTTTGTCTCCTTGAGTCTCCATGGTTGATATAGCAGTGCAATCTCCTATATGACCACTTATTGAAGTAGAGTCTCTATTCTCCATTCTTCCTTCTCCTTGACACCTTTCAACCACCTCACAATTTGGCACCCCAACAACTATTACTTCTTGACCTATGAATCCTTAAATAGAAGTCTAGAATTGCTTTTCCCACTCCATTCTTCCCTCCTTTAATTTTAGTTTGAATGGATTAGGTAGGATTCATTGAATCTAACCCATATCTTGTTCCTTCTAGAAACATCATGAAGAATCCTCTTGAATTCACTAAAAAATGGTTTACATAAAATTTTGTGCCACTAGCTCATCATCCTTATCCTCCATCTAGTTCACAAAATTCAAGGTAACAAATTTGTCAACTCAGATCTAGTGAATCTTTAACTTTTCCAATAATGCAACAACTCAACACTATTGAAATTCTGGTTCTCAACATAGACTGTGTTACTCAGCATCAACTATGTTTTACTGATGCTCGACACCCACTGTGGATTCACTTAGCATCCACTAAGTCTTACTAATGCTCGAAACCTATTACTTTGCTTGGCACTTGAACATGCTAGGCTCCTTCTGTATCAGTTGGCACACACACTAGATTTTTCTTTTTCTTGACACTAACTAAAAATTTGCTTAGCTTGAACTAGCTTTCTCGACACTCACTCATGAACTTAATTAAGCTTTCTAGAGAACCTTGTTAAAACTTATATTTCTAAAGTTTCTAAGTGTGGCCAACCTTTGTATCTTCAAATATATTATCAATATATCATTTTACCATTGTCTTAACTAATCCTTGAACGTCATTACAAAACCATAACTCAACCTTTCCTTAGGTAATTTTGTTACATCTTGTTGATTAAATCCTCTTCATCAATCAACTAAGTGATAGTAGTTGGATCTTATAAGAAAATGTCATTCCAAAAAAAAGTAGATCTGACATCAATGAAAAAATAATGACTGAAACTTTCTTTATCAACAATCTTCCTCTTTGCAATCAATCTTCTTCTTTCAATGATTTTTTCAATCATATTTCCAACAATCTCCCTCTTTGGCATTGATGACAAACCAAATTGATCAACCAAGTTATCAAAATGCTAACTAGGTTAAAACAATAAATCAAATGCCTGAAAGAAAACTTCTTTTAAAACTATTCATTTTATCAGCAACATAAGTTATCATATGACTCCTTCTGAGTTCTTTAACTAATAAACTATCTTCTCCCTTTTTGTTCTACTATTCCTTTTCTTGATTCTTATCTGCATAGTTTTCTCCCTTTGAACTACTATATCCCTTTGTGTTTGTTTTCTTCTATTTTCATTTTACATAGTTGAACATTCTTTTTCTTTATCTCTTTTTTGTGGCTTACCAATGTTCACTTTGATCATGTTCTGGTATCAGCTACTTCTCCCTCTACTAATTTGATCCTATAGATTTGATCAGTTTCTTGTTATTCTCCCTCTTTCCATTTGAATGTTGTTGATTAGTTTCTTCTTACTTCTCCCTCTTTGACAATAATGCCAAAGACAGTGTTTTAGCATCTTAACATGCAAGTGTAGCATTTGCAAGTACTCCAATTTCTCCCTCTGTCACCTTGCTTGTGACTAATTTGAAACTTTAGCACTTTGATTACTTCAAGCATTATCCTAAAGTAAATATCCTCTGCATCAATTTGCAATATATCAACAATTAACTCATTTGATGTAGAGCAGTCTTTCTTTTTCTCAAGTAGCCTTGGCTAGGGGTATCACCCCTAGTTTACCTTTAAGATACTCAAAATAATCTTTAGGTAGTTATTTTGTGAAGATATAAGCAATCTATTTCTTTGAGGTGACATATTCCATCCTTACTTGCTTATCTTCCAACAATTCTCTTACATAGTGATACTTAATTGCAATATGCTTTGTTTTGGCATGCATCACAAGATTCTTTGATATGTTGATGCCACTTGTGTTATCACAATAGAGTATCATAGGTTTAGTTACCTCTTCCTTCATACCTTGCAATAGATGTTTGATCCATACAATATTAGTGCATTTGATAGTAGCAACAACATATTCAGGTTCTACTGTGGACTGTGAGGTACAACTTTTCTTTCTACTGGTCCAAGTAATAAATCTTTTACCTAAGAAAATTACTCCTCCACTAGTGCTTTTTCTGTCATCAATATTACCTCCCCAATATGCATCATTGTAGGCCTTCAACTCAAACTTTTCACTCCTCTTTTATTATAAACCAAAGTCATCAATTCCTTTTAGGTACCTTAGTATTATTTTCAGTGCCATCAGATGATTTTCTCTTGGGTTAGTAGAAAATCTTACCACTATTCCAATAGCTAATGCAATGTGTAGTCTAGTATGCACAACATATTGTAACTTTTCAATCATTGATTTATACATTGTCTAATTCACTTCAGCTAACTCATCATTCTTAGATAACTTATGTCCTATTACTATTGGTATACTAAGTAGTTTTAAATCTTCTAGTCGAAATGTCTTAAGTATCTCCTTGATATATTTTGATTGGGTCACAAATATGCTATGCTTCAATTGATGTACTTGCAATCCAACAAAGAATTTGATTTCTCCAAACATTGACATCTCAAACACATGTTTCATTTTATCAGAAAAATCTTTGCATAGGACATCTTTTCCTCCAAATATTATATCATCAACAAAGATTTCAGATATGAAAATACCTTTACCTTTTTTTGCCTTGATGTATAGATTGTTGTTGTCATCTATTCTCTCAAATCCTATCTTTATGAGATATTTGTGCAGTCTCTCATACCATGCTCTAGGTGCTTGCTTCAAACCATAGAGTGCTTTATGCAATTTGCAAACCATATCCTTTTTTTTGTCATCAAAAAATTCCTCTTGTTTTTCTATGTAAACTTCCTCTTCTAGTATTTCATTTAGAAAAGTAGATTTTACATCCATTTGGTAGACTTTGAAACCTTTATAAGTAACATATGCAAGTAGTGTTCTTACTCCTTCCATTCTTGCAATAGGGGCAAATGTTTCCCCATAGTCCAGTCCTTTTTCTTGTGCATAACCTTTGTAGACTAGTTTGGTCTTGTTTCTTGTTATCTCACCATTCTCATCAAGTTTGTTTCTAAAGATCCATTTGGCACCAATTACATTTTTATCAACTAGTCTAGGAACTAGAGTCTAGAGTTTTTTCTTCTCAATATGATCTATCTTCTCTTCCATAGATTTATGCCAATTATTATCTTGTAGTGTATCTTTTACTATTTTGGGCTCAATCTTGCTCAATAAGCATGATTCATTCCTTAGTTTGTTCCTTGTCATTGGTCTGGCATCCTTGTCACCAATGATTTATTCTGCAGGGTGGTGTCTTCTCACATACTTGGCTAGTCTTGGTTCTGTCCTTTTTTCCATGATTGGTCCTTTAGCTTTAGATTTACTTTGCATAGCACCATCTAGTATTTCATTATCTCTTTCATGTGTACTAATTTTAGAATTAGAATTTGCATTTTCTTCATTCTACAACTTAGCTTCTAAATGCAACTTGGCATTCACTGGCTATGACTCGACTGATACTAAGATTTGTTGTTGATTGCCTACTTGATTTTTAGCTTCATCTTCAATAGTCATTCCTTCATAGAAGTTTTAAAAAGATCTATAGTCTTCTAGTTTCATGGATTCATCAACTTAGACTTCTGCATGCTCATGAAAATTTACATTTGCACTCTCCATAATTTTGTTAGTGTTAGTATTCAAACACTTATATTTTTTTCTTCTAGTGGACTA
Source organism: Cupressus sempervirens (assembly GCA_028749045.1). NCBI lineage: Eukaryota > Viridiplantae > Streptophyta > Pinopsida > Cupressales > Cupressaceae > Cupressus > Cupressus sempervirens. The sequence continues at coordinate 880,111,994 of CM053786.1, forward strand.
TCCAAGGAATATTCCTTCATCACTCTTTGCATCAAACTTGTCATTCCTAATATCCTTAAGAACATAGCATGTACAACCAAATACTTTGGGAATTTTTTACATTAGGTGAGTGACCATACCATAGTTAAAAAGGTGTTGCATTTGTACCTTTCTTGACTTGAACTTGATTCAAGGTGTAGAATGCAGTACTTACAAACTTCTCTCTAGTACTTTAGAGCAACATTTTTCTCCATCATTAATGTTCTGGCATAGTCTATTACTAATCTATTCCTTCATTATGAAATTCCATTTTGTGGGGGAGTTCTTGGTGCTAATATTTTACTGTTGATTCCTTTATCATTACAAAATGTCTCCTATTCTTTTGATGTAAACTCTCCTCCTCTGTCTAATCTTAGACACTGCAAACTCTTTCCTGTTTCCTTCTCAACCCTGGCCAAATACCACTTAAGAATTTGAAATGCATCAAATTTTTTCTTTAAGAACATGGTAGTCATCATCTTAGAATAGTCATTCACAAATTGAATTATGTATCTATTTCTTTGGTAGCTTTGTACTTCTATTAGACCACATAAGTCAGTATGCACTAAATCTAGTACTTCTTTGGAAGTGTAATCTTTGCTTTTGAAACATGACTTGGTCATCTTTCCTAGTTGACGTTGTTTGTACATTGTATTTTCAGGCTTCTTTAGCTTAGGAAAACCTTTGACTTTCTTCTTTTTGTTGATGCTAATTAGATTGTCAAAGTTAAAATGACACAACCTTTTTATGCCATAACCAAACATCATCAAGTCTAACAATAAGACAAGTTTCATCTTCCATATCTAGGTAATATAGATTACTCCAAGATTGTTCACCTTATCCTATCAAATTTCCATTAGTATCATAGATTTTAGCAGTTTTATTTCCAAATTCTACTTTGCAACCTATATTGCCTAACTTTGATATACTCAACAACTTGTAGTTTAGTCCTTCAACATAGTATGCATTATCACATGTTATTTTCTTTGTAAGATTGAAATAACCTTTTCCTTTGATTTGACATGGAGCATAATTTCCAACTCTAACACTATTTCCATCATACTAGGTAAAGGTAATAAACTTACTTTTATCTCCTATAATGTGATGTGAGCATCCACTATATATGGTCCATTTTGTATTCTTGTTCACATAGGTTACTAGTGTTATTGCCTCATCTTCTTCTAACTCATTCCTCATGGCTACACAAACTACCTCATCATCATTCCCAATAGAATCTTCTTTAATAATGTATCATCTTTTTCCTTTCTCTTTGAAATCTCTGCTATCATCTTCTCTTTTGTTCTTGTACTTGTTTCCTTCTTTGTAGTTCTTCTTCTCTGCACACCTTGCAGCAATATGTCCTACTTTATTGTAGTTAAAACAAATGATAGGTAGCTTACCTTTGAATTTACCTTTACCTCTATAAAATCTTCTAGCCAATAATGCTTCCAATTGTTCCACATCTTCCTCATATGTGTTTCTGTCACTGGATGCATGCATTCCTTTTCTACTCTTCTTCTTTGAATTCACCTCCTTAATATCTTTCAATGATAGATAGTGTTGGTCTGACTTTTTGTGTAGTAGAAGTTTTCAGTTAAATCTTAGAAAGGTCAAATGTTCTATTCCTAAGTGAAGCATAGGGTTTTGGATAAATCATCCGTAAGAAATAATCGTCATATAAAACCTATATCATCTCTATTCATAAATTGTCGAGCGCAAAATTTTGAATTTTCAAAAGAGACGAATATGCTGTTACATTCCTTTTCTTTTCTCCCGGGTTACCTTTCTTCCTATTTGTCCCAACCATCAGATCCAACTAGATCTAACATTGGCGTTACCTCACTATGACAAGTTGCATGCTTATTAAGTATAGCGAGGTAATGAGTATTGAGTATTTTAAGCGGTGGGACCGTAAAGTGAAGATACGACGATCGGAGATTTGCTTATTAAATGATTTATTGTGTAGGTACACTTTGCAAGTTATCGTCCAAAAAGGATAGGGACCCACTAGAATATCTGACATCAGAGCTGGAATGATGGTTCTTCCAGACGTTTTGCCACCTCACTATTAGAAAATTCAGGCACTTCGTCGTTAGCGAAGTAGCGAGGCCACGTGAAAATCTGAAGATGATGACATTGCATCTTGCTTGTATCATAATTACACTAGGTGGCATGACCAGTCATAAATACCGTTGTCAGAATCAGTTTTAATTGACAGAAGTGATTGCTGGGTAACCCTTGCATTTTTCGGCACGAAATCCTTTTAAGTGCTGGAGCTCGCTACCTCGCTATCGAAAAATTTAGGTGCTTCACTGTTAGCGAGTTAGCGAGGCCTCGTAATGTGGTCAAAGATCAGCAAGATCTTTGGTGACGTAGAATGACAGATGACTATGATAAATTTGGACATGTGCCAACTATGCAAAGATCTGGTTCTCATTAATGCCTATCTGACTGAATGTACAAAAAATCCTGAATGTCAGCTTGAAGTGGATCAATGGAGCTCGTTACCTTACTATGAAAACTTGCATGTTTGTTAAGCCATGCGACATAGCAAATATAAATCAGGAGATCTTGTGTTGCTTCTTCACCTTTGATTTGGTAAGTGATCAATGGTTGTCATCTCCTCGCTATGAAGAGTTGCAAGGGAGATAATTATAGTGAGTTGGGCCCGCCGCCTTCTTTCTTAAGAAGCCCTGTAGCATATCTTTCGATCATTTCTTGATCTGATCAACGATTGTCGCTGCTTCGCCATGGCAAGGTGCTTGTTCTTTATGCATAATAAAGTAGCAACATGTTGACACATGTTCTCTGTCGTCAGTGGGTCCAAATATAAGTGCCATCAAAGAAAGAATTCTGTACGTGGCAAGTTCTCATTGGGTAAAATAACTGGCATGGCAAGTATAACCCCTAGTTGTTCTCTTTGTACCACATGATCGTAGGATCTTTGAAGATCGACGACGCAGTTTTAAAAGAAAAATGTAGTGCCACTATCTATATTAATTAGACAAGAAAGCTTCATCTGTGAGGAAAAACAGAGTATAATACAGAGATATTTCATCAGTTTCATTTCACGCGAGAAAAGATTTGGAGCCATTCTTGTGCAAAAGCCATTACTGAAAGAAAAGCGTGCCAAGGTTTGATAAAAATTGTCAAGTTGTCTGTTCGCGGAAAATTTACTGGAATACAGAGGAAAACAGAGACAGAATTCAAGTAAGTAAAACTACCATCATCTTCGTGAGTTTTTAAGTTCTAAAACAATAGCCCAAGATGCCTCCGAAGAAGGGATTTTTAGGTGCAATAAACTACTTGGATAGAAATGTGCATGCTGATTTGCTTGAGTTACTTCCTGAGTCTACTGTAGAAACGGTGCAAGTTAAGAGGTTAACCTCACTGAACCCTAGGCTAAGGATAGCTGATGGATTGTATGATAAGGGTAATTGGGTTCAAGATGCTCAAACTTCTCAAACTGGTTTGAGTTTATTCAAAAAATGGTTTGCGGAAAGGAAGTTATATGCCCCTCATGCCAATATATGGAATTTTGATCTTGGAAAGCTTGTTGTCCCCAGTGTGTTTATGGATTTTGACCTGCTTGAAGCTATAGCAAAAAATTATGACCAAGCCACTAAGGTAGTGAGAAGAATGGATGGTGAGGCTTTAGTTACCATCAGTCCCGAGGAGATTAGGAAGGTTTTCAGTCTGGGACCTCTCACCATGTATCATGTGCCCATTAATTTGATAGAGTTAGAAAAAGAATATATATCCAAAAGGGATGTAGTTAGACAGGGTGCACTGAAAGCCCACATAGGCCAAATTGGAGGCCTCCCAACCATAACATCGTCTTCTAAAGAACCATTCAAGAAATCATGCTTTAATTCCAGGGCAATAGAGATATATAGGACCTTGTGCAGAGTCTTCGAAGAGGGCAAAGAAGATTTTATTCTAGTGAGCTTCATGTATATGATCACCCAAATCTCCTCTTTTGGTGTGGAAATAATTTTTGATTTTGCATCTTACTTGGCTAATGAGATTCACCAGGGATTGGTGGGGATTGCAAAGGGCAAGGTGGAAAAGGTTTGGGGTGAGTACTCCCTATTGATGCATATGTTTCTTTTTAAAGGGGACACTTATTTTGGTAAAGAAATGGTTTTAAATAGGGAACAAGAGGGGGAGGCACTGCCAGTCCAATTATGGAGTGCAGACATGACTTGGGAAGCAGAAAATGCTAGCTTTGTTAGATTTGATAGGCACTTTGCCTCCAAACTAAGATGCCTCATATTGAGTGATAATCCCAGAATTCCTAAGGCATTAATGCATCTTGTTAGGCCTATGGACAAACCCCATAATCTAAAAGTTTCACATAATTGGGGAGATATTATCCCAAATTTAGTCTCAACTGTCATCAGGGTCTATGGATTCAAAGGAACACCCCATGTACTACCCTATCAGGTACCTTTAAAGGTAGGGATAGCTAAATTTTTGTGGTAGTTGGGACGAGTGGAGGAGGCCTTTTTGCACAAAAGGGGGACAGGATCAATTTTTCCTACTTGCACTATAGCCCACTAGTTTGTCATAACTAAAGAAGGGTGGATCTTTCTCCAAAAAATTTTGGCTCAATATAAGATGGCAGTGTCTCATGCTCGTTTTTGTGATACAGAAGGTTTCTTTAACTCTGCTCTTAGATTTAGAATCAAGCTTCGTCTAGTTGAGCATGAATTCTATTTTTCTGAAGATATAATAAGAAATGAATATTCTCTCCATGAGCAAGAAATAAAGAAAGAAAAATGGAGAGTCTATTCAAAAGTTTTGGAATTCATTAATTGTTTTGACAAAGATTACAGTCCTCTTAGTAATGCTGCAACTAATGCAGATAAGATAAATAAGCTCATGAGTACTTTCTCTGAGATAATGGAAGTAATGAATGAGAAGAAACAACATTTTATTGATTCTTTTCCAAATAAAGCCAGAGAGGTTATGAGAAAATTGGGTTTCACCCCCAACATTGGAATGGGTCCACTGGTGGTACGAAAGAAGACAGGATATACTATTGTTTGGCAGCAGGTGCCCATTGTACACCAAGAAAAACAGATAGTTGAATCCACCAGTACTGTCCTGGAAGAAAGACCCCCTGAACCTTCTCCCAAAAGAAGAAAAATAATAAGGGAGGAAGACTCCCCTGATGAAGGTTACTCACCTTCTCAAACCCCAATGAGAATTGAGGAAGAGCAGCTCACCAATGAGCAATTCGAACAAATGGGGTCACAAGGAGAAATATTTGTTACACAAGTAGAAATTGATGAAGGGAACCCCCAGGAACCTCCTGTGCCAAGTTTTGAATTAACTATAGCAGATTTCATAGGAAGGGAATTGGACCCTGTTTTGGAACAAGCCAGTCAGCATTTTTTGTCTGATAACAGTTTTGTAAGATCTAGGGCTTTCCACCAGTTTGCATGGAGGGTAAACATGCACATTTTTGAGCAAAGGTGTAAGAATATGAAAACAGAACATCTAGAAATGGATGAGGCCTCCATACAAAATCAAATAAAGGAACAAATGGTGCAAGAGTTCCAAAATATAACCCCTGATGAGGGTAGACAGATGGTAAAAAATGCTAATGTTTTATTATTGCCCAATTGGGATATTGTTGATGCATTAATTTTTAATTCTGTATCAAATAATTTAGGACTCTAGGATCCAAATAAAGAGGAATTCTTGGGTACAACATTCAGAAATGATCAAGCTGCCCTTGTTATGTGGTCCTTGAGAAGAGGATCTAGGACTACTTCATCACAGCCTGATGATTCAAGACTAACAGGGAGTATCATTGTAAGGAGAGTTGCTGATACTTCAAATGTACAGGCAACCCACATGAATGTGGATTATTCTAAATTTGCCTTGGCTACTGCAGAAAGAGAAGAGAAAGAAATGATTGATATGCACAATAAATATGAAATAGTGGTGGATGCTTATAATCAAGAGGTAAAAAGGAGAATTGAGCTGGAAAACAGGGTATCTCAATTGGAGAAGATACTTGGAAAGAGGAAAGTGGGAGAATCCAGTACACTGAGAATTGCATATCCTCCACAGTCATCTATTGGATTAACCCCTATTATTGAGATACCTGACACCCCTGAAAGACCCCAATTCTATACTACAGAGGAATTTGAATCAGAAAAAACCAAATTACATGAGTGGCAGATAGAATTTAGAAATCAGCAGGAAGAGAAATGGAAGCAGGGTGTGACATATTTGAGGGATAAAATACAATGGTCAACCTTTTATGATCAGTTGACAAGGATTGTAACCCTCATGGATGAGTTGAATAAAGAAAAGGATGGACTAGATTCTCTTGCACAAAAATGGAGACAGAGAAATAATGATGTTACAATTATATGTATATCTACAGTCCAAATGCCTTATCATCAGGTTGAAAAGATTTTTGATTTATTGAATAAGTTAGAAAATTTTGAAAATGAAAGAGATTCTTTACAGAGAAGATTAATACTCTGTTTTTCAAAATATCTTGCTGAAAAATTCACCCTATTTCCTTGTGCTTTAGAATCTGTTGATACAGTAAAGGAAAAAGAAAAATGGAAAAGGGAAATGGATGATTTATTTGATAACAGAATAATAAACATCATCAGTGAGACTGGCCATTGGTTTTGGGTAAAGACAAACGAGGAGCTGGTAAAAGTACAATTTTACTATACTGCTATGATAAAAGAATTTGATGATTTAGAGAAAAATGCAAATTCTTTAATAAAGATACAAAGAGAAACTCTAAGTTTTGATTGGCCAGATGATGATACTTTTAATAAGTGGAAAAATCAGTTTAGTGAATAGATGTCAAGAGACAATGAAGAAGAAGATACAAAAGTAATAGTTACCCTTGTAATCAGCAACGATGACATGGAAAATCCCCAGGTTAAAGTGAGTTTACAGGTAACAGAAGAGGATACATCACTTATAGACCTCATGGGTATGTACTCTGAAAGTGAAGAATGATTGTAAGGTCAGATCGTGCTCTTGTCTCAACAATTCAGAAGCATAACAGAAAGGAACCCGCCAAGAAATGTTGTTAATTTTTCTATTATTTTGTTTTGTCTTTCTTTTGAAAGGACACCTATCACCTTCTTTAGCCTGAAGCTTGTTGCATCTCACACTAGTTAAGTGAGATCCCAAGGCTAAAGAAGGGTCCGATTTCTATTTTTACTAAGTATTGTGCTTAGTTCTATTTTTGGTCCAAACATTTGGAAAGCAAGTTTGTAGTATACTTTTCTGTCAAAATTTCTAAGACATAGATGAATGTAGAAAGAACTGTGCTTCTTTTCTGAAGGTCTTTCTGGGTCTAGTGTAAAGGATATACCATTTTCAAAGGAAATGAATACAATTTATGAACTGTCCCCATATCAGTTCTTTCTGAATTTTGTCTCCTTTTAAATACTTAGCTACCTTGATGTTGTGTGAGTAAAAGCTTATGCAATTGATTGCAATATAGTAAGGTTGTACATCCATTTGTTATTGTTGTTAATTCAATGGATTAAATAAAGGCTCTGATGAATTTGATGAGGTTTCTTAGGTGTTAAAAAGGATTTTTGAATGATAAATTCTGGTAAGAATTGCTGATAAGAATTTGTTGCAAAGCAACAAATTAGATCTAAGAATTTACTATAGACTCTGAATCCCCAATAGATTAGGCACTGATCAAAAGTATTTCAGCCAAAAGAGAAGTATATTATGACTGGTATTTTCAAAGTACATCATAAAATCAATTTTTACTTTTATTTCCTGTAAGATATTCGAAGTTGGCCAGCACTTGCCTGCATGAATCATTTTAGCTTCATTTAGCCATTGCTGTTGAAAACATCTGTAGAGCTATAGAAGATTTCATGGCCATATCTTTTCAAGGGATGTGTTTACCAATTCGGTAAGAGTTACGTATATGTTTGAGGATTTAGAAATGAGAATCAAAATGAAACTAAGAATAATTCTCATACAATTTTTTCATTTTTGAACCATCCCCGGGTACACCCACCCTGGTTTTTACAGAGCCAAAAGAGTAGAAAACCGTCTAAGGTTTTGTTTGCAGTTGGGTCCTAGTACTTTGCATATGCAAGTGATAATGAGAATTGGCTATTCTTTAGGTTGTGTATGTACTGATATCTAGGTATTAAGCTTTTTGTCGCTTAGTAGTTTTAGCACTATTTTAACATCAAAATAAAACACCAACAAAATGGTGACTCTGCTGGGGAGCTGTCTAACACATCTGTAAAAAGTACTGCAGTTGTCTTTAGTCTTACTGTGTACGTGTGTGTCGTGTGATCTTTATTTTTCCCGTGGCTATAAGGGAATCTTTAGTGTCAAACCTTGAGGATTTAAAGGAGATATAACCCAAGTACCATTGTTACACACTAACGCATCCAGCTTATCCAAGTGTCTTATCTAACAAGCAAGAGTTGCAGTCTTACAACATCAGTGATTGGTCTGTCTGTGCCATATTTTTGTTCCTACTTGTGTATTTTTTTCTTTCTGTTAGTAAAAGTGTTATTATATTTTTCCCAAAAGAGGGTGGCAACTCAGTCAAGGTTTTGAAGCTAGTGCTTATTGTAACAAAAGAAGAATATGGATGACAAGAGAAAAAACACAAGGGCTTACATGAGAGCCAATCCCGATGTATCAATGTATACTGATCTACCCCAAGGTGGTAGGAAGAACCAAAATAAGGAAAGAATAGATCCAAATCCTACTTGGAAGCCTAGAGGTAATGCCTCTGTAAATTCCCATTATCAACTAATAATAGCAAGAGAGTCATCTTCGCTTAGCTCTGAATCTAAAAATACAAGACTCTTAGGAGGTATTTTCAGTACCCCATTACTAGATGAGAGATTTTTTCAAGACAAAGACGTATCTACTATGGGAATTGCTTCATTAAGACCAGAGCCTATAGCAGATATAAATTGTAGGCTAGGATTTAGGAGTTCATCTGATAATCCTTTTAATCCTAGAGTAGCCCCTTATATGGAACCAAACCTTATAGATCTAGATGACCCTACTGATTCTGAGACAACCTCTGCTGACTCTAAAGAAGTGCAATCTGAAATAGGATTTTTGAAGAAATGGATTGCTGAGGAAGAAGCTAAACGCATCTGTCTTGAAAAGGAGAGGGAGCGAGCCACTTTGAATGCAATAATAGAAAGAGATACTCTGCTAAGAAGGATGGCTGCTTTGAAAGAGCAAAATAAAAAATTAGAAGAGAATACCCCCACTCTCCATCAGGACGTCTTTGGAGATGTTGATAATCTAAGAGCTAAAGTTCAACAATAGGAGAAACGCCTAAATCAAAGGCAAGAACCAATTATTTCTCAAGTTCAAGCTTATAAACCCATTCAAGTTGATCCGATAGAGCCCACTGGAATAGTTCCAGATAAAGGGAAAGGCAAGGCTATAGGAATCCAAATAAATGAGCCTTAAGCCATACCGAGTAAACCTATACAACCCTCCATATCTAAATTAGATCTAGATCTAGAGAAGGCTCAAAAAGAGAGGGAAGACCTTGCAAAAGAACTTGAGAAGGTTGAAAATGAAGCTCAGGCTGCAAAAACCAGAAGGAAAATCCAATTCATAAAGTCTAATTCTGCATTGAATTCATGGCCTAGTTTGTTTATCCCACCTACAAATCCTGTACCAGTTACTGGTCCCATAATCCTGACTCAGAGAGTACCCCAATCTGCTCCTACTTCATCTTCCAATATTGGCACTCAAGTCCCATTTGTCCCACCACGGCTGTCCCAAGCTGCTCCCCTGAGTCAAGCTAATACAACTAGTACTTCTAATGTTCCTGGTTTCCAGAAGAAACCTATATACCTCAAAAAATATAGACAAATATCATTTTCTAGTATTCCTGGTGCCCCCCATCCCATATCTTTTGATTTAAGGGATAAAGTGGTTAAGTTTTCTAGAAATAATGTTGTTACTGGTGAAGAACATTTGAGAATTTTCATTGAAATGCTGAATGATTATGAAGTTGAACATGAGGACATGGTGATGAAATTATTTGTGCATTCACTCACAGAGGATGCAAAGGATTGGTTCAGGAGGTTGCCTGATGATTGTATTACTTCATGGAGTGATTTGGAGAAATTGTTCAAAGAGCAATATGGGGACAATACTAATGCAGGATTCATGTTGAATGAGTTCAACAATATCAAGAAGAATCCAAATGAATCCACATTCAATTTCAATGTGAGATTTCAAAAGGGGATGTACAAACTTTTTTAGTTTATGAGGTTAAATGAAGACGTCTGTCTCACAACCTATTTCAATGCTTTTGATAGCAAAATGGCCTACCAACTGAGAGATAAGGATCCTAAAACTTTAAGAGATGCCTATAGAGTTGCAGTGAATATAGAAAATAATAGAAAGGCATCTGGCAAACTAGGGAGGAGGGATGATCCTAAGCTTTTCAATCCTAAGAATAATAATAAAAGGGAGGGTGACAAAACTCCCATAGGAAAAAAGCCTGAAGAACCTACTATAGGCCATGTTTTAGAAATGCTCAAGAAGATGAATCCCACTATTTTCAATAAGCCAAATGTTACTGAGAGAACCCCTATGAATAAAAACAATTTCAATAGACAGCCTAGGATGCAGAATTACCCTTACACCACTCAGTGGAAAGATGATAAACCAGTTCCCAACCAAACCCAAAATATAAAAGATAAGGGTACTCCAGACCCCCTGCAAAGGAACACTGTAAATATGAATGATGATGTACCATGGTGCATTATATGCCAATCACCTCATTCTGCTGATTATTGTGTTGTTGCCTAGTTGTTCGCCCAAGCTCAAGGAGTGCAAGCAGAAGAAGAAACTAAAGAGAAAAACCATGATGATATAAGCTGCAATATGGTGAACACATGTGATGATTTGATAGATTCTAATTCAGAAGAACCTGAGAATGATGTTACTAGCCAGAGAATTGCTTACCAGTTACATCATCAGCAAATATTTTTAGATGATGAAGAGAATGATACAGATAAGGTATGCAATACATTTTCTGACATAGGTCTCACAAATCTAAGAATCTCCTCCAAGGAGGAAATTGATAGAATTACAACTGAAATGATTTCACAAGTCCATAGTAATTATAATTTGAGAAATAGAGCAATAAATAATGATGCAGGAAGGCCATCTAGTGTGTTCATCAAAGACACCACTCATAAGACAAATGATCATCACAAGAAAGTCAGTATAGATGTGCCTAAGATCAAGGAGAACAAGGGTCAGAAATGGGAACCAAAGAAGAAGGTTCAATTTTAGATAGGTGAAGCAACAAAGATAGTAGTGCAACCAGAGAAATCAGAACTGGATGTTGTCAAGCAAAAAGTGGTGCTTACTACTCAAAAGACTCCGATTCTAGGTACTATTGTAAAACCTACTGTGGTTGAACCTGTTGATATGATTGCCATGTTATCTCAAATTACTGTGAAAGTGCCCTTGTTTGAGATTTTTAGAATCAAAGAGCATAAGAATAAGGCTTTTTCATGGTTGGGTGGAATAGCAAACAACAATAGTATTGATGATCAAGCTGTAGCCCAACAGACCCCATTAATAATAGAGGACAATGGTATTATATCCCAGATTCCTCAGATGTTTTTAGATGATTCATCAGTTGCGTTCATAGAAGATATTGATCCTTTTTTCCTTAGTCTAATCATAAAAGGGAAAACTTTAAAAAATTGTATGATAGACTCTGGAGCTTCCAACACTATAATGCCTTTCAAAGTAATGGAAGCCCTAGGATTGAAGGTGGATACTAAGCAAGGTAGATGCCGAGGGATGGATGCTAGAGAGGTTCTAGTAATAGGTACTATAAATGCCTTACCATTCAAACTGGCTGCATTTCCTGAGGTAGAATTAACCATGTTTGTCCTTGTGGTGGATATACCTCCACACTACGGGATGCTACTTTCCAGAAAATGGAGTGCTGCCATGGGGGGAAGCCTACAATGTGACCTTACTTATGCCACCTTCCATATAGGGGACAAAGCTGTTAGGGTAAATAGGGAACCAAGGGTTAACCACATCTTAGGTGAAGAAATTGACAAAGATACCACTTGTTTCCTAGACACTGGGATTAATGCTTTCAGGGCTGAATTAATTATTCAGGAAGTGGAAATCTTACCTGCTATCATTGAAAATGAGGTTGAATGTTGCATGAATTCACCAAAATTGTGGACAATGTTCTTTAATGGCGCTAGTTCTAAAGAGGGTGCAGGGGTAGGTGTAGTCTTTGTGTCCCCTAAAAACAACACCTTCAGGTATTCATTCACCTTGAAGTTTGCCTGCACTAATAACATCGCTGAATATGAAGCATTGCTGCTAGGACTCAAAGTGGCCACACACCACAAAATTAAGAAACTGTGTGTCATAGGGGATTCTGAACTGATCATCTCTCAGATCAAAGGAACTTACTCCTCAAAAAATAGGAGATTAAAACAATATAGAAATGCAGTCTGGGATCAAATAGAATTCTTTGATGCATTTGGGATCTCATGGAGAGATAGAACCCAGAATAAGATGGCTGATCTTCTGGCAAATGTAGCCATCAAACCAAAAGAAATATCATTTGCAGGAATCTCCCAGATTGAGGTCCAAAACAGACCTTCTATACCTGACAACATTGAAAATTGGAAGGTGTTTGAAGATGACAAAGATATTACAATTTTTTTCCTAAATGAAGACAAGTACCATGGTCAGGAGATGGGCTGCAATGGGGTGATTGAAACCATAAATGGGAAAGAAACCATTTTTGGTCAAGAAATAATACAATTAAAAACAAATAAAATGCCGAAGGGGTTGGTAGTCTTGGAAAATATTTTTGATAGCCAAGACAGAGTAAAATCGGGAGTAAATGACCCCAAACCCCAAGAGCTAGAAGAAATAAATTTGGGTACGGATGAAGTTACTAAAAAGGTTTACATTGGCCAAGGTTTGCCTGTTGAAATCAGAAAAGCATTGATTGACCTACTTAGAAAGTACAGGCATGTTTTTGCTTGGTCATATGATGACCTTAAGGTTTATAGGGAGGATCTTTTCAAGCATGTTATACCATTGAAGGAAAATGTAAGACCTTTTAGGCAAAAATAGAGGCCAATCAATCCTACCCTTGCCCCAAAAATGCAGGAAGAACTGGCAAAGCTGAGAGATGGTGGAATAATCAAACCAATTAGGCATTCCACTTGGGTTTCAAACCTGGTTCCTGTGAGAAAAAAGAATGGAGATATTAGGCTTTGTGTTGATTTTAGAAATCTAAACATTGCATCTCTAAAAGATAATTATGGCTTACCTAATATGGAAGCCATGTTACAACAAGTGACCGGCTCTGAATTGATGTCAATGATGGATGGCTTTTCTGGATATAATCAAGTTCTATTAAAAGAAAGTGAACAGTTCAAAACAGCCTTCACAACCCCTTGGGGAACATATGTGTATGTGAAGATGCCTTTTGGCTTGATTAATGTAGGAGCTACTTTCCAAAGAGACATGGATGTAGCATTTCATGAGTATATTGACAAATTTATGGTTGTGTACCAAGATGATCTTATAGCGTATTCTAACAAGGCTGAAGATCACTGCAAACACTTGAAAAATTTTTTTATAAAAGCCCTGGAATATGGGGTATCTTTAAACCCAAAGAAATGCTCATTTGGGGTCACTGAAGGAAAGTTATTAGGACACATAGTGTCTAAGGATGGGGTAAAAATAGACCTAGAAAGGGTAATATCTATTGATAAAGTCCCCAAACCTAAAAATGTGAAAGGTATACAATCCTTTTTTGGCCAGGTTAATTTTCTGAGGAGGTTTGTTACCAATTTCACTGAAATTAGTAGACCCATTTCAAAAATGCTCAAGAAAGGAGCTGTTATAGATTGGAATGGTGAACCTTCACAGGCATTCTAGGATATAAAAACTGCAATAAAGAATGCTCTAGTGTTGAGGACCCCAGATTATGCGAAACCCATGCATATTTTTTCTTTTGCATCATTCCATACTGTAGCTGCAGTTTTATTACAGAAAAATCAAGAAGGTTACGAGCAGCCTATTGCCTTTTTCAGCAAATCCTTGCAGCATGCTGAGCTAAAGTATGAAATAAATGAAAAACAAGCATATGCTTTGGTAAAGGTTGTAAAAGCATTCAGAAGTTATTTGGTAGGTGCTACTATTATTGCTTTTGTACCTAGTGCTGCAGTTAAAGATATATTCTCTCAGCAGGAAGTGTCTGGAAGGAGATGTAGATGGATCAATAGAATCCAAGAATTTAACATTGATATGCAGATAACTAAGTTAGTAAGAGGTCAAGGTTTGGCCAAACTCATGGCCGAAACTAACCTAGAAGCTAATCAGATAAACTTGGTAAATGATGATCTCAGAGCTGACTTCTGCAACATGGACCAGTGTGACTGGTACACCAATGTTATACATTACTTGCAACATATGGAAGTTCCTCCCCATCTGCCTGATAATGAAAAAAGGAATATTAAATTGCAAGCCATCAGGTATGTAATTGTTCAAAATAACTTATGGTGGAGAAACTTTGAGGGAGTTCTGTTGAAATGTGTTGACAAAGAAAGGGCAAAAGAGATTTTGAAAGAAATGCATGCTGGAGTATGTGAAGGACATTACATGGCCAAAACAACTGCGCATAAGATAATGAGGGCTGGATTCTGGTGGCCTTCTTTGTTCAAAGATTCTCAAGTTATGGTTAAGAAATGTGATCCTTGTCAGAGATTTGCTGGAAAGCTGAAATTCTCAGGAAATACTCCACTGAAGCCAGTTGAAACTCAAGCACCTTTTCAACAATGGGGTCTGGACTTCATAGGAGAAATTTTCCCCAAGTCTAGCACTAGCTATTCTTGGATTCTTGTTGCTACTGACTACTTTACAAAATGGGTAGAGGCTATCCCTACCAGAAATGCAACAAGTAAAGTGATAAATAATTTCCTATTGAATAATATTATTTCTAGATTTGGATGTCCATAGAGAATTGTCACAGATAATGCTATGTGTTTTAGGTCTGAGGAGTTCATCAAGTTTTGTGATAAATATGGAATGACAAGAACATCATCTGCTCCATATCATCCACAAGGGAATGGACAAGCTGAGTCCACAAATAAAAGCCTGTTGAAAATCATTAAGAGAAACTTGGATGATAATAAAAGGGCATGGGATTCCAAGTTACAGTTGGCAATATGGGCTGACAGAGTAACTGTAAAGAAGGCAATTGGGGTAGCTCCATTTGATTTAGTGTATGGAATTCAAGCTAGAATGCCCCAGAACAAGTTGATGGGACTATACAATTACATCCAGTCATATGATGAAGATACTACTGATGAAATGAAAGAAAGAATGGATGAATTGGTAGGATTGACCAAAGCCAGAAGAGAAGCATCTCTAAGGAACCAAAAGTTGCAGTTGCAAGTCAAAACACTCTATGATAAAAGAACTGTAAACAAGAAATTTGAAAATGGAGACCTAGTCTTAATGTGGAATGCCAGAATTGAAGATAAAGGAAAACATGGCAAATTTGATCCCATTTGGTTAGGCCCATATCTCATTGAGAATGCTTGGGGTGAAGATTCTTACATAATCAAAGATATATTTGATAATATTCTTGAATTGCTAGTTCATGGACAGTTCTTGAAGAGGTATTTTTCTTGAAAAAATACTTATTTTCTTCCATGAACAATAGTTTTAGTGTTTCCTGTCATCCTGTTTTCTGTAAATCCTTGTACAATATAGGTTTTTTGTTTTTGTGTGTTGCTTTGTGCTCTTTGAAAAAGTTGTCACCTTACCGGATGTGTGGTCTACTCTCCCATAGATTCTGAATCCTTGCATAGACTCAAGTAGTCTATCATCGCCAGACAGAGCCACTGTTGGTCTGACTTTTTGTGTAGTAGAAGTTTTTAGTTAAATCTTAGAAAGGTCAAATGTTCTATTCCTAAGTGAAGCATAGGGTTTTGGATAAATCATTTGTAAGAAATAATCATCATATAAACCCTATATCATCTCTATTCATAAATTGTCGGGCGCAAAATTTTGAATTTTCAAAAGAGACAAATATGCTGTTACATTCCTTTTCTTTTCTCCCGGGTTACCTTTCTTCCTATTTGTCCCAACCGTCAGATACAACTAGATCTACCATTGGCGTTACCTCACTATGACAAGTTGCATGCTTATTAAGTATAGCGAGGTAATGAGTATTGAGTATTTTAAGCGGCGGGACCGTAAAGTGAAGATACGGCGATCGGAGATTTGCTTATTAAATGATTTATTGTGCAGGTACACTTTGCAAGTTACCGTCCAAAAAGGATAGGGACCCACTAGAATATCTAACATCAAAGCCAGAATGATGGTTTTTCCAGACGTTCCGCCACCTCGCTATCAGAAAATTCAGGCACTTCGTCATTAGCAAAGTAGCGAGGCCACGTGAAAATTTGAAGATGATGACATTGCATCTTGCTTGTATCATAATTACACTAGGTGGCATGACCAGTCATAAATATTGTTGTCAGAATTAGTTTTAATTGACAGAAGTGATTGCTGGGTAACCCTTGTATTTTCCAGCACGGAATCCTTTTAAGTACCAGAGCTCGCTACCTCGCTATCGAAAAATTTAGGTGCTTCACCGTTAGCAAGTTAGCGAGGCCTCGTAAAGTTGTAAAAGATCGGCAATATCTTTGGTGACGTGGAATGACAGATGACTATGATAAATTTGGACATGTTCCAACTATGTAGAGATCTGGTTCTCATTAATGCCTATCTGACTGAATGTACAAAAAATCTTGAACATTAGCTTGAAGTGGATCAACGGAGCTCGTTACCTCGCTATGACAAGTTGCATGTTTGTTAAGCCATGCGACATAGCAAATATAAATCAAGAGATCTTGTGTTGCTTCTTCACCTTTGATTTGGTAAGTGATCAATGACTGTTGTCTCCTCGCTATGAAGAGTTGCAAGGGAGATAATTATAGCGACATAGCGAGTTGGGCCCGCCGCCTTCTTTCTTAAGAAGCCCTGTAGCATATCTTTCGATCATTTCTTGATCTGATCAACAATTATCACCGCTTCGCCATGGCAAGGTGCTTGTTCTTTATGCATAACGAAGTAGCGACATGCTGACACGTGTTCTCCATCGTCAATGGGTCCAAATATAAGCACCATCAAAGAAAGAATTCTGTACGTGGCAAGTTCTCATTGGGTAAAATAATTGACATGGCAAGTATAACTCCTAGTTGTTCTCTTTGTACCACATGATCATAGGATCTTTGAAGATCGACGATGCAGTTTTAAATGAAAAATGTAGTGCCACTCTCTGTATTAATTAGACAAGAAAGCTTCATCCATGAGGAAAAACAGAGTATAATACAGAGAGATTTCATCAGTTTCATTTCACGCGAGAAAAGATTTGGAGCCATTCTTGTGCAAAAGCCATTACTAAAAGAAAAGCGTGCCAAGGTTTGATTAAAATTGTCAAGTTGTCTGTTCACGAAAAATTTGCAGGAATACAGAGGAAAATAGAGACAGAATTCAAGTAAGTAAAACTACCATCATCTTCGTGAGTTTTTAAGTTCTAAAAAAATAGCCCAAGATGCCTCCGAAGAAGGGATTTTCAGGTGCAATAAACTACTTGGATAGAAATGTGCATGCTGATTTGCTTGAGTTACTTCCCGAGTCTACTGTAGAAATGGTGCAAGTTAAGAGGTTAAACTCACTGAACCCTAGGCTAAGGATAGCTGATGGATTTTATGATAAGGGTAATTGGGTTCAGGATGCTCAAACTTCTCAAACTGGTTTGAGTTTATTCAAAAAATGGTTTGCGAAAAGGAAGTTATATGCCCCTCATGCCAATATATGGAATTTTGATCTTGGAAAGCTTGTTGTCCCCAGTGTGTTTATGGATTTTGACCTACTTGAAGCTATAGCAAAAAATTATGACCAAGCCACTAAGGTAGTGAGAAGAATGGATGGTGAGGCTTTAGTTACCATCAGTCCCGAGGAGATTAGGAAGGTTTTCAGTCTGGGACCTCTCACTATGTATCATGTACCCATTAATTTGATAGAGTTAGAAAAAGAATATATATCCAAAAGGGATGTAGTTAGACAGGGTGCACTGAAAGCCCACATAGGCTGGATTGGAGGCCTCCCAACCATAACATCATCTTCTAAAGAACCATTCAAGAAATCATGCTTTAATGCCAAGGCAGTAGAGATATATAGGACCCTATGCAGAGTTTTCGAAGAGGGCAAAGAAGATTTTATTCCAGTGAGCTTCATGTATATGATCACCCAAATCTCCTCTTTTGGTGTGGAAATAATTTTTGATTTTGCATCTTACTTGGCTAATGAGATTCACTAGGGATTGGTGGGGATTGCAAAGGGTAAGGTGGAAAAGGTTTGGGGTGAGTACTCCCTATTGATGCATATGTTTCTTTTTAAAGGGGACACTTATTTTGGTAAAGAAATGGTTTTAAATAGGGAACAAGAGGGGGAGGCACTGCCAGTCCAATTATGGAGTGCAGACATGACTTGGGAAGCAGAAAATGCTAGCTTTGTTAGATTTGATAGGCACTTTGCCTCCAAACTAAGATGCCTCATATTGAGTGATAATCCCAGAATTCCTAAGGCATTAATGCATTTTGTTAGGCCTATGGACAAACCCCATAATCTAAAAGATTCACATAATTGGGGAGATAGTATCCCATATTCAGTCTCAACTGTCATCAGGTTCTATGGATTCAAAGGAACACCCCATGTACTACCCTATCAGGTACCTTTAAAGGTAGGGATAGCTGAATTTTTGTGGCAGTTGGGAGGAGTGGAGGAGGCCTTTTTGTACAAAAGGGGGATAGGATCAATTTTCCCTACTTGCACTATAGCCCACTAGTTTGTGATAACTAAAGAAGGGTGGATCTTTCTCCACAAAATTTTGGATCAATATAAGATGGCAGTGTCTCATGCTCATTTTTTTGATACAGAAAGTTTCTTTAACTCTGCTCTTAGATTTAGAATCAAGCTTCATCCATCTCAGTATGAATTCTATTTTTCTGAAGATATAATAAGAAATGAATATTCTCTCCATGAGCAAGAAATAAAGAAAGAAAAATGGAGAGTCTGTTCAAAAGTTTTGGAATTCATTAATTGTTTTGACAAAGATTATAGTCCTCTTAGTAATGCTACAACCAATGCAGATAAGATAAATAAGCTCATGAGTACTTTCTCTGAGATAATGGAAGTAATGAATGAGAAGAAACAACATTCTATTGATTCTTTTCCAGATAAAGCCAGAGAGGTTATGAGAAAATTGGGTTTCACCCCCAACATTGGAATGGGTCCACTGGTGGTACGAAAGAAGACAGGATATACTATTGTTCGGCAGCAGGTGCCCATTGTACACCAAGAAAAATAGATAGTTCAATCCACCAGTACTGTCCTAGAAGAAAGACCCCCTGAACCTTCTCCCAAAATACGAAAAATAATAAGGGAGGAAGAGTCCCCTGATGAAGGTTACTCACCTTCTCAAACCCTAATGAGAATTGAGGAAGAGCAGCTCACCAATGAGCAATTCGAACAAATGGGGTCACAAGGAGAAATTTTTGTTACACAAGCAGAAATTGATGAAGGGAACCCCCAGGAACCTCCTGTTCCAAGTTTTGAATTAACTATAGCATATTTCAGAGGAAGGGAATTGGACCCTATTTTGGAACAAGCCAGTCAGCATTTTTTGTCTTATAACAGTTTTGTAAGATCTAGGGCTTTCCATTAGTTTGCATGGAGGGTAAACATGAACATTTTTGAGCAAAGGTGTAAGAATATGAAAACAGAACATCTAGAAATGGATGAGGCCTCCATCCAAAATCAAATAAAGGAAAAAATGGTGCAAGAGTTCCAAAATAACCCCTGATGAGGGTAGACAGATGGTAAAAAATGCTAATGTTTTATTATTGCCCAATTGGGATATTTCTGATGCATTAATTTTTAATTCTGTATCAAATAATTTAGGACTCCAAGATCCAAATAAAGAGGAATTCTTGGGTACAGCATTCAACAATGATCAAGCTACCCTTGTTATGTGGTCCCTGAGAAGAGGATCCAGGACTACTTCATCACAGCCTGATGATTCAGGACTAACAGGGAGTATCATTGTAAGGAGAGTTGCTAATACTTCAAATGTACAGGCAGCCCACATGAATGTGGATTATTCTAAATTTTCCTTGGCTACTGCAAAAAGAGAAGAGAAGGAAATGATTGATATGCACAATAAATATGAAATAGTGGTGGATGCTTATAATCAAGAGGTAAAAAGAAGAATTGAGCTGGAAAATAGGGTATCTCAATTGGAGAGGATACTTGGAAAGAGGAAAGTGGGAGAATCCAGTACACTGAGAATTGCATATCCTCCACAGTCATCTGTTGGATTAACCCCTATTATTGAGATACCTGACACCCCTGAAAGACCCCAATTCTATACTGCAGAGGAATTTGAAGCAGAAAAAACCAAATTACATGAGTGGCAGATAGAATTTAGAAATCAGCAGGAAGAGAAATGGAAGCAGGGTGTGACATATTTGAGGGATAAAATACAATGGTCAACCTTTTATGATCAGTTGACAAGGATTGTAACCCTCATGGATGAGTTGAATAAAGAAAAGGATGGACTAGATTCTCTTGCACAGAAATGAAGACAGAGAAATAATGATGTTACAATTATATGTATTTCTACAGTCCAAATGCCTTATCATCAGGTTGAAAAGATTTTTGATTTATTGAATAAGTTAGAAAATTTTGAAAATGAAAGAGATTCTTTACAGAGAAGATTAATACTCTGTTTTTCAAAATATCTTGCTGAAAAATTCACCCTATTTCCTTGTGCTTTAGAATCTGTTGATACAGTAAAGGAAAAAGAAAAATGGAAAAGGGAAATGGATGATTTATTTGATAACAGAATAATAAACATCATCAGTGAGACTGGCCATTGGTTTTGGGTAAAGACAAATGAGGAGCTGGTAAAAGTACAATTTTACTATACTGCTATAATAAAAGAATTTGATGATTTAGAGAAAAATGCAAATTCTTTAATAAAGATACAAAGAGAAACTCTAAGTTTTGATTGGCCAGATGATGATACTTTTAATAAGTGGAAAAATCAGTTTAGTGAACAGATGTTAGGAGACAATGAAGAAGAAGATACAAAAGTAATAGTTACCCTTGTAATCAGCAACAATGACATGGAAAATCCCTAGGTTAAAGTGAGTTTGCAGGTAACAGAAGAGGATACATCACTTACAGACCTCATGGGTATGTACTCTAAAAGTGAAGAATGATTGTAAGGTCAGATCGTGCTCTTGTCTCAACAATTCAGAAGCATAACAGAAAGGAACCCGCCAAGAAATGTTGTTAATTTTTCTGTTATTTTGTTTTGTCTTTCTTTTGAAAGGACACCTGTCACCTTCTTTAGCCTGAAGCTTGTTGCATCTCACACTATTTAAGTGAGATCCCAAGGCTAAAGAAGGGTCCGATTTCTGTTTTTACTAAGTATTGTGCTTAGTTCTATTTTTGGTCCAAACATTTGGAAAGCAAGTTTGTAGTATACTTTTCTGTCAAAATTTCTGAGATATAGATGAATGTAGAAAGAACTGTGCTTCTTTTCTGAAGGTCTTTCTGGGTCTATTGTAAAGGATATACCATTTTCAAAGGAAATGAATACAATTTATGAACTGTCCCCATATCAGTTCTTTCTGAATTTTGTCTCCTTTTAAATACTTAGCTACCTTGATGTTGTGTGAGTAAAAGCTTATGCAATTGATTGCAATATAGTAAGGTTGTACATCCATTTGTTATTGTTGTTAATTCAATGGATTAAATAAAGGCTTTGATGAATTTGATGAGGTTTCTTAGGTGTTAAAAATGATTTTTGAATGATAAATTCTGGTAAGAATTGCTGATAAGAATTTGCTGCAAAGCAACAAATTAGATCTAAGAATTTACTATAGACTCTGAATCCCCAATGGATTAGGCACTGATCGAAAGTATTTCAGCCAAAAGAGAAGTATATTATGACTGGTATTTTCAAAGTACATCATAAAATCAATTTTTACTTTTATTTCCTGTAAGATATTCGAAGTTGGCCAGCACTTGCCTGCATGAATCAGTTTAGCTTCATTTAGCCATTGCTGTTGAAAACATCTGCAGAGCTATAGAAGATTTCGTGGCCATATCTGTTCAAGGGATGTTGTTACCAATTCGGTAAGAGTTACGTATATGTTTGAGGATTTAGAAATGAGAATCAAAATGAAACTAAGAATAATTCTCATACAATTGTTCCATTTTTGAACCATCCCCGAGTACACTCACCCTGGTTTTTACAGAGCCAAAAGAGTAGAAAACCATCTAAGGTTTTGTTTGAAGTTGGGTCCTAGTACTTTGCATATGCAAGTGATAATGAGAATTGGCTATTCTTTAGGTTGTGTATGTACTTATATCTAGGTATTAAGCCTTTTGTCGCTTAGTAGTTTTAGCACTGTTTTAACATCAAAATAAAACACCAACAGATAGCTTAGTCTTGAAAGTAGATTCAAGATTCTTAGGTCTATAGTTATCATAATTAGACAGTTCAAAAGTTAGCTGATTTCCTAGGACACACCTTAGCTATTAGATGGTTGAAACTCTAATAGTATAGGCAGGGAGAAAATTTCTTAAGTATTTTTTGTTGATAGTATCATCTTCCAAATGATCACCTAGACTTCTTATTACACTTACCACTTCTTTCATTCTTAGGCATATTGAGCAACATTCTCACCTTCCTCCATTTTCATGTCATCAAACTCTCCTCTGATGCTTTCTTGTTTTGCACTTTGAACATTCTAATCTTCTCCATAGATATCTAATAGAGATTTCCAAATCTTGAATGCAAAATTACATCCTTTCATATCATCAAATTTAGTATAGCTAAGTGTAGAGGTAATTTCCAACATTGCCTAATTATGCTCCTTCCTTTTGTTCAAATCATCTGTAGTAAGGACTCTAGTTGAATCTACATGTTCTACTCCAATTGAGGCTTTTTCATAATCACCTATTGATCCAAGATGCAATTTCATTAGGCTTTTCCATGCAGCAAAGTTATCTATGTTGAGCTTGGGAACTTCTCTCTTGGACATCTTGATCTTCCTACTTCTATTACCTTTAAACTAAATCAATAGATGGCTTTGATACCAATTGTTAGAAATGCTTTAGAATAACTAAGAGGGGGGTGAATTAGTTATTCAAGGACCAAAATTCCAATTAAAACCTTTTCATCAAGAAAAGTGAGCCTATTAAACTACTCATTCATTCCAAGCTTAAGCTTTCATAGTTAGCAAGTTACTAGAAATCAATATGCAAACATAACACATGAAAGATCAACACATAACATCGTGAATTACATGGAAAATCAATTTTGGAAAAACCACCTATAACATGCTACTCATTTCTAATTTTTCTAAAGTGATACCCTATGAAAGGCCTACCCTACTAAAGGCTAAAACACACTATTAAATATGACCTAGTTAAAGGATTTAACTACTTTGTTAAAAGTATGGATGGTTAGAGGACTTTAGAACATTCACTTGGAATGTCACTTTATTAAAGGATTTACAAATGGTTGTTAAACCAACCTAAGTCCATAGGATTTTACCCTAACTGATATAATTTTTAGAGAGTAAAAATAAGGTGTTTTGACCTGACTACGATTCACAACTTATCTTATAGATTTTCTTGGCTTTCAATCTCTTCAGTTTCGATAGCTTGTCCTCCTCTCAAGCTTTTTCTCCTTGAGTCTCCATGCTTGATGTACCAATGCAATCTCCTATATGACCACCTATCAAAGTAGAGTCCCTGTGCTCTATTCTTCCTTATCCTTGATGTGTTCTCCTTGACACCTTTCAACCACTTTGCAATTTGGCACCTGAGCAACTCTTACTTCTTGGCATGTGACTCCTTAAACAAAAGTCTAAAATTTCTTTTCTTGCTTGATTTTTCCCTCCTTTAATTTTAGTTTGAATGGATCAGGTAGGATTCATTGAATCTAACCCATATCTTGTTCCTTCTAGAAACATCATGAAGAATCCTCTTGAATTCTCTTAAGAATAGTTTACATAAAATTTTGTGCCACCAGCTCATCATCCTTATCCTCCATCTAGTTCACAAAATTCAAGGCAACAAATTTGTTAGCTCAAATCTAGCAAATCTTTGACTTTTCCAATAATACAGTAGCTCAAGACTATTAAAATTCTGGTTCTCAACATCAACTACATTTTACTAATGCTTGACACCTACTATAGGTTCACTTGACATCCACTAAGTTTTACTAATGCTCAACACCTATTACTTTTCTCAACACCTAAACATGCTTGGCTCATTTTGTATCACTCGACACACACTAGATTTTTCTTTTGCTTGGCACTAATTGAAAAATCTACTCAGCTCAAACTAGCTTGCTTGGCACTCACTAATGAACTTAGTTAAGCTTTGCAGACAACCTTGTTACAAATTATACTTCTAAATTTTCTAAGTGTGGCCAGCCTTTGTATCTTCAAGTATGTTATCAATACATCATTTTACCATTGTCTTAATTGATCCTTGCACATCATTACAAAACCATAACTCAACCTTTCTCTTAGGTACTTTTGTTACATCTTGTTTATTAAATCCTCTTCATCAATCAACTAAGTGATAGTACTTGGATCTTATAAGAAATTGTCATTCTAGCAAATAGTAGGTTTGACATTAATGCCAAAATAATGATTGAAAAGATTCTTTATCAACAATCTCCCTCTTTGCAATAAATATTCTTCTTTCAATGATCTTTTGAATCAAATTTTCAAAAATGGCATAAGAGATTTTTTCATATAAACTTGGATAGTATTGTGAATACTAATAGTATGTTTTCAGTTAGAGATTTTCCAAAGTTTGTAAAGCCTACTAACACAATTTGCAAGGAATGTGTGTTGGCAAAGCATATAATAACTTCTTTTCCCTATAAGAAGTTTACTACTACAAAAAATTTGGAAATTTTACACACAGATCTTAGTGGTCCTATGAAGACTAAAGGATTCTATGGTGAAAGGTATTTTATGATTCTAGTTGATGACTTTTTCTAGAATGATGTGGGTTTCCTTTCTTAAAGAGAAATATGAGGCATTTGACAAGTTCAAGATATTCAATAATAGAATTGAGAATGAATTAGGCATGAAGATTAAATGTTTAAGAATAGATAGAGAAGGAGAATTTACTTCAAATGAGTTTAACATATTTTGTGAAGAAAATGGAATCAAAAGATAGTTATTAACTTTGAGAACCCCTAAAGAAAATGGTATTGCAGAAAGAAGGAACATATTAGTTATACAAGCGACAAGAGCTATGTTAGTTGAGAATGATGTATCCATGATGTTTTGGAGAGAATATATGAATACAATAGTCTACACTATGAATATAGTGCAAGTTAGGAAAGACACAAACAAAACTCCATATGAACTATGGTTCAGTCACTCACCTATAGTTAAGTATTTCAAATTTTTTGGTAGTAAGTGTTATAAAAAAAGAGATGATGATATTGATAAGTTTGATGCCAGAAGTGATGAAGGTATGTTTCTTGGTTATTCATTTAAAAGAAAGGCTTATAGATGTTGTAATTTGAGAACTAAAACTAGTATGGATAGTGAAAATGTAAGAATTGATGAGAAATTTAGGATACAAGAGAGAATAGTTGATTACAATTCAGATGATGACATTGTTACCAAGCCAAGGAATTATGAAATATTTTTTAAGACTAATAATGATTTGTAAAATGAAGGAGATCTAAGGTAGTAACAAAGCTTGGAACCGTCAATAGAGCCAAGAGTTGAGGTAACAACTCCTACTTCAGGAAAGAACATGATAAAGAATCACCCATCCGAGTAGATCATCAAAAGAAAAATCAAAGATGTGATGATAAGAAGTAGAGTCAATGAATAACTCTGCTTGATATCTCAAGTTGAACCTAAGAATGAAGATGAGGAATGTAAAGATGATTATTGGAAACAAGGTATGAAAGAGGAATTGGATTAGATAGTAAAGAATGAAACATTGGAATTATTCCCCAAACTAATAAACAAGAAAGTGATAGGAACTAAATGGGTATTTAGAAACAAGATGAATGAGCAAGGTGAAGTTGTAAGGAACAAAGAAAGATTGGTATGTAAAGGTTACTCATAGCAAGAAGGAATAGATTATGAGGAGACTTATGCTCCAGTGGCTAGAATAGAAGTAGTAAGGTTATTCTTAGCCTATCTAGCATCGAAGAAATTTGAAGTGTATTAGATGGATGTCAAGTTAGCATTTCTAAATGGAGAACTTGAAGAAAAAGTGTACATTGAGCAACCTGAAGGATGTCCTTTAATAGATGATAAGGATATAGTATGAAAACTAAAGAAAGCATTGTATGGCTTGAAGCAAGCACTCATAACCTAGTATGCAAGGTTGGACAAGAATTTGACAAAGCTTGGCTATAGCAAAGGTATGGAAGATAGTAATCTATATTGGAAAGAAATTGATGATGGTTTGATGATTTTGGTAATATTTTTTTATGATATCATATTTGGAGGAAATGATGATGAAATTAAGAAGTTTGTAGAAGAGATGAAGAAAGAATTTGGAATGAATATGATAGAAGAAATGAAATACTTTCTAGGATTGTAGATTGTACAAAGTAAAGAAGGAATCTTTATTTCTTAGACCAAGTACTTGAAGGATTTACTGAAAAGGTTTAGTTTGGAAACATACAAACCTATTGGAACATCTATGGTAACTAGACACAAGTTAACTACAAAGGATGAGAAACCTATTGTTGAGCAAAAGAAGTATAGATCTATGATTGGAAGATTTCAATATTTGAGTCAAACAAGGCCATATATAGAAAATGCAGTGGGAATTGTTGCAAGATCCCAAATGGATTCTAGAGAAGCACATTATTCAACACTTAAAAGGATATCTAGATATCTGTAGGACCAAAAAAATGGGTTAAAAGCATAACACACTATGAGAAAATCACAAACTCAATCAACATATATTAGCACCCACTAGCCTACCATGAAAGCCAAACTAATCAAAAGAAAGCAAACATAATTAAAAACTCCCTTTTTTGTTTGTAGCTCCCATGTCCTTCTTTCTTCTCCAAATGATTGTAGCTCCAAAGTTTCCTATAGTGCACACAAAATTGAAGCAAAGAGCCTATGATAGGGATAAAGCCATGAGAATACTTGAAGTGTGATTTAATGTGAGAGAAAGAATGCAACATGCAAAGAAGTAGAGACTCACAGATTCAAAGATTTGGACTTTCAAAACTTAAGCATTCCGATCTGAAATGAGAAGAAGGGTGTCCATTTTATAATTTTCATGTAGGGTGAGAGCATTGGATTTGTCACCCACAGACATGCAATGTGGCAAGAGATTCCTATGACGCATATGATAGAATATGCCAAAAGTAAGATTCTATGACACATGCAAGTCAAATTTGGAAGAGAATCTATGACGCGTCATAAGATTCCTCAACCCATTTAAAGCCAAGAATCTATGATGAATAAGCCAAATAGGAACATACGTAAGAGGTAATAATATTTGATTATGACAAATCTCAACCAAGTGTCAAAGGAGGATCCATGAGGTGTCACATCCAAGTGTCATGATGATGTAATATTTTATGGAATATTTGGATTAAAAATCCTCTTATTCCATAAAATAAGAATTAGTAGAAAATGGATTTAATGATGAAAAATGGAAATTAAGAAATTAAGAATTTCCATGGTTTGCAGATAGTGAATCAATTAATTATTAAAATTAATTAATTGAGAATGATAATTGGGAAGAATAATTAGAAGGAATAATAGAATTAAATTATGGGTTATTTAATCCTTTAGAGAGAATTACTTAATGATTGGCCAAATTGATTAAATGAATGCGATAGTATACTTTGATGAAAATTTGATGATGATATAGATCGAATAAGATGATGACCAATAGATCAAAGCCATGATCAGATTGATTGATTGAAGTTGATAACATTCCAAGGACACATGAATTGGTTGATATGTAAAATTTAACTGACATTGTAAATGCTACAGGATTGAAATTGATTGATAAGGTTTGATCATAATAACATCAACAGACATTGTCAATGTTATTAAAATGGTTGATGATGCCATGATCTGATATTGAAAGCCTCAAAAATGTCAAAGATTGAATGACATGAATGATAGTTTGACCTAGCATTGAGAGCCATGATAGTACTAAGTTCATATTGATAAGATTGATAAGTTGATAGGTTTCCAAAACACTGAAAGCCACAACAATTCCTAGGAGTGGATAAATGATGATTGATTTGGGATGTTTGATATGTTTTGGGTTGATTAGGACTGATTTCAAGCAATTTTGGGTTGATTTGGGGTGATTTAGAGTTGATTTGGGGTGATTTCGAGTTGATTTGATATGATTTCGAGTTGATATGAAATTGATGTGAAAGGGGATACAAATGACGAAATATGATCAATCTGGCCAAAAGATCAAAGTTAGTAGAATGAGAAAATGGGACAAATTAGTATGAAGAAGTGATGAAGTGGTAGATGTGAACCATTTTTGAGCATCTACATTTTTCCCCTCTTTGATACAATGTGATTTAGAGTGTTGTATCAAAGAATAACTAATGAGAAAGCCACACCATGCCCTAGTAGGGATGATATATATGGGTGCCCCCTCAAGAAATTGACTAAGATAAGCATATGATAAGTCAATTTATTGACAACAAGAAGACAAAACCATAGCAACTGACGGAATGACCTAAAACTGTGCGTGCATGCCCAAAATGATGGAAAGATGTCATAACATGAGGGAAATCATCAAAAATGGTCATATTTGGTCAAAGATGATGAGACAAATGTTAGACTGAGGTTGAACTATGTGGAAAGTCACAAAAAGTTGATTGATAGCACAGGATGATGCCAGAATGGATGAATGTAAGATGAAGATGATTTGGTGAATCAGAAGACATGATCATGGTGATGGAGAATGAGATGAAAAAGAAAGATGAGATTAGGAGATGTTAGTATGATGGAAAGACTTTTGCTTCTAGAAAGTGCACTATATGTCAAATGGAGCTTTATTTTGATATGGCAAAGGGAATGCAATGCATCATGGCATAAAGGGTCAGAGCGCAAATGCAAGCCTTTTGCGTAAACAAGCACGATGAAAACATAGAATGACCTTGTCCTTCCTGAGGCATATGTACATGCCCTAGACCCTCAAAGGTACATTGTAATAGATAGAAATGGAAAAAGATGACCATGAACCATCTCGGCTACTCTCATAGATCAATTTATATCATCGAGTAGCATAGGGATATGATAAAAAAAAAAAGAAAAGAAAAAAATAAATCACTCACTAAACAGCGTGAGCCAACAGCTATTCTTGTCCATTATTACGTACTTGTTAATGTTTTTAGATGTGTAGATAGTGTTTGACATGTTGATAATGTGATAGTTCTTGGTTGTGGATTTAGTTGATAAGTTCATAGTGACATGTTGGATTGATTGTTGGTTCATGTTGCACAGATATTGTGATTGGCATTGAAGCATAACGCTTTGATTTTCAGTCTGCAAAGTGCAAGTGTTTATGCAAAAGGGGTGGATATCCATAGTGAAAATGTGCAAGGTTTATTGCAAATTTTTGACGAGTTTTGTTATTTTTAGGGTTTTGCGGAGATATTTGATTTTTTTGTGTAACTAATTTCTTCAGGCCATTTTACAATTTTTAGGTTTTTTTCAGGACATTTTATGATTTTTAGGGTTTTTTTCAGGATCGTATTTGAATTTTTAGGATTTTTTTAGGATATTATGTGATTTTTAGTATTTTTTCAAGATCGTATTTGAATTTTTAAGGAGTTTTTTAGGACATTATGTGATTTTATAGATTTTCTTAGGACATTTTATGATTTTTAGGGATTTTTTCAGGACATTTTATGATTTTTAGGGATTTTTTCAGGATCGTATAAGCATATACAAGTGTTAGCTCCAATCCATTATGCAATAGATCCAATGGATAAAAAGCACTTAGGGTTTTTCCCCTCATTCAAATTCAAACTTACGCACCATGTAGGTAATATGCCCCCAGACAAGATGCAAATTATGTACAGAGGCCAAAGGCAGAGTGTGTGTAGACAGGTGATACTTAAGCAAGGTAACAAAGGACATTAACCAGTTCGTGAGTCATGATAAGGAACCAAGGATGTCTTGCAATATGAAGGGTATGATCAAGGAATGATAGAGGGGGAAAAGACCAGATGGAATCCTGATAGATGGAGGAGCAATAACTGATTACACATGGCACTTGTTTGCCAGGTTTTCACCATAGTACTTGCCCAAAGCGCCTGTTTGCCAAGTTTTCATCAAGGCATCCATTTTTTCATGACTTTTTAAACTTTTTTTCTTTGCTTTTTTCATGACTTTTTGCTATTTTTTTGATATTTTTTCATGACATTTTTCAAATTTTTTGGTATTTTTTTAGGACTTTTAGATGGAATCAAGAATGTAACTAACAAATGCTGAGAAGATATCTGTTGTTGGTGCTGCTAGCTGATGAGCTCTGAATCCATGACTGACCATAACTACATAGGGATTTTTCTGAGTCTGTAGCTAAAATCAAACCACTAGAAAGGCCTCGAGAGATACCATCGCATACCGTATGTAAAACAATGTCTATCTCTTGTGAATCAAGGCATCTAAGGATAATTGGGGTAATAAAAATGTCATGTGGGATGTCACTGATGCTTACATATGCAAAGGCTTGTTGGATAAAAGATTGATTTTGGTTATTGGACAAAGTAGGTAGTTGGATTTGGGGATAAAAAAAGGGATATAAGGGAGGGTTGGGAGGGTTGAGACCAATGACCTTCCACATGAATGCTGATTGAGAGAGCTCCAAAAGACTTTGTGGCATGTTAAACACTAGAACACTAATATTTGTGGCATCATATTCTTCATTTTGTATCCTTGGGAGCTTCTTAGCTTTTGATTTTTTATGGTCTAATGGCGCCTTTCGGTTTTCACCAAGAGACCTATGCTTGCTATTTCTTTCTTATTTTTCTTTGTAACTAGAAGGTGGACTAGACTCGCCAAAATATGCCAATGTGTTCTCTTTAGGAGAAACTACTTCTTTATGATCTTCAGTCATAATGCCTTCAAATTCTATTATAAGAGTGCCATCATTGTCGAATTGATCAAAAATTGGTGGTCCATGTTGGTCCTAATCAAAAGGTTCAAGATAATTGAGGAGATATCATCATCAGTGTTGAATGGGCTTTGGTTGAAGGTAGATATATGGGTAACTAATTCAACTGGGTCATTGGGGTTATGCTCAGAGGCTAGGGGATTGTTGGTTTCAAGTGGGATATCCTCAGATGCCTTTTCATCGTTCAAAACATCCATAGTCTTACACGTAGGTACCATAGTACTAGGAGGACGTATTCATAATGGTTTAAATCCAAGCCCCAAACTAGGAGGTTGTCCTTCTGTAGTGATAGGTTCAATGATTCCATATTTCTAAGATCCAAGACCACTATAGCCATCATAGCCTTGTTTCTGCATGATGGTAAACCCAAGTCCATACTTGCTAGGAGATATCAAAGTGGGTCTCATTCTACTTTTGCTTTCTCAATACATACAGATGTATTCTCATTGATAGAAGTATAATTCTTTGTACTGATGGGAAAAAGTGGTGACTCCCTAATGTGAGAGACTTGAGACATAAAGTACTCTCCACACAAATTGTCTTCAATCTTCATCTTTTCCTTGGCTTTACTGAGTTGTATATCGACATCCACATACTTAGAGGGATTTGTGGGTTGTGCTTCATTGTTTGTTGGGATTTGGAATGTAGTAGCATCTCTTAGATTAGCACAAAATTGGAAAGGATCTAGATCGCCAGGGATGGTAACCTCCATGTTATTATAGGAAAACTTCAGACATTGATGATATGTAGAAGGGACTACTTTCATAGAATGAAGCCAAGGGCGTCCTAGTGTCATGTTGCAATTCATTTCTATATCTAGGACATGGAATAATGTATCTTCAGTAGCTGGACCAACTCTATCAAGTAATGTGATGATGCCTTTGGAGAAGCGTTCACCATCATCATAAGCTTTTATTGTGATTCTTCAAGAGGGATCCACATCATCTTCAGAATAACCCAAATTGTTGACAACCTTAAGAGTATAGATGTTCAGTCCTGCTCCTCCATATATTAAGACACGTCTGACTTTGGCATTATGGATGAAGACTTTGAGATAAAGGGGATCATTATGGTTAGGTTTGTCCTTAGGAATATCTCGAGGAGAAAAGTTGATATGCTATGACGCAGATAGGTTCCCAACCATGGCTTGGAACTAGGCAACATCAATGTTATCTGGGACTACTAACTCTTTAAGGACTTGCTCCAAGATCTTTTGGTGTTGGGGAGATGCACACAGTAAGTTAAAAATGGATATTTGTGTAGGGGTTTTTCTGAGTTGTTCAACAAGGCTATAATCAGATGAAGTAGGAGTAGTAGGTCTACTTGGGGGTGCAGGTCTAGTAGAAGTAGTAGGTCTAGATGGGGCTCCAGGTAGGGTGATCTTGCTACAGCATGTAGTGATAACACAATGAGGGTCTTTAGCCTTCAATGTGAACATGGATATGTGGAAGTTAGACTCATTGAAGCAATTGATGGTGTAGTCATAGCTGGTGTGTGTGTAATTCACATTACCTTGTGAGTTTGAGTTTGAACTTGAGAGTTTCTCTTTGTCATGATTACCCAAAGGATCTTTGAAAATAGTATGATCAAAGTTGGATGGTAATAGTGATGGATCAACTGTGATTATGCCATCATCAATAAGGTCTTGTATTGCATGTTTCAATTGGAAGCATTATGAAGTCTTGTGTCCTTTGGTGTGATGGTAATCACAATACTTTTTGTCATCCCACAAATCAGCTTTAGTCAATGGTTCATATTTTATTGGGGGTAGTTGCAGGAAGTTATTACTTAGTAACTATTGTAATGCAGTCTCAAGTGGTATTCCCAATGGTGTGAATTTCCTATCTTTGGTTCTAGGATGTCTTTGAGGTTTATCTTGCGTGGGAGTCTTAGTTTTCTATTGTGGAGCTGATGTTTGATTAAAGGTTTGTTAATTTTTAGGGTTTACACCTTTCAAAGTCAGTTGAGGTTGTGTTGTGCTAATCGTGCTGGCATCCACAATGCCATCATTAGTCACATTCTTGTTTTTGGAGATAAATTTTGCCTTGTCATTAGATGAGTTGGTGTTTGTGTTTTCTTTGTTTATCTTGAGGATTCCTTTATGGATAAGAACATCTTCAATACTAGCCCCTTTTTTCATCAGTTTAGAAATGGTGCTTGGACTCTTGATTTTGAGTTCATACATTAAGTCGGGGACTAAGTTTTCAATGCACAAGTTTTCTTGTTGTTCTTCAGGAATTTCTAGTGAGCATTGACTAACTAAGCTTCTCCAACAGAGTAAGAATGTGTTGAATGGCTCTCTTGCCTTCTATTTAGTTGAGCACAAATCAGAAAGTGTCACCTCATTTGTAATGTTAAAGGAAAAGTGGGAGATAAAATTTTTTGCTAGCTCTGACCAAGATTTGATATTATCAGGAAGTTTGGAGTACCATTCAAGTGCAAGCCCACCTAAAGAATGAGGGAACAATCTCATAAGGTAAGTGGGTTCATCACTAGGTTCAGTACATGAAGCACAAAATTCTTGGATGTGATCAATAGGGTTTCCTTTTCCTCGATGTGTTTCAAACCTTGGAGTCTCAAAGTGTCTTGGGAATGGAGGCATATACAAACTTTTATCAAATGGGTTAGGACGTAGGTCCCTTTCTGTATATAGAGCCTATTTCTTTTGGACTCTCAATGCCTCGACTTGTTTGGAAAGTTGTTTGAATTGTTGTAATAGTTCTTCATTGGAGTTTTGCATGATGGTCTTTCCTTCAAGTCTTTTTTGTCTATGAGTAGACCATTTGCTATGGCGAGAACTATGTCTACTTGGTTCTGACATTTCTATGTTTGATGAGTCTGATGAAGTGTCACTGGGTGGTGGAGGTAAGTTGGCACCTCGAAGATAGAAAGGTCCTTGTTGTTAGGGTACTTGTTGTGGTATTTGATGTGGCACTTGTTGTGGGATTGACTGTGATTGGTTTACCATGTGTTGTTGTTGTTCCATGTGTTGTGGTTGTTGTTGGGATACCTCTGTTGGTTGTATGTGAGACCATGTGCACACTTGTTGTTATAGAGGTATTGTTGAGGTTGTTGTTCCACATGTTGTTTTTGTAACAAATGTTGTTGGTATGTGATTTGTTGCTCAAGGCATCTTTGGTATTCCAACTATTTCTTGAGTTTCTCTTGTTGTTTAGAAAACATTATTTGTTGTTGTTGGAATTGTTTTTGATAAATTGTGTGTAAGTCAAGTGGGTCCACATGGGATTGCATGTTAGGAATGTTGGATGTTTGCACCACTTGTGGTTGTTGTTGTTGCATTTGATGTTGTTGTTGATATGTGGGATGTGTGTCAAGTGGATGTAGACTTGGTTGTGCCTTGGAAGTGTTGAGCCCTTGTACCATTGTAGGTTGTTGTTGTCATGGGGGTTGACTAAGTCCTTGAGAATTGAACGTAGTTTTTGTATTATTGTTTTGGTACCTTTGTGTTTTATATGTTCCTACTTGTGACATCATATTGACTTGACTATGAGATACATTTATATTGGGAATGGGTGTAATGTCAATAAGACTTTTCCTTTGTGTCTCCATAGGGATGGTTGCACTTGATGTTTCACATGTTGTATTTATGAGAGGCTCCATAGTGTTTGATGTCATAGCACGGGGTAAAGTTAGAAGCAAAGGTGTACTTTGTTGATTTTCCTCCAAAGAAGGTATGTCTAGAATCCCTAGAGCAAGGGTCCCTTTAGGTGCATCTTGTTGTTGCATCATGTGACTAAAATCAATTCTTAATGTCCTTTTGGGGTGTTTAGCGATTGGTGGTATTTCATCAAACAAGGGGTTAACATTGATGTGTTCAAATGTACTTTGGAGGATTTCAATTGTTGGTTCTTGATGGGACCTTATAGGTGCCATTATTGTGTTTGAAAACTCCAAAGGTTGTTTTCCCTTGTATAAGCCCAAATTTATCATGGGTTGGATTTTTTTGATTGTTGTGTTGGTTTGATTTTTGGACCTAGGACCTTCCAAGTTTGGGTTAAATTTGACAATTTCTTGAGCTGCCAAACATTTGGAGTTCTTGCGAAAAATTTTGTCTTGACATGCCCTAGCCATTTCTTCATTAGTGATGCCATAATTAGTGTCAGAGTCATCACTTAGGTGTACAATACCTTGTTGTATGTTTGATGTGTTAGGTTAGCTGAATTCAAATGAATATGATTGTTCATCTTCAGGTGAGGTTGGTACACTTCCTTCTCCTGGTGGCATTGGCATGAATATAGGTTCAAAGTTAGGACTCCATTGAACCATCCCATGTCTGGGGGAAGTGTTTGGAGGAAATCTCATGATAGGTGCATTGTTCAAGGTTTGTTGTGCCATAGCTTGATTATGAGGATCTTGCGGATACATATTCAAAGGGTCTGATAGTAATGGTTGTGATGCGTTGATTTTCTCTTCATCAAAGGTTTATTGGATTTTCTTGCTATTTATTTGTCTTGGATTAGGTTTTGGTTGTGCTTGTGCCTCAAAAAATAAAGTTTGATAGAGTTCCTCTGGTCTTTGAGTTGCTTGTCTCCTGGTAAGTGCTGGCATGATACCTAAAAGTGCAAAGAGTGGTGGGTATGCAAGATATGAGTGTTTTTTGGGATTTTTTAATTGTTTAGGAATGTTATGGAATGTGAGGAAATACTGGATGAATTATGGTTTTGATGTGCAAAGTGCAAATGTCCTAGGGATGTTATGCAAATGCAAATGCAAGGTGATGTTTTGAGGTTTGACTAGAGGGAATGAAAATGACTCTAAAGTATGCAAAATGACAATTAGGGTTATGTTTTGGACTTGTTAATGGTACTAAAGGTTGATGTACACAAGGTATATCATGCAAAGGATGATGTTCTAGGGTTCATAATGATTTTTGGGACATGCAAAATGAGGGTAAATTCTCAAGAAGGTAATTTGGTTGATGGACAATTTGATAGGGTTTGGTAGTGAAAATGATGCTAAGGATTTTGATCAATGCAATATGAAGGGGATATACCACTAGGGTAAGTCAAAATGACATTTGGGGATGCTAGGGATATTACTATGTTATGAAAAGGGTATATGGAAAGTTTTGAACTTAGATAAAACATTTTGAAAGTATTTTGCCTAAGAGTTTAACCTTGTGATAAAGGACTTTGGATCTTGACCAAAAACTGATAAAAGATGAAAAGATCAAATTGATAAAAGATGAAAAAGTAAAATATATAAATAAATAGATAATTTTTGGCCAAAGAAAATGATAAGAAAAGATAAAAGGACTAGTCAAGATCCATTATCCGTCAACACTAGGAGATACTCTAAGACTTATACTTTGTCTAGATTTTTGACTAAATTCAAAGGTTTTTGGGATTCAAAATGATGTTTTGAGGACTCAAAATGATGGTGATCCTAAGAAGATATGTGATACAGGAAATTCCTATGATGAAAAAGGGGATTTTGGGTGCAGGATATGGTTTTGGGTCAAGTGCAGAATGAGTAGGTCTAGAGGCTCCTAAATGCAGTTTTGGGGTCCTAAAGTGCAGTTCGAAGGCCCAAAATGGTCATGCAGGTATCCAAGTGCACCCTAATAGTGCCAAGTGCACCCTAATTGTACCAAATATGTCATTGATACACTTGGAGCCAGTTTGGGCACAGTTGGTAGTTTCTAGGCGCAGTTGGTAAGCTAGGAAGAATGTTTGCTGATTCTGAGGGGTATGGTTACCAAACTGACATGCCAGGAAGCCAGGATGCTAGGGTTGATGTTATGATGGGTTGGGATAAAATTAAGGTTATTATGTATAGAATTATTTCTTAAGTGAAGGTGATGATGATTAGGTGTTGTAGAATGCAGATTTGGGCAAGCTAGTGCAAGGGGAGCTAACTAGGTACCTAAGGACACTGTTGAAGCCCCAAAATGTTATCTAGAACCCAAAACTAGATCTCAAGACCACCAAGTGCACCCAAAAAGTGTATAATATGTCAATGACATAGTTGGGGCCAAGTTGGGTGTAGTTGGTAAACTGGGCTGAAATTGAGGCAATTCTAGGAGCTATTGTTTCAGGATTGATGTCATAGAGAGGTAAATAGTAGAGGACAGTGTTAGGGAAAGTTTGGATGCTCAAAATGATGATTAGGAAACCTAAAATGATGGATAAAGTGGTCAATATGATGAATAGGTATGCAAGGATGCAAGGTGATGAGTGCAAAGTGCTGATTTTGAGATGGGAATGCAAAAACTAAGGAAAGTAAACTGAACCTAAATGGATGCAATATGAAAGGTAATAGATACTAAATAAGAGATAAAAGGTGCAATATGAAGTCTATATGATACATGAATGAGGCCTATACTAGGGTGAATTCAAGTGAAGTCTATGCAAGTGTGAGATCTACATTTTCCCAAGCACATTTAGGAGCACAAGTTGCCATGTTTTCCAAGGTTCGAGTGTGTTGAATCAATGTTTGCAAAGTTTGATAAAGGTTGAAATGTTTTGACAATGTGTGAGGTTTTGAAAAGTTCAAATGATATCCAAGGTGTAAATTTAACAGTTTGGCTTTTATCTTGATTATGTTTTACACACATGCAAGACACATTAAGACAAGAATAGATGTTGTAAAAAGTTAACAAACACACCACAACCTAGGCTTTTAGGACTGTATCCACTGAATTCCTACTTGAACCAAAGTTCATCTGCACTTATCCAGAGTAGACAACCTAGGATCTTGGTACCACATGCTCCCCCTTACAGTGCAATCACTTCTCAGGGCTACCAAGATCCACTTCCCAAGGGGCATGACTTCCCAAGGGACTGTTGCCTCTACTAAGGACCACAAGAATTTAGGATGTCTTCACAGGCATGGGTGACCCCTTG
The DNA here is from genome assembly GCA_028749045.1 of Cupressus sempervirens. Classification (NCBI taxonomy): domain Eukaryota; kingdom Viridiplantae; phylum Streptophyta; class Pinopsida; order Cupressales; family Cupressaceae; genus Cupressus; species Cupressus sempervirens. Next base: position 880,150,225 of record CM053786.1, read on the forward strand.
AGCTAGTGGATAGAAAGTATTTTGGCCACTAAAACACAGTTTTTAGTAAGGGCATTTTGTTCGGCAAGTGAATGATAAACTTCCATAGAAGGTCTCCCAGCCCTGAGAACCGGGGTTTGATGCACCACAAGGGTATTGGAGGAGAGCTATCATGCAGCAATACTACCGACATAGCTTTCATCGTAATCAAATTTTATATAGCGGCTGGAATGTTGAGCTAGCTTTGGCCCATTACCGCTCTGAGGTCATCCTCTAGCATACCCAATATCGAGTATCTTGGTCCAAGTTAGGCCTCCTATAGAAGTTACACGGATTTCTCTTACACCCAAGATCCACAAATGGCGAGGGGAGAGGATACGTCCAATGCAACTCCTAGGGATCTAACATCGTAGACACGCCAGGTAGAAAAGAAAAAGGTTCTTTTTAAGCACCAAACAAAATGTTATCTAATCTAGGAAATCCACACACATAGTTTTGAAAGACACACAAAGTCTTCGACAATGTCCTGCAAAGCACACACATCAGTAGTTTGTTATGATCATATCTTTGTCCAATGATCGTCAAATGCTACAAATAGACCATTAGTAACACAAAATTACCTAATCTATGTCCGAGAGAGTGATAGGAACTTGAAATGTAGATTTTGATTGATGCATGTGCTTATTGTGAACCTAGGTGTGTTCCGATAGTGCAAATTGCTCCCCAGAAGGCCAAAATGGCTCTGTACATCCCCAAGTGCACCCAGACAATGTAGACTACATCAATGATGTAGTTGGGGCCCATTTGGGCATAGTTGGTAGTTTTAGGGGGCAGTTGGGAAGTTAGGTGCAGGGTGTGGGCAAATGGGTGCCTAGTCAAGACCCAAAAACTAAAATTTTTAGAGCTACACTTCCAAGTGTGCCCAAATAGTGTAGACTACATCAATGATGTATTTGGGGTCCAAATGGGTGTAGTTGGTAAGTTTGAAACAACAAAAAGAGGCTTTGGTGTCTTCTGGGCTCCTAAAACTGCTCCTAGGGGTCTCAAGTACGCCCTGACAGAGAAAAGTGTGCCCTAGGATAGCAAGCTAACAGAATGTATGAAACAATAGCATATAAGCATTTTTATGGACCCCCTGATTAATTTATGTGTGAAAAGGAAGAGTAGATAGTTGTTATACCCTTCCAAGTGAGCTCCTTCCTTGCCCCTACAAGCACAAACAAGAAAACCCAAGTTAGATATGCATGATTCACGTCGGGTTCACCAAATGTAGGACCAGAAAAATGGGTTAAAAGCATAACACACTATGAGAAAATCACAAACTCAATCAACATATATTAGCACCCACTAGCCTACCATGAAAGCCAAACTAATCAAAAGAAAGCAAACATAATTAAAAACTCCCTTTTCTGTTTGTAGCTCCCATGTCCTTCTTTCTTCTCCAAATGATTGTAGCTCCAAAGTTTCCTATAGTGCACACAAAATTAAAGAAAAGAGCCTATGATAGGGATAAATCCATGAGAATACTTGAAGTGTGATTTAATGTAAGAGCAAGAATGCAATATGCAAAGAAGTAGAGACTCAAAGGTTCAAAGATTTGGACTTTCAAAACTTAAGCATTCCGATCCAAAATGAGAAGAAGGGTGTCCATTTTATAATTTTCATGTAGGGTAAGAGCATTGGATTTGTCACCCATAGACATGTGATGTGGCAAGAGATTCTTATGATGCATATGACAGAATATGCCAAAAGTAAGATTCTATGACACATGCAAGTCAAATTTGGAAGAGAATCTATGACACATCATAAGATTCCTCAACCCACTTAAAGCCAAGAATCTATGATGAATAAGCCAAATAGGGACATGCATAAGAGGTAATATTATTTGATTATGAAAAATCTCAGCCAAGTGTCAAAGGAGGATCCACAAGGTGTCACATCCAAGTGTCATGATGACGCAATATTTTATGGAATATTTGAATTAAAAATCCTCTTATTCCACAAAATAAGAATTAGTAGAAAATGGATTTAATGATGAAAAATGGAACTTAGGAAATTAAGAATTTCCATGGTTTGTAGATAATGAATCAATTAATTAATAAAATTAATTAATTGAGGATGATAATTGGGAAGAATAATTAGAAGGAATAATAGAATTAAATTATGGGTTATTTAATCCTATAGAGAGAATTAGTAAATGATTGGGCGAATTGATTAAATGAATGTGATAGTATCCTTTGATGAAAATGTGATGATGATATAGATCGAATAAGATGATGACCAATAGATCAAAGCCATGATTAGATTGATTGATTGAAGTTGATAACATGCCAAGGACACATGAATTGGTTGATATGTAACATTTAACCGACATTGTAAATGCTACAGGATTGAAATTGATTGATAAGGTTTGATCATAATAACATCGACAGACATTGTCAATGTTATTAAAATGGTTGATGATGCCATGATCTAATATTGAAAGCCTCAACAATGTCAAAGATTGAATGACATGAATGATAGTTTGACCTAGCACTAAGAGTCATGACAGTACTAAGGTCATATTGATAAGATTGATAAGTTGATAGGTTTCCAAGACACTGAAAGCCACAACAATGCCTAGGAGTAGATAAATGATGATTGATTTGGGATGTTTGATATCTTTTGGGTTGATTAGGACTGATTTCAAGTGATTCTGGGTTGATTTGGGGTGATTTCAAGTTGATTTGAGGTGATTCCGAATTGATTTGATATGATTTCAAGTTGATATTAAATTGATGTGAAAGGGGATACAAATGATGAAATATGATCAATCTGGCCAAAAGATCAAAGTTAGTAGAATGAGAAAATGGGACAAATTAGTATGAAGAAGTGATGAAGTGGTAGATGCGAACCATTTTTGAGTGTCTACATTTTTCAATGTGAATTGTTGCAAGATTCCAAATTGATTCTAGAGAAGCACATTATTCAACACTTAAAAGGATATTTAGATATCCAAAGGGAACATCTAAGTTTAGATTATGGTATGAAATATCTAATGATTTTACTCTAACCACTTATAGTGATGTTGATTGGGTAGGTATTATGGATGACAAGAAAAGCACCAATGGTGAAGCTTTCTTTCTTGGAGGAAGATTGGTTCCTTGGCTAAGCAAGAAGTAGGATTGCACATCACAAAGTATAGTGGAAGAAAAATATGTTGTAGCAACAAACAATTGCAACCAAGTTTTTTGGATGGAGTAGATGCTAAATGATATAAGCATAGAAATCAGTGAACCTATTGTTATACATTTTCACAACACAAGCATGGTAAATATGTCTAAGAATCTAGTGTTGCAATTGAAGACTAAGAAAATTTCTATTAAGTACCACATATTGACAGAGAAATTTGTATAAAAGGAAATAAGATTGGAGTATGTGACCACTAAAGAACATATTGTAGATATATTCACTAAGCCTCTTCCCAAAGAGACTTTTGAGTATTTGTGAGGTATGCTTGGGGTTATGCCCCTTCCTACATTAGAATGGAAGATGCAAAGTGCATCAATCAAATATAACATAGCACCATTGTTGTTCGAACTAAATCCTAATGCTTCCTATATGGAGGAGTATCTATGATGGATAGAGTAATCTAAGACTCTTGTTGGATGATTCTTTTGAACAATGTCTTTTGACACTTGAGCTAAGCAAGTATCAGTTGATGCAATAGAATTGGTTACTGAAAACATTTAACATTTATGTCAATGGGGGAGAAGTTTGGCATGAAAAATAGTATGCATGATAGTTTAAGAAGTTTGGGATGAGTATAGTATGTTTGGAAGAAGTACAGTATGGAATGATAGTTTGTCAGAAAGAAAATTAAGGTATATCAATGGGAGAGAATGATTGATGTAGTTGAATAGTCTTTTGTTGGTATTCTTGGAACTAGATGTTTTTCATCTATGTTGCCATCAATACAAAAGGGGTATATTATTGAGAGAATGTTAAAAGAATGAATACTAATGATATTCCTATTGGGGAGTATTGTAGATATGTTACATTCATGATAGATTTTTTCATTGATGTCAACATAACTATCTCTATGCTATTCGATAGAAGAATAATAGAAAGATCAATTTGGTATGGACATCTAGTTGATTATTCTAAATATTTGAGGCTATGGAAGATACTATATATTATTTGGTATATGTTATAAACATTGAAAGAAGAAATGATAAGTTTGGAAGAAGTTATGTAATTTTTGGTGATGTTTGTTCTGAAATCGAGTTTACAAAGGCATGTTTTGGTAAACTTGTTATACCTCTTAGCAGATTTTTTATTCTAGGAATTAGGGTTAAGGACATGAAGAAGACATGTTGTTGATGATGTGGTTAAGTTTTCTTGTCATGATGCCATGTGTACAAGAAGTTATTTAAGTTGCAAGGCAGAAGATTAATGTTATCACTAAGTGTAACGTGTTATTAATATGGTCGTATAATAATTAATTTAGAAGGTCTAATAGCTAACTTTAGACATTTTTTTGAAGACTTGGTATAAATAAAGGACATTTTTCTTTATCATGGTATGGTTTTATGATTAATGAGAAGCATTGGTAAGAGCAAAATGTGAAGTTCATGGCCTAGTCTACAAGGTCTAGTAGTGATTGGTATGATTTATAGAATGAAGAAAAAGATAACATAATAGTAAATTTCATGTTTGAGCAGTGAGCTCTTATTGTAGTTGAAATTGCATGTTTGAGCAATGGGCTCATCTTGCATACATTGTACTACAACTCCTAATAGGGTTGGAACCTCTTAACAAGGATTCAAAGTCTCCTAATAGGGACTAATATGTAATAAATATTTTAATAGACTCCTAAAAGGGTCCATCCTCTGACAAGGAATATTTATATTAGTACATCATCTTGTGGGCATTATTCCCACCAAGATTTTTTGTCCGATCGAGGGTTTCCCTAGTCAACACATTTGGTGTAATTATCTAAGTGCATATTTGTATGCTTGTTGTTTACATTGGTTGAATGGTTATTTTTATTTAAGGAAGATAAAAAATTTAATTGTTGGATAACAGATTCACCCCTACTTTGATACCAATAAATAGAAGCAATAGTCCACCAAGATAATTGAGAGGGTGGGTGGGGGGGTGAATTAGTTATCCAACAATTAAAACATTTATCTTCCTTAAATAAACTTAACCATTCAACCAAAGTAAACAAAAACCATCCAAAGATGCACATAGACAATTACACTAGATGTGTTAATTAGGGAAACCCTTGATTAGAGGGAAAACCCAAGTGGGAATGATGCCCACAAGATGATGTACTAATATAAATACTCCTTGTTAGAGGATGAACCATATTAAGAGTCCATTACAACATTTAGTACATATGAGTCCCTATTAGGAGACTTTAAATCTATGTTAGGAGATTCTAACCCTATTAGGAGTTGTAGCACAATGTATGTAAGATGAGCCCACTAACCAAACATGCAATTTCAAGTACAAGAAGAGCTCACTCCTCAAACATGCAGTTTAATATTATGTTATCTTTCCTTTCATTATATAAACCAAACCAATAATTGTTAGACCTTGTAGACTAGGCCACAAACCTTGAATCCAAATATCAAACCTTGGATCATTAGCAAAACATCAGCAATGAAGTTTCCTTCACTTCTACATTACTCTTCACAACTTCACAATTTTCTTTTGTTGTTGCTTCTCATTAATCATAAAACCATACCATGACAAAGGAAAATATCCTTCCTTGTATGGAGTCCTCAAAAAAAAATTTTGAGTTGGTTGTTAGACCTTCTCAATTAATTATCATAGGACCATATTAAGAACACATTACACTTAGTGATAACATTAATCTTTCACCTTGAAACTTGAATAAATTTTAGTACACATGTCATCATGAAAAGAAAACTTAAAAATCATCACCAACATGTCTTCTTCATGTCCTCAACCTCAATTCTTAAAATAAAAAATTTGCTAAGATATATAGCAAGTTTACCAGAACATGTCTCATTAAATTTTATCTTAGAACAAACATCACCAAAAATTACATAACTTCTTCCAAACTTATCATTTCTTCTTATTAAATTTACAAGATATACTATATACTCAAAAGTATCTCCCATAACCTCAAATAGTTAGAATACTCAAATTGTCATCCACATCAAATTGATCTTTCCATTGTTCTTCTGTGATGTAGTGCCTCTCCTATTTGACTTCTGTAAGTCATCCTGATGGATGCAACCTTGCTGATCTTTTGTTGTGATAGATCATGATTGTGACCCTAAGTGGTCTACACTGTCGAGGTGTTTGGATTTATGTTTTCATATCAGTTGCTTTGATTATGCTTTTGTCTAATCTTTGAGATTATGATGTGATTTTTGGTTCACTAAGGTTTGTGCCAGTGGTTACCAAGATCGATGTGGTATCATGAGGTTGTTCCGTGATTACCCTAAGATGTGTACAGAGATTGCATTATGTTCTTTTACGATGCTACACTGGACTAGGTTCCTGTAGCAGTGGTTAGTCATTTTTTTGACTGTGTTTGCTTATGTGTTTTAATTGCCTTTTTAATGTAGAGTAATCAATCATTATTATATGCATAAGTAATTAAATGGATTGTTCATGTGAGATTATTTGGTTATGCGCTACGGACATTATCTTGTTCTATTCCTGATTAGAGAGATAATTTGTTACTCATGTTATGTTTACATTTGAGAGAACCTAAAGGTCAAATGTTACACTTTGATTCCAATATCATGGATTTTAGATTGCTATGTTGTTCAGTTAATCATATTGCATGATGATGCCATTTTGAGATGACAGTGTATTTTATGATGATATCTAGTTATCTAGTATTTGGACATACCTCTGATTTTGTTATGTGATAGAATTAATGCTATGGTTATTTACTTCATTCCTGCATTGTTATGCTTTATGTGAATGTGAGTGATGTAAATGGATTATTTTAATATAATTAAATAAATGGTTAAATTAGGTAATTTAATGCATTTATTGCTTCGGCTATGTTATTATATGCAATTGCACTTGATCGTGTTGTTTAGTGTGCAGGATTTATATCCCTGGCAGTGGCACATGGAGTTAGTGATTCAGCCATTCATATTTTACCAATGTCATCCTTGTATGGTCGATGTATCCTTAATTAAATGTTTAATTTAAATCTTTCGATGATTATTAAATCCAAACTCATTTGCATTATGTGATTAGACCAGTAAGCGTGTCTATGCATTTAGAGTTTTGCTTTGTCACGAAAGTTGTTTAGGAGATTTACGTGTTTTTGGATTTTTGGGCTTTTTAATTATTTTATTTTAATTTTTTGTAGCTTTTCCATAGATGAATTCCTATTTATAGGAATAGCTTGTTTTCATTTGGGTTGATTCTGGGTTTAACTAGGTTGGCTGGTTATTTGCCCTAATCTTCACTCGAAAAGTGAATAAATATCCAAAGAGAAATTTAATTCCTCACTTCTTACTTTCAAATTGGAAAGTTGGAGAGTATAATCCAAAATCCTCTTCATGACGATTTACTATTTTGTTTGTTGTGGGAGTTACGGGCATGGGATCATCGTGAGGTTGGGCTCATTGGATCCAGCTCAGGGAAACCTTGGATTACCGTGATTTTCAGCTACTTCTGCGGGATATTTATTTTATGGTTCATATTCTCATTTTTCCCTTTTGGCTATGAGGTAGGGCTTTCCTATTTTACTATTTTTACTCCATTTCTACTTCTATTTTTGGTAGCCATTTGTTTGGAGGTTGAGAACTAGTGTTCCCCTCCATTTTTGTATGATAGTTCTACCCGGTTGGGCAAGTATGAACATTTCCCTATTTTTGGGATGCGAGTTTGGGATTTTATGCCGTTATGCTGGCTATTTTTGCATATGGTGTTTGATTCCATTTTTTTTTGAATTTTTTGGGTTTTTGAACCCAAAGGTCAAATGGGTTTTAATTTTGAAAGTTTTCTAAAATTTGAGATTTTTACCTCATTTTACGTGCCACCCTATTTTCTCAAATTTTCTTGGCACAAGGTGGGTCGTGGACTTGGATGATCTATTTGGATATCAATCAAACCACTTCTATACCTTTTGTTGCATTGGGATGTGTGTCTCACTCGTACTCCCAACATTATGTTCGGTTGAGTGATTTGTTACCTGTTATGGTTTCTTTTGGATCTTTGCTTTTGTTTCTTGAATGCTAGGATTCATGTAGAATCCATACTCTTGGATTGAGGTCGGTTGAGTGATTTCATGATGTTTGGTCTCATTACATCATTGGGATTCATGTAGAATCCAAGCTCTCAGATTGAGGCCGATTGAGTGATTTCATGATGTATGGTTTTATTGGCTTTGAGATTCATGTAGAATCCATCCTTCCCATGTTGCTTTTAGTTGGGTGTTTTCTTTGTATTGTGTTCTCATTCCTATCCTTGTGTTATGATCTTTGTGATGGTGGTGCACCACACACGAGTATGTCCACGTACATTTGTCGAGTGACTTGTGAGGTTCGATCTTCCATGGTACTTCCAGAAGTTATGATCATTGGGGTTGGGATGGGAGTATGCATGCCCATAGGAACTTGTCGTAGGATGAGCATGGGTAGGGTAGGGTTGCATATGGAGGGGGCTTCTATCTCGCAGCCTGGTGACCTTAGTTCCATAGGGTTGGTGGTGGATAGGAAGTTTTAAATAAGTGATAACTAAACAAAATATGTGACTGGTAATAAAACTTAAGATAATAAAATGGTACTTTTGTGTATTGGCCTTCCATTGAGGGAGTTGAGCTACACGGTGTATTGGCCTTTCATTAAGGGAGTTGACCTACACAAATCTGAGCTTGGGCTTTTCGATGCCAAGCAGCTCTCCATGATGATTAGTCCCTGCTTAGTAGCCTATTGAGTGTCTAACCAGGACTTGTACTCCTTGCATTGTCTTAGGTTTTTAGTTGTAGCCATCATACTATCTAGTGTGAGTGTTAGCCTTGGATGTTGTGCTTTATGTGTGTTTTTGGTTGGATCTTTATTGCCATCAGCACGGCAGGTGTGGACCTACGGGTGCCATGTGGTTGGGAGGCATAGCTACCTTCACCACTACTAGGGACCAGTGTACAGAGATGATCTTTTATCCTAGTGCAACCATTGTTGGATATCTTCACTTGGTACTTCGGGTTTCAAAGTATGCTTTCTTGTGATTTATGCTTTCATTGGGATGCTTGTATATCATGTTTAGATGATGTTATTTTATTTGACACATTCCCTTATTTTGATGTTTAGCATGTGATTAGATGCTGTGAATTGTTGTATTAGCATATCTATTGCTTATTGTTGTTTAGCATGTGATAGGTGATGTTACTACTATAGGATTATCTTATGCATTATCACTAGCATGTTAGATTTCCTTATGCTTATATTGTTGCATGTTTTTAGTAGTGATGTTCCTATTATGACAGTACCGATGATCTGGTCGGTGGCTTGGGATGTTACGTGCGGGGGATGGCTAGGACCCACGATGGTCTTATGATGTCATTGATGGTTGGGAGGAATCGCGCACTTAGTTTGGTTGTTCAGTTCACTGCGATATTTATTTCAGTGTGTTCTTTGCTGCTATAGTTTAGATGGATAGATGTTCTCCTTTATGTGTTGTTCTTGCACTCGAGTGTTCATTCCTTGAGCCTTTGTGGATCTGGTACTCCCTGGTGTGGAGGTTCTTTGCTCTATTTTTTGGTTCTTTTTGCTTCTAGGAGTGTTTTTGTGTTTCTATGGGTGACATTTTTCCACCATTGTGTGACATAATAATGTATCACACACCCATACAAACTATGTTGTACGATACTGTAAAGTATCGCACGCCTTCTTGAGAAATGTTGTACGACACTAGAAGAGTGTCGCATGCCTTAAGGAGAAGTGTTGCCCTCCTTTAGTAAAAAGTGTTGCATAATTTTTGTGAAAAACTTGCGCGTGCTATCAGTGGGCACTTTTCTTCATAATCCATTCTTTTTAAGAGTTGTTTTGGACACCCTTTTGGGCGTTCTCCGACCCTATGTTGTTGCATTTTGTATTCTGGTGGTTTTTGTTCAATCCAATTTTCGTGTTTCTATATATTCTGGTGGTTTAAAATATATGTTTAATTTCTTATACTTAAGATATATTTTGATGTATATTTAATTTCTTATACTTAAGATATATTTTAATATATGCGACGAATCTTTTGAGATAGGTTTCAGACCTCTCGGAGATAAGTTATGGATTCTAAGAAATTTTTGGGCTTAAAAAATCTAGACTTAGTCAATTTTTAGGGCTTTAGGATTTTAGGCTTAGCCAAATTTTGGGATTTTTCATTTACCCTAACTTGGTGTTTTGTTGATGAGTGGTCATTTCTTGAGCCCTCATCATGTGCATTGCCATTGTTGGCTTTGTTTGTGTGTGTCAGTTTGGTAGTGGTGTGTGGAGATTCGTTAGTTGCTAGGATTGTGGTGAAGTCTTCCGTTGTGATCGTTGTGATCCCTGTATGATGTTGCCATGTGCATTCATACTTGTAAAAAAAAAAATTCTTGGCTTGTATTTCATCCTTGTTTCCAAGGATCTCCAACCGGGGCATTACATGTGAGATACCACATAAGACTACTATGTTGACATCAATGACAAACTTGCTCATGAATGTAACATATCTACAATACTCCCCCATAAAAATATCATTAGCATTCATTCTTTCAACATTCTCTCAAAAATCTCCCCCTTTGGCATTGGTGGCAACATAGATGAAAAACATCTAGTTCCAAGAATACCAACAAAAGACTTTTCAACTACATCATCAATCATTCTCCCTCATTGATATACCTCAATGTGCTTTCTATCAAATGATCATTCCATGCTATACTTCTTTCAAACATATTGTACTGATGCCAAACTTCTTCAACTATCATGCATATTATTTTTCATTCCAAACTTCTCCCCATTGACATCAATGTCAAAGGTTTCAGCAACCAACTCTACTACATCAAAATTTGCATCAACTAATACTTGCTTAGCTCAAGTTTCAAAAGAAACTATTCAAAATAGTCATCCAACAAGAGTCCCAGATTATTCTATCCATCATAGATACTCCCCCATATAGGAAGCATCAACATTTAGTCCAGGCAATAATGGTGCTTTGTTACACTAGACTGATGCACTTTTCATATTCTACTCTAATGTGGGAAGGGGCATAACCCCAAGAATACCTCACAAATACTCAAAAGTCTCTTTGGAAAGAGGCCTAGTGAATATATATGCGATTTTCTCTTTAGTGGTCACATACTCCATTCTTATTTCCTTTTCTACAACTTTATCTCTCAACATGTAATACTTAATAGAAATGTGCTTAGTCTTTGAATGCAACATTAGATTCTTAAACATATTTACTAATTTTGTGTTATTATAATGTATAAAAACATGTTCACTAATTTCTATCCTTATATGTTTCAGCATTCGCTTCATCCAAATAACTTGATTGTAATTGTTTTCTATTGCAACATATTCTACTTCCATTGTACTTTGTGATGTATAGTCTTGCTTCTTGCTTGGCCAAGAAACCAATCTTCCTCCAAGAAAGAAAGATCTACCACTGGTTCTTTTCCTATCATCTATACTACCTACCCAATCAGCATTAGTATAAGAACTTAGAGTAAAATATTTAGACCTGTCATACCATAATCTAAACTCAGACATTCCCTTCAAATATCTAAATATCCTTTTAACTACTAAATAATTTGCTTCTCTAGGATCAACTTGGAATATTGCAATAATTCCAACTACATTTTCTATATCTGAGATTGCATGAGTTAGATATTGTAATCCTCAAATCATAGATCTATACTTCTACTCAATGGTAGGTGTCTCATCCTTTCTAGATAACTTGTGTCCAGTCACCATCAGTGTTACAATGGGTTTGCATGTTTCCAAACCAAACATTTCTAGTAAATCCTTCATCTACTTAATCTGAGAAATAAAGACTCCTTCTTTATTCTATACAATCTGCAATCATAGAAAATATTTTATTTCTCCTATCATACTCATTTCAAATTCTTTCTTCATCTCTTCTACAAACTTCTTACTTTCCTCATCATTTCCTTCAAATATGATATCATCAACAAATATTATCAAAATCATCAAACCATCACTAGTTTCCTTCAAATAAAGATTATTATATGTCATACCTTTTCTATAACCAAGATTTTTCAAATGCTTGTCTAACCTTGCATACCAGGTTTTGGGTGTTTGCTTCAAGCCATATAGTGCTTTCTTTAGTTTGCATAATATGTCCTTATCATTTTTCCAAGGAAATACTTCAGGCTGCTCAATGTACACTTCTTCTTCAAGTTCTCCATTCAAAAATTCTGACCTAATATCCATCTCATACTCTTTGAATTTCTTCATTGCTATATAAGCTAAGAATAATCTTACTACTTCTATTCTAGCCACTAGAGCATAGGTCTCATCATAATCTATTCCTTCTGGATGTGAGTAACCTTTATATAGCAATCTTTTTTTGTTTTTTAAAACTTCACCTTTCTCATTCATCTTGTTTCTAAATATCCATTTCATTCCTATCACATTCTTATCTACTAGTTTGGGGATCAATTCCCATGTTTCATTCTTTACTATCTAATCCAATTCCTCTTTCATAGCTTCTTTCTAATAATCATCTTTACATGCTTCATCTGCATTCTTAGTTTCAACCTGAGATATCAAGCATAATTCTTCATTGACTTTCCTTCTTTTCATCACACATTTGTCTTTGCTTTTGATGATCTACTCGAATGGGTGATTCTTTATCATATTTTTCCTAAAGTATGAGTTGCTAACTCAACTCTTGGATCTACTGAAGGTTCCAAGCTTTGTTACTACCTTAGCTCTCCTTCATTCTACAAATAATTTTTAGTCTCAAGAAATATTTCATCATTCCTTGGCTTGGTAACAACATAATCATCTAAATTGTAGTCAACTATTCCCTCTTGTATCCTAAATTTCTCATCAATTCTTAAATTTTCACTTTCTATAATAGTTTTAGTTCTTAGATTATAACATCTATAAGCCTTTCTTTTTAGTGAATAATGAGGAAACATCATCACTTCTAGCATCAAACTTACCAATATCATCATCTCTTTTGATATGACTTTTACCCCCAAAAATTCTCAAATACTTAAGTGTAGGTGAGTGACCAAACCATAGTTCATTTGGAGTTTTATTTGTGTCTTTCCTGACTTGGACTTTGTTCATACTATAGACTATTATATTCATAGCTTCTCTAATACCTATTGTTAGAAATAGAGATTATTGGGGGGGAGGGGGTGAATCCGTAATCTAAAAACTTCAGTCACCAACTAGATATTATTACTTACTTTAAACCATGCATAAAAAAGTAATAAATTAATGTTGAATAGTAACAATAACCATGCACAAAGATAACTCATAACACCATATTTTGTTAAAAAGAAAACCTTGGCCAAGGACAAACACTAGTAGGGATAATACCCACTAGATAATATACTAATATAGAAGTTCCTTATTAGAGGATGGACCTTGTTAGGAGTTAATGAGAAAATTTAGTTTATGGAGCCCATGTTAGGAGACTTTGAATCCCTATTAGTAGATTCCAACCTTGTTAGGAGTTGTAGTATAGTAGATGCAAGATGAGCCCACTACCTAAACATGCACTTCCAATTACAAGAAGAGTTCACTACCAAACAAGTATTCAAACTTTTAAAAATAAGTACTATAACTTCTTCCTCAATTGATCTCTAATCTTTAGCTTGTTCTTAGATCACAAAACAGCTTTCACAAAACTTTGCATATATCACCTTCATAGTAAGTTCACATATCACAATATTCGCACAACTTATATCACAATTACTTCACACTTCTCATTGCAAGATGTCCTTTGCATAGATACCATTCCTTTACAAAAATTTCTACTAGGTCAGCTAAGACCATAATACACTTTTCCAACTTAGAGTAAACATCTAGGATGTCAGCCCTAAATGGACAAGTAATTATTTTGTAAACAAAATAATCCTTTCCTTCAATTTTGCTATCTTGTTTTGCTTAAAAATAATATCTCTTTTCCATATAGTATGTACTGACTTTCAAGGTTATACACATCATCATTATCATGTATACAATCTCCATCTAACTTTGCTAGTCATAACATGATGTCAACAAGTTATAAACAAAACAAAATATTGTTGTATACCAAATTCATACATAGACAATTTTCTGAGTACCAAAAGCCCAACATCTTTATTTTTGAGGCTTCCTATAAGAATGTGAATCATGCATTTTCATAAATGAAAATAATTCTATATCCCCATTATCCAATTTTCAACAAACTCCCACTTTGGCATTGATGGCAACAAAATAAGAAAAATTGGCTAAGTGACAAAAACTTAACAAAAATAAAGTAAAATTACATCTATTACAATCTATACATATTTAAATATTCCCCCCCTTACAATATACTTTACACTTTTATCTTCTCTATAACTAATTTACAATTTTCATTTTACTTCACCCCTTTGACATCAATGAAAAAGGTCAAAATGTCAAAAATTGTTCAAAAACTATCCATCTGCTATAAAAAATGTTGTCCTCCTATCTTAAGCTACTATAATCTTCATCAAATCATCAAAATATTTCTTAAGATTATCCATATCTTTAGTCCATTTCTCCTTGGTAAATTTTAGTAGAGGTGAGAATTGCACATAAGGTATATGATGCAATCTCAACTGCATTAAGGTCTATATAAAAAAGTTAGAATAAGTGTCCTTGGCCTTGACACATTCCTCCAACTTTTTCTCAACAAAAGATATTTTCAAAGAAATAGACTCTCTAAAATCCAATATTATCTTCAAAATATATTCCTTCCAATGTTCTAATTTCTTGATATCATTGTGAATATTGACCCCTTGTCCTTCAAAATCATCAACTTTACAATATGGATGTTCTATCTGGCTAGATAAAGCTTCTAACTCACTCATCTTTCCTCCAATATGATTGTTAATTTATTTAGTTAGTCTACATGATAAAGTACACTTAATCTACAATATCTTCCCATCTTATTAATACTTCTTAAGTTCCATGCTACAAGTATCAAGACTTACCAAATCATTCTTAATATTTTGACAAATAGTGGTAAAAAAGTTAGCATCATATGAAATTTATGCCTTTGCTTCTACAAAATTTAACAAATTGGTAAATTCTTCATCAAATGACTTTAGCATTTCCTATTCCCTCTATTCTAGATCTACTTCTTAGTGTTGTACTACTAGAGTACTATGTACTGTGTCAGTAACCTCCATTGAGGCTTTCTATAGGCTCTTCACTATTCTATTCTTTTGAATAATCTTTGATAGGGACAAGATCAAATTAGTTTGATCATCATCATCAATTGCTAGGCTAGAAAGAAAAAGTGTGAGTAGATGAACTAGAGGGTTTAGAGTCATCCTCACTTTGTTTCTTGGCTACCTCTTTTATTCTTCTCTCTTCTAGTCTCTTCTTCTTGTCTTCCTCTATTCTCTTCATTATTTCTTCTTTTTCTATTCTTTTCTTTTCTTCCTCTACATTTTTCTTCTCATCCTCAAGCAATTTCTTCTTGGCCTCTTCTACTTTCTTCTTTTCTTCTTCAAGTCATCTCTTCTCCTCTTAAATTTGCCTTAGTTTGTCTTCAATATCCTTAGTATTAGGTTCATTAAGTTCATAACCTTCAAATGGATTAGTATCATCAATGTTAATAGTAACATTGGTCTGATCTATCTACATAATGTCACTACTCACTAAAACATCCAAGGTTCTAGGTGCTGGTGGAGATGCTATCTTAGATTTTGTCAATATTTGACCTATCACTATTGCTATCTCACTTCTTAATTTGTCTTTTTCACTCATCATAAACAAAAATGGTCTCACTTTATTTCTCAAGTAAGGTGCCAAATTGTCCAATAATCTCTTAAACTCTTCTTTTTCATTAGTCTTGTAAATAGTTCTTAGCATAGACTTATGAAGTTCTAAATCTTATTCTCTTGTTTTTTATTAAGAAAAATAGGTTTTATAGGGACTTGAAACCCAAAATTTTTACAACATTAAAATTAAGACATTAAATTCTAGCAAAAATGAAACAACAACAAATAGCCAAAAAGAAACAAAAGGCCAAAGATTAGGAGGCAAAACCCAATAGCCAGTCTAACAAGGAAAAGAAAACCTAATGGTTCTCCTTATCCAAATCTTGTCGAGTTTTTGTAGCTTCATTATCATTCTAGTTTTCTGCTCCTTCCTAGTTCACATTTTGGGCTTCCTCTTGGTCCAAGTAATCCACTTGGGTCCCTAGCAGCATTTAGATTGACCTCTTCCTTACCAATATTCTAGCTGGTTAGCTTCCCTATGTTCCCACCAATGTCAACTCTCATGAGAGTATCCCCCAGGTTGACAATGTTCTCATTCAAAGTGTGCAAAGTGTCCACAATTTGGTTAGTTAGAATCTAGATGATGTTGTCTAACCTCTAGACTTTCTGTTCAATTAGGGAAAATCTATCCTCCTGATAATTTCTAGAGTCCTTACCACTACAGTGCTTCTGGCTATCATCTTGGTCATTCATCCTTTCAATGTTCTACTAGCCTCTATGAGGGCTCTAGTTGCAAACCTGGATATTCTTTTCCTTAAGAGCCTCGATTTTCTTAAACAACCATTTGACAGATTGAAAGTTATCTATCAAGCCATTCTTTGTGTTGTTCAGAAGGTTGAAACTATATTCTCACGTGTTATCAGACAAGACTAGCAGAGTGGGGTCGATAAGCACATCATAATGGGTTCTACCATCAAGGTCCTCCATCACTTAGATGTTTACTGGCTCTCTGACAATTCCCAACCTTGTAGTATCAAAGTTAAAAGTCCTCCAAGACTCCTCCTATCCTTTCTTATCACCTCCCCACTTTTTTTTATAGTCTTCTCCTTAGGTAGGGAAGATGGTGAGATAGAACTAGGGGTCTCAAAGGTCAGGGTGATGGGGTCTTCTTGAAGCAGGGCTTGGTCCACTTTTCTTTTTCTGGGGCTATTAGGGGGAGCATCAAGGGTATCAAGGGTAACTTCCTCCTTGTCTCTCTCCCACCCCTTTTCCTCATCCTTCATAGTGTCCTTCCCCTTCACCTTGTCCTCATCCTCATACTCAATCTCATTCTCCTCTTCATCTTCACTATCTTCTTTCTCCTCCTATGGCTCTGGCTTGAGAAGAATGGGGGGATACCTCTAGGGCTCTTTCTACTATGAAAGTGGGGTTGTGGATGTAGACACCTAAATATAATTACACCGCTTTGGTAATCCTATTTAGTTATCTCTAAAGGCATCATTAATTAAATTCTTATTTAATTAATCCTTTTCCATCCCCTAGCTGATTAATTTAATTAATCATCTATAGTCCTAATTGATAAATCAAATAACGTATTATTTATCAATTAATCCTATTCTTCTATCTAATTCAAAAATCCTCATTTATTAAATAAATCTATTTGATAAATAAAACCCTCAAATCTAATAACCCCTAAACTATCCTAATCCACCCCATCCACCCATACTAACGAAGCTTAGCCACTAACTCACCCACCCTCATTGAATGTCATCCACTTGCATATCTCTAACAAGCTTAGTCTAATTATAAATCACCTCTAATCCACCCCCAACCCCCCCCGCGCCCCCCCCCCCCCCCCCCCCACCAACCTTGTCACATTCCCTAAGTAAGATTAAGACTTTCCTAAGCCAAGCAAAGTCAACAATCTCAACTCCCTCCAAAATATTCCAACCACTAAGCCTTCAATGCTTTTACAAAGGCCATAAAGACTCTTACAAACCCATTCATTGCTCTTACAAGCCATTATGAAGGGTCTTTATGAAGATATTATCCCTTGAGCCTCTTTTGTTGACTCATCCTTACCCTTTTCTCCATCCACCCACCCTATGACATGTGTCGCTCCCTAATTGGTTGTAAGGAAGCAAAATCCATGTGCTCTCCTCTCTTGCAATCTCAGCCCTCCTTAACCATTTCCCCATCCTTGCATATTATTCCTCAAACCCTCAAGCCATTAGCCTATAAATTGAATCCCCTCCCAAGCCATTTCATCACAACCTTTAAGCCAAAGTTATAATGCTAGTTTGAGAACCAAAAGCCATCAACCATACCCTTATAATGCCAAATTAAGAGCTCACAAAGCTACTAGTTTGCCATTTACTCATCCCCACTATTGAAGCATAGAGCAAGTTTGAGCATATATACCAATTCTTTACTTAGACTCATCCCTAAATCAAGTGACCATCCTCATTGGGAGAGCCATTCTATGGCTCATATTCTCATTTGAGGGTTTCACTTTGTCTCTCATATATGTTATGGTTTTTATGCTAGTTAATGCTTTATTCTCTTAATAGATTATTATTTCTTGCTAACATATTTTTCATATATAGTAGGTAGTAGAGATGGCTTTAATGGAGTAATCCCCATCCTTAGATTTAACAACTTGAACATCCTTAGAGTCTGAACTAGCAGTGTCCTTTGAAGCATTACCCAAGTTGCTGAGGGATTTTCCCTTGGTTTAAGCTTTTAGAAACTCATAAACCAAGAGGGGAAGGCTTTTGTGGAGGGTAGGATTAGTGATGGGTTTTCTCTTAAAACCCTCAATATTCTTAAACATAGAGGTGAAAAGAAAGAAAGGAAAGGAAATTTTAACAGCATGCCTAAAGTGGTTTAGCAACACAAAATGGTGTGTTCTTATCCTGTTGAACCTAGAGTCAAGAGTGATATACTTAATGAGAATCCTGAGAACATACCTCCATAATTTTTGGATGGTTTCCATAAGTGTCAATCTTGATAAGATTGTTCCTCTTAGCATCGTCCTTGACAAATTTGGTAACAACATTGGCCAACATCTTTTTATCCCTAAAGAAGTTTATGCCAACCTAAGAGATTTCTGTCACCTCTGCAATCAAGTCCTCAGTGATTTGGTGGGTGACACCATCAATTTTGACTTTCCCATTGTTCCATGTTTCCACCATCCCCTTGGTAACCCCAGCATCAAAGCTATGAAGCTTCTCTAATAACCTGGTTATACACCCTTTTTCAAGCCTGTGCCAAACCTTCTTCTTACCCTTCCACTTCTTCATTTCCCCTGAAGGCTCTCTTATGATCCTTTCCCTGACCATGGTAGACTTTGGCTCTATAAACCCTATTCCTCTAGTAGAAATGCTGAGCTCAATTTTCCTTTGGACACTAAAATAAAAAACATAATTACAATTTTTGGTGGTTTTATTCATGGTAGCCCTCGAAGTGTGCCATCTATACACGTGGTTATGATTTGAAAAGAGCTCTTCATGACTTCTAATTACTCCCCTTCTAATGTGAGATTTGGTGTATCTTTCCATAATTAAAAAGGAATCATATTAGTACCCTATATTTGATCCTACTAGAGTAACTCAATTGCCATTGCCAGAATTTCATCTCCATTCTTCCATGTCATCGTCAAGTTTCTAGTAACGGTATCATTGGTGAACTAGTCAGCAACCGAGTTGGCTTCTTAGTAAGTGTTGCTAATGAAAGTCCTTTTGAACTTTCCCAAGTTAGATTTAAGGTCCTCAATAATGTTAGCAATCATCCAAGAGGGTGGGGCATGTCCTTTGATACAATTGATAATGTTTAGAGAGTCACCCTCAAGCCATAGGTACTCGATCCTAGAAGCCAAGGCCAGCTTAACAATTTGTCTAGCTGCACTGTCTTCAGAAAAATGATTGGTCTAGTGACCAAGAGGGAAAGAAATAGTGACAATTCCTCCTCCCAAACTATTTCTAACATTGCCTCTACTTCTAGCCGGTCTAGGATTCCCCTTAGTTGCCCCATCAAAGTTGGCTTTGTGCCAGTCCTCAGGGGGGATGGACCATCTTTCTTTCTATCTTCTCTTGTCTCTTTCTTTCTTCTTGGCTTTATTGTTCTATTCTTCCTTGATATTTCCTCCCTTTGTAATGGAAAGTTCTCCATAGTGAGACCTTCAATTTTCTTTACAATTATGAACTCAGGAGCCTCTCTATCTTTGAAATTTTAGTTTTTACACTCTTTCCAGATTCCCCAGCAAATGTATGGGAGAATCTAGGAGCTAAAAAGCTAAGTTTTCAAAATAGAGTGGTGGTTTCTCCACTGGCAGAAGAAGTCCTAGATATTTTCAGGGGGGGCACAATCTAAAACCAAGATCCTTGGTTAAAAGATTCCACACCTTGGAGAAATAGGAGCAGAGGATGAAAAGGTGAGTTACCAATTCTAGATTAAGCCTGCAAAGGCTACACCTATTGCGGATGATTTTGCCTTTCTTGGCTAAATTGTCTAGGGTAAGAATTTTGTCCTATAGTAGCAGCCATAAAAAGACATGAATTTTAGGAGTAAGACTAGAAATCCAAGCATTGGCCCATAATGGCTTCTTCATTCTGGCTCATAAAGAGAAATAGCTAGAGGCAATAGAGGAAAGCCCATTTGAGTTATCACCCCAAATGAAAAAGTACCTAGTGTTGTTGATGGGGGTGGCATTCAACATAATCATCAGAGGGATAAGGTTTGGGGATAGCTCAAAGAGGTCCTGCCAACCTTGACCAGTTCTATAATCACTAAATTGAACACCATAACTTTCAATGCACTCTTCTACCCATCTTCCATAAATGGGGTGGTTGACAGGAGGTCCCTAACTAGTCCAGTTATCCTACCAAAATAAGATATTATCCACATTGCCAACTTTCCATTTGGCCTTTGACTTTGCTAGGGGTCTAGCCTTTGAGATCCCATTCTAGATATAGGACCCCTGGGGTATCTCAATCTCTTTTATTAGCAAGTTAAAGGATTGCCTTCTTAGATATTTCTTGGTCAGGATATCCCTCCAAACACCTATGCTTTGAAAGATATGCCATAACTGTTTGGCCAAAAGGGCATTATTGAGGTGTTTAATCTTTTTGATTCCTAGACCTCCATAGTATTTTGGGAGACAAATGAGGTCCTAGGCAACAAGGTGATCTCTCTTATGATCTTCAACCCTTGACCAAAGGAAGTCCCTCTAAATCTTCTCCATTCTATTTGCATGTTTGGAAAAGATTCCAAAGAGGCTTAAAACATAAGTGGGGAGATTCTAAAAATAGATTTCACCAAGGTACACTTGCCAGCTTGGCTAAGGGTGGCCCCTTTCCATCCAACAAGTTTCT
This sequence comes from Cupressus sempervirens, assembly GCA_028749045.1. Lineage (NCBI taxonomy): Eukaryota > Viridiplantae > Streptophyta > Pinopsida > Cupressales > Cupressaceae > Cupressus > Cupressus sempervirens. The sequence goes on from CM053786.1 coordinate 880,171,471, forward strand.
TATTAAATCTATCAATGATGTTATTCTAAAAGTAATCTGGGTGTCTAGAGCCCAAGGGCAAGTGAAGATAGTTGGTTGGTAGGGAGCCAATGCTGCTTCCCAAAATTTGAGCAATTTTCCTCTGTCTCTCCAAAGGGGTGTTGATGAAGAAAACTGAGCTCTTCTCCCAGTTAATAGCTTGGCCTAAACCCCTATTGTAGGTGTTCAACATGCCCTTGAAAGCTCTAGCTTCATAGATAGTAGCTTCTCCCCCCAAGATGGTGTCATCCATGAATTACATGTGAGTGAAGGTTGAGGGGCTCGAAGAGGGCTTGAGACCCTACGGACTCTTGTCTTGATGTTTCCTCTAGATGAGTCTTCCCAGGCATTTAGCCAGAATGATAAAGAAAAAAGGGGAGATGGGGTCACCCTGCCTCAGTCCTCTTAAGGGGAAGAAGAAATGAGAGGGGGAGCCATTAACCAAAATAGATAAAGAAGGTTAGGAGACAAGTTGAGAGATAATCTTGCACACCTAAGCATCAAAATCAAATGCCTGAAGGATCGCTATGAGAAAATTCCAATCTGCCCTATCATAGGCTTTAGACATATCCAACTTAAGTAGAAAGACTTCCTTCTTACTGGCTTCCAAAGAGTGGATGGCCTCATGAACCATGACAATAGAGTCAATAATTTGCCTACCAGGTACAAAACCAATTTGTTGAGGGGAGATGATTAGTTGGAGAATGCTGAGGAGTCTAGTGGTAAGAACCTTAGAGATGATTTTGTAAAAAGAATTGCATAGACTAATAGGTCTGAACTTGTCCAACGTATCAGCCCCCAGAGTCTTAGGAATGAGATCCAAAAAAGTGGCGTTGAGATCTTTCAAGATATTTTTGCCCCTAAAGAATTCTTGGATAGCCTTAGTAATGTCCCTTTTGACTACCTCCCAATAGGTCTGAAAAAAGAAAGTCAGGAAACCATCTGAGCCAGGAGCTTTGTCCCTCAGAAGAGAGTTGAAAGTTTCAGAGATTTCCTTCAGGGAGGGAATAAATTTTAGCATGGAATTGTGGTGCAGTTAAAACAAGGAAGGGATTGCAAACAGAATGTCAGCTTGATCAATCACTAACAAAGAGGGATCCTAGAAAGGGGGTATGAGAAGAACTAAACAACTTCATCTGCAATATCATCTTCCTTGGATAGAAGGTCCTAGCCTTTCTTAATGCTTACGATCCTATTGTTTGTGTGATGTTTGAGCATGGAAAAATGGAAGAAATGAGAGTTTTGGTCACCTTCTTTCAACTAGCTAACTCTAGATCTTTGTTTCCAATAATGTTCTTCCTTAGATATTATGTTGTGGAGGTTAGAGAGGATGGCCCATTCTTCTTGCTTGTTCTTGTCATTATATCTATTTTGCTAAATTTCTTCCTGAACGATACAAAGGTGGTCTATCTTTTTGTCTTTATCCTAGAAAATGTGGCCAAAGTTGGACTTGTTCCATACTTTAATGTTTCTTTTCACATTCTCTAGCTTTTGGGCAATCCTGAACATTGCAGTGCCTTCAACCTCAATATTCCACCAGGAAGTTATCTTAGATTCTAGATCTAGGTGGGAAATCCACATTTTCTCAAAATGGAAGGGGAAAGTTCTTTTGATAGCTAGGGGTCTAATAGAGAGAGAAATAGGGGAGTGGTCAGAACCAACTTTGGGGAGAAGGGAAAGTCTACAAGAGTGAATCTATAGCCACCTAGGAGAGATGAGAGCTCTTTCAAGATGGACCTAGATGCATTCCCCACCAACTCTTCAGTTAGACCAAGTGAATCTTCCCCCCAAGAGGTCCATATCCATGAAAGCCAGGTTGTGGATGAAGTTGGAGAGGTCAACATTGCTATCCTAATCTGGGGCAATACCTCTACTTTTTTCATCATCTGTGAGAGGAGAATTAAAATCTCCCATAAAAATCCCTTTGTTAATTTTATTGTTGGAAATGAACACTGAGATCTTGTCCCAGAAATCTTTCCTTTCCCTTTTTGTATTAGGGGCATATAGGTTTAAAATGAACCAAGAGTCATCACTATTGATGTGGGACACCTTGCATAGGAAAATATTCTTTGCAATAAGAATGGGGGACATATTGAACACCTTGCTATTATAAAGAATCATCACCCCTCTCGAGGCTCCTTTTGAATCCATGGCTTCACTGTTCATGGATTTACTAAAAGAAATCTTGTTTACCAAATCTGTTTTCATCTTAGTTTCCTGGATTAGCAAAAAATTAGGTCTTTGATCTCTGATCAAATTTTTGATTAGTTCCTATTTATGAGCCCCATTGAGGCCCCTAATGTTCCAAGAAATGACCTTCATTTCTTACTTTCAAGAATTTCTTGATGGTTCTCAGGTTCCTGTCTGATAGGTGTCTTTTGGTTTCTTCTTGCAATAGCTAGTTGGATTTCTTCCTACCAAGTTGCTTGGGAGTTGTCCCAACATCAGCCTTTACCTTGCTCCTTGTTGTCACTAGGGACGTAGGGGGGAAGTCATGAGGTTGGTGCTTCTTATGATATTTTTTTCATTCACCAACCATCTAGACTATCTAGAGAGCAACTATCTATCCACTCTTCCCAATGAGCAACTTGGTCAAGGGAAGAGTTGTTGATAAGTGTAAGGAGCTTTACCTCCAAGCCTTTAAGAGCTGGCAAAGTTTCTACTTGATCAAAACCTAGAACTGAAGGTTGGGTTAGGGGGACCTTGGGTCTTGGGGAGGTCTTTTGAGGAGAGTCTAGCCTACCGTTTGAACAAGGAGTCTCAATCCTTTGACCAACATTCTCTTTTGAGCAGTGTGTCTCCTACCTTTGGTCATTCTGCTCTAGCCCTACCACTATAGGACCTTCCTCTACAATGGGGGATTCTACAACAAGATCAACATTGAGGTACTCAATGTTGGCTTGATCCTCCAAAATGGTATTAATATGCCTGGGGGTATTCTGCTTAACTTCCTTGCTAATCCACATCTCTAAAGACCTAGAGGGTTTATGCCTCCAAATTAGTTTCTTCTTCCCCTTGGCTACTATACGAGGGGGAGGAGGAGGCTTCTTAGAATTGTCTGAGGTGTCTTCTTCTCTTGTTGGAGCCTTCTTCTCAATAAGTTTATCATAGACTTTCTAATTTACTATGCCCTCAATATACTTCAATTTTAGATTATTGGCTATAATGTATCTCACAGTAGAGATACCAACCTGATCTTTTTCAAAAGTATTATAAAATTTCTTCATCTGAACAAAGTTACCCTCAATAGAAATAGTTGAGTTTCTTTTTTCTATCTTTGGTTTCTAGGGTTGATGAACTTTTCTTGCTAATTGCTTTGAGTTATTTACCTTCTCTACTTGCTTGAATTTTTGTTCTTTTTGTTCTTCTTCTTCACCAAACTCAATAATTATCAACAATGTGTCAAGGATGTAATTTTGAGTCCCAATAGGTACCTTCCCCACTAGGTTTTCCTTTGGCCCAGGTTTCCCTTGTTAAAAAAATATTGTGTTATGAATTCTCTTATTGGATGGTTATGTTCATAGTTTAGCATTAGTAGTTTAGTTTCATATGCAAGTTATAAGGTAATTAACAATATATAGTTTAGGGCTAAAGTTTTTAGAATACTAATTCACCCCTTGCCCCTCAGTATTCCCCATTTCTAATAGATATGTTATATTTTCCTAAAAATTTGACATCTTGTATAAAATTATAAATATTGATTCTCTAATGATCAAGATAGAAAATAAAAATGAGTCCCTCATAATGCATAGGTTAGAGATGAAATGAAGAAAGTTTAGGTAAAGAAAGAAGAAATCATTACTATAATAGGTAACACTTTATCCTCTAGCTCAAGGGATTCATCTTCTAACTAAGAAAGTAAGTATTTACTAATGGACTTAAAGTTTCATTTCTTTATCTATCAATCCATTAGATTTCTTGGGCTACAACACCTATTAGTATAGACAAATGTATTATTGATAATGTTCATGTTAGCTCCAATTAATATTATAATTGATGATGCTATAAATTTATGTAGAAGATTCATATAATTTTTTTTATGTTATCATTGATTTCAAAGTCTTAGTTGACTAGACATTATGATAAATCAAGAAAGTACCATATCATTAGATTGATAAAGAAGATTTCAAGAAAGTATGACAAAGACAAAGTTGATGTGTAAGGTATTCAATGCGTACTTGAGTGAGTTGGACAATGATTATGTAATATTTTTTTGATTGTTTTGCAATCATGTATTAATATAATGTATTCAAGGTCACAAGCTTAACCAAGTCACAAGGTTAATGAAGGGAGATTGTATTCATCAAGTTGTACCTGTGAATTGTGGGCCTCTAAACCTCACAGACACTTCAACGTGGTCTTTATATGCGGATTCATTCTGGAATGAACATGAGAATGTTCACCCAAGATTAGACCTACAAGCTGACCTATTACCTTCTATCTAGAGATATTTTACCTATTTAATATCCTTCGATTTAAGGTGTAGGTAACCAAACCCTCTAAGAACGAAGGATTTAAATGCGATTAATCTATATGAATGTAATTATTCTAAAATGAGATATGCATTAAATCTAAGATTTTAAAATCTAAATAATGAAAAGTTTATAAGAATGACGAGTGCACAATTCAACAGAGATTCGATTGCAATTCAATTCAACCTTCATAATGAGGAATTATGAGTTCCTTAAATAGAATCTAGGAGTGAATCAATGGTTGAGATCAACTTAGATTGATGGTTAGGATTAGACAAAAGATTCAGTTAAGATGGAAACTTCCTTGTGCAAGTGAAGTGAACTATTTCTGATCTAAGTGTGATGAGCAGTCAACTAAACTTGTCATGAGTGAGAGAACAAGTTAACTAGATTGATTCTATTTTGAGAGATAGTTCACTTAGAGTTTGAACTGAAGAGAAGATTTTAGGAAGAATATTTAATCTAATAAAATGAGATATGACCTCATAAATGCCTTTTTCATTTAATTGAATAATCACATTCAATTAATTAAAAATAGGCATATTTATTAAATTAAATAAATTTAATTCCTTAGTACATTAGCCTTAGGGTATAATTTAATTTAATTAAAGTGTAAGTACTTTTTAATTAAATTAAATATTAATTAGTAGGTTTAATGTGACTAATATGAGTCCATACTTTGGGAATTAAATAAAGAGCATGATGAGTGTAGATTTAGGGTTTTTTGCATTTCACAATTAAGCCAAGTAGCGAATAGTAGAATAAGAATTACCCATTAGAATAGGTCTTAGGATTGATTAGAATAGACCAGAATTGGTATGATGGCAATGAGCCAATTTTGGGGTATTACATTTTGCCTCTCTTTGAATGAATGTGTGAGCAACACATTCAATTCAAAGAAAATTAGAAAGCATGATGTGAAGATCAAGAGATAAGATTGGTTTTGAAGTTGATAATATGAAGACTAATTGGAACCTTTTAAGGACCATCTTCAGAATGGAGCTTAATCCCAAGGAATCCAAGAAGAATACCTAGATACCCAAATTGATAAGCATTCTAAAAGTTTCCATCAAAATGAAGTTTAACCTTTAAGGATCTAGATAGAATGTCTAGATACCCACAACATTTAAAAGATTGTCTCCAGAACGGAGCTTAATATTTAAGGATCTAGATAGAACACCTAGATACCTGAATTGAAAGCATTTAAAATATTATCTCTAGAATTGAGCTTAACCTTTAAGGATCCAGATAGAACACCTAGATACCTAATATTGATAAGCATTTAAAAGACTATCTCCAGAATGGGTTTAATCTTTAAGGATCTAGATAGAACACCTAGATACCTAAGATTGATAAGCATTTAAAAGATTATCTCTAGAATGGAGCTTAATCTTTAAGGATCCAGATAGAACACCTAGATACTTGAGATTGATAAGCATTTAAAAGATTATCTCCAGAATGGAGCTTAATCTTTAAAGATCCAGATAGAACACCTAGATACCTAAAATTGATAAGCATTTAAAAGATTGTCTCCATAATGGAGCTTAATCTTTAAGGATCCAAATAGAACACCTAGATACTTGAGATTTATAAGCATTTAAAAGATTATCTCCAGAACAAAGCTTAATCTTTAAGGATCTAGATAGAAAACCTAGATACCTGAGAATGATAAGCATTTAAAATATTATCTCCAAAATGGAGCTTAATCTTTAAGGATCCAGATAGAATGTCTAGATACCTGAGAGCAATAGAAGATAACAAAATAAAATAATGAGATATAGAATCATCCCTAGAACAAGGCTTGATCCTTAAGATTCAAGATTTAGATTGTCCCGATACCCATAATCGACTGATGACCAGATGAAATAGATGACAAAGATGCCATAAAGGGGAAAACAAGATGCCCCTAGTGGTGAGATACCACAAATGATGAGGACATGAGATGGGAACAAGGTGCCCCGAGTGATCAAGTTTCAAATTGATTTGAAATTCATGTCCAATGATGTAATCATCCTGGCCCCTTGGGAGAAAAATCAAAAGACAACACACCAAAAATATGATGTAAAGTAGTAGAGAAAGATATGCAAAAGAAATCAAAGATTTAGTAGAATGTAGATGGGATTAGAATGATTAGAAGAAGATATGAAGAGATCAGAACAATGTAAAGAAATATAGAAAAGATTAGAACAATCTAAAGCATATAGAAGAGATTAGAATGATTAGAAGAATATAGAAGAGATCAGAATGATCAAAAGAAATTTTGGGGTCAAACTAGCATGATTTCAAGGTCCAAAAGACCAAGTTTGACAAAAAAAGTTAACCAAAGATGATTTTTTTTAGAATTTTTGAAAATTTTGAAAAGACTTGTGATTTGAAAAGCTTTCATGATGCACAAATTTTTAAAATGCATTTTTGAGTTGTTTAAGTGTGTCAAATTTTGAATTTGCTCTTGAAAATGACTTTAGAGTAGCCAAAGTAGTCAAGAGGATGATTAATTGATCATTTGTGCAGTTGTGAAGAAACATGATGTTCTGAAGAGATCCACAATCCCCCATCACAAAGGATGGTAACAAAGTTTCCATTGAATCATGTGCTTGTGCAAGTGAAGTATGCAAATGCAAGACCATATTAAATGCAACCCTAGGTCTAGTTACCGAGCCTCAAAAATTTATCATCACTAAACATAAATGAAGCTTATATATATCCTACAATTACCACTAAATTTGCAATTATGGAAATATGAATAGGACATACGTCATAGGTGTGTTAGGATTAAATGTAAGCATTTGAGGCACAAGAAGCCAGAATGACCAAAACATTTGTCTCTTTTAATATAGCAAGTTAACATAAGCATCAAAGCATAAATGCTAGGATGACTAGAATGTTGATTGCATGTAGACATGCCAAACACATGAGAGATCCATCTTATGCTAAGTATTGAATAAGTATTCTATCTGCAATGACCCTTGCTATTGTAACCTAAGAAAAAAGTGTGTAGGTATACTCATAGTGACCCATATGTTCACTTAATAGGATGAGTATCAGTATGTATGGTAGCATGAAGAGTTCACTCTTAACAAATAAGGAGAAGAACCAACATTATTGACATATTGATATAAAAGGAGTCGAGGTACACCTGACCATCCAATACAAGATGGAAGCACTTATAGTGGACACCCCTCTTGTAGGAACTTGTCAACTAATTGGAACTAAATTGTAGATAGAAAGCAAAGAAAAGATCATACCCCCAGTCATCACTTCTCTAGTCAAAAATGACATCATTGAGTTGCTCGAGGAGACATGATGAAAGCAAAAAACAAAGAAATCAAAGAAAATGCCCAGCATATCCAAACAAGTATGTCATTTTGAGTTCAATGTTTTTAGGATTGACATCAAGTGTCAATGTATAGAACATAGATGAAAGAAATCTCTTCAGTAGGATGACGATAGTAGGAAAACATAGTCAGAATGTGAAGCCAAAAGAGGGATCTTCAAGATGAAGAACCTAGGGAGGACTGAGTGATAGTAAACAGACACAGCCAAAATGACTGATGACTAACACAAGAGAGACCTTCCATAAAGGAATCTCAAAATGTGACATGAGCAATAGTAGGCAGACATAGCTGAAACAATTGGTGACTATTGCAAAAGAGATTCAATGAGGTGAATCTTGAAAGAGTGACACTAGAAATAGTAGGCAGACATAGCTAGAATGACTGGTTACTATCACAAAGGAGATTTTATGAGGAGAATCTCAAAAAGAGTGACACTAGCGACACTAGGTAGACACAACCAGAATGACTAGTGACTGTCGCAAAGGAGATTCTATGAGGAGAATCTCAAAAAGAGTAACAATAAAGGGGAACTCCCTTGAGTTATGACAAGACTCAATCAATGGATACATGAGAAGAAAGCGGGAAAAATAGGAAAGTATTTGTACAAAAAGCTAGAAGGTGCATTGCAAGATGGAGCATTGGGAACAAGAGGCGCTTGTTTACAAGGTTTTCACCTTCTTGGTTGAACTTTCTTTTTTTGCTATCATGATGCCTGTTTCTAGGTTTTTACCAATGGCACTTTTTTTGTTTTTCAATTTTTTTGTATTTTTCTCTTTTTGATTTTTTTCTATTTTTGAGATTTTTCACTTTTTTTGGTGTTACTAAGGAACCTATTGCTAGGTTTTCACCAAGGTAACAATTTTTTTTAGGAATTTTTATGATTTTTAGATATTTTCAAATTTTAGAACTTTTTCAAAGATTACTAGCTTGCAAGAAGGATTACCTTGATTTTTCTCTAGTGTCTAGCAAGGTGTAGGATGAGATGTAGTAGCAAGCTGGTGGATAAGTGGAGATGGATAGGCAAGGAGTATGAAGTGACAAATGTTACACTCAAGTAAAACCTTGACAAGATTACCCAAGCTAGGGAAAAGTATAACAATATAAGCTCATGGTGTAATGAAGGGTATCGTGTAAGTAATCCATGAAAATGACCATGTCAAGAGATTACTAAGAACTAAGTTTTCTTATTTCTTTCATTGATCAAGACCAAAGGATTAACTAAATATGATTGAAAAGTTTGTTATGGAGGTTATGAGTGAATGACTTCAAGAATGAGGACATCTGAAGGATAAACAAAATCATAATAGGATATCATGGATGGAAGAATTATGCATGATGCCTATTTACTAGGTTTGCATCATGGTACTTGTCCAAGGTGCCACAAGAAGTGGTTTTCACCGTAGGATGGATTTATTTTTCTTTACTTTTGCTACCAAGGCACCTATTTCTAGGTTTTCACCAAGGCACATCTTTTTTTTTTTGGGTTTTTAGACTTTTTGGAAAGAATTCAAGCCTTCTTCAATTTTAATAGTGCTCCTATTGGAAGGATAAATTATGATAAGCCAAGACCATAGAAAGGTATGCTCAAAGATGCTAATAGGGTAATGGAAGGGAGATAGTAGAGAAGATATACGGAGGATAAGGTTTTAGGCTATGGATGAGATAAATGGATGGAAGGATAAAAGTGGGAGGATAGAAGGTGAAGTGGAATTCATAGGCATAGTAGGGTATGAAGAAGTATGATCTGTGAAGGTAGTAAAAAAACTTGTAGCCCAGTATCTATTGCTTGAGTTTCTTTCAAAGGTAGTCCTTGAGGGTAAACATAGTCAACAAAGGGAGTAGCAAGTTCTTTTAGCAAATATGTGTTGGAAAGATTGGACAATTTAGAAGGTCGCTATATGTTGTAAGAAGTAGAAGTTGTGTTTGAACCATTACTAGACATGGTTTCATAAGTTTGATCCTTCTTTAGAGTAGAATCTTTAGTAGCTAAGAGCTTAGATTTTTGAATTATGCCATTATCAAAGAGATCTTGGATCTTGTTGACATGTTTGGTTTTATCCTTGTTGGAAGTGGAACCTTGTTTTGTGTCCCTCTAAAGATTGAGTTCACCTTTCTTGACCATAAATTCCTCGATAGGGATAGCTTGTGTGATCATGTCTTCAAAGGTACATGGGCCTTGAAATTGGATTCTATATCCAAAATTAGGTGGAAGGTTGTTAGGGAAAATGTCAAGCTTCTCCATTTCTGGAATTTTGTGGGAATACTTAGTGTATAGTTGTCTCCACCCTTGGAGGAATGTGAGAAAAGGTTCACCAACTTTCTATTTAAGGTTGTATAAATCTTGAATGTTGACAAGGTGTTGAATGTTATGAGAATATTGCTAAACAAACAAGCTGGCAATTTCATCAAACATCTTAATACTGGTAGGTAAATGTGAAAACCACTCTAAAGCTTGACCACCTAGGCTTCTATGGAATAAATGCATGAGGTATGTTTGATCATGTATAAACTCCATAGACAAAGCACCAAATTCCCACAAGTGATCTTGGGGATTAGTGGTACCAAAGTACTTGTCATACTTGGGTAGCTCTATGCCTCATGGGAAAGGTGGCATGTTAATGTTTTTGTCAAATGGGAACAGGCAAAGAGAATACAATGTGTATTTTTTGTGGGTTTCTCTTTCTCATGCATAATCTGAGCCAATTGGTCTTGCATAATTTTCAATTGATTTTGGAGTTTAGAAGTCTCATTTTCTTCTTCAGGTGTGATAATAGTTTCCACATTGAAATGAGAGGGAAACTTTGCTCCCTCTTGGGCAAGTTTGAGAAAATACTTTTCTTTCTCTTCATTGAGTAGAATTCCCATGACCTTTTGAAAGTTTTTCTCTCTTCAAAATTTTTCTATGTTTTTAGGGAGTATTTCTACTTCTTCCTATTCCTCATCAGTTTCATGGTTTTCCTCTTTCTCTTTGTCATTCCTAGGGGGTTCTTGATGTCTACTATGACTACTATGTTCAGGTTCATGATTAGTCATTGCAGGAACATGTTTAGTTTCAGTGTGTTGTGTTTTGAAAGGTCCTTTGAAAAAGGAGTCAAACATCATGTTTGGTGATACAAGACCTCTACTTGTCTCAGTGTCTTCTTGGTAGAAAGGATTCCTAATTTGTTGCAAGTTTATGGAAAATGTTCGATGAATTTGAGGTGACCTAGCAGGTGAGGGAGATTGTGAAGATGCATCACTAGTTGAACTAGATACAAATTATGTAACAAAAGGTAATTGACCTCTACCATGATTATGACCCCTGGCACAACTGCACCTAAGTCTAAGAGGATAAAACACATTTCTGCTTCTAGTTGCAATAGTCATAGATAAGGACAAGCAGCAAGAACCTAGACAAGGATTACACTAAGACTGAGTCTCACTAGGGTAAGAAAAGAATGTTGTATACTAAGGCACGAGTAGTCTGATTTGAAGGCTAGAATAGCCAAAGGTTATGACTATCATAACACAGAGTATGACAAGTATTAAGGAACAAGAATCTAGAGAAGTAAAAGATAAGACTAGTTGAAATGCGGATCACAAATCTTTTGTTTAGCTAAATGCCACTATTCAGGACTATGCACGGATAGAAAATGACAACTCAGTGTAGGAATCTAACTAGATGAAGATTGCAGATTGGTCAAACTAACTAATTTGATAGTTTTAGAGTAGAATTTCATGCGAAGAATCTCTGCAAGCCATGTGAAGAAGTTCAATAAGTCACGCGAAGACTAATGATAGTAGTTTAATTTTGCACGAGGACTTTTTCTATCTTGCACAAAGAAATGATAGGAAAACTAGGATAGAGGCAAGATCTCATGAAATTATACATAAGATCTCACATGAAGATCTAAATTTTCTCATGCAAAAAAAAGAATTCTCATGAGAGAAAGTGCAAGTCTGTGCGAAAATCAAGTTCAGATTAACAACAACATTGGATTTTGAAGAGATTTTCACACTGTTCAGACAAATTGGATAGATTTATCAAACAAATTTGATTGGAAAGATGGTAACTCAATAAGACATTTGGACAATGTTTTAGGATTCAATCAAGGCAATGTGTTTGAACAAGATAGTGGGAAGCAAGTAGTAGTCGAAAATAGTCCTATCGAGGGCAAAGCAACTCAACAGGATAGGGGAGTCTTGACCTTTGTTTGTCATAGATAGTTTTGGAATTTTTTATGACTCGATAAAAAACACACTTTTATCCCTAAAAAAAAAATTGGTAGAGAAGGAAAAACCTTTGTCCCACATCTTATGTGCATGCATGTACATCATACAGCCATGTCACCCCCTAGAGGGTGCCCATGTTTTTGGTATATTTAAAGGACTCAATAGTATATGCTGAACAAGTGCCCTTGTGGTAGGGGATGAGCGCATATACCACCTTCAAATGTCTAGTAGCATGCCTATGGTGAGTTTTATAGTAGAGATTCTTTTCCCTCCTTGCACAAAGATTATGCTTCCTTTCAGAGGTGAACTAGATGGCTTCTACCTACAAGACTTTTATTTGGCTTTTGTTCATATTAATTATCGATGGCTCTGCAAGTAGAGTTGAGACCAATAGCCCACACCAACATCTAAAAGTGCACACTACTTGCTTAGCAAGCCAAGGGTTGGTATCAACTAGTGCATAAACAAAGCTTACCCTTGATATGCGATATCAAGAATTAAGGGGAAGAAATTAATCTGACTTTGGAGTCTTTCTCTCTACAAAGAATCTTGATTATAGTGAGTTGGAATATCTAGTGAAAGGATTGTGCTCACTTGGGTCACTCCTGGAGGTTGGATCACTCTGATAGGCCCTCTAAAGGATTAACTCAGACTGGTGGTTTGATCGCAAGGGTCAAAGTTTCTAATTTCCCCCAAGGGGAAAGAGCATACTCCTCTACCTTATTTTCTTGCCCAAACATGAAAAACTAGTTAATTTATTGACTTACCTTAATTAATTCAGACTTGTCCTTCCTCAAGATTCTAATTCCCTAAAAGGAAACCATCATCTCCTAATAGAAAAGGACCCATACTAGAGAACCACTAAGCTACTTCCCTTCTTCAGAATGCTATCTTTCGAAAGCATCTAAGTTTTTGATTCACCCTTAATCATGACCTCCAAGTGGTGAAAAGCATAATCCCATATTCTTCTATCTTGCACCCTAGGAAGTTCACAAGCCCCTAATTATACTATGTTTAGAAGGTAAGAAAGAAAACACATTGTTTAGTGGGTTTTAATGTTGACCTTTGACAAATGTATCTTTCATAGTGTCCTGCAAACACATAGTTAGTTCATGTTAGGGAAAGCTTGTGTAAAGGAGTCTTTGTAAAACATCCTGTCGACAATTGTTAGGCTGCAAAAAATTAGAAAAACCAAAATGAAGATGCTTAAGAGAAAACACGTTAGTGAAAATGAAAGCTTAACTATGGGAAAATAAAATTTAACTTTTTCTGTACTTTTTTTATACCTGTAAAAAAGCTTAGAAAATATCAAAACCTATGAAAACCTCAAGTCAATTTTATTTTATCCTTTTTTTTTGTTTTTAAATTATTTTATTTGGAAAATTGGAAAAAATTGTCTTCTATATTATTGTTGCAAAATTTCACGCAAAATCTTGTGCAAGGCCATGCAAAATCTTTCACAGACTCTCACAAAATTTTGCATAGACCCACACAAAATCATGTATAGACCCATGCAAAATCATGCACAGGCCATGCAAAATCTTTCACTGTCTTACGGTAAATCTTGCAGAGTTGCAAGAAATGTTTTACTGAGCTGCGCAAGAAAATGATGTTTCGCTCGAAGACTTGCACAATAGGGAACTTTTTTGCGTGACATATTATAAAACTTCACATGAAAACTTCAAATCCTTGTGCAAAAATGAAATTTCTCGCATGAAGATTCAAGGTTTTTTATGGAATAGTATAGACAGAATGCTAAAATAATAGAAAAAATGCAGATGAGGCCAAAGAAATTGATTTCCTCAGCCCTACAGTGGGTGCCAGAAATGTACCTATGAATTGTGGGCTTCTGAACCTCAGAGAAACTTCAACATGGTCTTTATATGTGGATTCATCTTGGAATGAACATGAGATTGTTCACCCAAGATTAGCCTTGCAAGTTGATCTATTTCCTTCTATCTAGAGAGATTTTACCTATTTAATATCCTCAAATTTGAGGTGTAGGTAACTAGACCCTCTAAGAACGAAGGATTCAAATGTGATTAATCTATATGAATGCAATTATTCTAAAATGAGATATGAATTTAATCTAAGAACATATAAAATAAACTAGATTATATGCATATTAAATCTAGATGATTTTAAAATCTAAATAATGAATGGCTTATAAGAATGATGAGTGCACAATTCAGCAGAGATTTGATAGCAATTCAATTCAACCTATGTAATAAGGAATTATGAGTTCCTTAAATAGAATCTATGAGTGAATCAATGCTTGAGATCAACTCAAATTGACGATCAAGATTAGACAAAAGATTCAGTTAAGATGGAAAATTCCTTGTGCAAGTGAAGTGAACTATTTCTGATCTGAGTGTGATGAGCAATCAACTAAACTTGTCATAAGTGAGAGAACAAGTTAACTGGATTGATTCTATTTTGAGAGGTAGTTCAGTTAGAGTTTTGGAACTGAAGAGAAGATTTTAGGAAGAATATTTAATCTAATAAAATGAGATATGACCTCATAAATGCCTTTTTTATTTAATTGAATAATCACATTCAATTAATTAAGAATAGACATATTTATTAAATTAAATAAATTTAATTCCTTAGTACATTAGCCTTAGGGTGTAATTTAATTTAATTAAAGTGTAAGTACTTTTTAATTAAATTAAATATTAATTAGTAGGTTTAATGTGACTAATACGAGTCCATACTTTGGGAATTAAATAAAGAGCATGATGAGTGTAGATTTAGGGTTTTTTGCATTTGACAATTAAGCCAAGTAGCGAATAGTAGAATAAGAATTGCCTATTAGAATAGGTCTTAGGATTGATCATAATAGACCAGAATTGGTATGATGGCAACGAGCCAATTTTGGGGTATTACACGAGTGACTATAGTATTGCTTGAGTGGTTGGTAAGAAGGAACAAGAAAATAGTCTTTCTTGAGAAAGATAGTATTAATAGAGTTATATGTTTCCTGAGTAAATTTTATATTTACTGAGTGACATTTAGATAAACAAGTTTGGGAAATTGTAATATGATGCTAAATTTTGATAAAATTATGGAAAGTTCAAGAATGTCTAATGCAAGAGTCAATGTTTGTTGCAAGATCTATGATAGAAAAAAATCAAGAAGGAATTGATGAAGCAAATTGAACAAGTATAAGGATGGAAACAAAGTTCTATGTAAAGTTATTTTTTTTCTTCTAAACTCATTATATAAAGGAAGTTAGTTGTACATCTAAGATTGACGATTCTAATGAAGTGGTAAAAAATGGAAGGATCTTGAAGCAATTGAGAAATTTATGTAAAGAGATGTTGGAGACATTTTTAGGTTTTTGGTTCAAGAATTAAGTAAAGTTGATGATGTTTGATGATTTTGAAGTAATAATTGGAGAACTAGTTGAATTTGTTGTGAGGAGCAAAGTTGTTGAAGATAAAGAGCTAAGTGTTGAAAAAAGTGAACTGAGTAGAGAAGAGAGACTACAAAGAACAAGAATTTGTGGAAGACAAAACTAGTAGAATGCACAAAAGATAGAGACAAAAAAAGATTTGGACAAGAAAAGGTAGTTTCTATTCTTAATATCTCACTTTATTTTATTATTGTTTAAGCATTGTAGTAGAAAATCTTAGATGATTGTTTCTTGATATTCTCTAATAAGGTCACTTTAACAGAGTGTATGTGACCTATAATAAGGTTATCTCCTAATAGAGATCACTTCAGAAAAGTGGATTTTTTGGTTGTTGGTCCCAAAATGATTTTCCCTTAACAAGGTTTCTATGCTAAATATGTTGGATACAATTAAGTATTTGTGTATTGTCTTTGATGTTACACAAATGCCATATCAGTTATCAGACAGAGTCTACCGAGTTCTGTCGATCAGGAAAATAGTTTACAGAGTCTACCGAGCTCAGTCGGTCAGTAAAGCTTTTTGCGGTGTATACCGAGCGTTCCTGTATGTCACACGGTGAGTTAGTGTTAACCGAGTTCACACGGTAAGCTAAGGAAAGTTTAGTTCTTACCGAGATCACTCGAGTATCAAAGGATTTTGTAGCGGACGGTTAGTGTTAACCGAGTTCACACGGTAAGCTAAGGAAAGCTTAGTTTTCACCGAGCTCACTCGGTAGTCAAAGACAGCTTTTACCGAGTCTAGTCAATTTCCAAAGGAAGTGGCAGGTTTACCGAATTCCCCGGTAATTGTAGTTTTTACCGAGTTCTGCCGGTTAACACAGGAAGCAGTTTTTTTTTTATTCTGTATTGACCGAGCAGCGTCGGCCAGTGAAGAATTTTGTTTTGATTGTTAGTTCAAGCTGACTTTGGAATATGTTTTGTCAAGTTGGTTGGGCCGACCTAGTATTACGTATAGTATATAAAGAGGTGCTCAAGATGCGAAAAAGTGTGGAATAGAGAGTGTATACAGATAGTGCAAGGAAGTGCAAGGAAGAGACTTATGTGTGCCTAAGCAGAGTTGAGCAGAGGGAAATCTTGGAACTACAAAGATATATTTAATTAGTAAGGATCTTGTGGAGCTAAACTGAGATCTGTATTCAGCAAGATAAGTTGCATGTATTTTCAGATCATTCATTGTTGCTTTCTAACCATTGTAACAGTGATTCCAAAATCTCCTAACAGAGTTGGTTTAACAGCCATTCCATAAATCCTTTAACAGGGTGGCAATTCAGTTGAATTATTCTAAAGACCTCTTACAAGGCCACTCCTAACAGGGTGATTAAATCTTCTAACAGGGTCACACCTAATAGTGTGTTTTGTAACC
The DNA here is from genome assembly GCA_028749045.1 of Cupressus sempervirens. Taxonomy (NCBI): domain Eukaryota; kingdom Viridiplantae; phylum Streptophyta; class Pinopsida; order Cupressales; family Cupressaceae; genus Cupressus; species Cupressus sempervirens. The sequence goes on from CM053786.1 coordinate 880,188,285, forward strand.
TTTAATAGGGTTGGCTCCTAACAAGGCTCACTTCAGAAGAGTGAAAATTGGTGACTAGTTGCTGGTGGTTTTTCCCATATTGGGTTTCCACGTAAATCTGGTGTCTACTGTGTTCATGATTACTTTCTTTTGCATGGTTTTTTATTTCAGTAAATGCTTAATAAATTAACTAAACATCTATCAAGTTTTAAGCAGTAATTTATGTGTTTACCGAGTAGCAGCAGCAACTAAGTTTAAGGCATCTTTGGGACTGTTGAATTTGTTTTTGTGGTAACTGATTCACCCCTCCCCTCTCAGTTACCCCATCTTCAGAGCTTTTGGTGCTTGCAGGAGGAGATTTCAAAGATCTAAGCCAAAGATCAAGATGTCTTACAAGAGGGAAATCCCAAGGCTTAACCGAAACAACTTCTCAGCATGGGAGGGATTAATGAGACTTCATCTAGCTTCCATTGGTGACACTGGTCTAAAATATCTTGATGAGAAATATGTAGAACCATCAGGTACATTATTAGTTAATGACATTGCTATAAAGAAGACTCATAACATTATGATTATTGATATTGCATCTGCCTTGAGTTATGAAGAGTTTGATGATGTCAAGGACTACACTACTACCTATGAAATGTGGGAAAGACTGAAAGAGATCTATTGTGGAGATGAAAATGTCAGAAGAGCCAAAGCTGAAAGTCTGAGAGGACAATTCGATCAAATGAAAATGAAAGAAGATGAAAACATTGCCAAATATGTTGAAAAAATTAAAGCATGTGTCAGTGCTATCAAAGCTTCTGGAGGAAGTATCAGTGAAGAGACAGTCATAAGTAAAGTTCTTAGAACTCTACTTCTAGTTTATGCCATCAGGGTATCAGCCATTCAAGAAAGAAGGTGTGAGGCCAATCACAAGATAAACCTAGAGGCCATAGTTGGAAGATTGACAACATTTGAACTAGATAATTTTGATAATTATGTTCCAGTTGCAAAGAACATCGAGTCTGCATTTGAAGCCAAGCTTTCACTCAAGGACAAAGGCAAGAAGAAGAAGGAATCTCAGTCAGAGAGTGAAGATCAATCAGATCAGAGTTTTGACAGCGACCTTGAAGTAATTGAAGCTCTACTTGCAAGGAAATATTCAAGAGGAAGAGGTAAATACAAAGGTAAAGTACCCCTAGTCTTCTTTTCATGTGAAGAAGTCGGTCATATTGCTGCAAGGTGTCCAAACAAGAAAGATAAAGATGAAAAGAAAGATAATAAATGGAACAGTAAGAAAGATCTCAAATCATTTAAGGATAAAAGTAAGAAATCATGTTTTATGGCTAAAGATTCTAATGATTCTAATAATGAAGAAGAGGATGAGAATGTTTACATTGCTGTAAAAGATGAATTTGACAATCAAGAAATGGCACTCATCTCTCACATAAGTAAGAATGATACATGGATCATTGATAGTGGCTGCTCACATCATATGACTGGAGATAAAACAAAGTTTGATCAATTTGAAGAGTATGATGGTGGCAGTGTAAGATTTGGAAACAATGAACCTTGTTGCATCAAAAGAAAAAGAAGAATCACTCTAACCCAAGAACTTGTATGTGATAATGCTTATTGGGTAGAAGGCCTAAAGCACAATTTGTTGAGTGTGGCACAGTTACTCAACAATGGACTCAAAGTAGAATTCATCCAAGGCAAAGCAAGACTGCTGAACGGTAAAGGAAAGCTGATTGGATCTGGTACTCAAACTAAAGGTAACTTGTTCTATCTTGAACTTGGTGAACATTCATGTTTTATTGCTCAAGTAGAAGAGAGTTGGTTATGGCATAAAAGGTTATGTCATGTGAATTTTGACAATTTGGTAAAGATAAGCAAATTCAAGAAAGTGAGAGGCATTCCTGATTTAAAGAAACCAAAGGTCGGTTTATGCAAGAATTATCAAATTGGAAAGATGGGTAAGTCTAGTTTCAAAAGAAAAAATTATCAGTCTGAAGATTTATTAGAAATTGTGCATACTGACTTATGTGGACCTATTGGAACTGAAAGCTATACTGGTGAAAAATATTTTATTCTTTTTGTTGATGATTATTCAAGAATGATGACCGTCATGTACCTAAGGAACAAATCAGAAGCATTTGAAAAGTTCAAATGGTATTTGGCAAGAGTAGAAAAAGAAACAGGGAAAATATTGAAATGCCTAAGGTCAAATAGAGGTGGTGAATTTATTTCACATGAATTCAATAACTTTTGTATTGAAAGAGGAATCAAAAGACAGGTTTCAGCACTAGGTACTCCTGAACAAAATGGCATAGCTGAAAGAAAGAACAGATCCATCATGGATTGTGCAAGAACCTTGATGATAGAAAAGAATGTTGCTATCAAATACTGGAAGGAGGCTATCAGTACAACAATTCATACCTTAAACTGAGTACAGTTGAAAAAAGACTCATTCAAAACTCCCTATGAATTATGGTATGGCTATAAACCCAATGTAAGTTATCTGAAAGTATTTGGAAGCAAATGTTATATCTTGAAAGAATCTAGAAAAGGTAAATTTGATGTAAAAGGTGATGAAGGTATATTTCTTGGATACTCATGCAAGAGTAAAGCATATAGATGCTTGAACTTATCTACTCACAAAGTCATAGAAAGTATACATGTGAAAGTTGATGAGTTTGTAGAAAAGATTGAGGAAGAAAGCAGAAGAGAACCAGAAGATTACAAAAGATTCGTCTTCAATGAACCGGATATAATATCAACTGCATCTGAGAATCAGAAACCTTCTTCTACTGAGTCATCACTAACCGAGTTGCAGGAAACATCTACCGAGCCAACGTCTACCGAGTCAGAGAATACCGAGTTAGAGATTACCGAGCCAGAGGTAACCGAGCATGTGCATACCGAGCCAGTTGATACCAAGCCAGACCAAACCGAGCATGAAGGTGAAATGCAAGAAGATAACGACAAGATTCATCCAAAAGGAAAAGAACCTGTTCTAGCCAAGTATGTCAGGAGACATCATTCAGCAGATCAGATCATTGGAAATAAATTTGAAGGAACCATCACAAGAAGTAAGTTGAAAGGTACTTGTTTACTTGCTGATTTTGAACCTAGAACTGTCAAAGATGCATTAGAAAATGATAATTGGATTGAAGCAATGAATGAAGAAATAGAGCAGATAGAGAAAAACAAGACATGGACTCTTGTACCCAGGCCTAAAGACAAAAATGTAATCGGTACAAAGTGGGTTTTCAGAAATAAGTTGGATGAAAATGGTAAAGTATCAAAAAACAAAGCTAGATTAGTGTGCAAAGGATATTCTCAAGAGGAAGGCATAGATTATGGAGAAACTTTTGCTCCTGTTGCTAGATTAGAAGGTGTTAGAACCTTATTAGCATATGCTACTTACAAAGGATTTAAAGTTTATCAGATGGATGTCAAGTCAGCATTTCTAAATGGTATACTAGATGAAGAGGTCTACATTGAACAACCTGAAGGTTTTATAGATCTAGATAAAAAGAACATGGTTTGCAAATTGCACAAGGCACTGTATGGTCTGAAATAAGCCCCTAGAGCATGGTATGAAAGATTGCATAGCTATCTTATTCAAATTGGATTTCAAAGAAATAATGATAACAGTAGTTTGTATATGAAGGAAGGACCAGAAAATAAGATTGTCCTGGTAGAAATATTTGTAGATGATATTGTTTTCATAGGGAATGATGATCTTTGCAAAGAATTTTTAGAACAAATGAGCAAGGAATTTGAAATGTCAATGTTCAGTGAAATCAAATTCTTTGTTGGACTTCAAATTCAGCAGAACAAGAATGGCATGGAGACTGTAAACCAGTTGGAACTCCCATGTGTACTGGACTAAAACTTACCAAAGAAGATGATTCAAAGGAAATAGATCAGACATTGTACAAATCTATGCTTGGAAAGTTGCAATATGTAGTTCATACTAGGCCAGATATTGCTCTTGTAGTTGGAATTGTGGCAAGATTTTCAGCCAAACCAAGAGAAAATCACATGATGGCAATCAAGAGGATAATGAGATATCTGAAAGGAACTGAAGATTATGGATTATGGTATAAATTTGGAGGAAACCTAGACTTAAAAGTGTTTACTGATGTTGATTGGGCAGGAAACCTTGACGACAGAAAAAGCACAAGTGGAGTGCATTCTTTCTTGGAAAGAGGTTGGTTTCTTGGACAAGAAAAAAGAAAAATTGAACATCTCAATCAACAGCAGAGGCAGAGTATGTTGCTGCAGCAGTAAACTGTTCTAATATTGTTTGGTTCAAGCAATTGCTACAAGGCATAAAGATGGAAATCAAGGAACCAATTGTCATGTTTTGTGATAATACAAGTGCAATCAACATATCTAAGAATCCAGTAATGCATTCTAAGACTAAGCACATTGCAATCAAGTATCACTTTGTCAGAGAATTGGTGCAGGACAAGGAAATCAGATTGGAATATGTCCATACAAAGGAACAGATTGCTGACATATTCACAAAGCCTTTACCTAAGGATGCATTTTTGTATCTCAGAGGTAAGTTAGGGGTCATTCCCCTATCTGAAGTTCACTAAAAATAAGTTTTAGTGATGCATTAGCTCTTACAAAATTGAACAATCATCAGTTGATGCAGCAAATCAAGGAAATATTGCATATGAATCAGTACTAAAGGTACAATGAAATTCATTGAAATTGGATTGTCTTTGGCATGTGTTGTCAAAGAGGGAGAGTTTTACTGTCATATCTTTCCGAAATTTGATTATGTAATTCCTTCACAGAGGGAGATTACTGTAAGAGGGAGAGTTCTCTATCTTAGAGGGAGAATTGTTAATTGTGTTGTGTTGCTGTAGACTTGCTTTCAAATTTCATTTCTGCTATGACATGTTGTGTTTCCATCAATGCCAAAGAGGGAGATTGTTGGATACAATTAAGTAATTGTGTATTGTCTTTGATGTTACACAAATCCCATATCAGTTATCAGACAGAGTCTACCGAGTTCTGTCGGTCAGGAAAACAATTTACAGAGTCTACCGAGCTCAGTCGGTCAGTAAAGCCTTTTGTAGTGTATACCGAGCGTTCCTGTATGTCACACGGTGAGTTAGTGTTAACCGAGTTTGCACGGTAAGCTAAGAAAAGTTTAGTTCTTACCGAGATCACTTGGGTATCAAAGGATTTTGTAGCGGACGGTTAGTGTTAACCGAGTTCACACGGTAAGCTAAGGAAAGCTTAGTTTTCACCGAGCTCACTCGGTAGTCAAAGACAGCTTTTACCGAGTCTAGTCGATTTCCAAAAGAAGTGGCAGGTTTACCGAATTCCCTGGTAATTGTAGTTTTTACCGAGTTCTGCCGGTTAACATAGGAAGCAGTTTTTTTTTTATTCTGTATTGACCGAGCAACGTCGGCCAGTGAAGAATTTTGTTTTGATTGTTAGTTCAAGCCGACTTTGGAATATGTTTTGTCAAGTTGGTTGGGCCGACCTAGTATTATGTATAGTATATAAAGAGGTGCTCAAGATGCGAAAAAGTGTGGAATAGAGAGTGTATACGGATAGTGCAAGGAAGTGCAAGGAAGAGACTTATGTGTGCCTAAGCAGAGTTGAGCAGAGGGAAATCTTGGAACTACAAAGATATATTTAATCAGTAAGGATCTTGTGGAGCTAAACTGAGATCTGTATTCAGCAAGATAAGTTGTATGTATTTTCAGATCATTCATTGTTGCTTTCTAACCATTGTAACAGTGATTCCAAAATCTCCTAACAGAGTTGGTTTAACAGCCATTCCATAAATCCTTTAAAAGGGTGGCAATTCACTTGAATTGTTCTAAAGACCTCTTACAAGGCCACTCCTAACAGGGTGATTAAATCCTCTAACAGGGTCACACCTAACAGTGTGTTTTGTAACCTTTAAAAGGGTTGGCTCCTAACAGGACTCATTTCAGAAGAGTGAAAATTGGTGACTAGTTGCTGGTGGTTTTTCCCATATTGGGTTTCCACGTAAATCTGGTGTCTACTGTGTTCATGATTACTTTCTTTTGCATGGTCGCTTATTTCAGTAAATGCTTAATAAATTAACTAAACATCTATCAAGTTTTAAGTAGTAATTTATGTGTTTACCGAGTAGCAGCAACAACTAAGTTTAAGGCATCTTTGGAACTGTTGAATTTGTTTTTGTGGTAACTGATTCACCCCTCCCCTCTCAGTTACCCCATCTTCATTTTCCAACAAAATATTGGTGTCAAAATTGTGAGCTTTATTTGTGTTGTAAGTTAATTTACAATTCTTAATAGTTTACTGCAACTTGGTAATATTGAAGATATCATTGGGTAATAACTGAAAATTTTATTGATAGTTGATAATGCAAGGAATATAAGCTATGTGTTAATAGTGTGGATTAAGTATTTGAAAGTTTTTTAAAGAATCTATTGAGTGATTGAATGTATTAAGAATATTTTTTTATGTTGCAATGATGGTTTTAAATGTTTTGAAAGGACTATGAGATAACTAGATATAACTAATTCACCCCTAGGTTATGTAACAGTTCATATAGCACCTAAAACAAGTTAAATGAAGTTCATATTAAGCTACAAGATTGACAAAGATGCATTTATACTATTGGTTAACACTTGAAAGAGACAATTATGTATAAGAAGGTTATTATTGATAATGGTGACTATCAGCAAAGGAAGTCATATCAGTTAACTGCATTCAATGTTTGAAACAACTAGTTGTTGGAACACTTTTTGGAAAATAAATATGTGGCTAACTTATTCATTATTACTTTACTATTTCTATGATTGATTATTTGAGAAGATTCTAAGTGCTATTGTTGTTTATTGTGCAAATAAATATTTGAGAAGAATTTGTGAAGAAGTGAGTTGAATGAGTCACAAACCCTAGTAAAGTAAAGCATTAAACTTTGAAGAAATCAAAAGTTTGGAATTTAAAGAAAGAATTCATAGGACCATTATGGAGTAGAAATTGATATAATTGTTAATCAATACTTCACACAAGTTTGAGCTTGAATACAAACTCTACCTATTGAAGGAAACTCAAGTTGATAAGGTTGGCACCCTATCATCAATTCTACCTTGATTGATGTTGATGGAAGATATTAGGATATTTATATATTGCAAATTTAACAAATTGGGTGATGTAGACATAAAAAATATATCTAGAGATGTGCAATAGGAATGGAAAAGCAAACGAAGAATTCATGTGTTTGGAAACATAGGGTTTAGCTCATATAGTTAACCTACTTAACCATTTTTATGAGAATGGATTCTATATGTGTTGAGAAGATTCCATGATAACTACATTTTTCTAGAAAGTGAAATACTGGTTGAAGTAACAAAGGAATGCATTCATTTATTAACTAGATTATTAACATTTGGTAAGGAGTATATCCTAACATTGAATTATAAAAATAAAATTAGATAACTGAAAAAATAAAAATAGGACCATAGAGCTATGACTATAAGTGATATCAAAGACAAGGTCATAAAGTTTTCCTCAATGATTATGGGTTACAAGATTTATAAGTCAAGTCAATTGAATAATATACCTAGAAGAGCTATTCTAGAAGTCTATGAAGTAGTGAAATTGGGAAAATATTATGATCTAATAGAAATGGTCATGAGTTAGTTGTTGGTAAACCTAAAAATAATCCAACTTGATAATAAGTGAGAAATGAAGTATGGATCATTACCAGTATGTACATTTTTCTATGTTCAATATTATTTTGGGTATCAATAATGTTTTTTTGGAAAACTAATTTTCCAATAATCTATTAAATGAATGGATGCATAAATTAATTAAAAGACAACTATAATTATGTATAATGAGTATTCTTTAAATAATTTATTGTAGCATGAATGTTGATGGTATTCCTATGGGGAAGTATTCTAAGCATTGCTAGAGATCGTAGGGGATTGTTAGCATGATTGACATGTTGCATCCATGGTTGTGTTTTTCATTCATTTCAACATAGAAGTGTTGCTATGAAAACTTGAAGAGTAGTAGATAGAGAATGAAGTTGTACAAACTGAGAATTGATGATTAGGTGAAGTGTCATAAAGGACCTATTCTAAACTTTGTCTCTATGAAGTAGTTAATGTTAGGATAAACCACAGACATAAATAAAAACTACATGCAAATATAACTAATAACAGAAAATAATAGATCACACAGAAATGAACACAAGGCACCAAGATTTAACGTGGTTCACCCAATCCCTAGGCTACATCCACCAAACAACAAGTCCGATCTTATTACAATCCAGTGATTACAACCTGATTACAATTCGTAATCCCTTATAGCTCAATACCGCTGCAAGAACCAATTTTGCATCACAACATAAGGAAAAATATCCAACCCTAAACCATTTTATACAAGTATTAAACAACTTAAGGGTTATAACATGTTGGCAATAATTAGCCATAACTTTAGTGGTGAATCTATGAATGGTGAATATTACCAAAATGATTGGCAAATAGTACCAAAAAAAAATTTTGGGGCAATGCCCCGAACCCCACTAATTATGAAGTATGTATAGTATGTTCCTTATCAGGTGCCACAATCTAACAATCTCCCACTTGGGGACTAATCAGGCTCTACACAAAACAATAATCTCCCACTTGGAGACTGATCCTCTAGCAATACCACTACCACATGGGGCTCCCACTTGATCAAACCACCCTAGATTCTACTGTTCTTTTATTCATGTTCAATCTAAAGGACCAACCAAAGCTGAAGAGGAGTTTAGCTTCTCCCTTGTTACAACCTTTGTCAACATATCTACTGGATTGTCATTGGTATGTATCTTCTCCAGCTTTAACTATCCATCCTCCAAAACTGACCGAATGAAATGGTACTGCAACTGTATGTGTTTGGTCTTAGAATGCTGAGTTGTATTCTTAGCAAGATGAATGGCACTCTGACTATTTGTGAACAAATAATTATCCTTCTAAGGATGTACCAATTCTTCCAAGAAGAACTGAAGCCATATCATCTCCTTGGCTGCCTTTGTAGCAGCAATATACTCTGCCTCTGTAGTGGATAGAACATTAATCTTTTGTAACCTAGAAACCCAACTCACAGCTGCCCCACCAGTAGTAAAGACATAAACTGTAGTACTCCACTTGGTACCAATATCCCCTGCCAAATCTAAGTCATCATAGCCCTATAAATCAGTAGTATAGCCCCCAAAGTGTAAACACTTATTGGATATTCCTCTCAAATATCAGAGAATCCACTTGACAGCATGGCAATGTTCAAATCCTGGATGACTCATATACCTACTAACGACTCCCACTGCATGTGCAATATCTGGCCTAGTGCATACCATAGCATACACCAAGCTTCCTATAGCTGAAGCATAGGGTACCTTGGACATCTTATCCTCCTCTTCCTATGTCTTGGGACACATCTCCTTAGTCAATTTTAAATGACCAGGTAAAGGTGTGCTGACAGCTTTAGCATTCTCCATAGAGAAATGTTGCAACACCTTCTCAACATAATCAGCTTGAGATAGCATCAATGTTTTTTCTTCCTATCTCTACAAATCTTCATACCAAGGATTTGGTTTGCTACTCCCAAATCCTTCATAGAAAATGCATGTGCTAACTGGCGTTTTAGCCCCTTAATATTATCCATGTTAGACCCAGCTACAAGCATATCATCAACATGTAGACATAAAATAATATAGCTATCATCATCCAACCTCTTAAAATAAACACAATAATCTAAATGACACCTATTATAGCCATGCTCATGCATAAACCTATCAAATTTTAGATACCATTGTCGAGGTGCTTGCTTCAAGCCATATAAACTTTTCTTCAATTTGCACACTAAGTTCTCCTTACCTTTGACCTCAAATCCCTGTGGCTGGGCCATATATATTCCTTCATCCAAATCACCATGAAGAAAGGCTATTTTAACATCTAGCTGCTCTAAATGCAAATCTTCAGTAGCCACAAGACTTAAAACAGTACGGATAGAAGTCATTTTAACAATAGGAGAAAATATCTCATCAAAATCAATTCCTTTTTTCTGTGCAAATATTTTTACAACTAACCTAGCCTTAAATATTTTCTTACCTCCTTCCTCTTCTTTCAACTTGTAAACCCACTTATTCTGTAAAGCCTTTTTACTTGCAGACAACTTGCATAGATCCTATGTCTTATTCTGTAGAAAAGAGTCCATTTCATCTTTCATTTCAGACTCCCACTGAATCTTAGTATCCACCTGCACAACTTCATCATAACTTTTAGGTTCACCAGCATCAGTAAGTAAAATAGAATATAAAGAGGGAGAAAATCTTTGTAGAGGTCTAATTTGCCTCGTTGACCATCTAACATTCACTGGTGTGTGTGGTATTTTTTGTTGCAGTTATTGCACATCATGAGGAATGGCTGGAACATCAGCTTTTGGAGTATCATCCAACACTACATAATCATCTTCTTTCTTCTCATGTTGCTGCAATAGATCTTTGTACAACACTTTTTCATTGAATATGACATCTTGACTTCTAACAATTTTAAGATTTTCAAAATCCCAAAGCCTATAACCAAATTCATTAATGCCATATCCAACAAAGACACATTTTTTTTATTTTGCTTCTAGCTTGGTTCTATTTTTAGAGTCTATATGAGAAAAAGCTTCACAACTGAAGGTCTTGAGAAAAGAATAACTCACCTTCTTACCAGTCCATGCTTCCTCTAGAATACCATAGCCCAAAGGAGTAAAGGGAGCTCTATTAATCAAATATATTGTATTATTGATAGCCTCTTCCCACATGTGTAAGGGCAACCCAACATGCAACCTCATGCTCCTTGCGTGCTCCATTATAGTCCTGTTCATGTATTCAGCCACTCCATTTTCCTGTGGAGTCCTTGGAAAAGTTTTTTGTCTACAAATACCATTATTGGAGCAATAATCTTCAAATTCATGACTGCAATACTCACCACCATTATTAGATCTGAGACATTTTAATTTCTTACCAGTCTCATTTTCAACCAAACATTTCCATTTCTTAAAAGTTTGAAATACATCAGATTTTTGTCTAAGGAAATAAACCCATACTTTTCTAGTTGTATCATCAATAAATGTAACATAATAATGAGAGCCACCAAGGGAAGATACTTGAGCTGGTCCCCATACATCTGTATGCACAAGCTCTAATTTCTCCTTTTTGTTTTCCTATCCAGTCTTTACAAAACTCACTCTCTTTTGTTTTCCATACACACAACTTTCATAGAAATCCATATTAACACATTTCAGACCTAGTAAAACTTTCTTTGAATGAAGTAATTTCATACCTTTCTCACTTATGTGCCCAAGTCTATTGTGCCACAATGCTATATCAGAATCTACAACAGCTATTTGTTCTCCCTGCTCAACTGCAGCAATTGTTACTAAACATTCATTTTTATTTGAAACAATCAAAGTAGTAGGAACAATATGACCTGTACAAAGATATAAGGTTTCTACTTTCACACCTTTTGCTACTACAAGGGAACCTTTTTAAACTTTCCAATTTTTATCATTAAAAGTAACTACACAACCCTCATCACCAAGTTGCCTAGCTGAAATTAAATTTCTACTCAGCCTTGGAACATGTCTTACCTCATGTAGTAGCCAATGATTCACATTCTACAACTTAATCTTAGTTTTTCCCTTTCCAACAATTTGATAGGGTTCATTATCCCCTAAATAAACAAGCCCAAAATCCCCTTGGACATAATCAATGAAATAACCTCTATGAGGTATAGCATGAAATGAAGCACCAGAATCTAAAACCCATGAATCATCAACACTCTCTAAAGATAGAAGCAAAGCATCCTCTTTGGATTTGTTACTTATCACATTTGCCTCCTTGTCTCCATCTGATTTATCTCCTTCATTTTTCTTTCAATTCCAACAATCTTTCTTTTTGTGCCCTGGTTTCCCACAGTACCAGCAATCATTTGGTCCTCTCAATTCAGACCTCCTCCCCTTTGACTTTCCTCTTGATTTTCTATGATATCCAGAGTTACTTCCTCTTTCAGTCATTCTGCCCCTATTTTGTGCATTCAAAGCACTTCCTAATGTAGATCCACCTAAGGATTTCCTATGAGTTTCCTCACTCAAAAAAACACTGATCACATCATCATATTTTAGGGTACTAGAGCCAGGAACAAAATTACTCACTGCCATTACCAAGCCATTCCAACTTCCAGGCAAAGAACACAAAATCAAGAGAACCCTAATTTCTTCATCAAAATTGATACCCATAGAAGATAATTGACTAGTAATAGTATTAAACACATTTAAATGATTTGTAACAAATCCACCTTCTTCCATTTTCATATTAAATAAATGCTTCATGAGAAATACCTTGTTTGAAGCGGAGGGCTTTTCATACAGTGTCGCTAGGGTTTTCATCAAATCTTCTATCGTCTTTTCTTTTGTAATATTAAATGCCACCAATGGTGCCAAGCATAACTGAATGCTTTCAAGTGACTTTCTATCTAAAAGATCCCATTCAGCCTCTGACATAGTTCCCTAATTCTTGGCTTTGTCTTCCACTGGCTTCCATAAATCTTTCGGATATAGATAGTCTTCCATTTGCATCTTCCGTAACTAGAAGTTCTTCCCATTAAACCTGTCAACCCTTAGCTTATCCTCATTTTCCATCACTCCCACTCAACCATAAGACTCCCACTTAACTATGAGACTTTCCTGCAGAGGATAACTAAAAGACAACCTCGCTCTGATACCACTTGTTAGGATAAACCACAGATAGAAATAAAAACTACATGCAAATATAACCAATAAAAAAAAAAAATAGATCACATAGAAATGAATACAAGGCACCAAGATTTAATGTGGTTCACCCAAATCCCTGGGCTACGTCCACCAAATAGCAAGTCCGATCTTATTATAATCCAGTGATTACAACCTGATTACAATTTGTAATCCCTTACAGCTCAATACTACCACAAGAACCATTTTTGCATCACAACATAAGTTAAAATACCCAACCCTAAACCCTTTTATACAAGTATTAAACCACTTTAGTTTTATAACATGTCAGCCATAATTAGCCATAACTTTAGTGATGAATCTAAAAATGGTGAATAGTACCAAAATGATTGGCGAATAGTATGTATAGTACTTTCCTGATCAGTCGCCACAATCTAATAGTTAAGTATGCATACAAAGAGTTGAAGACATGAATAAGATATCTTTCACTTATAGAGAAAAATATATAGATAAAGTAACTGAGAAGAACTTTTTGATATTTGGACTGAATATCCTAACATATGTAAATCTCGATATGCAAAGTTTGATAGTGATAGTAGATGTCCTGATGAGGACATTAGCAAGTGCATAAGATCCAAGGTCATACATGTGAGAAGTTGTAAAGACTATGAGATGAAAATTTTGTGTAACTATAAAATAATTAATTATCTTAAAGAGGTTCTATTATAATTAATGGGGAAATCCTTAAGGCTGACTCAAGCAGTGCTAGAGAACCCAAGTAAGGCTACTTAGTAACCTAGGGTTCCTTGTTGAGTTTTTTCTTGTAGTGGCCTTAGCAAAACCATTAGTGAAATAAAGGGGGTTAGGGAGTCCTATAGTAGGACTTAACCATTAGGAGGTCAAATTGTGTCCACATTACTACTAGATTGTCCAAAGTTGCTAGGTGATGTAATAAATGTTGTCATCATTGCTAAGAATGACAATTGTGAATTTATAGGGATAGATTAGTCAAATAAGGGTTGGAATGATGTTTTAATGTCATGAGTGACATATCCAATCACTTGGTAGAGTTTCATGAGGTTTTGACCAAAATTTGTCAAGTTGCATAAGAATTTTACAAAATTACAAATGCTGTCATGACAACTTTTATTGCTAAAAGTGAAATTTGAATCATAATGATGAATAACCACATCAAAGTAGTTGTATTAGGTGTAATAGATATATATAAGGTCTCCCTTGACCTATAAAAAAGGTTGAATGGTATTGTGCAAGAATTTTATTTAATAAGCAAGCATTTTTCTATGTTGTTTTACCATAGTACGAGACTCTTTGTTCCTTAAGGGCACTTAATGGATTGAATTCCATATTGTACCTTGTTCTTAAGTTTTGAGATGTGGTTAACTAGTTATATGATTAATTATATAGATTTTTGATCCCATTTGTTTTCCTTTTTGTAAATATTTTGGTTTGTGCACTGTTGTTGGTCTAAATCTGACAATTTGTGAAGATTGGGTCATAACTCACCTTTCCACTATGGGGTCCATAGGATATCTTGGAATGTGTGATATTAATCCTTGTACTATAGGAATACAAGAGCTTAGGCCTTAAAATTATTTCTTGTTCATTTAATGGTGATGCCTTAGGAAAGCCAAGTGAGCATGGTTAAGGATCACAATAATGGAGAGAGCATTTAATGGTTTTGAATAAATTTATTGCTTCAACACAAGTAGACGGAGAGAAGGTTATGAAGGTAGAGAATCCTTTTTCCCAAGGGGGAGTCTTTTTGACATGTGTTGATAGGGATTTTAGAAAACCCTTATGAGTGTTGTCAGCATTTTGGGGAAACCCTTAAGTTTAGATTTAATAATAACATTCCCTTGTATGGATAGGTTAGGGAAGTGAGACCCGATGAATCTCAAAGGCCTTCAAAATGGGTATCCAAATGTGAAGTTTTTTTCCCACTTTGTTAAGACATTTGCCAAGTTGTGTGCAAAAAGGTGAGTTTAGAGGCCTAATTCATTTTAGCATATTAGGCCTAATTTAAGGCAATTTCTTTAAATCAATAGGGTTCACTTTGGATGTTTGTTGAAGATTCTTGGCATTGATCCAATATATTCAATACAAACCTCACTCTCCATTATTAAGAAAAATTGATCATCTTTGATCATTTTTTGTAGGTGAACCAAGAAGGTAACCATGAGACAAGCTACAAGCTGAATTGATTACATCATTGGTGTAGGAAAGTTGAAGATACGAAGGAAGGGATTAGAATCCTTTATAGTTAGGGTTGGTAAAAGAACCCTAATATTCTAGAGAAGGGACCTAATCAAGATCCTAGGAGAAGATAGGGTGAAGAGAAAGATTTTCCCTTACACCTAAGTGATATCAGAGCCCCAAAAGATTTGGGATTATGGATAGTGTTCAAATTAACAAGTGGGAAGTGTTGGTGTTTTAAAAAGTTCTAAAACCACTAAGTGACAAAATGCTTAATACCAGAATGATAGTACACACACAATCTAAAGACTAGCCTATTCTTATTAACAATTGCATATGTAAGGTATTTGGACCCAACTTCAACAAAACCACAGATGGTTTTCTACTCTTTTGGCTCTGCAAAACCAGGGTGGGTGTACCCAGGGATGGTTCAAAACTGGAACAACTGTATGAGGATTATTCTTAGTTTCATTCTGATTCTCATTTCAAGATCCTCAAACATATACATAATTCTCACTAACTTGGTAAACACATCCCATAAACAGGTATGGCCAAGAATTCTTCTATAGATCTACAGATGTTTTTAACAACAATGGCTAACTGAAGCTAAAACATTCCTTGCAGACCAGTGCTGCCCGACTTTGAAGATCTATAGGAAATAAAAGTAAAGTTTGATTTGATGATGCATTTGAAAAACCATTTGTAATATATTTCTCCTTCAGCTAAAATAACCTAATCAGTGCCTAATCCATTGGCGTTTAGAGTCTATAGCAAATTCTTAGATCTAATTTGTTGCCTTACAACAAATTCTATCAGCAATTCTTATCAGAACTTATCATTCAAAATCCTTCTCAATACTTAAGGAATCTTATCACATTCATCAAAGCCTTTATTTAATCCATTGAATTAACAGCAATGATAAATGGATATACAACCTAACTAGATTGCATTCAGTTGCAAAAGCTTTTACTCATACAACATCAAGGTAGCTCAATGTTTAAAAGGAGACAAAATTCAGAAAGAACTGATATGGGGATAGTTCATAGTTTGTATTCATTTCCTTTGAAAATGGTATATCCTTTACAATAGCCTCAGAATGGCCTTTAGAAAGAAACACAGCTCATTCTATATTTCATGTATTCTTAGAGAATTGACAGAAAAATACATTACAAACTTGCTTTCAAAATTTGGACCAAAAACCAGACTAAGCACAATACTTAGAAGAAATAGAATTCGGACCCTTCTTTAGCCTTGGAATCTCACTTAAATAGTGTGAGATGCAACAAGCTTCGGGCTAAATAAAGTGACAAGTGTCTTCTAAAGGATATTGACAAATGTCTTTCATAAAAGACAAAAAGAAATAACAGAAAAGCTAATACATCGAACAATCCTTGGTGGGTCCCTTTCTGTTATGCTTCTCAGTTGTTGAAACAAGAAGATAAGATCTGATTCATCAATTATTCTTCATCCTCAGAGTAAATAGCCATGAGGCTTGAAAGTGATGTATCATCTTCAGTTACCTATAAATTTATTTCAACCTGGGGATTTTCCATGTCCTCATTATTAACTATGAGGGTGACTTTTACTTTTACATTTTCCTCCTCATCATCTTCTGACATTTGTTCTAGAAACTAATTTTTCCATTTATTAAAAGCATCATCATCTGGCCAATCAAAACTTAGAGCTTCTCTTTGTATCATTATTAAAGAATTTGCACTTTCTTCTAAATCATCAAATTCTTTCCTCATAGCAGTATAAAATAACTGTATTTTTACTAGCTCTTCATTTGTCTTTGCCCAGAACTAGTGGCTAGTTTCACTCATGATGTTTATTATTATTTCATTGAATAACTCATCCATCTCCCTTTTCCACTTTTCTTTTTCTTTTATTGTATCAAAAGATTCTAAAGCACAAGGAAATAGGGTGAATTTTTCAGCAATATATTGGGGAAAATAGAGTGTTAATCTTCTCTGTAAAGAATCTCTTTCATCATCAAAATTCTATAGCTTATTTAATAAATCAAAAATCTTCTCAAATTGATGATAAAGCATTTGGATTGAAGATATACATATGATTGTAATATCATTATTTATCTCCCTCCATTTTTGTGCAAGAAGAGTCAGTTTATCCTGATCTATATTCAACTCATCCATGAGGGCTGCAATTCTTATCAACTGATCAAAAAAAGTTGACCATTGTATTTTATCCTCAAATATATCACACCCTATTTTAATTTCTCTTCATATTGATTTCTCAATTCTATCTGCAACTCATGCAATTTTATTTTTTCCTCTTCAAAGTCCTCTACAGTATAGAATTGGGGCCTTTCAGGGGTGTCAGGTATTTCAATAATAGGGGTTGATCCAGATCCAACCAATGGCTATGAAGCATATGCAATTGTAGGTGCACTGGATTCTCCCATTTTTCTCTTACCAAGTATCCTCTCCATTTGAGACATTTTTTTTCCCACTGATTGTATCTGTATACCCCTTTCCTCATATGCTTTCAAAACTTCTTCAAACCTAGCATTGAGTTGGGAGAACTTATCTTCTTCTTGTCCAGATACAACACCACCCAATTTTAGCATTTCTGAAGCCATTCCCATTACTTTTTTACTACTTACCTCACTAGCCCTGTATACTGTCAATGTACCAGTATGTTCTACAGTGGGAAACTCATGCATTCTGGTACTTTCTCTCTTATCTATGGACCACAAAACAAGGGCTTGATGTTCATCACTAAATTTGACCCCTCTATGAGCTTGTAGTACTTCTTTAGTGGTTGTTAGTTGAACATCCTTCTGCTTTCTTATTGAATTAAAAATAATAGCATTTGCTATATCTCATTCTGGTAGAAGGAGGACTCCTGATTGTTTAACTATTTGTCTTCCAGCTTTAGGAGTGAACCAGGCAAAATCACTCAAAAACTTTGATTTTACCTCTTCCTTGATAACTAGGTCAAATTTATTTGGTTGCTCAGCCTTGATCTTCTCAAAAGCTTTCTCAAAATTCTTTATATTTAATCTCCATAAAAACTGAGCAAAAGCCCTAAATCTTACAAAATTTTCATCATTAATAAATCTTTCAGAAGCTTGGGCAACAATTGAGTCAATTTCCTTACCTTGGTAATCAGCAATGGTTAGGTCCAAGGAAGGTGTAGTAGGTTCTTGTGGCTCTCCAATATCCAGGTCTATAGAAGTGACAATCACATCCCCTTCTCCTCCCATTTGTCTAAGCTATTCCTTTAGAGATGCTTCATCATCTATTTGGATTGGAGACTGGCTTGGGGAGTATTGTTCTTTTTGAGAAGAAGAAGACCCCTTCTCTAATTTTCGTCTTTTTGGAGAGCTGGCTGGAGATGGACTTCTTGACCTTGGCTCCTTATGAGGGGGTACCTATTGCACACTTTGAACCATGACATAACCTGCCCTTTTGTGTAATGTATATTAGCCAGGAGTTACCACATTTCTACCACTCATTCTTCTTTGTATTTCTGTTGCCTTGTCTGGGTGTGTCTTAATAAATATATCTTTCTTTTCATTCATAGTCTGAATTATTATAGCAAAATTATTCATTAATGCCTGTATTTTATCTCCCCAGTATTTCTTATCTTTCAATGGGTCATACTGGGGGTCAAATGCATTAATGAATTCTAAGTTTTTACTAAAAACTATCCATTTCTCTTTCCTTAATTCTTGCTCCTGCAATGTGAAAATATTTTTGATTATATCTTTTGGATAGTAAACCTAATGTACCATATGGGAATCTCTCACCCTTTCTCTTAATAGATCATAGAATCCTTCAGGGTCAATGAATCTAGCGTGAGATTCTGCCATGTTATATTTATTCAAAAACAAATTTAAATGCTTCCACCCCTTTTTAACAAAAATAAAATCATGCACTACAATAACCATTGGAAAGAAAGTGCCCTTCTTGACCAATTCCCTCTCATCTATAGTACCTATCTACCATAAGAGCTCGGCTATCCCTGTCTTCAAAGGTACATGAAAAAGTAACACATGAGGTTTTCCTAAGAAACCATAAACTCTTATTACTGTTGAAACATTGTAGGGAATTATATTCCCCCAGTTGTGACTGACAAGTAGCCCTTTAACATGGTCCTTGGGTTTGACCAATTCTAATAATGCTTCTGGGATTCTAGGGCTATCTCCTCTTAAAAGTAGTTTAAGCTTTGATGCAAAATACCTGTCAAATCTTACATAACTAGCATCAATAGCCTCTGAAGTCATATCCACACTACATAACTGCACTGAATTCCTTTCTCCGTCCTTTGTTGTTTCTAACTCCATACCCTTGAAGAAGAAAGTATATACTTTGTATAAACATACATGCATCATCAATGAATACCAATAGAATGGTTTTTTTACTTTCCCCTTTGCTATTCCAACCAGACCGTTGTGAATCTCTTTTGCTAGGAAAGTGGCAAAATCTAGAATGGTACTCATTCCAAATTGAAGGGTTTGAGCAATCATAAGGACCACAGAACTTGGAATTTGATCACCCTCATCTATCCCCAAGATCTTGCAAAGAGAAAAATATAGTGCTTGAGCTCTCAGATTGAAATGTCTTCTTAACAATGGCTTTGGAGTACTGGCTGTGATCACAGGCAAATTACCAACCCTAGTAGCATGCTCCTGTAGTGGCCCTATTCTTAAGTACACTCATTGTGCATCATATCTAGCTTGAAAATCATCTAGATCAATGATTTCATGCACAGCGTGGTTAGGGTTTAGGTTCAAAACCTCACTGAATAGTTCAGGGAAAACCCTAAAAAGGTTGACCCCTAAATGATTTTTTACCCACCCTATGATAGGGTCATACTTCTTTGTTAGCTCCATCAATAAATCACTATCAAAGAAGACACTGGGGACTACTAATTTTCCAATGTCAAATTCCCATACATTGCTCATAGGAGTGTCTAGTTTTCGCTCTGAAAACCATTTCTTAAACAACTTCAAACCTCCCATGGAAACTTGGGCATCCCTTATCCAATTAGCTTTGTCATAAAATCCTTTTGCCACAACTAATATAGGGTTTTTTGGAATGAGTTCCCTTCCCTTAGTTATTTCATGCACTGATAAGGGGAATTGTTTGAGAAAATCATCATGCACTGAACGTTTTAGATAATCTTTTTTTCTTGTAAACTCTTTTCGAGGCAGCATTTTAATGAAACTTTGGAAAATTCACAATAGAAGATGCTTCAAATTTTACTCAGAAAGTCACAGAGCACTTACCCACCAGAAATTGCACTTCTACACTATATGATGTCTTCTGCAATTTTATTGGAGTATTAACTGAGAAATTTTGTGCCTTAGCTCTGAAATCTTGAATGCCCTTTTCCTTCTGCGCTTGGTGATTCATTAATGGTGAAATCGTGGGTTCTTTTTATGAATTAAAACCGCACGCGCCAGGTCTAGATCACATTTACTCTCAGTAACCGTTGCCTACAATTTGCACTCAAATTTGAATCCCATCCGTAGATTTTATCAGATCGCACAGTCCTAATTTAAAAATAACAAGCTTTACAGTCTTTTTAGAAAAATTCTACGTGTCACCATTGCACTTCCTTGCATTACTTAAAAACCTGCATCTTTATTATGTGGGGATGCATCAACTGTTGATCAAGATAGGATTGACGGTGATACTGCTTGGTAAGTAATCTTCATAGCTCTGCCAACGAATCCACCAATGATATCGTGAAAAAACAAAATGTGTGCAAAAGTACTAACAAAGTTGACATACAAGAGCTTTTGCGGCGTACTGGATCTCATAAAACATCAAGGGCTACGTGTCGCAAATGCGCTTTCTTGCATTGCTTAAAGACCTACAACTCTATAATGTGGGGATGCGCTGACCCTTGATCTCTGATAGATCAATGGTGACTGAAAAACACTTCAACTTGGCATCCTTTCAAACGGAAAATCGCAATTAAAGGTACATGAAAGGTTTACCAAAGGCATTTTGACGTAAATAAAACATTAGGATAAAAAGCCCCGCCAAAAAATCTTGAAGAAAATACCTTTTTCAAAAATTTGAAAATGAGGGTGCCACAAAACAAAGGCATAACTGATTTTTCACCCAAATATTAGAAATTTTCTATACTATAAAAATCACACCAATAGGAAGATTTACTTCTAAGAGGAGGGGGGGGGTGAATTAAAAGTAACTAATTTAAACTTTTCAATTATTCTTAACTAAAACCATTTTACATGCATCTAATTCATCTAATAAACATGAAAGTAAAGACATGTATGAAAATAGATAACATACAAATTTGGTAACCTAGAAACCCTCCAAAATGAGAAGGTAAAACTAGGGTGCAGATGACACCCACAAAATAGCACTGTAACAATGTGTAACTATTCATGGTTACAATGTTTGACCACTTCCAATGGTATGCCCTGTGAAAGGCATGTCTTGTTAAAGACTTTACACTCTATTAAAAGTGACCTACTTAAAGGATTTCACTACCTTGCTAAAAGTAGGCCTGGTTAAAGGACTTGTGTACATTCACACAGAATGCCACCCTATTAAAGGATTTACAAATGATTGCTAGGCCAACCTAAGTCCATAGGATTTCCATATCTAATAAAATTTCTAGAGAGTATTAGAAATTCTTTGACCTAATAGTTTGCAATCTTTAATTGCTGATTCCAAATCCTTGTTTTGCTCTTACTAATATAATCCTTGCTTGATCTGATATGTCACTCTACAGGGTTCTAGTACTCTATTCTTCAACAACTAGATTATGGTATGATGCTTTGTTATTTACTAAGTCTTTTACCCTTCTACACTTTGCTATATTTCACCTATACATATCCTCTCATGATCGCACATAATGGGATTTTATCCTCTTTTAAAGATTTTGAAGACTTAGGGTTAGGTATGAATCTACGATCAATGTCAAATCTTCATTTCTTGCTCATTTCTTGCACTTTTCCTATTGATTTCATGACTTCTAGATTTTTCTTATTGGTTGCATGTTGATTACATAGGTAATGCAAAAGATTTGATCTTATCTTCAAGATCCTTCAAGTTTCATCCCATGTCAGCTCCAAAAATGTTTTACATCTAAGTTTGTGAAGGCAAAACCTCACATGTTGATTTTGTGTTACTCGGCACATACTAGTTGTTGATACTTGATACATATACAAAAACTATCTCACTCAACTTCTATAGCAATTTTGTTTCACTTGACATATATAGTGACTCAACATCTATACTTTTCTTGACACTTGAAATTTTCTTGGCACCTAAAGATTGCTCGACACCTAAAGTTCACTTGGCACCTATTGAATTTTCTAGATGAACATACATTTTACCTCAGCTTCTATATTATATTCAAGATTAACTTGAGAATTGGTTAAGTGTGTTGACACTCAAATGTGAAAACCAATATAAGACCAATATATAGATGTTTGAAATTGAAGAGGAATAAATTGGTGAAATAGTTAAGGTGACTAATGTAGAGTTGGCGAAAGAGATGGGTGAGAAAAATGAGAAAAACAAAATCCTTGAAGAAGCCCTAGAAGAAATGAAGACAAAGTTAGAAGAATTTATTGAAGTAGCTAAGAATAAAGACAAAGAAGGTGAAAGTAGTAATAAAGGGAAGAAAAATATTGATGAGGACATCATACTCAAACTAGACCCTCAATTGAATGAAGAACCATTCTTGAAGGCCACCAAACCATTGGAAGGAAAAGTCTTAGAAGGAATTCCATTATTTAGTAGAAAGATGAGAACTAATATAATGATGGAGTAGATTGAGGGAATGGAGAATCATTTTAAATGTGAAGGTGTCACAATCAAACAAAAGGTAAAGGTTTTTAAATCAAGACTTAGAGGTTCAACATTGACATGGTTGAAATATATACAAGATGAAAAGGTTAGTATGTTCAACAAGCCTATAGCCAATTGGAATTCCATGGTGACTAATGTGAAATAGAACTATCTACTAGAAGATTATTTGGTACAATTACATAGAAAGAAGCAATATCTAAAGTAGAAGGACTTGGATGTGGCCTCTTTTAGAGATAAATTTTAAAAATTATGCTTGAGTTCCAAGATTGAGGAAGATGAACCCATTAAAGTAGCAAGATACTTGGGTGGACTAAAATGGAACATCCAAGAAGAGATAATCCTATGGATCCCTACCACTATTTAGATGTGTCATCAATTGTCTCTTAAGGTGGAAGAGAAGAATAGTAAGAAGGGAGATTCAAACTTTAAAGGTAGAGGAAGAGGAAGAGATCAAAGAGGACATAGAGGTGGCTATCAAGGTAGAGGCAATGATCAAAGAAACCAAGGTGAGTCAAAGATTTTTGAAGAGGGTGGTGAAACCACTTCAAGGGGACATTATAGAAGAGTAAGAGGCACTAAATGAGGTTCCAATAGAGGGAGAGGTTCTAGTAGGAGTAATTCATACTTTTCAAGTATAAAGTATTATACTTGTGGTCAGTTGGGCCACCCTACCTATAGATATCTTGACAAGCCTACTACTTCAAGTTTTGATAAGAGATTTTCATATTCTCATGAGGATACAATGAGTTCTGAGGAATATCAGGTGGACCATATTGAGTCAAAGAGAGGAGATAACATAATGTTCAATAGAGTGTTGATTAGACAACCAACCAAGGATGAACCCAAGCATAGAAGAGCCTTGTTCAGAATTAGGTGCAAGATTTTGGGCAAGGTCTACAATGTTATTGTGCATTTAGGCTCCATAGATAATATTATATTATAGGAACTAGTGGATAAGATCAACTTATTAAAGGTACCTTATGTTAATCAATAAAAGGTGACATGGTTAAACAAAGGACAGAGTGTGTTGGTGAATGAGAAAACTTGGGTTGAGTTTTCAATCAAAAGATACAAGGACAAATTACTTTGTGACATATTGCATATGGATATATGCAATCTATTGTTGGGTAGGCCTTTCTAGTATGATAGAGGTGCTGTCTATGATGGGAAGGATAATTCCATTTCTTTAAAGAAAGGTGGAATAACTTTCAAGATTCCATACTTATTAGCAAAAGATGAATCACAGTCCAAGACTTGTGGTGTGTTTTTGAGTAGTGGGAAGGAGTTCATTAAGGCCCTTAAACATTAAGATAGTGAAGGATATATCATTCTCATTAAACCAAAGGATGAAGAGAAAACTAAACAAGATCCCTTGCCCACTAAAACACAAGAGATGGTTGAGAAGAATAAGGACATTGTCAATGATGGGATGCCTGCAACTTTACCTCCTGGGAGAGTGATAAGTCATCGGATTGACTTTGTACCTAGTGCTTCATTTACAAATAAGGTAGCCTATAAGCTTACCCCATATCAAAATAGAGAGGTAGCTAGAAAAGTAAAACAACTCCTAGCTATTGGTCTGATAAAGAAGAGTATCAAAAGTAGTTTTTCCATCCAAGAAATGAGGTGTTTTCTTATAAGTTAACAAATTTTGAATAAACTAGTGATAGGAATCAATACATATAGGGGTAGCTACTTCCCATCTATAGTATACCCTTTCAAACACCAGGGCCAACTATGAGGCTAGACCCTTCTTCTGCTTTAGGGTCTACAAAACCTAGGTGGGTGGACCTCAAATTCTTTATATGGTACAAGTATCAAGGCATATAATTGAATCTATATAACAAATAAAACCCTTGAATCTTCTATGTTTATGCAAACAATCATGGGTATGAAATAGCTATTAAATAACTCATGAATTTGATAAAATAATTTAGGGAATTTTATTTTGAACTCTTTCAACATGAAAGGGAAAAGATTTGATTTATGATGTTGAATATCAACAAGACTAAGGTATGAACAACACAACCATAAATTTTCCAAGCTGATTAGTCCCTTATCTATTGGGCAATAACTAAGTGATATCATGCACTTAGATACCCAAATACAATCATATACTTAGATATCTAATCTATCTATCTACCTTGCAAATAAATGTCAGTGTTCATAAAGACCTCATACTTATGAAATATCCTTTTCAAATAACCAACCCTATCAAATATATCAAGCATTTACTTGGCTATTTGTTCCAATAACAAAACATACAAGACATACAACCTTAAGGGGATGAAAAAAACCACAAGTTCTTCATTCCTAAACCACAAATCATTTCAAATTACAAAGAGAGGAGACAAGAATCAAAATGAAACTAAGAAATTGGATGTTCTTTGTATTCATTTTATTGAACCTAATACATCAAGTGTATACAAAACTTAGAGAAGACATAAAAGATGACTACATAAACTATTTTCTTCAAGGAAACTACAAAACTACTATTCATAATAGAGAAATACTAAAAAGTAGGTGGTATCACAATAACAAGATTGAACTAGAACCATACTTGTGGTATTACAATTGCAAAAATGAAAATCAGAACCAAATGTGTATATCATGGTGGTAAAACTAAAACCTTTTCCTCCTCAACTTAGAAATCCTTATATAGAGAAGGACTGCAAAAAGCTACAAATGAGAGGAGGACACATTTCAAAAAATTGATTAGAAACAAAACTACATAGATATTTCTACATTGTTACATTACAAACATTCTCTACACTTTAAAAAACTCGAGAAAGTAGTTGCAAAGCTACTAGAAGGCACTTATTATAGGAATCCTCAACATCAATCAGTTCATCCTCTACTACCTTCAATCATGATATTTTTCAATTGCCTCTTCTAGCATAGCTTTAATATCTGTAGCTATCTTCAAATTATTTACTTCTCTTGGTAGTTGTTTCAAAGGATCTAATTCTATTTGATTTGCACCATAGCTTTACTCAACTTAAAATTTGATCCTGATCATGAATGTTCTGCTCGAGCTACCAACCCATTTATCTATTTGGCACTAACCTTGTACCATGCTTTATTTTTGCATTCTATTTCAATATTTTATTCTCTAACCTAGGATCAAAACAAAATTGACTACCAAGTGAGATCCATGTATTATATTATGCAATATTATAAAAATCACTTAAACCTTTTTAAATTGAATCCACATGTACACAGTTCTTTCTATTATGCTCCCAAGCCCACATTTCCACGTCAACTTTTCTACCTTGTTGGCACTTCCTATATAACTTGCAAATGTGACATGACATTTTTTATCTTGTCGTTATGTCACTATGGATAAAAAGTTAAGCAGTTTCCACTAGTGACATAACAACATCCCTGATCTTTAGAAGATCTAATGGTCATAATAATTCTTTATGCTTTCCCATTGTAAATAAGAAAATGATAGTTGGATCCATATGATTGAAAACCCTTAGAAACTCCTTTGTATGGGTTGGCCCTACCACTTTCCATGTGGCAAGTCCTTGCTATGTCACTATAATTAATAATCGTGCAACTCTAGATAGAAATATAGCAACATTCATTGATCTATTATCAATTTGATGGTGGCAACAAAGTAATTACATTATAACTGTGATGGGCCTACTAAGACATGTGTCTTAATGTCATTATATCACTATGAAAAAAGAACGAGAAACTTTCATTAGTTACATAAAGATGTTCGTTGATCTTTCATATGATCTATGACCCAGGTAAAACTGCAAACTTGTGACCCTTGTGTGAACTTATAGCCAATCAATAGCTACCCATATGCTACATCATCATATCATCCAAATGGTGGCTAGTTGCAGCTCTACAACTATAACTCAAGGTTACCCTTTAATACTAGCAAACCTACAATCTAGTGCATTTCACAATTTTGTGACCCAAACCAAAGGTTAGCTCAAACTCAACATGACCATGTGATAAGCATATTTTAACCTTAGTTCCCTCATCACAACTTAACCTCATCATTGGCTACTTTGACCAATGAATATGTGATCAACTAAAAATAGACCATCTAACCCTTATTGCCCAATTGCAGTATAAAATATAACTTCATCTTTTAATCTATGAAGCCATGACCTCAAAGATGATACCCATTTCTCTCAATTGCACTATAGATTGTAGAAAAAACCATAACCACTGTGAAGTTGTGCACCATGAAAATAAATAGTTATCGCGTAGTTGCACCCCCAAACAATTTTAGCAGTTAAAAGGTAGCAAAGTTGTGCCTGGGAGCTTGTCACAAAATCAAAACTTATGGGCAAGACAATATAAAAGACACAAAGGGCCAATGCTTAGGGATATGAAGATATGCATAGTTGTAATGAATTCCATTGAAATCTCAAAATCAAAACCCTTAATGAGAGAAAATACAAGGTAAACCCTAGGGTTTGGATAAGGATGGCAAGAAATTTTAAACCCTAGACAATCCTAGATTTGTGCTTCCTAATTTTCAGTGGTATTCACAATTTTTTTTTTGGTGAACTAAAAATTAGTCCAATAGGAGGAAAATGAAGGATTTGTTCAAATTCAAGGGTCATCAATAGGATCCCCATAAGGTATAGGTTTCCCATACCTAGGATTGAAGACTTGATGCATTGTCTTGGAGGAGCTCAATATTTCACAAAGTTTGAACTTAAAAGTGGTTACCATCAGATAAGGATAAAGGAAGGTGATGAGCGGAAGACATCTTTCAAGACCATAGATAAATTGTGTGAGTATCTTGTGATGTCATTTGGGCTCTCAAATGCTCCTAGCACATTCATGAGACCCATGAATGTGTTAGAAACAATAGTGCACCAAGATAACTGAGAGGAGGGGGGGGGGGATGAATCAGTTATCCAACAGTTAAAACATTTATCTACTTAAGAAAAAAATTAACCATTCAACTAAAGTGAATAGAAACCATAAAAAGATGCACATAGATAATTACACTAGATATGTTGACTAGGGAAACCCTTAATTTAAGGGAAAACCCTGGTGGGAATGATGTCCATAAGATGATGTACTAATATAAATATTCTTTTTTAGAGGATGGACCATGTTAGGAGTCTATTACAACATTTAGTACAATGAGTTCCTATTAGGAGACTCTAGATCCATGTTAAGAGATTTCAACCTTGTTAGGAGTTGTGCCAACCCTATTAGGAGTTGTGATACAATGTATGCAAGAAGAGCCCACTCCCCAAACATGCAATTTCAACTACAAGAAGAGCTCACTAGTCAAACAAGTAATTTACTAGTATCTTCTTATTTCCTCTTTCATATCAATCAAATGAATCACTATCAAACCTTGTAGGCTAGGTCATGAACCTCATATCCAAATAACAAACCTCAGATCACTCAAAAAAACCTTAGCAATGAAGTATCCTTCACTTCCACACTGCTTTGCTCAAATTTGCATTCGACACTTTCTACTACTTTTTGAACATTCAAAATTTGCATCTTCAATATCATTGCATCCCATGATAAATGGAAATATCCCTCCTTTATATTGAGTCCATAAAATAATTCCTTGAATTGGTTGTTAGTCCTTCTTAATTAATTATTATAGAACCACATTAAGAACACATTACACTTAGTAATAAGCTTAATTTTTTTCCTTGCAACTTCAATAAATTTGTGTACATGCAATATTATGATGAGAAATATTATCCATGTCATCCTCAACATATCTTCTTCATGTCCTCAACCTCAATCATCAAGATATCAACTCTATTAAGAGATATAACAAGTTTACCAAAACATGCCTCTGTAAACTCTATCTCAGAACAAACATCACCAAAACTTACATAACTTTTTCTAGGCTTATCCTTTCTACTTCCAATGTTAAATACATATACCAAATACTCCAAAGTATCTCCCATAACCATGGGTGTTTATCATGCTCAACTAGTCATCTATACCAACTTGACCTTTCCCCTATTCTTTTGTCAAATATGATAGGAGACATCAAACATGTTATGTTGACATCAATGACAAACTTAGTCATGAACATAACATATCATCAACATTTATGGTTCCAACCAATCTTCCAACAATCTCTCTATTTGGAATTGATGGCAACATAGATGAAAAACATCTAGTTCCAAGAATACCAAAAAAATACCATCAATCTTTAAATCCTCTTCATCAATCATACTCTCCATTGATATACCTCAATGTGCTCTGTACCAAACGATTATTACAAATTCATGCAAAAATTATCCTCCATTTAGAATAGGGTTTTTCATGTTAATGTCAAAGGTTTTTGCAACCAATATCTTTCTATCAAACTCTACAACAACTGATACATATTCAAATTGAGCATGAAAAGAAATTGTTTGAGAAAACCTCAATAAGAGTCCTAAATGAATTTGTCTACCTCAGATACTCCTCCATATAGGAAGCATTAGCATCCAGTCCAAACAAATAATGGTGCTTTGTTATCCTGGACTAATGCACTCTTGCATCTTCTACTCTAATGTAGGAAGGGGCCTAACCCTAAGCATTCTTCACAAATACTCAAAAGTCTCTTTGGGAAGAGGCTTAGCAAATATGTTAGAAATCTACGCTTTAGTGCTCACATACTCCAATCTGATTTCTTTTTCTACAACTTTTTCTTTCAACATATGATACTTAATAGAAATGTGCTTATTCCTTATATGTAATACTAGATTCTTAGACATGTTTATCATTCTTGTGTTGTCACAATGCATACAATAGGTTCACTAATTTCTATCCTTATAACCTTTAGCATCTACTTCATCCAAATTATTTGTTGCTGCAACATATTCTACTTTACTATACTCTAAGATGTACATCTTGCTTCTTACTTAACCAAGAAATCAATCTTCCTCTAAGAAAGAAGGCTCCTCCACTAGTGCTCTTTCTATCATCCATACTACTTGCTCAATCTGCATCAGTATAAGAACTTAGAGTGAAATCATTAGATCTATCATGCCATAATTCAAGCTCAACTATTCCCTTTATGTATCTAAATATTATTTTCACTTCTACATAATGTGCCTCTTTGGGATTGGCCTAGAATCTTTCAAAAATTCCAACTGCATTTTCTATATCCATCAAATATAGATTACTATCTGCCATACCTTTGCTATATCCAAGCTTTATCAAATGCTTGTCCAACCTCACATACTAGGTTCTACATGCTTTCTTTAATCCATACAATGTTTTCCTTAGTCTACATACTATGTCCTTGTCATCTGTCAAAGGACATCCTTTAGGCTACTCAATGTATACATCTTCTTCAAGTTCTCCATTCAGAAATGTTGACCTTACATCCATCTCATATACTTTGAATTTCTTTTGTGTTGCACTAAGGATAATCTTACTACTTTTATTCTAGCCATTAAAGTATAAATCTCCTCATAATATATTCCTTCTTTCTATGAGTAACCTTTACATACCAATGTTACTTTGTTTCTTACAACTTCTCCTTTCTCATTCATCTTGTTTTTGAATACCCATTTAGTTTCTATTACATTCTTGTCTGCTGGTCTGGGGACCAATTCCCATGTCTCATTATTTTCTATTTGATCCAATTTCTCTTTCATAGATTACTTCCAATAGTCATCTTTACATGCTTCATCTACATTCTTAGGCTCAACTTGATATATCAAGCATAGTTTTTCATTCACTCTACTTCTTGTCATCACACTTTTGTCTTTGCTTCCAATGATTTTTTCAGATGGGTGATTCTTTATCATGTTCTTTCCTAAAGTAGGATTTGCTATCTCAACTATTGTCTCTACTAAAGGTTTCGAGCTTTGTTCTTTCCTTTTCTCTCCCTCATTCTGCAAATCATTGTTAGTCTCAAGAAATACCTCACCATTCCTTGGTTTAGTAACAACAAATTCAACTATTCTCTCTTATAATTTAAATTTCTCATCATTCTCACATTCACACTTTCCATAATAGTCTTAGCTCTTTCATTATAACTTGTATAATCCTTTCTCTTCAATGAATAACCAAGAAACATACCTTCATCACTTCTAGCATCAAACTTACCAATGTCATCATCTCTCTTTATGTAATATTTACTTCCAAATATTTTGAGATACTTAACTATAGGTGAGTGACCAAACCATAGTTCATAAGATGTCTTGTTTGTGTCCTTCCTAACTTGCACTTTGTTCATAGTGTAGACTTTTATATTCATTTCTTCTCTCCAAAATATCTTGGATACATCATTCTCTACTCACATAGCTCTTGTAGCTTCTATAATAGACTTTTTCCTTCTCTCTGCAATGCCATTTTATTCAAGGGTTCTCAGAGCTAATAATTATCCTATAATTCCATTTTCTTCACAAAATATGTTAAACTCATTTGAAGTAAATTCTCTTGCTCTATCTGATCTGAAACATTTAATCTTTACACCAAATTCATTCTCAACTCTATTCTTGAATATCTTAAACTTGTCAAATGCCCCAAATTTCTCTTTAAGAAATGCAACCAACATCATTCTAGAAAAATCATCAACTAGAATCATAAAATACCTTTCACCATAGAATCCTCTAGTCTTTGTAGGATCACTAAAATCTATGTGTACAATCTCCAACTTTGTTTTACACATTCCTGTCAAATTGTGTTAGTAGGCTTTACAATCTTTGGCAAATCTCTAACAGAAAACACTTTACTAGTCCTCACAATACTATCAAAGTTAATATGAAAAAATCTCATATGCCATAACCAACTGTCATCTACCTTTGCAACCAAACATGTCATTTTAGTGAGATTCAAATGAAATACATTACCTCTAGATCTAGTTCCTATTCCAATTTTCTTTCAATCTTTATCCCTAATCATGCATGTCTTTTCTATGAACTAAAAATGATAACATTTATCTAGTAGTTCTCCAACACTCAAAATATTGTGCTCTAAACCATCAACAAAGTATACATCCTTAGTATTAGTCTTTCCATCAAGAGTTATATATCCAATACCTTTTACTTAGCACGTTGTATTGTTTCCAACTCTGACAATTCCTCCATGCTGACTTTTGAAGTCAACAAACTTGTTCATATAACCAATCATATGATGTGAAAAACTACTATCAATTATCCAATTTGATTTTTTCTCAACATATAATACTAAAGCTACCTTATCTAGAATTTCCTCTTAATTACCACAAGTTCAATTTCATCATTTCTGGCACTTAATGCTTAATCATCAAAATCATTATCTTTATTTTCATATCTCTATCTTTTCTAAGCTTATGATTTCTCTTCTACTTTTTCTCCCTTTTAGGAAACTTAGATGCATAATGACCATATTCATCATAAGTCCAACATTTAAAGATTTTCTTACCTCCTTTTCCTCTTCTTACCAAAAGGGCTACTGCTTTGTCAATCTTTCTATCTTCCTTAGATCTACTACTGCTAGCAAAATCCCCTCTAGCACTTTTGCTCCTTGATAGGTTAGGTTGAATATTCAAGGCACTAAAAGATGTCTCTATTTTGGTCAATTCTCTAGACTATCTAAGTTCATTCTTTACTACTTCAAGTCTTCTAAGCAATGTCTCCTTTGTGAAATCTTTTGTACATGATATCAATAAATGTATCATTTGAATTGCCAACTTGAATAGTGATGTCAATCTTCAATATCTTCCATATAACCTCATCATCTTCTTTGCTTCCTCCTTGAGCTTTAATACCTGCAAAAATTCCTGATATCCTACCTATATATGTTCTTACAGATTCATCTTCCATCATCTTAGCATCTTAAAACACACAAATCCAAATTTTTAGCCTCAACTTCTTAGAATATGCATCACCTTCAAACTATTTTCAAAAGCTTTCCAAATCAAATGTGAAGTACGATGTGATTTTATCTAATTGTACTCGATTTTAGGAAGTGTAGTCAATCATGCTTCCACAGCTCTCATATCACAAAAAGATCTCTTTCTACCTTAGAGAAACTTTCCAATGCCTTTTCTTTAATGATTATCTTCTCAATTTTTTTCAAGATCCAATGTCCTAGACCCATACACAACAAATGTGTCTTCATCTTTTCCCTCTAGCTGTCATAGTTTGTTCCATCAAATTTTGAACTATCTTTCTTAAACATGTTTTCCATTGATCTCCCAAAGCTATTAAACATTTTCTTCAAGGACCTAATGCTATAATACGAATTGTTAGAAACAATAGTCCACCAAGATAACTGGGGGGGTGAATTAGTTATCCAAAAATTAAAACATTTATCTTCTTTAAAAAAACTTAACCATTCAAAGATGCGCATAGACAATAACACCAGGTATGTTGACTAGGGAATCCCTTGATTAGAGGGAAAACCCTAATGGGAGTGATTCCCACAAGATGATATACTAATAATAATATTTCTTGTTAGAGGATGGACCCTTTTAGGAGTCTATTAAAATATTTAGTATAATGAGTCCCTATTAGGAAACTTTATATCCCTATTAGGATATTTTTACCATGTTACGAGTTGCACCAACCATGTTAAGATTCATGGTATAATGAATGCAAGAAGAGCCCACTTCCCAAACATGAAATTTCAACTACAAGAAGAGCTCACTGCTCGAACAAGTAATTTATTGGTATCTTCTTCTTTCCTCTATCCTTTTCTCTATCCTATCAACTAGAACAATCACTATCATACCTTGTAGACTAGGTTATGAACCTTGGATCCAAATACCAAACCTTGAATCACTTAGTAAAACCTTAGCAATGAAGTTTCCTTCACTTCTACACTGGTCTGCTCAACTTCATATTTTACACTTTTTACTACTTTCCAAACATTCATAATTTGCATCTTCAATATCATTACATCCCATGATAAAGGAAAACATACTTCCTTTATACTAAGTCCATAAAAAAATTACTTGAGTCATCTATTAGTCCTTCTCAATTAATTATTATAGGACCACAATAAGAACATCTCACACTTAGTGAAAACCTTAATGTTCTGCCTAGCAACTTGAATAACTTTCTATACATAAAATATTTTGATGAATGAGCTTAGTCACATCATCCTCAACATGTCTTAATCATGTCCTCAACCTTGATCATCAGGATATCAAATCTACTAAGAGATAAAGCAAGTTTACCTGAATATGCCTCTATAAATTCTATTTCAGAATAGACATCATCAAAACTTACATAACTTCTTCTAGACTTATCCTATCTACTTATAAATTTAACTACATATACCAAATACTCCAAAGTATCTACCATAACCTTAGATGGTTATTGTGCCCAACTAGCAATCTATACCAACTCAATATTTTAGTTGTTCTTTTGTCAGATACCATAGAAAACATCAAACATGATATGTTGACATCAATGATGAAGTCAATCATGAATGTAACATATCATTAGCATTTATGCTTCCAACCAATCTTCTAATAGTCTCCCAATCTTACAATAGAATAAGGTTTCAGAAGATTACACTGGAACGTTTATAGTGGTATATCTTGATGATATGCGCATCTTTAGTGAGGAAAGAGAAGAACAACATGAACATGTGGGGATGGTATTATGGAAGTTGCATGAGGATAAGTTGGCAATCAATTCGGAGAAATGTGAACTCATGAAGAAAGAGCTTGTATACTTCTGCTATTCTTTGGAGAATGTAACTTGGACTTTTGAGTACCCTTTAGGATTTCTATTGGTTCTATAATTTGATAGATCAAAGATTTTGTGTTCTAATGTCATCTTTGGTTTTCATTCTTGAGATTATGCGTGTTAGGTTAGTAGTAGTGTTTGGAGATTCGTTGGTTGTTGGGATTGTGTTTAAGTCTTTTGTTGCTGATCTTTTTGATCCCTATATGATGTTTTCATGTGAATTCATACTTATAAATGAAAAAATAAAAAAATCTTGGCTTGAATTGAATCCTTGTTCCAAGGATCTCCAAGTAGGGCATTACATGGATTTTTAGTATCCAAAGAATCTTTGGAGATGGGTCAAGGAAATATTAAAGCTATCTTGAACCAGCCACCATATACCATAGCAACAACTATAAGAATCTTCCATGGATTACCTCAATTTTATAGGAATTCTATTAGGAACTTTAGTGAGATTTGTGAACCATTTCTAGACACCATCAAAGGTGGGATTAAGAAATTTTTTAGGTAGACTTCTAAAGCAAGAAATGCATTTGAAAAATTGAAGGAACAAGTAGCCACATGACCTTTCCTTAAACTTCCTAGTTTTGATAAGTTTTTAACCCTAGAATGTGATGCAAGTGGGATGGAAAGAGTGATGAAAGAGTACACCTAGGCTACCTTCATTGTGTGAAATATTTTTGGCTTGTACTTGACACTAGGATTAAGAACACTAAGTAGCCATTGTTAGTTGTTATTTCAATTTCTTAGTGTTGGTGAGTTAGAGTCTATAATGTGTCTTAAGAACATTGATCTTGTTAGTGGATGTTATTATGATGCCTTAGGGACATTAAGCTAGTTGATTCCTTAGAATCTCATGAGGATAGAGGTCCTAAAAATAGGATCATGGCTTAACAAGAAGTTTCCAAATGTTGTAAAAATGTTGTCATGATTTTTTTTTTCAATAATTGCAAAATTCACATGCAAACTTATTACAATCACACACCCATCTAATTGCAAAAGTTGAATGCAACAAGTTTGGTGAATAGAGAATAGTGCTTTGCAATACTATTTTGTGAGGAACCCAAGCTTTTCATTGTGACAGTGACATTATATGGATTGAATATTGAAAGTTAGCTTTAGATTTGTGTATATTAGGATGTTTAGAGACTTTTTCATTTAGAAAGAAAGTTTATTTGAGATAGTCTTGTAGCTAGGAGAAAATCAGTTTAGTTTAGATAGTGTCTTTGTTCCTAGAAGACGATATTTCCTTTTATGGCTCCCACTTAAGATTCAACCCTTGAAACTTTCAAAATGTAGATAAATCTTAGAGTGGAGCTATTTTAAATGATGTATATAAAGGTAGGATTATAGGGAAGTAGTTATACTATTTTAAAAGTCAAGCCCTAGGTGAGCTAGAAATGTCTAGTTAGAGGTTTGAAGATGTTGAATCTAATGATTAAGTGTAGGGGATAGAAATATTGTACCAAAAAAGTAAATTTATAGGAAGGGGATAGTCATATCTTAAAGTTTTATGATTATTGAGGTCATACAAATCCATTTGAGTGAGTTTTCAAACAAGTTTATAGTCTTGTCCTAGGAAATAGGCCTTCTAGCCCTATTAGACCTAGATAATAGGAATCACCTATATGGACAACCTAGGAATCTAAGACCTACAAAAACCTTTAGTAAATAAAAAAGGGTGCTAAAATATAGAATTTATTTGCTATGTTTCTTGGAGAATTTTGGAAAGAAAGAGGATTTAGTCATTTTCAAGGGCCAATTGGTATTAGGCCTAATTATGCTTCCTAGAGACCAAATCTTGATATCAAAAGGAAGAAGGCTTGAAGACCCTTGTAAATAGACACAAATGAAATAAGATGGATTAACCTCTAATGAAGAATGGATTTTTTGAGCAAGTTGCACCTAGAGCTTTCTAAGTGAGTGTGGGGAAGAGTACTAAAACTAGGGTGTTGGTCTACTAAAGGTATGCACAAAGGATCTAAATCTTGGAGAGGAGTTTAGATTGGTATAATTAGTTATATAAGCAATTAAAGGACCTAGGAGGACTAGGTACCTAGAAGAGACAACCTAGGTCTCTTGAGAAGTAGTGCAAGCAACCCTTGGAACACACGCCAAGTAGAGGGTGTGTTGAGTCAAGAAGGTTTTCCAGTAGCCTTCTTCAGTGACAAACTAAATGAAGCCAAGAATAAATACTCTTATTATGACTTGGAATTGTGTGCCATAGTCCTATCTCTTAGGAAGTGGAGTCATTACCTCCTATCAAAGGAGTTTTTGGTATTTACTAACAACCCAGCCCTTAGCTACATCAATACCCAAGAAAAGTTAAGCAATAGAAATTTGAAGTGGATGGAATACCTTCAAGAATTCACATTCAATATAAAGCACAAGATGGGGAAGTTGAATAAGGTTGTAGATGTAGTAAGTAGATTATTCCTCAAGAACATTATGCATATAATGATAGTGTGAATAAACTGATAGGTACAAGCCCATTTGAGATTTTTTATGGGATACATCCAAGGGGTGTGTGTAAAATTAGAGACATTGGAGCTATGGAGTATAGGAGTGGATAGGTAGAAGAATTCATCCAAACTATGAAGACGATTCAAGAACAAGTGAAGAGGACTATACAAGAGACTACAAAAATATTGAAGGCTAAAGTGGATGAGAAAAGGAGGGATGTTAAATTTGCAATTGGTGATTATGTCATGATGCATTTGAAAAAATATAGGTTACATAAAGGTATACCTATGAAATGTTAGATGAAGAGTGTGTGACCCTTCTAGATCATAGCTAAATATAATGGTAATGCATATAAGGTGGAACTACCTAGTGATCTAAACATCTCACCTATTTTCAATGTGGTGTATTTGATCGAGTTTAAAGGATCTTAAACTAAAGTAGATTTGAACATACAAGGGGTTGGCAAGGGTTTGGCATCTAATGTCCTACCTCCAAAGAATCAACTAGAGGAAGATCAAGTACTAGATTCAAGAGTCAAGAAGATTAGTAGGCACAAGGTGTACATGGAACACCTCATCAAGTGGAAAGTTAACCTAGAATTAGAGGTAAAATGTGTTGTAGCTACATATCTCAAGAAGATGAGGATTTTTTATGAAAAATTGTCTATAATAGTCACATGATTTTCTCTTGTGGGGAGCATGGTGCATGAGCACCTAGGTAAGGCTACTTAGTAACCTAGGGTTCCTTGTTGAGTTTTTTCTTGTAGTGGCCTTAGCCAAGCCACTAGTGAAGTAAAGGGGGTAAGGGAGTCCTAGAGTAGAACTTAGCCATTGGGAGGTCAAATTGGGTCCTCATTATTTCTTGGTCATCCAAAGTTTCTAGGTGATGTACCAAATGTTTCCATCATTGCTAAAAATGGGAATTATGCATTTGTAGGGCTAGATTAGTCAATTAAGGGGTGGAATGATGTTTTGATGTTTCCCTCTAATCAAGGGTTTCCCTAGTTAACTATCTAGTGTCATTGTGTATGAGAATCTTGTTATGTTTTTTGATTATACTATTCACATGCTTAAGGTTAATAAGGCTGATAAGTGTTTTAGTAGTTGGATAACTGACTTATCCACCACCCCCTCTTAGTTATTTTGGTGGAATTTACTTTCTAACAATTGGTATCAGAGTTTTAAGTCCTTGAAGAGAAATATTAATAGCTTAAGGAGATCAATGGTGGGTCATTTCAAAAAAGAAAGTCCTAAATTTGATGGAGCTAACTATGATAGCTAGAATAAGTTTGGGGAGTGGAGCGTGCGAAGTGAGTGGGTATGGGTCTTTGAATCAACAGCAAGGAAGGAATGGGATTTTGAATCTGTAGCTAGGCAAGAATTGAGAGAACATGGGCATTAGGGGGCAATCCACAGCTGTAGGGCAGGAATTGGAGGTGAATGATACAGATGCCTCAAAGGATGGGGACCCATGGGAGTTGTTGCCTCACCCAGGTGAGAAGATTCCTCCCCTTCACTCAGGTGGTGGGCTACCTGGGGCTTGGGGGTGCTGGTCAAACCTTTTCAGAGTCAAACCATCAGGTAAGTTGACATTCTTGAAAGTCATTGATAAATCAGACAAGGAGAAGGGTATCTTTACTCTGGAATTTCCTTAGAAAATTATAGACCACAATATCCTCAGTATGGCGAATACTTTGGTGGGAAAATTTATAGGGCTAAGGCCCAACATAGATGTTGTGAGGGTTTTTTCCAGAAACAAATGGGATTTAAAGGGGCATGTAGAGGTGATAGCAATGGCTAAAGGTTTCATGACTTTTGAGTTTTCTTGCTCGGAAGAATTTTCTTGAATCTTGTGCACAGGGAACTGGTCTCTGGGGAGATCTACTTTAATCTTGTAGAAATGGTATTCCAATCTAGACTTGAATAATGATTTCCTAACCCAGGCTCTAGTTTGGATTAGACTCCCAAAATTGCCCATGGAATACTAGCATGAGGATGTCTTTGATGGCATTGCAAGGTCTTTTGGATAGCTTCTTTCCATTGATCCTATAACGGTAGCTAAGAAGAGACTCACCTATGCAAGGATATGTGTAGGAGAGACCGAAGGACAGGATATGCCTCAAGTTATAGAGTTTCAATCTTGATTGGGAAGAAAAATCCAAAAGATTGACTATGAAAGTGTGCCTTTTGCATGCTTCCATTGTAAGAAGGTAGACCACAAGGTTGGATTCTACCCACTATTCAAAGGAAATGGAATGGGGGGAAAGGTCCGCCCCCAAGGTGGGAAGAAAGTTGCTCATGTTCCCAAAAAGATTTGGAAGAAGAAAGAAATACAAGTCAAGAAAAATGGAGAGGTTGAAGGAAAAGCTAATGATTCTATTCCTGATCACCAAGCTAAACCTTGGGACCTCCAGGTTGTAGTGGAAGCATTGGAAGGAGAAGGCAATGAGACAACTAAGGAAAAAACCAACGCTTCCCATGTAAAGGAAACCAAGGATAATCTAGAAGAGGCAAGTATTATGGAGTCTCAAATCCTTGATAGTTCTAAGGAGGTTGATTTGAACCTTTCCTCTGTCCCCGACTCTGTCGAGGAACAAAAGGAAGGGGAACCAATGTATCAAAACTCCACAAACTCGATTAGTAGGGAACCCCCTATGATAGTGAATAGAATCTTGGAACGGCTATTTGCTTCAACATCGAAACAAATGACCAGGCTAGATGCTTTGTTTGATTTATGTAAAGAAGAAAAAGAGCCACCCTAGATAGAAGTCAGAAGGAGAAAGAAGAAGAATAGCCGGGACCCCTCTCCTGCCTCTCCTTCTTCAACTAGAAGCAAGGTCGAGGCTGATCTTGGTCATAAAACCAACCCGGTGGGAAGGAAAAACAAGAATGAAATTAGGAAGGAGGAAGCAAGAAGAAACATCATGGATGGAATGTAGCACACCATCCAGGAAGCCTGCTCACCAATTAAAGCATGAAGATCCTCTCATGGAATATTCGTGGACTCAATGGAATCCACAAGAAAGAAGTTGTAAGGAATATGATAAGGGATCAAAGGCCTAATATATTTCTTATTCAGGAAACAAAAATGAAGAAAGAAAATTTGGAAAATATTAGATTCAATAGCAGCATGAATGGAATTGCCTCAAACTTAGAAGGAGCATCTGGAGGGCTGCTACTATTA
Source organism: Cupressus sempervirens (assembly GCA_028749045.1). NCBI lineage: Eukaryota > Viridiplantae > Streptophyta > Pinopsida > Cupressales > Cupressaceae > Cupressus > Cupressus sempervirens. The sequence goes on from CM053786.1 coordinate 880,228,345, forward strand.
TTCAATAATAGACATTTCAATATTGTGCTCGAGTATGATGAGGATAACATCCTCTTCTATAGAGTTCAACATTTGAAAACTAATGATTGCTGGTTTTTAGTGAACATTTATGCTCCCAACAACAAGAAAGATAGAAAAAATTACTAGGTCAAAGTTGGAAAGTTGGTGCATACCAGTGATATTAAGAAAGACATAATCCTAGGAGACTTCAACTCTCTATTGGAGGACAAGGAGAAGATGGGAGGATTGCCCCCACATTGGGAAAGTAAGTAGGATCTTTCCAATTTCATCAATGACCTAGCCCTAATGGATTTGGAGCTCTCGAGGGGTACCTTTACCTGGTCTAACAAGAGAGTTGGTCAAGACTGCATTTAGGTCAGATTGGACAGAGCTTTAATCTCTATAGTTTGGTTGCACTCTTTTAGTTGTAGATTATCTCTACTTCCTAGAGTTGGTTCTCACCACTCCCCCATTTCTCTTGTGGTGTTCCCTCTTGAGCCTAGGAGAAATTATCCTTTTAGGTTCGAGAAAATGTGGACTACTCACCCTGACTTATTTGATAATGTAAAAAGATGGTGGGGGATTAGTGTTGATGGCTCAGCCATGTTCAGAGTCACCAGAAAGCTCAGCAATGTGAAGAGGATGGTAAAAATTTGGAACAAGTCTAATTTTGGCCATATTTTCCATGACAAGGAGGAGTTGTCAGACAATCTATCTGTTATCCAAGATAGTATACAGAAGGAAGGATATAATGAGAGTAATAGGGAGATCAAAAGTTTTGGAGGCAAAAATCTTGAATCACATGGCTTAAGGATGGAGATCAGAACATGTAGTTCTTTCATCTCTCCACCCTAAAACATAGAGCTAACAACAGGATCTCTAGAATCAGGAAGGGGTAGGTGTTGTTGTTTGATGATCCAGATATCTTGACTGAAGTGATCTCCTTCTTCTCTTCTCTTCTCTCCGAGGACCCCCTACTTTCCAAGGAGGACCAAGAGGATATCATCTCTTATATTCCTCAAATTATTCAACCTCACCATAATAAACTTCTCTATGCTATTCCTAATGCTTTGGAAGTTAGAGAGGCCCTTTTCTCCCTACCTGGTGATAAATCTCTTGGTCTGGATCGGTGTCCCACTTTTTTCTTTCAAATTTACTGGCTGGTGGTCATGGGGGATGTGGTTAAGGAAGTTCAGGAGTTCTTCGGAGCTAGAAGTATTCTTAAGGAGATAAATTCTACCTTCTTGGTTCTCACCCCGAAATCCCCAAGGGCTAACTCTTTTGACAAGTTCAGGCCTATCAATTTGTGCAACTCTTTCTATAAGATCATCTCTAAAGTTCTCACTTCCAGAATGCTTAAAATCCTGCATCTGATCATATCACAACAACAATCTAGCTTTGTTCTTGGGAGAAAAATCTTGGACTCAGTGCTGATGGTTCATGAGGTTATTCATTCTTTAGAAGCTTCCAAGCGAGAATGTATGTTGCTCAAACTAGATCTTTCAAAAGCCTATGATTGGGTGGACTGGTCCTTTCTTGGGAAGGTTCTTCAGGCCTTTGGTTTTGATAATAAAATGTGTAAACTCATTTCTCAATTGGTGACTACCTCCTCTCTTGTTGTTCTGATTAATGGAGCCCCCTCTTATTTCTTTAAACCTTCTAGAGGTCTTAGACAGGGAGGCCCCCTCTCTCCTATCCTCTTCATTATTTTAGCTAAATGCATTGGGAGGCTTATTGAATGTAAAAAGTTTGAAGAAATTCTTAAAGGGATTAAGCCTTCTTCGAGAAATGCCCCCTTCACTCATCAGCAATTTGTGGATGACACTATTATGGGGGGGAAAGCTTCTGTAAAAGAAGCTAAGACTTTAAAAGAGGTTCTTGATACTTACTCTAGAGGGACTGGACAGCTGATTAACTGGAACAAAAGCTTGACCTTCTTTTTTAACACCCCTATAGTTAGACAAAGGAAAATTTCCAAAATCCTTGGTTGTGGGGTGGGCTCTCTTCCCTCATCCTATCTAGGGCTCCCCTTGCGCTCCTCTCCCCTGACTCTTTCTGGAATGGCATTCTAGACAGATTCAACAAGAAGATGGTTGGATGGAAAGGTGCCTCTCTTAGCCAAGCTAGGAAATGTTTACTGGTCAAATCCACTCTTTAGAACCTTCCCATTTATGCTCTGAGCCTCTTTGGAATTCCTATGAAATTTGCAGAGAAAATGAAGAAAATCCAAAGAGACTTTCTATGGACTAGACTTGAAGGAAAGAAAAGGTACCCTCTTATTTTCTGGGAGAAGGTCTGCCTCCCCAAGAGGTATGGTGGTCTGGGCATTAGAAAGCTTACCCATCTCAATAAGGTGCTTCTTGCAAAACAAATCTGGTGAATCTTCAATAAAAGTGGTGAATGGAGAGACATTCTGGAAAATAAATACCTCAGAAGACCATCTCTTCATTTTACTATATTCAATGAGGATATCCCTAAAGGGTTGACTATTTGGAATGGTATCCTGAAGGCTAGGGACCTAGCTAAGGGGAGGGTTTCTTGGAAACTAGGAAATGGAGAGGATATTCAGTTTTGGTCAGACAGGTGGTTATGTCAAGGCCCTCTTTCTAACAACCTAGTATTTGAGAGATGGATGTAAGAATGCACAGAGCTATATGGGTTTAAAGTAAGCAATTACAGGGTTGGTCAAGAATGTAGTGACCTTTCCCTTATTTCTAAGGATTTGAGACCAATAATTACTATGCTTAACTCTTTGATCCCTAGTAATAATAAGGATGAGCTGGTCTGGAGGGATAATCCCAATGGAAATTATTCTGTTGCTTTTGGCTACAAATTTCTCTGGGGTTTAAAGGAGAAACCCCCTTGGGCGGATACTTGGCTCATGGGCCTCACTCCAAAGATCAACATATTTTATTGGCTGGCCCTTCAAAACAAAATCCTAATGCAAGATAATCTCATGAAGAGAGGCCATGTTATGCCTAGCAGATGCTTGCTCTGTAAAAACCAGCCTGAGTTGGGAAATTATATCTTCATTCAATGTGACTTTTCTAGGGAGGTGTGGAGTTCTCTTAATCAGGATATGGAGATTCTTTGGTGTTGGCCAGATAACCTTATCAACTTTTTTAGTCATTGGAAAAGGGTTTGTAAAATTGCTAGTCGACAGGATAATTATGCCTAGTTTTTGCCTCACTTCTGTTGGAGCATCTGGAAGGAAAGGAACAACAGAATTTTCAGGGATAGAGAGCAGTCAGCAATAATTTTGGGAAGGAATATTTTGAAAAACATAAAAGAAAACCTTCAAGTGATGAAGGAGGGGGAAGTTGATATAGGGGATAGGAAGATGGTTAAAGAAAAAGATAGGAATCCCAAAAGATAGGATGCCAGATGGATTCTACCCTCAGAAGGGTGGTCAATAGCCAACTTCAATGGCACTTCTAAGGGCAACCTAGGCCCCTCTAGAAGTAGTGGAATTATAAGAAACAGTTTTGGGGAGGGGATTATGTCCTTTGCTCTCCCGCTTGGTACCCAAACCAACCATTTGGTCGAAGCCAGAGCTGCGTGTAGTGTGGTAAAGCTGGCGTTTCCAAACTTTGGCTTGAAGGGGACTCCAAAAACATAATTAACAACATTAATGGAATCTCCCCCCCCCTCGTGGTTGATTGCAAATATAATTGATGATACATGTGCTGCCCTCACAAAATTTGAGAAGGTCCACGTCACTCATGCATTTAGAGAGGCAAACCTAGTTCCTGACTGGTTTGCTAACAAAGGGGTGGGAGTAGAAAAAGAGATGACTTGGTATTCCGAAAAAGATTTTCTAATTGAGGCTAAGTCACTAATAGAGCTGGAGAAAATCCATGGAAGTATGGGTCAATCTAACTATTATCATGTTTAATAAAGAAAGATCGAATGTTGGTACAAGCCATAATAAGTTTCTTGGTTGTCCTAATCTCAAGGGATTTTATTCGTCATTTCAACACGTTTGGAGGATCGTTATCATTTTCACTTGCTATTGTTTCAAAGAGGCGAAGGATTACAAACCCAATAATAGAAACAAAGCCAAAATCTTGGTTGGAAAAAATTTGTAGAGATTGGCACTCATGAGAATAGTTGAAGAAAAAATGGATGTCATGAATGGAGAACAGAGTAGAAAGGAACTGGTGGGTGAAGTGGAGAAGTGGAAGAATATGGGCAAAGTCTGGAAAAAATTGGAAAAGGGTAGGGTTGCAAATTTTTTGAGAAACTCCATGGTTTTGACCCTGAGGTCACCAACAGCATGGTGAACTCGTGGAACAATGGCAAGGTCAAGGTGAATGGGTTTTCTTTCCAAATCAAAAAGGAGGTGGTTGCGGAGGTCACTGGTATCCCTATGGAGGGTTTTAAATTCTAAAGGGACAAGAAACTTTCATCCAATGCAGTCAAGGAGTTCATGAAAAATTCTACAGAGATGAACAAGCTGGAAAAGAAAGAGTCTTTCTATGTGACAGAGACTATAAAGAAGTTTTGGAGGTATGTTTTATATGCCCTCATTGATTATGTTACCCTGGACCCTAGGTTTGATTGGGTCAAAACTCACCATTTTGTGATTTTAAATCATTTTTTCCATAAGAGTAGAATTTCCATTCCCTTTTACCTTCTCACTTCTATGAACAAGGCTATCTCTAGTTTCAAGAAGAAAGCCACTGTTAACGCTTCTTTGCATGAGGGTTTATTGCTCCTCATCCATGAGCATTTCAGAGCTCAGTCTGTATGCAAAAACCCTCCTCAAGTTGAGGATGTTGACAAAGGCAACTCCAACTCTTCTTCAAACTTTGATGACATTGAGAGCATTATCTTGAAGGAGGAGAATGTTACCTTAGGAAAGAAGAATAAAGGTCAAGGTAGGAAATAGTCCACAGCTACAACTCCCAGCAGGAAAAGCCCTAGGGATCATGGCCAAGCTCAAGAAAAAGAGAGTTATGCTGAGGAGGAGGAGGAAATGGATACAGAAGATTCTGATAATGAGTCAAAGGAGGAGTTAGAAGAGGAGAAACCTAGCAAAAAATAGAAGAGGGAGGTACTGAGAGTTGAGGAGACTAGAAAATAGAGGAGGGATGCTATTCTTCTTCCCCTCTCCCCTATCCAGTCTTAGCCTCCTTCAGAGGAAAAAGTGAATGTCATCACTGGTGAGAATGATGGGGAAGTGTAGGTCAATAATAGAAGAAAGGCCTGGAAAAATTTCAATGTGAGGACTGCTACTATGGGGATTTTTAGGGAAGTTATGAACCCTCAGATCCTGCTGGAGGAGCCTAGGCTCAATGAGCTCATAGACCCAGCTATCCTGGCCATTTTAGACAACACAAGGGAGACTGGAATGAACCTTCTAAATAATGCCTGCAGTAATATTATTGACAACTTTAGATCAATCAAATGGCTCTACCATGAGCTGGAGGAAGTTAGAGAAAAGGTATCCCAGATGGAAAGTAGTAAGAAAAAGACTTGTATTGATAGCCAGGAGGATGAGGATAACAGAGAAAGCTTAAATGAAAGGAGAATTAGAAATCTTGAAAACTACAACCACAACTTGGCAAGTCAGATGATTTCTCTCCTAAGTTCGATGAACGACAACATCCAATCCCTAGCTGGTAAACTTAAGGACAGGGGCTTCGTGGTGGAGGAGGGAGGACAGAACAGGGAACAGAACAGGGAGAAGGCTAGTCCAGATGATGACAAGGCCACTACCAGTATGTTCTCCAGTATGGATCAGGGCATGGACAAGGTTCAAGATCAAATGACTAAGGACCAACAAAAGATAGTTGAGGCAGCTTAGACTATGCAGGAAATGGAGAAGATTACCGAAGACTAGTTTTCTTGTGTTTTGAATTTTTGTCTTTCTGGCTTTTGGCTTTTGGATAGGCTTTCTGTAGTCTATTTTTGTTTGTTTGTTTTTTGGCCTTTCTATGGGCCTTTGTTATGGGCTGGGCCTTCGGGCTTCTTTTCAACTGTTGGACCTCTATTTTGGGTGGGCTTCTTTTGCTTATTATCAGCCTTGTTTTTTGTAAAACTTATGGGTTTCAAGATCCCTTAAAACCTGTTTATCTTATCAAAAACTATGATAGCTAGAAGAAAATATGATGAATCATTTTCTATGTATGGGTTTAGGATATTATCTTTTGATAAAGAATGATGAAGTTATTGTGGAAGAAAACAAGCTTGAGGAATGCAGTGAAGCTAAAGGAGATCTATTTATGTGCAATATGCAAGCTAGAGAAGTATTACTATCAACTCTTCTTGAAAATGAATACATTTAGGTAAAACCACTAGAGACATCTCATAAAATTTGGAAATCTTTAGAATATACTCTTGAAGGAGATAAAGATGCAAAAAAAATTAATATTACGAAATTAGATGTGTTTATTTCAAGATGCTAAAATGGTGGAAGATGAATCTATGAGAAGCTATGTTGGTAGAATATATGATATTGTTGTAGGAATTAAGTCTTTTGAAGGATCTAAAGAGGAAGATGGTATTGTATGGGAGACTATAAAAACCTTAACACCACCATTCAAACAAATAGCAAAAATGATTAAAATTTTGATACCCTACACTAAAAGTTCACCACAGAAACTTTTTTTTGAAGATTAGAAGCAACAAAATCAATTTTTGAGGAAATCTAGAGAATTAACAAGAGTGGGAATAGCTTTTAATATATTGAGTTTTCATCCTAGTCTTACAAGAAGTGCAAGCACCAATGGGGACTATGCAAGTAGCAATAGATCTAGATCTAAAGAAGATAGGAAGATTGAAGAAGAAATAACCCTACTTGTAAGAAGAGAACTAGATGGTAAGAAAATAAATTAATGTTGGACTAGCAATGAATTTTCTCAGTATGCATATAAGTGTCATAAAAGAGATAAAAAAATTTAAGATAAATTTCAAGCCTTGAAGACCTAGAGATTGTTTGTATCCAAATGAAGATGATGAATCTAAAGAAAGAGTTTAGAGTAAAAGTGATGATGAATTAGGATTTTCTTCTATAAATGAATAAAATCTAGTTGAAAAGAAATCTAATTGGAATATAGATAGTGGATGTTCACATTGTTGGAAATAATCAAGACTTTCCAAGTTACTGAGAGGGGAGGGTTGAATCAGTAACTTCAATACTTTTCATAAATTCAACACTTAACAATATAAATCATTCACCATTAATTGATCTACTTTATTGCATACATAAGAAACTAAAAGATAATAATTCATGATATAGGAACACAAAAATTGGTGACCCAAAAACCTTCCAAATAGAAAGTAAAACTGGGTTGGGGATGATACCCACAAAACTTCACTACTACAGCATAAAGTTGGTATGTTAAGGCTTACATTGACCACTTCTAATGATCTGCCCTATTAAGAGAAATTTGGACTACTAGATCCACCTTGCTAGAGGTTTTATAAACATACAATGAAGTATGTACTCTATGTACTCTGTTAAGAGATTTAAAGAAAGACTGTTAAGTCTACCTTGTTAAAGTATTTAAGATTGGTTCACTTGTTAGGATGAAATAGTAGATCTTATTTACAACTTGATTGCTAATTAGATCCTTGAAGTAAAAATCACCTCTTGTGATAGATATAACTTTACTACTCCTTATAGACCTTGTTGAATACTCTGCTCTACTGCTAATTCACATTCACTCTTCTTAAAACATTACTTCTTACTTCTTACATTCACTTCTTCATTCCTTGATACATTAGTATGATACAATACATCACATACATATACCATTCCAATATTCACAATTACAAGGTTGGCTAAAACACAAGTAAACAAAATATTACTCAGTCAGCCAACTAGTAGAAACTTGGATTCTATAAGTTGACTTGGTGACCTTCTGACACATGGTGTCCACTACATTACTCAACATCATCATGCACTTAATAGGAGTAGAGGCTTAGTCGATACTAACCAAACAATGTAGCTTTGAACTTAGTGACCATTGGAGACTCGATAGATATAGTTTCACTAGGTAGTGTAATACCCCAAAATTGGCTCATCATCATCTCAACCAATTCTAGTCTATTTTTGATCAATTTCTAAGTCCTATGTCACTAGGAAATTCTTATTCTCATATTTGCTACTTGACTTAATTGTCAGATGCAAAAAACCCTAATCTGCATTCATCATATCTTTTATTTAATTCCTAAAGTATTGACTCATATTAGTCACATTAAATCTACTGATTATGATTTAATTTGTTTTAAAGTATTTACACTTTAATTAAATTAAATTATGTCCTAAGGCTAATGTACTATGGAATTAAATTTATTTAGTTTAATAAATATGACTATATTAGCTAATTAAACAAAATTATTTAATTAAATGGAAAAGCTACTTATAATTAATTAAAGAAAATTATTTAATTAAATGGGAAGCTATTCCTAATTAATTAAATGAAGTTATTTAATTAAATAAGAAAAGTGTCTCTAATTAATTAAATAGAGTTATTTAATTAATAAGAAAAGGTAATTATGAGAGCATATTTCATTTTATTAAATTAAATATCTCTCCAAAATCTATCTTCAGTTCAAAAAGGGAAATTTTCAGTTCACTACTAATCAAATTAGAAATGACTCAGATCACTTGCTTTAACACTAAAGTCTATTTGAGCTAACTAACTCTTACACTCATATCTGAGTTAGTTAACTCCCTTTAATTTGATAATCTTCCTTTATGACTAAACCTCACCTTTAATCCTGACCGATGATTGAAATTGATCTCAATCATTGATGGATTCTAAGAAAATCTATTTAAGAGACCTTCATCTTTTCATTTTGGGAGGATGAACGGGAATTTGCATTGAATTGCTGCTGGAATTCATACTCACATTTGCTCACATTTGCTCATAGTTTACATACATTTGTGTCCTTAGCTTAATTTCATTTAGCATAATATGCATATGATTAATCTAGTTTCCTTTACTTGTTCTTAGATTAGAATGCATTTCTCATTCTAGATTAATCTGCACAATCATATAGATTAATTTCATTTCTTTAAGTCCTTCATTCTTAGAGGGTCTGGTTGCCTGCACCTTGATTCTGAGGATATTAATAGGCAAAATCCCTTTAGATAGAAGGCAACAGGTCACCTTGCCGACTAATTTTTGGATGAACAATTCAATGTTCATTTTGGGATGAATCTACAAATAAGGACCATGTTGAAGTGTGTGTGTTAGTACAAGCCACATTTCCTCGCATACAGGTAGATACTGAATATTGTGTTTACCTTGCTTTAACTCAAAAAACACTACTCATCCCATCACTCGGTAGATAATGGCTTCACTTTATAGTAACTAATGACTTGGTAGACACTATGAAGCTTGGTGACCACTATCTACTTGGTGATAATTGTTGGACTACACACTACCTATTTTCACTCAGGAGCTTCTAGAATGCTCAGTATGAACTAGAGACTAAATGATGAGCACGGTAACCATATAGAATTGAATAAGTCTAATCATTAATGATAAATATAACTTAATGCCAACAATCTCCTGATTTGGCATTAGTGAAAAAAAAACACTTATAAGACAACACTTATGTACATTGACATACTGATTTTTTTATTTTTCAAAATTTATCTTTTTAATGTTGTTGTATATACATTTGCACATATCTCCCCCAAACATAAGACATAATATATACATAGTCACTTTACATAATTATACACATAGTCTCTCTCCCTTTTATTCTGTACATATATCAATCTATTTTCTCCCCTTTGTCTACCCACAAAATATCTCTTACTCCCCCTTTTTGACAATAATGCCAAAGAGTTATACAATATATTCAAATAGAGACACCAAAATGTGAGAGAAACTTAGAATGTACCTTGAGAATAAGAGCTAATGTCTTATCCTAGTTCTCTTTAAAAAATCCGTAGGTATGGGGAGCCACTTGAACCTTTGCTAAGAGTTGTGTCATATGGTCTACAATTAAAAAATTGTTATCCTAGACCAATGATTTTGAATATGCAATATGCTTTTGCATTGTGTCCATGATTGGAAGGATAATTTTTTGGATGTCTATCAATGTGGATTTGATCCTTGCTTCCTTTCTCATTATTTCAGCCTACATATCTAATAGAAATGTCACCTTAATGTGATGTGTTGAGCTTGAGCTAGGGTCAAGCTACAGCCTTTAAACACTGACCTTCATATCTTCATCAATCTTCTACAATTTCTCTTTTATCTCCTTAGTGAACCCAGTAACATCACATAGCTTAGCAAAAAGTGATGTTACATTTGTAATATAATTTTCAATGTTAGTAAAAATGGAGGATAGTTCTACCTGATTTATGGCAATGTGGTCAAGCACTTTATTATTAAATTTTTTCTCTGCATTTTCAACCAACTTTCTTGTCTGGTAGGATCCTCATTGAACTTGTGCACTGCCTCTTCTAACTACAACAAAATGTGTTGAGATGAATCCATGTCAGCACCTATGGCCTCTATTAGTATATTCTTTGCACTTTCAATTATTCTAAATTTCCTATCCCTTTCATCTCTTAGCTACTTTTGCCTTGCCTTCTGTTCCAAAATCTGGCTAACCAATCTCATTTCTTCAACTATAGTAGTATCAAGATCCAACTTAGGAATTAGAATTTCTTTTTCTAAGCCTATATCATCATCAATTTATTTTCTAGTAATTAGAAGTTTAAGAGGTGTCCTAGGTTATACTTCTAATATTATTGCCTTGGACTTAAGAATATAAACAATTTTAGAGATAGTTGGACTAGCTATAAAAACTTGAATAGGACGTACTAAAGAAATACTTTCAAGAGTGCTAAAAGAATCCAAAATTGAGGTAATAATAGGTGGAGTACTTACTAGAGAAAAAATTGGTGCAAGAAAAGTTGTAGTAGACAAAACTATAGAAAAATATGTTGAACTTATTGAACATGCTACTAATGAAATTACTTGACTTGGTACTTGAAGAAGAGGAGGTCTATAGCTCAGTGTACAAAGTGGTAAATACTTCCATTAGTGATTCCTAGAGTTGAGAGAGAGAAAATAGTGATTGAACTGATGATGTATCAGTTGATGTTACAATCACACTTGTTGAAGCTATCTCCATGCTAGATGATGTAATAGTCTTTGGTGGAGAGTGAGGAAGGGAGGCTATAACCTATGCAACTATCTTTATTGGATAATTTTCTTCATCTCCTTCCTTATCTTCCTCATCAACTTCCTCCTCTTTCTCTTCTTCATCATCCTTCCATGCTTGATAATCTTTAATATCAAAAGTGACACAAGGCATATTATCTTCTTCATTGTCATTATCATCATCATCATCTTTGGTCCTAACTGGGTATTCACTTGTCTTATGAAAATGATAAAAAAAATTCCATATATTTTTACCATATTTAACTACATGCTCAATGTCTTTGACTAAAATTAGACAAGTATGAAATCTCATCATCATTTTCATTGCTTCCTTAACTTCTGCATTAGTGAGATTTTGCAGTAACTGTCTCAAAGATTGCTCAAATATGTCTTTGATAGTTTGAGTAGTAGATTCCCATTTTGGTTTTAATATTTCCAATAATTCATTAGAAATCTATGGGACAATTTTTTCTAGGGAATATTTCTATTTTCCCATCTTTGACAACACAAGCTCCTTAATTTGCATCTTTTCTGCATCTGTCTTGGTTTCAAATTTTAATGCCTTGAAGTTTGTAATACTAGCACCTTCTTCTAATTTCTTCAATCTCTCTTGGAAGGTGAGAGGGGACTTGACAAGAATAACTTCACTGACTCCTATCTAGTTGGATCTCCTAGTAAACATAGATATGGAGGTCTTGGGTGGCTTGGTGAAAATCACCTTGCCTCTCTTTCTTACATGATCTTCCTCCTTTTCTAATTCCCCCTCTTCTTCTTTTGAATTTTCTTCATCCTCTACTTTTCCCTCGGTAAGCATAAGAGAGGCACAAGCAATTTTTAGCTTTTTTATCTTCCTCTTACCCTTGTTTACCACCTGAGGTAGCTTGATCTCAAGCTCTATTTTGGTCTTTTCTTCTTCATAGGTTCTAAATATAGGTAGGTTTGGATCTACTAGCTCATTGACTAGGGCTTCAATAATGTCTTTTGTCTCATCAATGTTAAACTCATATGGAAGAGGTTTCACCCATGCAAATCTAGGCCTGACTGCCTGGATATAAACTTTAACACAATCAACCATGAAGCATACATCATTTTTATAATCTTCAACTAGTTTAGGAGGAATCCAGAACTTGTTGTTCATCTTCTCCTTGAAAACTTCAAAATAATTATCCATTATACTTTCAAAATTTTCACCCATTTTTGTCATGAATTCATTAAACTGATACAAAATGGGAGTATCTTTCCTCCATATGACTGAACCTTTGGATGGAAAAAAATTTTGAACATAAAAGAAAAGACAAGTTAGGAAAGAAGCAAATTTATGGGGGTTGTTCTTTGATATCTTGATATTTTCCATGCTCTTGTTTAATTGTTTCAACAATAAATCTGACAGATCAAATTCTAGGGCCTTCTTCACAATATTTATACCAAATAAATGACCTCACATGACACACTATTCAATCGAATGAAGATATATATCTTATGTGCAATGATGTGAATTCCAAACCTAAGTTCCACATCTAATACATTACTAATCTTTAGACCTCTATCATCCCACTCTGCTAGGGTTTTCTTTTGAAGCTCTTCCCAACCTAGGGTTTTGGTTGATTTAGCCTTATCGAGCATAGGGAGACCTATGATCTTATGAATCACTTTCTTCATGATCAACATAGGCTTCTCTACCCATAACTGACCATTATGCACATAGCTCAAAATATACCTGATCCACTTCACTTGGAAATTCCTTCACATATGTGGGATATGGGTTAATCCTTTGACCTCTAGATGCTTATGCTTAGGTTTCAAAGATCCATCTACACACATTTCTCTTGGGGCACTGTCCATCTCTAGGGTTCTAATTTCTTGCACAAAACACTTAAAATGAGTGTGAATGTCATTAATAAGGAGTACCTTTGGAGGAATTTGTGATTGAGCTCCATTTGGGTCGAGTGACTTCACAATTGCTAGTACCAACTTGAAATTTGGTGCTTTCCATTCCATGCCTTTCATCAACATCTCAAAACCTCTTTTGGTCTTGCTACTATTGCTACTTCTAGATGCCATGATTTCTTGATAAATGAGAAAATTCTACAAAAATGTTTTGCTACAAATTCACTCAAGATTGCTTGGATGCACTGTAAATCGCTCTACTCTGGGTATACTAAAGTCATGGTGAAAAAATGAAGTTTAATTCTACCCTTTTTTATAAAAATTTTCCATTAATGCTTGGTGCCATAATGACATAGTGCTTGATAGACTATCATCCTCTCACTATGCTTGGTAAAAGCTTGTAACTCAGTGATTGAAAAAAACTTTTATTACTCCTGACCTAGCTCGGTATGATCTAGCCACATTCGGTGAAAACTGATGTTAAACTTATTTGATCCTTCTATATCTGTAATATGGATTTGGATCTTTAGCTTCCTTTCATTGGAACTACTTAAGATATGGTTTGAAGATATAGTTCTAGTTCTTCCTTACGAACTTAATTGGAAATGGTGGAGTCACCCACTTCTTGAGTGACATGACCATCATTTGAACTAGCTTGCTTGATAGATTTGGGAATCCACTATTGTCTCATCTACTTTCTAATGGTATCATCTTTAGCTTTCTTTTCATCTTCAACCTTTCCTATATTCATGCAATTCTTAGCTATATGACCAAGTTTAGTACATGTATAACATCTTATTGTAGTATCCTTCTTTCTCAAGTGATGCCCTACACAATTTATGCCAATGTGTCCATATTCTCCACAATTATGACATCTAAACCAAGTATTGTAATCCCAACCAAATATTGCATTTACAATTTGTTTAGCTGGATTGAATTGTTTGGATCTACATTCAGATGCCTTGTGACCTTGTTTCTTTCATTTGTGACATTTACCTTTAAAATTTGGTTTCTCCTTACATTCATTAGCTTTATGACCATGTTGACTACAATTGTAGCACTTTCCATTGAATTTTTCCTTTTCATTACTCCAACATTTGTTTGATGTGTGAAATAACTTACCGTAATGATTGCAAGTAGGTCTTTTATTCCTTTGAGCACCTTGTTTGGAGGATTCACCTTCTTCTTTGTATCCAAGTCCTACTTTACCCTTTTTCCTATAAAGATTCTGCTCACTTTGTTGATTCAATTGATCCATGTCTACTTGTTATTTCATTATTCTTTCATTGAGTTGCTTTTCAAAATTTAGATCAGCCTTTAACCTTTCATTGATTTGTCTTTTAGTGCTTAAATCATTCCATGGCCTTTCATTTTTAGATCTCAAACTTATGATTTCCTCATTTGCATTGGAGAGCTAATTGATAAGACTTTCTTGCTAAAGGGATTGATATTTAGTTTCATTATTCCTTTCCTCCAAGTCTTCACTTCCTTTATTCCTTTGTTACTGTAGACACCTAAAAACTTTTAGAAAATAAAGTATTTTTATTTTCTGAAAAAGTCCTCATGACATCATCATTTATTAATTAATTAATTTTCATGCCATTAAATCCCTTTATCTTAATTAAAAATATTTAATTAAGGAATCCCTCCCAAAAATGTTTAAATCTTATTTAAACATTATTTCCTTATTTATTAATTATTTAATTAATAAATTGACCAAAAATCCTAAAATAAATTTAAAAATTATTTTTTGCCCAAAACTTGGCCAATTTCCTTATGACCAATAACCTCTTCCAAAATCTTCTAATCCTTCTTTAATTTTGATTAAAGGCTAATCCCATCATTTCCTACCCCTAATCCCAACTCAAAATATTTAATTAAGATTAAATATTAATCCTCATGTTTATTAAAAAAGTTTTAATAAATATCTCCTCAACCCAAACCCTTGAAATAAATAAAACTTTATTTATTTCCTAAAAATCTAATTTATCCTCATCCTAAGAAGTTCTAGACTCTTCTAGAAAGTCTTCATCCTCATCCTAGGAAATTCTAGACTATTCTAGAAAGTCTTTATCCTCATCCAAAGTCTAGACTCTTCTAGAAGATGTCTTTAAACCTAATCCTAATCCCCTCCTAACCTTGTCACATTCCCTAAACATGGGTTAAAACTTACTAACCCAAGCCAAAGTTAACAAATATCTCCTCCTTCACCCACCCTCATTAAATGCCATCCACTTGCCTATCCCTAAGCTAATCCTAAACCATCCTAATCCATCCTCTAATCATTTCCATAAGCCTAAGCAAGCTTAAAACCTTCCTAATCAAGTCCAAGTCGAATTTGCTCTCATCACCCTCAAAATATCTCAACCATAAAATTTTATGAAGTCCACTAGGTCATAAATGACTCTTACAAGCCCTTTTATTGCTCTTACAAGTCATTATGAGGGTCTTTATGAAGATTTTATCCCTTGAGCCTCCTTTGTTGACTCATCCTTCCCCTTTCCTCCATCCTCTCACCATGTGACATGTGTCACTCCTTGATTGGCTATAAGGAAGCACAATCCATGTGCTCTCCTCTCATGCAATCTGAGCCCTCCATAAGCTTTTTCCCATCCTTGCATCTTAGCCCTCAAACCCTCAAGCCTCTTTTCTATAAATTGGATCCTTCCCCTTTGCAAAATAACACAATCCATGAAGTAAAGTTATAATGCTATTTTGAGAGCCAAATCCATACTAAAGCCATCTATCCACACCAAAAATCCACAATCATCCATTGAAGCCTTTGGAAGCATATTGAGCATACATCCTATCCATTTAGATAAAGCTACTCAACAAGAGAGCTTCTTATTGAGAGAGTCCATTAATGGCTCATATTCTCAATTGAGAGCTCATCTTAGTCTATCTTGAAGTTTATGAATTTTGTTTAGTTTGTAGAAGCTTTATTTAAATTTGGTTTCTATTAGCATACTAACATTGCTCATATACATTTTGGCACACCCGGTGGGACCCCGCATGGGTCATCTTCATTAGCTTTTTTAGTCAAGTTTTGTATGTTATTTGCTGATTTTGGCTAATTTTTCTTATTTTTGTGATTGGTAGCATTGTATAAATTGGTTTTGTAGGTCCACATGAGCATGAAGAAGACAAAGGAACTCATAATCTATCTCATAGTGTTTGCAGATTTTTCAAGCTTATAGGTGGACAAAGAACTTGAAATTATTCTTCCTCTTCTTGTCTATATTCTTCTTATTCCATCTACTTCTTCTTCTTCTTATTGTGGGAGATCTTGGCCATTTTTTTTTAAGGAAGCAAAATCATACACACTTCTTTTTAGTGCTTAAAATGAACCCCCAAATCATACTTAAATCCATTGAAAATTTTAAAATTTGCAAGAAAGAAAAAATCTTTTAACAAGTGAAACTAAACCAATCTAATCATTTTCATCCTTGCAACATCAAGATTTTAGATGCATTCATGCAAAATTAGGAACACTTCATTTTTGGGAATTTAAAAAGAACTTCAAGTTTCTATTTCAAAAGGTTCAAAATCAACACTAAGTGCACACTAAAGTTCTTTTAAAAAATCTCATGAAAACTAAGAGTCCTAAATGGTTGCCAAAAAATTGTCATAAAAGCTTTGTTATTTGTTCCAAACAAATGTCTTATTGCAAAATCTTGAATGTTTCTTAGGATTTTCATGCATCAAAACAATCTAGGAATATCATTTTTGGGCTTAAAATATGAAAATTAGAACACAAAATCTTGAATGAAAACCAAAGTCCAAAGAGTCATTTTCACTTTTGAGTCCAAAACAATCTTGAATGATCTAAGGTTAAAACAAAGCACTTCAAATTTCTTAAAACAACACACAAAATCTCAATCTTGAATGCTCAAAAGAAAACACTTGAATGTTTAACCACTTTTCTTTGAATGCATGTTGCTAAAATCACTCTTGAATGCCATGGATTAAAATCAAATTTTCCTTGAATGCATGATTAAAACAAAAAATCCAATCTTGAATTCTAAGGATCAATTAACCATTGCAATATCAAACACTTCATTTGGAGCTTCTAAAAATTGAACAAAACAAATCTCTTTTCCACATGCAATCTAGGTAAAGTTTTATTTTTGGACATTTAAGAAACCTTGTTAAGTTAAAATACAAATTTGCAAAAATCAATTTGAGTAGTTCCTTGGACTCACCTCTTTTCTAATCACCCATCAAATATTAACCATTGGTTGCAATCTCAGTGCCATTTATGGGGATGGGTCTACTTGAAAAAGGTGTTAAATGTTCCACAATCTAACTCACTCACTTGGTCTTTGAATGTTTGCTTTAACTTTATCAAAATTCTTAAATGATCAAAACTCTAGATTAAATCGATCACACTTCAAGTTTGGGCACTAAAATTGAACAACAACTGACGTGGAGAGCCTCCAGGCGCGCGCTTGAAAATCGAATCTCACACACTTTTGTTTTGGGCTTAAAACAAACTCACACTCAATCTTGAATGCCTTAAAGAAAATTAATCGATACTTGACGTGGAGGGCCTCTGGGCGCACGAGTTTGCTTTTGTTGACCCTAACTCTTCTTATTGTTTGCATTCTTCGATCGATTTACTTTTGTTGGCACTTCAAGTTGGAATTGAACATTGTCTCTTAAACATGAGTGCTTGCAAAGTCTAGATTAGCACACATAAGAGTCAGTTGGTAAAAGAACAAGCATGTTTTTTAGCCCAAGGTCATCCAAGTCTTCTCTCCCCTTGTCGTCTTTCGAGGCCATCTTGGGTGCATAAGATTAGGATCCAAAACCTTGTTTCTTTTTAGGAGGCCTGCTTGGGGATTTCATCACCCCTTGGACGACCTCAACTCCAGCATTCTGGCAGAGTATAAGAATTGGGAGGTGAATCGAAAGACACCTCTCTTGGGATCAAGATTTTGTCACTCGGGCTAAGCCTCAAGGAACTTTATACCCTTGAGAAGTGAAAGAGGAGAAGTGGGTTACCGCTCCTCTCGGTTGTGTGACATCTTTTTGGTCTCATCTATGGATTTGGGCCTCACGTACCTTGGGTATATCGAGGACTCCTTAGCTAAACCAACTGTCAACCTTGTAGACAACCATCTAGGATGTTAATGTGTTTGAGGTGACTGATCAAAACATTTGTAGAACATACACACTCCTTGGCGCAAGTATCACTTTCTAAGAATCAAAAACTTCTATCTGGTTATTTCTATCTATTGCTTGATCTTTTATTTGTTGAATGAATGTTTGCCAAACTTGGTCAATCCTAGCTTAGGGCATACTTAGCGTAGTCACTGCCTATTCCAGAAGTTGAATGAGTTGAAGCAAAACAACCAAGATCTCTCAAAGCCAAGCAGATTTAGAAATTGATGTCAGAGCAACCCAAACCCAAACAGAAGTTCCACAAAGTTAAACTCAAACCATCTCTAGCATACCAAGAACTTTCAGCCAAGAGAAAAGAAATAACACCAAGCCCACGAATTGCCAAACTCCACAAAGCAGAGGACAAAGCTACCAATGAAGCACTTCAAGAGGCCTAGTTAGAGCGCACCATCAAATTTATCCAACATCCAGGAGTTAATCCTGCTTATGCCTTACCAACTAGGCATGATTTCTATGATTAGACACCCTTGTTTCTCCCCATCTTCTTGGATTAGCTTCACTTTAGAGTCATCTTTGTAGAAAAGCCAGCCATCTTAGGTTATCCCCTTAAGAATTATTAGCTCATCCATCTCATTTAGAATCAAACCATCTAGCCAGCAATCAACACCTCACATCCAAGCCTTCAAAATTGTTGTCACTTTTGCCAAAAGTTTGCCACTCCTAAAATCTTCCAAATCCATCAATCTCACCAAGGTTATCCCTTTGATAGAGCTTTGTCTAGGGTAATCCAACTTTGTCACTTGTTATCCCTCATCACCTTGAGCTAAAGGTTGGGATCCACAAGTGGTCAATCTCGTGTTCTTCCTAAAGGATCATCAGTCTATCCTTAAGTTGACACAATCACCACCAAGCTTGCACATAGGAAAGCAGATCTTTCGTGCTTTGGCAACATATCTTTGAAGTTAGAATCTCCAACCCAATCCTCCTTAGGTTTTGTCATATAGCTTTGCCTTAACCTAGGAAATCATTTGCATAGAGAAGCCTTCCCCCTTTTGCATCCATCAGCCTTATTGCATCTCATCCCTAGGAGCATTTTTCATGCCACCCATCACTCGCTTAGCCAAGAAGAAAGAAACAATGGAGCCCTATCATTTGGATCGAACAACATCACCCCCCTTGAGCACTCAGCCATCCTTCATCCTAGAGAAAGCTATGCCATCATGTACTGACATTGAAGCTTTCATGAACCAACCAGGAAATGCAGTATTGGTAAATGCCATTATAGACAAGAACAAAGAGACAATCAT
This sequence comes from Cupressus sempervirens, assembly GCA_028749045.1. Lineage (NCBI taxonomy): Eukaryota > Viridiplantae > Streptophyta > Pinopsida > Cupressales > Cupressaceae > Cupressus > Cupressus sempervirens. The sequence goes on from CM053786.1 coordinate 880,247,801, forward strand.
GGCTAATTTTTGAAGGGAAAATGTAGGAGCCTTTGACTTTGGAAGACCCCCTCCATTATCAGATCCATCTCACCCATTGTTTGGGCAGCTACCACCACCCATAGGCTCTTATGATCCAAATTATCCTCAATATATGCCAAAAGAAGAGCCTCCAGCCAATCCATATGATCCAACAGACCCAAACATACCATCATCCACCCAAGTTGAAATCTCCATGCCACAAGCCAACCCATCCACCACCACTCCATCCTTGGTTCATACCTCTCCGCTCCAAACCCCCTTTACCCAAAACAGCTCACCGTTCACCCCCTTCACTATTGCTGCTACTGCTCCCCAACCCAGCCTTCCAAATCCACCCATCTCCCAAATCAGTGCTAGCATCTTTGGCCAACCTCAGCAATATACAATAGGGATGCCACCCATGGGGCCAAGTAATCAACCTTTCATCACCCCCAGCTTGTTCACTGCAGCCCAAAGCACAATCCCATCATTTCCATTAGGTCTTGGGAGCTCAATACCATTAGCCACAAATCTACAAGCTACTACCCTCACTCCACAAAGCTATAAAATCCCACAAGCTACTACCAATTTTCTACCAAACTCCCAAGTGACCCCAGCCCCTGCCACCACTCTACCAAGCTTCCAAATCCAACCACAAAGCTATCAAACCCCATCAATTCCATTCCCAAGCTTTCAATTCCCACCACCTCCACCACCAACTAATCCATTACCTCCAATTACCAACTACTTTTCAATGCCACTTCTAGGAGGTAATCCACCACCCCAGCCAACCACCAATTATTTGCAGATACCATCCCAAATGGGGGCACAACCCACATATATTGGTCAAACCCCACAAGCCCCTCGATCCTTTCTCCAAGCCTCTCAACCATCTTATACCTTACCTCCACAAAGCAATCCATTTATCCCACAGCCAGCTTATGTTCCTCAATCCCAACCTCAAATCCCATATCAACAGCAAGCCTCGCAACACATGCAGCAATATGTGCCACCTCCCCCTCAGCAACCTGTCATCCACCATGCAGCTGCCCAAACAATGTACAATCCCTATCAGCAAATCCCTCATAGCCATCCATATTCAGTGGCCCCATCCAGCACATACCTACCTCAAGGCACTCCTACATTGGGGGCACCCCAGCCATCACCTATCAATTCAGAATGGGAGCAAATGAAGATAGCTCTGAAAGCCATCCAAGAAGGGAATGATCTGAAGACATTCAAGTTTGAGAATGTGTGTCCTTACCCATTTGACAGAGCCATTACCATGACACCATTTCCCAAACACTTTGAGGTACCCAAATTTGACAAATTCAGAGGAAAAGGAGACCCTGTCACACATATCAAAGAATTTTACATGCACTGCCAAGACGTAGCATACAATGATGTCTTCCTCTTGCACCTTTTTCCCAAAAGCTTAGCTGGACCAACTCTTGAATGGTTTTATAGAATCCCCTATGGCACAATTAAAAACTTTGCTGAATTATCTGAGGCATTTGTAGCCCAATATGCCCATCTTGTTGAAACAGAGCTATCAATAGTTGATCTTGTCCACACCAAGCAAAAAGGTGGAGAAAGCCTTGCCGAATACGTGCAAAGATGGCAAACCCTTACTACCCACATATCCTGCACCTTGCCAGAACGCCATGTGGTGAAAATGTTTATTGATAATGCCCATCCTAGCTTGGCTCACCACATGACCATGAACTGTTTGCAAACCTACAAAGATATCAAAGAGAAAGGAATGATCCTTGAGCAAGGACTCATTAAAGATGGTGTGGTCAAGATTTACAAGGAAGCCAACTAAAATCAATCACATTCCAATGACAAGTCTAGGTATTGGAACAAAAACAAGCACGTTGCAACAGATGGCGTCACTGACACCAGACATGTGAATATTGTTGGCCCTTCTCACAACCAGTCCAACCCACCATATCAACCAAAAAATCAACAAGCTATCAACTACCAACAACAGAATAACCAAAGCTATCAGAACCACAATCCAAGACCCAACTTCCAAGGGTCTAGCAATCAAGCTAATGCCATCAATGTAGCTGCAAGACAAAAGCCTAGATTCCAACCTACACCTAGAAACTATACACCCCTTGGTGAGCCATTGGATGTCATTTTTGAGAAATTAGTCAAAGAAAACCTCATCAAATTTCCTCCTACCCAGCAAATTGACCCAAGCCAATCCAAAGCTGCATGGTACAAAGATAATGAGTACTGCAAATTTCATAGGGTAAAAGGTCACACTACCTTCAGATGCATGAAACTGAAAGACTATGTGCAGGACCTCATTGATCGGAAGGAAATCACTGTTGGTGCCCAAACCTCTCCCAATGCAGGCTTACAGATCTATCAAAATGATTTTCCTCCACACCACAACCAAAATCTTGGAAAAGCACCTATCCAAACCAACAACAACAACACCAACAACCGTCAGCCAAACCAACAGCATGGGAAGAACAATGACCACACTTCATCCTATATAGACTATGGTAGCCTTATAGGTTGTATATCCAAGAAAGAGCCTTCCGTCAATGTTATCAATATCCAAGGACCAAACAATGAGTGTGCGGTCACCACTCGAAGATCGTGATTTAACATTGCAGGCCCACCTGTTACACCAACACCATCAACTCCATCAAAAAGCTAGTACAATATCTTGGAACACCTTGGGAACATGCCAGCCCAAATCTCCATTTTAGACCTTCTTCGCACTAGTCCTGTGTACAAGAACATCCTTGACAGTGCTCTCATAGAATCTCGTGTCCCTTCTGATATCAATGCTACTAATTTTCATAATCTTGTTGGACACCTCTCATCCTCATGTGCCCTATCGTTCAAACCCACCGACATACCCGTGGTCGAGCCAGATCACACCCTTCTGCTTCGCATAGCCATCATGGTATCCAACTTTGCTGTAAAAAGAGTAATGATAGATAATGGATCAGCCTTGAATATTTGCACCCTAAAATTCATAAAACAAGCTGGGTATACTGAGGCAGATATCATCAGTGAGGTTATCACCATCAAAGCTTATGACAACTTGGAAAGAACCACAGAAGGAACTATCTTGCTGCCAATCAAGGTTGGGCCAGTCATCCAAGAGACACTCTGCCATGTTATTGATCTAAACCTACCATTTAACATCCTCCTCGATCGCCCATGGATTCATGCCATGAAAGCCATTCCATCCACTTACCATCAGTGCATCAAATTTCTGCATCAAGGCACTGAGGTAACCATCCATGCTGATCCAGAACCCTTTGCTTACTGCAATGCAGTTGAAGCTTCATATACAAACCATTGCCCTAGAATTGATATCGGCACATCCATCGCTAGCTCATCCCACACTTATAATGACCCAGAAACCATCCTCGCCTCTACCCTATCTACCGTGAAGATCAATAACAAAGGTTGTGGAGAGTATAGTCTGTCAGATGCATTTGTTGTCGGGGCACTCCCACTTGATCCACATGCCCATGGACGACTGACATATCATAAAGCTAAGGAGGTTCCACCTACTTGATACAAACAGTTTGGCCCAACAACCTTTGTATCCTCAAAAATCCCTCTTCATGAGGAGCTCACTCCAGATATCAACAAATGGTTACATAAGGATGCACCTCAAAGAAATCAAGCATGCCTTGATCACTTCAGCCAAAAGTATCCCCAAGAACATAAGCTCATCACTGAAAAATGGAACTATCAAGGTGGTGGTCTAGGACTAGAAGAAAGAGGCATGCAGTGCCCCATCGACGCACACAAGTGGGAATCGAAGTCAGGTCTTGGCTTTGGCATACCCACAATTGGGGGCACCAATGAGAACGGTCATGCTTTTTCAAACATTCACCGCAACCTTGTCAAAATCGAAGACATTCCTGAGGAAGTTGAAAAGAGAGCCTACGACGATATCCTAGACCAAATCTCCCTCGGAGACTCTGTTCTCCAAGAACTATCCATCCACCTCATTGACCTACCACTCGCCCATCCACAACTCATAGATTGGGTCCAACCAAGTGTCATACACATCGATGAGTTCACATTAGAGGAGGCACTTCTAAGATTCATGGGAGCTAAAACTCCTCACAAGAAAACAAAGCCAGATTCTACCTATATCTACAAGCTAGATCCCAAGGGGTATTTTGGAGAAAATCCCCAACCTAGTTTCGATACACCCAAAACTGGAACTAAGGTGAATCTAAGACTAGTTAAGGCAACGAAGAGAACCCCTCAGCAAGAAAATCCAGAAGAACATGAGGATTTAGCATTGCCTCCTCAAGATAATCGACCAGAGGTGTCTTCTATTCTAATTGAGGATACTCGAGAAGTCAACATTGGTTCATCAGAGATCCCCAGACTTGTTCACATTGCTGCATCCCTATCACAAGACCAAGCTGACCTCCTCTTTGAGGTCTTAAGAGAGAACATTGGCCAATTTGCATGGTCATATCAGGACATGCCAGGACTTGATCCAAAGCTTGTAGTTCATCATCTTGCAGTTGATCCAAAGATCAAGCCCGTCAGACAAAAGCTTAGAAAAATGCACCCCAAGGTGGCATTATTGGTCAAAGCTGAATTAGAAAGAATGTTAGCTGCTAAGGTTATCCGACCTATCGACTACTCAGAGTGGATCTCCAACATGGTCCCTGTCACTAAACCTTCCGGTGACATCAGAATCTGCACTGATTTTAGAGATCTTAACAAAGCTTGTCCAAAAGATGATTTTCCCTTGCCCAACATAGATATGATTGTAGATCTTACAGTTGGACATGAAATTTTGTCCCTCAAGGATGGATTTTCTAGGTATAATCAAATCAAGATTGCAGAAGAGGATCAGCATAAGACAGCATTCACTACCCCTTGGGGAACCTTTTGCTACAACATTATGCCTTTTGGCCTAAAGAATGCTGGGGCTACCTATCAAAGAGCTATGACAGCCATTTTTCATGATCTCATCCATAGCATTTTGGAGGATTATGTGGATGATATCTTGGTCAAGTCTCATACCTTCATGGATCATCTTGTTGACCTGGAGAAAGTCTTTGATAGGTTAGCCAAATATCATCTCATGCTGAATCCCAAGAAATGTGTCTTTGGGGTCACATATGGAAAGCTTCTAGGTTTCATAGTTTCTAAACGAGGTATAGAGATCGAACCCAAGAAGGTCAAGGCTATCTTAGACATGCCTCCTCCCCAGACACTGCGACAGCTTCGCTCTCTTCAAGGAAAGCTCCAATCTATTTGACGCTTCATCTCCCAGCTTGCAGATAAGTGTACACCATTTTCACATTTACTGAAGAAGGATGAGAACTTCAAGTGGGATCCTTTATGTCAGCGCAGCTTCGACCATCTCAAGTAGTATCTCATCAATCCCCCTATCTTGGTTCCACCAGTTCCTGGTCGTCCCCTGATTTTGTACATATCAGCAACACCTACTGCTCTAGGGGCACTTCTAGCATAGCTTGATGACTACAATAGAGAAAGAGCCATCTACTACATTAGTAGAACCCTAGTTGGTTATGAACTCAATTACACTCCTATGGAAAAAGCTTGTTTGGCAGTTGTTTTCTCAACTCAAAAGCTTCGCCATTACATGCTAAGTCATACCATCCAACTAGTCTCCAAGATTGACCCTCTCAAGTATATGCTCTCTAGAACAGCACTTACAGGCCGTTTGGCCAAATGGGTTATGCTCCTTAGTGAATTTGACATCCAGTATGTGGATAGAAAGGCAATCAAAGGGCAAGCTATAGCAGATCACCTAGCTGATGCACCTCTAATAGATGCTTATCCATTGATCACAGAATTTCCAGATGAGCATATCTATCTAATTGAAGAACAACCCCCATGGAAACTTTATTTTGATGGCTCATACACATCTCATGGATCAGGGGCAGGAATATTGTTGGTCACACCTCAAGGAGATTACATTCCAAAAGCCTTCAAGCTACAATTCCCTAGCACCAACAATATAGCTGAATATGAGGCCCTCATAGCAGGATTAAACATAGCTATAGAATGGAACATTGTTGAGCTACAAATCTTTGGTGATTCTCAACTCATCATCAAGCAAGCCCTAAATGAATATCAAACCAAAGATGAAAAGCTATTACCCTACAAAGAGCTAGTTGATCAGCTAACCCAACATTTTACAAAGCTTCAGTTTACACAAGTGCCTCGAATACCGAACAAAGCAGCAGATGCTATGGCTACTATAGGCTCGCTCTTGGAAATTCCCCAAGCAGCTACACAGTATGAGTTTTTAGTGGAGCAGCTCCTCACACCCGCCTATGCGAATGAGGATTCAAACCGTGTTTGTATCTTGGTTGGTCCCCAATCCCCTTGGTACCATGAGATTCACGCTTACCTTAACGATGGTATCATATCCCCTCACCTCACACGTACCCAACGCCAAAACCTCATCCAAAAATCATCCCGCTATGTTATCATAGCCAATACCCTATATCGTCGGGGTTATCATGATACTCTCTCTCGATGTTTAGACCAAATTGAGGTCGCGATGGTGTTAAAGGAAGTACACTCTAGACTTTGCGGTGCCCACACAAGTGGTATTGTCCTAGCGCGACAAATCCTTAGAGCAGGCTACTATTGGCCTACCATTGAAGAAGATTCCTGTGACTTTGTCAGAAAGTGTCTCCCATGTCAACAGCATGCAAATCTTGTGCACGTTCTAGCACAGGATCTACAGCCTATTGCACCACCTTGGCCTTTCGCTTGTTGGGGCCTTGATCTAGTTGGAACTATCACACCCCTCTCATCTGATGGACATAAATGGATAATAACAGATACAGACTATTTCACTAAATGGGTGGAAGCAGTCCCCCTAGTCTCAGCTACAGGAGTTCAGGTCTCCAAGTTCATCTTGTACCACATTGTTTGCCGCTTTGGCATCCCATCCACCATCTTCACCGACCACGGAGGTAACTTTGAAAATCTCAACATGGAAGAATTATGCACTTCCCTCCGCATCCATCACCGCTTTTCTAGCCCATATTTCCCACAAGGTAACGGCCAGGCCAAGGCAACTAACAAAACCCTTCTCAAAATTCTAAAGAAAGTTGTCAATGATTCCGGCCGTGATTGGCACCTACAAATAAATCTAGCCCTATGGGCCTATTGAACTTCCTTCCGTACATCCACAGGCACAACTCCATACTCCCTAGTCTATGGTGCCAAAGTGGTATTACCTATAGAGGTTGAACTTCCCTCCTTGCGCATATCTTTGCAAGGGCAAATATCAGATGAAGAATATAGAGTAGCTCGACTCACCCAGCTAGATCTCTTAGACGAGAAGCGGCAACAAGCCTATGATCATCTCACAGTCTATCAAACTTGTCTCAAAAAAAATTTCAACAAGAAGGTGCTTCCATGACACTTTCAGCCAGGTGACATGGTTCTCAAAGAAAACATGAAAGTCCAAGTAGATCAAGAAAAGAAAGGCAAGTTTGAACCTACATGGCTTGGTCCTTATGTTGTCACTGCTTCCTTTGGCTCTGGAGCTTATCAGCTATCTACACCAGAAGGAGAACTCTTGAATGATCCTACTAACATCATTCATCTCAAGAAGTTCTATGCTTGAAGATCCTTGGTATACCAGGCTTTTGAAAAATACAAAAGAAAAAAATAGTAAAGAGAAATAAGCGTCCAATGGTGAAAACTTGGCAATTCAAGCACCTTGGATAGGTACCTTGGTGAAAACCTGGTAATTTAGGCGCCTTGTGTACTAAAGACTAATCCATTATCTATCACTATCCTATCCCTCATCCATTTACCCACCATCCCATAAGACACACTTGATTGTTCCCTTGGTGTTCCAACCAAATATCCAAAATCTGATGAAGCTTGTAAATACCTCCTGTACAGCTTGTAAATCTTGTACCAAAGCTTGTATTATACCTTGTAAATCTTGTACCATACCTTGTCTATCTGAATCTTGTCCAAGGTTTGTACCATATTCTAGCCTATAAATAATCTTGTATCCTAGCTTGTATACTATCACGTGCACACACAAAACCCCATTTTCACTTAATCTTTTCGCAAACGATCTACCTATCCACCTATCACCTATTATAGACATCCCATCCTTCACAAACATTTCCATCTCACAAAAACCAAAACATGAAAAAACTTGTACATTTGTAACATATCTTGGTCCATCAGCTTGTACATCCTCTTTAGCTTAGTACCATTGTATCTATCCAGCGTTCGTGTCAGTTCATCCTTGATCAGCATCTTGCACCCATCACACATCTTGGTTAGCTATTCCAACGCATCCTTTAGCTAGATTTCCTATCACCAAAGTGTTATCTTTCTTAGTTCAGCTTGCCAAACGCATCACTCATCCAAATCCACCAGCTTCGGTGCTCTCCGATAGGTCCTTGTAGGATATAGCTTTCCTCATGTCTGATCTTGGTTCGTTAGTACCTTGTCCTACCCATCTCGTTGGCAAATGGCTCTCTTTTGGATTTTCACTTTCTTTTGATTTGGGATCTTCCCTTTTGGGTCTTGAAGTATCTTTTCCAAGCAATCTCCTTGTTCCCTCCTCAAGGTTGCCACGATCTTCCATATCATGGTATGCTGCGAATGGGGCAATTAGAGCGTAAGGTCTTGATCAGGTCTTTTGTTTGTTTTTCTTTTCTGCTTGTGGGTCCTCTAGTGTCATTTCCATGCTGCTTCCTCTAGGATTCATGTGTGATGCTGGGGCAATCCTTGTGTGTTTGTTTTGAGTTAGTTTGTCAGTTCTTTGGACGGTTGGTGAAAAGGCCTTGATGTTCTTGGTAACCTTGGCAATTAACCAACAGTCCTATAGCAAATCTAGTGCTCAACTACATGGTGGTACTTCTCTTTGAAGTATCCCCCCGCTCAAAAAGCTTCAATGGTTTTCCTTCATCTCCATTATCCCCCATCCATATCCAGCATCCATCTCTCCTACCCCAGCTTATGCATCCGTATCTCTTTGAATCACTCATCACTTTTAGCTTTAGGGATCCACAATCCTAGTCTTAGGGATCCACCAATCCAAATCAATCCACCAAGCCTCATCTTTTGAGATCCACAATCCTAGTCCTAGGGATCTTCGAAACCCATCTTCCACTACTCTGACTCTTTGAAATCCTTTTGCATCAGCTTTTTAATCCCCTCATCCGTCTCCCCATCCTGGATTCCTTTTATAGCGCTCCGCTCCTTCATCCTCTGCAATCCCTGAGGTCTTAAGCTTGCTTCCTCTTCTGCATCTGATTCTCCTTTATCATTCTCCCATAGTGAGAGTTTGAGCTAATTCAGCCCCTTCTCTTTGCCAATCTGAGTCTCCTTGCTCATCTCGGATTCTTGTACTTTTCAAGAAGCCATCGAGCCTCGCTTTCTCTCCTCGCTACCTTCTTGAGGGGGCATCTCACAGTCCATTCTCTCCTCTTCTGCTCTAGCCTTGGGCATCTTATTTTCTTATCTTTGATGCCATGCCACTTGTGGCATCACATCAAAGAGGGGCAAAATGTAGACACCTAAAAACCTTTAGAAAATAAAGTATTTTTATTTTCTGAAAAAGTTCTGATGACATCATCATTTATTAATTAATTAATTTTCATACCATTAAATCCCTTTATCTTAATTAAAAATATTTAATTAAGGAATCCCTCCCAAAAATGTTTAAATCCTATTTAAACATTATTTCTTTATTTATTAATTATTTAATTAATAAATTGACCAAAAATCCTAAAATAAATTAAAAAATTATTTTTTGCCCAAAACTTGGCCAATTTCCTTATGACCAATAACCTCTTCCAAAATCTTCTAATCCTTCTTTAATTTTGATTAAAGGCTAATCCCATCATTTCCTACCCCTAATCCCAACTCAAAATATTTAATTAAGATTAAATATTAATCCTCATGTTTATTAAAAAAGTTTTAATAAATATCTCCTCAACCCAAACCCTTGAAATAAATAAAACTTTATTTATTTCCTAAAAATCTAATTTATCCTCATCCTAAGAAGTTCTAGACTCTTCTAGAAAGTCTTCATCCTCATCCTAGGAAATTCTAGACTATTCTAGAAAGTCTTTATCCTCATCCAAAGTCTAGACTCTTCTAGAAGATGTCTTTAGACCTAATCCTAATCCCCTCCTAACCTTGTCACATTCCCTAAACATGGGTTAAAACTTACTAACCCAAGCCAAAGTTAACAAATATCTCCTCCTTCACCCACCCTTATTAAATGCCATCCACTTGCCTATCCCTAAGCTAATCCTAAACCATCCTAATCCATCCTCTAATCATTTGCACAAGCCTAAGCAAGCTTAAAACCTTCCTAATCAAGTCCAAGTCAAATTTTCTCTCATCACCCTCAAAATATCTCAACCATAAAACTTTATGAAGTCCACTAGGTCATAAATGACTCTTACAAGCCCTTTTATTGCTCTTACAAGTCATTATGAGGGTCTTTATGAAGATTTTATCCCTTGAGCCTCCTTTGTTGACTCATCCTTCCCCTTTCCTCCATCCTCTCACCATTTGACATGTGTCACTCCTTGATTGGCTATAAGGAAGCACAATCCATGTGCTCTCCTCTCATGCAATCTGAGCCCTCCATAAGCTTTTTCCCATTCTTGCATCTTAGCCCTCAAACCCTCAAGCCTCTTGCCTATAAATTGGATCCTTCCCCTTTGCAAAATAACACAATCCATGAAGTAAAGTTATAATGCTATTTTGAGAGCCAAATCCATACTAAAGCCATCTATCCACACCAAAAATCCACAATCATCCATTGAAGCCTTTGGAAGCATATTGAGCATACATCCTATCCATTTAGATAAAGCTACTCAACAAGAGAGCTTCTTATTGAGAGAGTCCATTAATGGCTCATATTCTCAATTGAGAGCTCATCTTAGTCTATCTTGAAGTTTATGAATTTTGTTTAGTTTGTAGAAGCTTTATTTAAATTTGGTTTCTATTAGCATACTAACATTGCTCATATACAATTACAAGATTTCACACATTTTTATTCACTGAATTTTTTGTGCTCTTTTCAATTTTCTTACCTCTTGTTGTAGAGAGCCATTCTTTTCTATGAGTTTTTTTATTTCCTCATTTGCTTCATCTAAATTGCTTGAGGGGAAAAAATCTTCAATTATTTCTTCAACATACTGGTTGACATTCATTTGCCTTGCAAGTTCCTTCCTTCTTTTTAGGGATTGGAAAGATGCTCTTTTGCTTCTTTGAGTTGAGCTATGACCATCTCCATATCTAGCTTTCCATTATCAATGGCTTTATCAAGTCTGAATATCTCCATTGTCCTTGATCTTTGCTCAAGTTGTCAAGCTTTATCTTGAGAATCACAAAGCTCTAATACCAATTTTTGGAAATAGTAAAGACTTTCCAAGTTACTGAGAGGGGAAGGGTGAATTAGTAACTTCAATACTTTTAATAGATTCAACACTTAACAATATAAATCATTCACCATTAATTGGTCTACTTTACTGCATGTATAAGAAACTAAAAGATAAACATTCATGACACATGAACATAGAAATTGATGACCCAAAAACCTTCCAAATAGAAAGTAAAACTGGGGTGGGGATGATACCCACAAAACTTCACTATTGAAACATGTTAAGGCTTACATTGACCACTTTTGATGATCTACCCTATTAAGAGCAATTTGGACTACTAGATCCACCATGTTAGAGGTTTTACAAACATACAATGAAGTATGCACTTTTTCAAGAGATTTAAAGAAAGATTGTTAAGTTTACCCTGTTAATGGATTTAAGACTAGTTCACCTATTAGGATGAAATAGTAGATATGACTTACAACTTGATTGCTGATTAGATCCTTGAAGTACAGATCACCTCTTGTGATAGATATAACTTTACTACTCATTATAAATCTTGTTGAATAATCTACTTTGCTACTAATTCACATTCACTCTTCTCAAAACATTACTTCATACTTCTTAAATTCACTTCTTCATTCCTTGATACATTGGTATAATACAATACGTCACATATATATACCATTCCAATATTTACAATTACAAGATTGGCTAGAAAAAAAGTAAACAAAATATTACTAAGTTAGCCAAATAGTAGAAACTTAGATTCTATAAGCTGACTTGGCAACCTTTTGATACTCAACATCCACTACATTACTTGGCATCATCATGCACTCAGTAGGAGTAGAGGCTCGGTCCATACTAATCACATAATGTAGCTTCAAACTCAATGACCACTAGGGACTCGATAGATATAGTGTCACTCGGTAGATACTAAATATTGTGTTTACCTTTCTTTCAATTGGTAAACACTACTCATCCCATCACTCGATAGATATCGGCTTCACTTTACAATAACTAACGACTCAGTAGATACTATGAAGCTTGGTGACCACTATCTACTCGGTGATAATTGCTAGGCTGCACACTATCTATTTTCACTTGGTAGCTTTTGGAATGCTCGATAACCATATAGAATTGAATAAGTGTTGTCTCTAATGACAAACATAACTTAATGCCAACACACATCATATGACTGGTGACATGAACAAGTTGTTAATTTCATAAATAACAATGAAGGAATTGTTAGAGTTGGTAAAAATGCAACCTATCACATTATAGGGATAGGATTTATTAATCTTGATGGAAAGACTAATACTAATGATGTTTATTTTTTTGATGGGTTAAACTATCACATGTTGAGTGTTTGAAAATTGGTTGATAAAGGTTATCAGTTGTAGTTCATAGAGAAGGCTTGCATTATCAAAGATAAGGATAGTAAGTTGATTGGAACAAGGACAAGATTTAGAGGTGATGTGATTTAATTAAGTCTTATTGAGATACTTGTTTGGTTTCTAAAGTGGATAACATTTAGCTATGATGTAGAAGGTTTTTTATATAAAATTTGATAACATTATGAAGGCTAGTAGTAGTTAAAGATTTTCCTAGAACCATGAAGCCTACTAATATTATTTGCAAAGAATGTATCATGTCTAGGAAGAAGGTTTCATTTCCTTGCAAGAAGTACACTACTGTATAGAAATTGCAGATTTTTCATACAGACTTTAATGGTCCTACTAGAACAAGAGGATTCAATGGAGAAAGGTACTTTATGATATTTTTTTAATGATTTCACTAGAATGATGTGGGTAACATTCCTTGAAGAAAGTGCAAGGCCTTTGAAAAGTTTATGGTTTTTAAGAATAGAGCTGAGAACAAATCTAGTGTAAAGATTAAATACTTGAGATCATATAGAGGCAAAAAGTTTACTTCTAGAGAGTTTGACATATTTTGTGAAGAAAATGGTATCAAGAGACAATTATCTACACCCAAGACTCTTGATAAAAATGGGATTTCAAAAAGAAGAGATACATCTATATCAGAGGCAGAAGGAGAAATGATATTTGATGTTGTATTCAAGACATTTTGGAGAGTAATATTCAATACAATTGTATACACCATGAATAAAGTGTAGATCAAAAATGGTACAAAAGAGGTTCCTTATGAACTATGGTTTGGACATGCACCATTAATGAAGTGTTTTAGAATATTTGGAAGTAAGTGTTACATAAAGATAGATGATGATATTGGTAAGTTTAATCCAAGAAGAGATGAAGGTATGTTCCTTGGTTATTTATTAAAAAGAAAAGATTACAAATGTTTTAATCAAAGAGCTAAGACAATTGTTGAAAGTGCAAATATAAAGATAGATGAAAAGTTTAGAGTTAAAGAGAGAATGTTGGATTGTAATTATGATGAAGAAGAAGATAATCCTAAATATGTTAGAGAAAATATTGAAGTTTTCTTTGAGACTAACAATGATTTGCATAATTATGTACAAATTGTTGAACAAAGAGGAAAACAAAGATCTTAACCAAATGAAGAGATGAGAGTTGAGATAACAACTACTACATCAAACAAGAAGTTGGAATAGAATCATCTTGTAGTGCCTCTCATGTTTGTAGTTTGTACCTTGTTTATTTTGATCTGAGAGATACTTGATACTCTTATTGTTATTTGTATTTTGAGATGACTTGAGGGTCAGATATATACTTTGATTCAGCATCATAGATGCTTTACTGCTATACTGATATTTGCATGTTGATGCTATTTTGAGATAATAGTGGATCTATGAGGATATATGATTATATGGTTTATTGGACATATTGTTGATAATGTTATGAGATGGATTTTTATGCTATGGTTATTTACTAAATCTTGTATTTTTACACTTTCTGCAAACATGACTGATGTAAATGGATTAATTAGGTATTTAATACATGTTGTTTTGGCTATGATATTATATGCAATTGCAGTTGATCTTATATTTTAGTGTGCTGGATTTATATCCCTAGTAGTGGCACATGGAGATAGTGATTCAGCTATTCATATTTTACAAATGTCATCCTTGCATAGTCGATGTATCCTTATTTAATTGTTTTAAATTAAAACCTTTCAGTGATTAGTAAATCCAAGCTCATTTGCATTATGTGATTCGACTAGTGAAGGTGTCTATGCATTTAGAGGTTCACTCTGTTGTGAAAGTGTAAAGTGATTTTCTATGATTTTGGGTTTTCAAGTTTTGAATATTTTCAAATTTAATTTTTGGTAGCTTTTCCTTAGGTGAATTCTCATTATGAAGAGTAATCTATTTTCATTCAAGTTGATTTGGAGTCTAGCTACTCTAATTGGCTATTTTCCCTAATCAACTATTCATTCAAAAAGTGACTAAGTATTAAAAAACTGATTTCATTAGTCACTTCTCACTTTTTGAAATAGAAAATTTGAGAGTTTTTTGAGAATCCTCTTCTAAAGGATTCAAATTCTATTCATTCTAGGAGTTGTGAGCTTGGGTTTTTCATGAGGTCAATCTCGTTGGATCCAACTTAGGAATTTTATGCTTTTCCATCACTTTCAATAGAATTGACTTGTTATTTATTTTATTGCACGGGCTTCAATTTTTGCCCCTTTTTTGTCAGGTAGGGCCTTCCCATTTTATTGTTTTTACGATATTTTAGATTTCATTTCTTGTAACAGTATGTTGGGAGGCTGAGAACTAATGTTCCCCTCCATTTTTTTTGTTGGTTGTATTCAGTTGGTTAGGTATGAATGTTTTTCCTATTTTTGGGATGGGGGTTTGGGGTTTTGAACCGTTATGCTAGTTGTTTTTGCATACAATGTTTGAACTCATTTAGTTTTGGATTTTTGGGGTTTTTATGCCCAAAGGTTAAATGGGTTTTAATATCATAACTTTTCCAAAATTTAGGGTTTTATCTTATTTTGTGTGCTACCCTATTTTCTTAGATTTTCTTCGCACAATGTGGGTCCTAAAATTGGATGATCTGTTTGGATATCAATCAGACCACTATTGCACTTTTATGTTGTATTGGGATGCATGCCACATCTGTCCTCCTGAGTTTGTTATTGGTTGAGTGATTTTTTTCTTTGTTTTCTCATCCAATCCGTGTGTTATGATCTTTATGATGATGGTGTGCCATAGGTGAGTATGTGCATGTACATTTGTCAAGTGACTTGAGACACCCAATCTTTCATGATACTTCTAGAAGTTATGATCATCAGGGTTGGGTTCAAAATTTGCATGGGTAGGGTAAGGTAGCATATGGAGGGGGCTTCTATCTTCACAACCCGATGTCTATTTCCTGAGGGTTGGCATGTAGAAGCTTTGTAAACAAGTGATAACTAAACTTAGACATTGGGTGGTAATAAAATATAAAGATAATAAAAATGATTCAGGATGTGATCCTTCCATTGGGAAGTGGAGAGCTACCAGTACCATCTTGGGCTTGTCAATGCCAAGTGACTCTCCATGATGTCAGCATTAGAATACTTGTATATTATGTTTAGATGTTGTTATATTTGACACATTTCTTTATTATGATGATTAGCATTTGATAGGTGATGTTATCTACTTGTAGGATTATATTATTGATGTAGGAGCATCTTGGGTTGCCTTGCTATCCTACTCATTTTTGTTCACTCTACTAGTTGTGCTGATTTATTGTAGCACTCAATGCCAAGTTACGATGGAACTTAGTTGGTGCCAAGTCACTATAGCACTTGGTGCCAAGTTACTATAGCACTCAATTGGTGCTGAGTTACTGCAGTACTCAATTGGAGCTGAGTTACTATAGCACTCAGTTGCTGTTGAGTTTTTGTAGCACTTAGTCGGTGCCAAGTTACTATAGCACTTAGTTGGTGTCAAGTTACTATAGCACTTCCTTCATGTAACAAGTTACCTAGTGTATGTTAAGTGACTTTTCATGTGCCAAGTTAACCAGTGTATGTTGAATGACCCTTCATGTGTTGAGTTTTCCTATTTATGCTTAGTTTCATAATTTGGACATGATTTTTGTGAGTCAACTTACAGGATTTAATTCGATCGAGACATTTATGTTAAGGTCTTTTCTTGGGATTTATCTAGACTATTGTTGGGTTGGCCTTCCTCTTATGTAATGTTCTAGAATAATCTATAAGCCATTTTGGCAACTATATATAGAGTGTTTAGTCTTAGAGTTAGGCAAGTTTTTGGGAAGTAGATTGTAGAGCAGAATTGAAAGTGCAAATTTGTTATTGGGTCTTTGAATGTGAATGTATTTGGTTGTAACCTAGAAGGCCTTATAGCTGGGCATGTATGAAGATATTTTGATGAATTAATAAAAGTATTTCACTCTTCTTCCTCCTTTGGTTGTTGTTCTTTTTTTTTCTTCCACTATGTTAACTCTTGCAAGGTGGTTTGGATAGCTGGGTGAGCCTTTGGCCCTAGTTATTCATCTTTTTCCTACATTAGTTGGTATCAAATCTTGAGGTTTATCCTTGTGGAGATTGGATCATGTAGAACCCTAATTTGAATTTGGTTGTAGGGTGATAGATCTACGAATTTGACCTATAGCTTGCAAAGGGTTACAATCTTACAAGAACTTGATTTGTAAAGATGGTTCCTGGTAGAAGAAATGTTGATGATGCTATATTGGATCAGTTAAGACAAATTGTAGACAAATTAGATGCTATGGAGATAGTCCAGAGGAGAGGATCACATCTTGTTGATGTAAGTAATTATGAAGCAGAAACACCAAACCATAATCTAAAACCTAAAGAAGATCAAGATGAGGAAAGATTGTTGTGAGTGTTTTCTAGGGAAAATTCAAAGCCTATTGTAGAAGTTGTTGCTTATGATGGAAAATTAGATACCAATTCTATGTTGGATTGGATCTCTAATATGGATAAGTTCTTTGAGTATGAAAACACTCATGATAATAGAAAGGCAAAGATTGTAGTCACTAGGTTGAAAGTCCATGCATCACTATGGTGGGAGCACTTGCAAACTAATAGACAAAAGAGAGGAAAGGAGAAGATCAAAACTTGGCTAAAGATGGTAAACAAGGTAAACAACAAATTCCTTCCTACTAATTACTAAGTTAGCTTGTTGAGAAAGATGCAGAATTTGAAACAAAAGGACATGACTGTGAAAGAGTATACTGAGTAATTCTATAGATTAGACATTAGATGTAGACATGTAGATGGTGATGTTGAGAAAATTGCAAGGTACATTAATGGATTGAGATCTAGAATTCAAGATGAAATAATTTTTGTGAAGTTGGAAAGTGTTGAAAAAGCATATCAATATGCCTTGAAAGCTGAGGAGATCTTAGCAAAGAAGCATGAACAAAGAAAAAGAGGTAGAGATGGTAGATTCCAAAGAGGCAAAGGTAGATCTTATGGTGAAGGTGGCAAATCTGAAAATTTTGTGTAGGATAAAGGCAAATCTGAATGGAAGAATTATGAAAAAGGCAAGACCAAATGAAAAAGTGGTAATTATTATTGAGGAGGTGTTAATTCTTACCAAGGAAGAGGTAATTCTTATTCTAGAGGTGGATTTCATGGTAATCATTTCAGATGTGGTAAAGAGGGACATTGATCTTTTGAATGAAGATCTTCTGAAAGTGGGAAAGGTAATAAAAATGTTGTGATTCAAGGAGATGATGAGGGTTCACCAAGTGGACCTAAGGCTAGAGAAAATCTAATGGTGAGAAGAATATTATGTAATAAGGGAAGTGATGAGGAACCTATTTTAAGGAAAAATCTTTTCAAGACCAGATGTAAGATGGCTAGAAAATGCTATAAAGTGATCATTAACAGTGGAAGCTCTACAAATTTGGCATTAAAAGATCTAGTTACAAAGTTGCAATTGTAGAGGCTAAAGCATCCTAAACCCTATCATGTTTCATGAATCAAAGATGAGCATAAGATATTGGTAAGTGAGTAATGCCTTTGAAGTTCAAGATTGGACATTACTTTGATGAAGTTTAGTGTGATATTATGCCTATGGATTGTTGTCATATTTTTTTGGGTAGACCTTGGCAATATGATAGATATGTTGTACATGATGGAAGATTGAATCAATATACTCTTTGGGTGAATGGGAAGAAGAAAATATTGTTTCCTTTGATTGAAAGTCCAAATGAGGTTAGTTGCATTACAATAAAAATTTGCATGGTTAATAGGAAACAATTTGAAAAGAAAGTAAAGAAGAATCAAGTTTGTTTTGCTATAGTTCCTAGAGGACCAAGTGTTGGTAGTAATGACTAAGTAGCAGAAGCTAGTAATGATCAAGTGATAGTAGATAGTGATAGTTGAATACTAGTAGAAATTTTTAAAAAATTGAATTAGTATAAAGACATTATTGTTGATGATATTATTGATGGTTTATCTCTAGGAAGAAGTATAAGTCATTGTATGGATCTGATTCCTAGAGCTAGTTTTCCAAACAAAACACCATATAGATTGACACCTACAAAGAATGAAGAACTTAATAGACAAGAGCATGAGTTGTTGCAAAAAAGTTTGATTAGAAAAATCTTGAGTCCATGTGTTGTACCTTCTATATTAGCACCTAAAAAGAATGGAGAATGGAGAATGTGTATGGATTCTAGAAATAACAAGATCACAATGATATATAGATTTTCTATGCTAAGGATGGATGAAATAATGGATTATTTGAGTGGAGCAAAGTATTTTACCAAGATTGATTTGAAGAGTGGCTATCATCAAATTAGAATTAGAGAAGGTGATGAATGGAAGACTACTTTTAAGACAAAAGATGGTCTGTATGAATGGTTGGTTATGTCTTTTGGTTTGACTAATGCATCTAGTACTTTCATAAGGTTGATGAATGAAGTTCTGAAAATATTTTTAAGTAAGTTTGTGATAGTTTATTTGGATGATATTCTAATATTCAGTAAGACTAAGAAATAAAATCTTGAGCATATTAGACAAGTATTATAGAGGTTGAAAGAGGAAAAGTTGTTAATTAATCTAAAAAGTGTTCTTTTATGCAAGAGGAGATTGTGTATTTAGGATTTGTGATTTTAGCTGATGGATTGAAGATGGATCTTGAGAAGATTAAATTAATTTTAGAGTGGCCTACACCTGAGAATGTGAGTGAGCTAAGATTATTTCATAGTTTGGCTAGGTTTTACAAGAAGTTTATAAGGAATTTTAGTTATGTTTGTAATGTAATGACTAAGATAATGAGGGGAGATAAAAAGGAATTCAAGTGGACATACGAAGCTGATAAGAGTTTTGAGACATTGAAACAAAAGGTTACTAAATTTCCTGTATTGGCTTTTCTTGATTTCAACAAAGTATTTCAAGTTGAATGTGATGCAAGTGGTAATGCAATAAGAGTTGTATTAAGTCAAGAAGATAAACATGTTGCTTTCTTTAGTGAAAAGTTGGATGGTGCTAAAAGAAAATATTCTTTGTATGATCAAGAATTTTATGCTATTGTCCAAGCATTGAAGAAGTGTAGACATTATTTGATTCCTAAAAATTTTGTACTATATATTGATCATAAAGCTTTACAATACTTGGGAAGTCAACATAAATGGAATCAAAGACATATGAAGTGGGTTGAGTACTTGTAGAGTTTTACATTTTTTATCAAGCATAAGAGTGAAGTTACTAACAAAGTTGATGATGCATTGAGTAGAAGACATTATTTGTTGACTAAAACGAAGGTTGAAGTTTTTGGTTTTGATAAAATGAAAGAGTTGTATGATGTTGATCCTAATTTTTCTGAGGTGTGGAGAGAGTGCAGAGCACCAAATCTATTATGATGATTATTTCATTCAAGAAGGTATGTTGTTCAAAGTTATTCAATTGTGTATTCCTATAAGTTCCATGAGGTTGAATCTGATTAAGGAAAAGCATAGTGGTGGATTAGCTAAATATTTTGGAATTGATTAGACATTGAGTTTGCTAAAAGAGAAGTATTAGTGGCCACAAATGTATAAGGATGTTCAAAAATTTGTAAAGAGTTGTGGAGTTTATCAATTTGCAAAAGGGGTGAGTCAAAATACTAGTTTGTATACACCTATTATTGTTCCTGAGAAACCTTGGATTGGCATCAATATGGATTTTATTATTGGAGTCCCTAAGACAATGAAAGGGTATGATTCCATATTTTTTGTGGTGGAAAATTTTTCTAAGATGGCTCATTTTAGACCATGTAAGAAGACATCAGATGTTGTGCATGTTGCTGAACTTTTCTTTAAAGAGATTGTGAGATTGCATGGATTACCAAGAAGCATTATTTTTGACAAAGACATTATGTTTGTTGGTTATTTTTGGAAGACTTTGTAGATGAATATGGGTACTAAATTAAAGTTTAGTTCTACATTCCATCCACATATAGATGGACAAATAGAGGTTGTGAATAGAAGCTTGGGTAGTTTACTAAGATGTTTACTTGGGAATAAGCCAAGTAATTGGGAGATGGTATTGGCACAAGCTGAATTTGCATATAATAATTCTATTAATAGGAGTACAGGGAAGACATCTTTTGAGATTGTTGCTAGAATGCATCCTAGAGGTATATTAGATTTGAGAGATGTTGCTAGTGAAGAAAAGAGAAGCACTACAGGAGAAGAATTTGCCAATCTTATGGAGTCTTTGCATAAGGAAGTGAAGTTGAGGTTGGAACAAAGTAATCAGAAGTATAAGAAGAATGTTGATCAGCCTAGAAAAGACCATGATTTTTAAGTTGGTGATGAGGTAATGGTTCATCTGAAGAAAGGAACATTCCTAGTTGGAACATATAGTAAGTTGAAGATGAATAAATTTAGACCTTGTAAGGTCTTGAAGAAGGTTGACAGTGGTAATGCTTATGAAGTTGAGTTACCTGATGACATGGATATATCTCCTATATTCAATATTGTTGATTTGTATAAGTATCATGAGTTAGATGATGAAGTTTTTGTAGCAAAAGATTATCCTAAGAAGAAAATTGAAGAAGTTGAATATATATTGGATTAGAAAGTAGGCAAGAGCACAAGAGGAAAAGATTACTATGAATATTTGGTAAAGTGGAAGAATAGGACTATTGTAGATGCTTCATGGATTTCTCAATCTAATTTGGATTGAACTTAAATTGTGACATCTCAATGATTTAGGAGAATCATTTCTTTCAACCCTAGTTGTCTAATGTAGGAGCATCCTAGGTTGCCATGTTATCCTACTCATTTTTGTTCATTCTACTAGTTGGTGCCAAGTTACTATAGCATTCAGTTGGTGCTGAGTTAATGTAGCACTCAGTTGGTGATAAGTTACTATAGCACTTAGTTCATGTCAAGTTTTTATAGAAATTACTTGGTTCTGAATTACTATAGCACATAGTTGGTGTTGAGTTATTGTACCACTTAGTTGGTGCTGAGTTATTGTACCACTTAGTTGGTGTCAAGTTATTGTAGCACTTAGTTGCTGTCAAGTTATTGTAGCACTTAGTTGGTACTGAGTTACTGTAGTACTCAGTTGGTGCTGAGCTACTTAGCACTTCCTTCATGTGTCGAGTCACCCAATGTATGGCAAGTGACTTTTCATGTGTTGAATTACCCAATGTGTGCCGAGTGACACTTCATGTGTTGAGTTTTCCTATTTATGTCAAGTGTCAAAATTTTGACATGATTTCTATGAGCCAACTTGCAGGATTTATTTTGATCACAACATTTATGTTAAGCTCTTTCCTTGGAATTTTTCTAGACCATTGATGGGTCAGCCTTCCTCTTATGTAATGTTCTAGAATAATTTGTAAGCCATTTTAGCAAGTATATATAGATTTTTTAGGCTTAGAGTTAGGCAAGTTTTTGGGAAGTAGATTGCAGAGCAGAATTGAAAGTGCAAATTTGTTGTTGGATCTTTGAATGTGAATGTATTTGGCTATAACCTAGAAAGCCTTATACCTGGGCATGTATGAAGATACTTTGATGAATCAATAAAAGTATTTCACTCTTCTTCCTCCTTTGGTACCTATTCTTTGTATTTACTTCCATTATTTTAACTCTTGCATTGTGGTTTGGATAGCTGGGTGAGCCTTTGGCCCTAGTTATTCATCCTTTTCTTATGTCACTTATGCTTTACTTCTAGCATGCTAGATTTCCTTATGCTTATGTTATAGCATATTTAGTAGTGACGTCCCTATTACAAAAGTACTAATGATCTAATTAGTGGCTTGGGATGTTACATGTCAGGGATGGCTAGGGCCCATGATGGTCTTATGACACTATTGATGGTTGGGAGGAACTGCATACTTAGTTAGTTGTTTTGTTCATTGCAATGTAAATTTTGTTATTGCGATCTTGCTTTTAGTATACTGTGATTTTCCCCTTTTGTACATTTCCTTCTTACAATTCGTTAGATGGTTAGTGTTGTTTCCATCTTTTAGATTTGGTTCTAGTGTTCTTGCCTTGAAATGTGGATTTGGTACTCCCTGGTGTGGAGGTCTTTGGTTTTCGATTGTTGGTTAGTCTTATGTTGTGATCTTTATGATCCACGTATGATGGTTGTCTTGTGCTTTCATTCTTGTTAAAGAAAAAAAAATTATATTTCTTATATTTCATCCTTTTTCCAAGGATCTTCGAGTGGGGTGTTATATCTAGTATCAAAGCCCATGTTTCAACATTGGGATCTCTATGTTATGCTTATACTATTTTTTTTCTATTGTGTATTATTATATTATGGTGGTTAGTTTGATATCTTGTTGTTCATGGTTTTGACTCTTATGCTTGTGATCCAATTATTCTAACATTATCTTTTTGTTCACATAGTGATGCCTCCTGCATGTAAACCTGGTGGTCATGGTGGTACTCATAGTAGTAAATATGGAGATGAACACTAGGAAGAAGGGTGTAAAGAAGGAGGGGAGAATAGGGTAATAATGCTGATCAAAATGGTATGGAGGCATTGTTGCTAATGCTCTAGGAGATTCTTGTTCAATTGGGCCCTCATGTCAAGGAACACCAATAGGATCATAATCAGGAAGAGGGATCTCATCATGGAGATTCCCATTAGTCAGAGCATAGAGAGGAGGAACATGAACGTGAGTGTTACTGTACTCCACCAAGTGGCAAAGGGCACCATCAATGTGGTAGGGACTACAACAGTAAAGATTCCATCAAATTGGATATCATGAAGTCCCTTCAACAATCCAAACCACCATCATATGATGGTAAGGGAAGTAGCCTCAAGGCTAAGACTTGGTTGTTGGACATGGAGTGGTGCTTCACCATGTATCCATATTCAACCAACATGAGAGCCCATTGTACAATTATACAGATAAGGGATCATGCATCCATTTGGTGGAATGTTGAGAGTTAGAGGATTCAGATAAGTGTTATAGATCTCACCTAGGAGATCTTGAGGAGATGTTTCAAGAGAGATTTGTATCTCCTTAGTTCAAAGAGACCCATGCTAATGAGTTCCATGTGATCTAACAAGGGAACATGATAGTGGATCAGTACAAAATATTATTGTTGGAACTTAGATAGTATTCATGCTACAGCAATGATGATCTACTCCTAGCTTATCATTTCAACTAAAGCCTTAAGGATGCACTCATTAGAGAAGTTTGTATGCATTAGCCTATGATTCTTCTTCTCACAATGGAGAAAGCACATATTGTAGAGGAGAGTCTTGCTAGATGTCTTAGTGGTAGATCTAGTTCTCAGAAACAAAGTGCTCAAAATTTTGGATAGGATGCATAGTATTTGCAATGGGCCAGACATAGTTAGCACCCTCTAAGGGTGGACAATGTCGTAAGTTTTAAAAAGGGTTTTGGACCAAGGGTAGAGAAGATTCTGGTACCTTAGGTAAGAAAGTGAATAAGTAGAACCAAGTGTAAAAATCTCAACAGGTTCATCCTCATCAGAGCAATCAATAAAATTCTAGCAAGGGGAGTGTACCTTATCCTAGTGCTACCTAGAGTGGTCATGGAATAGGTTCCAACTTTGCTAGAAACTATTATTCTTGTGGCAATCCTAGCCATAAATATTTTGAGTGCTCCATCAAACCATCTTCATGACTTGGTAAGGGCACAATGAGATCTGAGCCTACTATAGGAGATGCAAGTAGGAATCATAGAGTCTTTGCGACAATTGACAACTATTATGTAGATCATCAAGGTACACTAGTTGAGGCTATAGATATGTTGTATAGTATTTCAAATTCAATTTTGTTTGAATCTATTGCTTTAGATTCTTTTATATCACCATCTCTTGTTTATAAATGTGGGCTAGTGGTAGTGTGTCAAGTTGATAGACGGTAGGTTGAGTTAGCCATGGGTTCCAAAGTGTCTATTGACTCACTGACTAGGAGTTGTGTTTTGAATTTTGGAACCTTCACAACCACAATGGATATATGCTTCTACCTCTGGTATTGTATGATATTATGTTGGACATGGATTGTTTGGCCTCCTATCAAGCTAGTATCAATTTCCATTGCAAGATGGTATAGTGTTTGGATGACACAAGTGGGCAGGTGGAACTTTTTGGAGTCCCGAGACTAGTCTCACTTCAGATGATCTTAGCTAATCAATTGAAGTAGAGAGTACAAAAAGGTTGTCATTTGTTTCTTGTTTTTTTAGTGATCTTGAGGAAGCCAAGAGCCATACAGTGACACTTGATGATCACCCCACTCCTTTGTGAGTATGCAGATGTATTTTCAAATGAGATTCTAGGTATGCCATTGTAGTGTGACATTAATTTTTGAATTAATCTTGTACTAGGAGTGGAGCAAATTTCATGAGCTCCTTACTACATGACTACTTAGGAGTTGAGTGAGCTTAGATTATAGTTAGAGGAATCATTGGCCAAGGGCCATATTCATCCTAGAGTATCCCCATGGGGTGCACTAGTCATCTTCATGAAAAAGAAGGATGGTTCATTATGTTTTTCTACATTGAATACCGATAGTTGAATAAGGCAATAGTGAAGAACCGTTATCCTTTGCTAAGGATAGATGACTTGTTTGATCAAATGATGGAACATGAGTGTTCTCAAAGATTGATCTTAAGTCAAGATACCATAAACTTGATATCCAAGAGGCTAATATTCATCAAAGAAATTTTCATACATGGTATGGGCATTATGAGTTCATGGTTGTACCCTTTGGGTTAACCAATGTGCCATCATTATTTATGAGTTTGATAAATGATTTATTTTACTCTTACCTCAATTAGTGTGTCATTGTATTCCTAGATGACATATTGATCTATTTGAAGACTATGGAGGAGCATGAAGTCCATTTACATTAGATATTCTAGTGCTTGAGAGACCATCAATTGTATGGAAACTTGAGTAAATGTGGGTTCCTCAAGTTAGAGGTGAAGTATTTGGGACACATCATCAGTAGTGATGGAATTCTAGTGGATCTAGAGAAAATTCATGCTATCATGGATTGGCCAGTACCAACTAATGTCTCAAAAGTTTGTAGTTTCATGGGATTGGAGGGTTACTATCATTGCTTCATGAAGGATTTCTTACAAGTAGCTCATCCCATCACTTCTCTTTGGAGGAAAGGGAAGAAGTATGTTTTTTCAAACCAGTGTAAGGTAGCATTTAATTCTCTTAAGGAGTGTTTGACTAGTGCACCAGTCCTTGTAGTGCCTAATCCTATAGGTGATTTCATGGTTTTTGTAGATGCTTCATTGGAAGGCATGGGTGTGGTGTTGATGCAAAATGGTCATGTAATTGCATATGAGTCCAAGAAACTCAAGGACCATGAGCTGAACTACCCCATTGGTGATTTGGAACTCGTGGCCATAGTGCATGCCCTTTTCCACTGGAGGCCTTTTCTTTTGGTACATGGGTTTGAGTTGCATAGAGATCATAGGAGCTTGTAGTATATCTTTACTTAGCCAAACCTAAATGCATTACAATGCCATTGGATGGAGTTCTTGTGCAAGTATGATTTTTATGTTCATTACATTAAGGGGAAGGAGAATGTCATTGTAGATGCTTTGAGTAGAAGGTGACATGAGGTATCAATGATGTCATTGGGAGTGGATTTGTGAGGCTGTATCTTGGAGGCTTTTCCTAGTGAAGTTTGGTATCAAGAGGTGAGGGTGGAGATCGAGTCTAGATGTACCCTTGAGGGGAGATTTTTAGGTCATTTTCTTGAGTCTAATAGGCTATTGCATTACATGGAGCATATCTATGTACCCATGTTGGGTGATCTTTGTACTTTGGTTTTGTTAGAAGAACATTGTGCACCATATTCTACACATCCCAAAGTCAAGAAGATGCATGCTCATCTGAAACTATTGTACTTTTGGGTAGGGATGAGACATGATGTTGTTGATTTTGTTGCTAGATGTCTTGAGTGCCAAAGAGTGAAGGTAGAGAATCAACATCCAGTGGGTCTTTTACAACCACATACCATTCTAGAGTGGAAGTGGAATATGATATCTATTGATTTTATCACAAGATTTCCTATGTCATCATAGAGACATAATTTTATCATGGTGATAGTTGAAAAATTATCCAAGGTAGCACATTTCTCACCCATGAGAGCATCCTACACAGCTTCTTCTATAGTGCATGTTTTCTTCTAGACATTGTTTATTTACATGGGATTCCTCGTCAAATTATTTCAGATAGAGTTTGAGTGTTTACTTCTATATTGTGGACATCTCTCCAACATGTGTTGGGTACTCAACTCAATTTTAGTTTGGCTTATTACCCAAAGACCGATGGTCAAACTAAAAGAGTGAATCTAATTTTGGAGGATATGCTTTGCATGTATGTTATGGACAGGCAACTGAAGCGCAAGGACTATTTGTACCTTGTTCAATTTGCATATAACAACAAGTATCATAGTTCTCTAAGCATGTGAATGTTTTAGGCCTTGTACAATAGACTATTTTGTACTCCTTTGAGTTGGGATCACTTAGAGGATCAAGTTCTTTTGGGTATGAAGATGCTTTAGGATATGAAGTAGCAAGTTATTCTCATTAGGGAGTATTTTTAAGGAATAAACCATGGATAGAAATACCAATTACATGCAAATATCAACAATATTATAAAATAATAGATCACATAGAAAAGAACACAAGACACCAAGATTTAACATGGTTCACCCAATCCCTAGGCAATGTCCATCAAATAGTAAGTCTGATATTATTATGATTCAGTGATTACAACCTGATTAAAATCGTTAATCCCTTATAGCTCAATAGCACCATAAGAACCAATTTTTGCATCACCTTATAAAACAATCCCTAACCCTAAGCCCTTTTATACAAGTACTTTTGTCACTTTAGGGTTATAATTAATAATTACATGTCAGCCCAAAATCTTGATAAAATAGGGCCCACATTTTTTTTGGCCCTGAGCCCAAAAGAATTTATGAAGTATGTATAGTACTTTCCTGATGAGTCATCACAATCTAATAATATTTGATTACTGCTTAGGACAAGCAAGAGAAGTATGTAGATGCCCATAGGTTGGATCATCACTTTTCTATTGGTCACAAGGTGTTTTTGAGAGTGCATCCAAGAAAAAGCCCCATCTATTATGGGAAAGGAGCTAAGTCGGTGCCACATTTTTTTGAGATCCTTGAGAGGATTAGTCTTTTTTCTTATTGACTAGCATTGCCACCTAGCCTATTGTGCATCCATGATGTTTTTCATGTTCATGTTTTGAGGTACTATATTCTATATGTGACCCATGTTTTTGATTGGGGTGCTTTGTAGGTAGAAGATGAGAAGCTTACTTTGGAGCCCATTTGTATCCTACAACACCAAAGGCTAACCTTACAAGGTTGGGACATAGAGCAGGTAATGGTCCAATGGGACATGAGTGATGAGAACTCTACAACTTGGGAAGATGCTACATGACTAAGGGGATTGTACCCCTATCTTTTTGTTGGCTTCTAGGAGTAATCCTATGCTAGTGGGGGAGGATGTAGCGATTCTTGTGTTTGCAGACTATACCTTATTTATTTTCATCCAAGAGATACTTGATACTCTTATTGTGATTTTTATTTTGAGATGACTTTGAGGTTTAGATGTATACTTTGATTCAGCACCATAGATGCTTTATTGATATACTATTTAGTTTATCATATTTGCATGTTGATGCCATTTTGAGATGATAGTGGATCTATGGGGATATTCAGTTATATGGTTTATTGGACATATTGTGGATTATGTTATGAGATAGGTTTTTATGTTATGGTTATTTCATTTAGCCTTATATTTTTACACTTTCTACAAATGTGAGTGATGTAAATGGATTAATTAGGTATTTAATACATGTTTCTTTAGCTATGGTATTATATGCAATTGCACTTGATTTTGTATTTTAGTTTGTAGGATTTATATACTTGGTAGTGGCATATGGCGATAGTGATTCAGTTATTCATATTTTACCAATGTCATCCATGTATGGTCAACATATCTTGATTTAATTATTTTAAATTAAAACCTTTCAGTGATTAGTTATTATAAACTCATCTACATTATGTGATTAGACCAGTGAGTGTGTCTATTCATTTAGAGGTTCACTCTATAGTGAAAGTGTTAAGTGATTTTCTGTGATTTTTGGTTTTAAATATTTTTGGATTTAATTTCTAGCAACTTTTCCTTTGATGAATTCTTGTTATGGAGAATAATCTATTTTTCTTCGAGTCGATTCATAGTTTAGCTACTCTAGTTGGCTATTTTCCTTAATCGACTATTCACTCAAAAAGTGAATAAGTATTGAAAAAGTGATTTCATTATTCATTTCTCACTTTTTGAACAAGAAAATTTGAGAGCATTTTAAGAATAATCCTTTGAAGGATTCAAAGTTTGTTCATTCTAGGAGCTATGAGTGTGGGTTTTTAATTAGGTTAATCTTATTGGATCTAGCTCAGGGAGTTTATGTTTTGTTGTCACTTTCAATTGATTTAGCATGTTATTTATTTTGTTGGGTGGGTTTCAATTTCTACCTCTTTTTCTATCAAGTAGGGCCTTCCTATTTTATTTTTTTTACTTCATTTCAGCTTCCATTTCTTATAGTAGTAAGTTAGGAGGCTGAGAACTAGTGTTCCCCTCCATTTTTGTTTGTTGGTTCTACTCGGTTAGTCAAGTATGAATTTTTTCCCTTTTTTTGGGATGGGGGTTTGGCATTTTGAGCCATTATGCTGGCTATTTTTGCATATAGTATCCAAACTCATTTATTTTTGAATTTTTGGGGTTTTTATGCCCAAAGGCAAAATGGGTTTTAATTTCACAATTTTTCCAAATTTTGGGGTTTTGACTCATTTTGCATGCCGCCCTATTTTCTCAAGTTTTCTTGGCACAATGATGTTCCATTTGGATATCAATCATATCACTATTGTAATTTTATTTTGTATTGGGATGCATGTTGCATGCATCCTCTTGAGTTTGTTATTGGTTGAGTGATTTTCTACATTGTTTTCTCATCTAGTCCTTGTGTTAAGATCTTTGTGATGGTGGTGTGTCACACATGAGTACGTACATGTACATCTATCAAGTGAGTTATAGGGCCTAATATTCCATGGTACTTCTAGAAGTTATGATCATTGGAGTTGGGTTGGTAATTTGCATGCCTACAGGCACTCATCATTGGATGAGCATGGGTAGGGCAGGGTAGTATATGAAGGGGGCTTCTATCTCTGCAACCCAGTGTCTATTTCCTGAGGGTTGGTGTGCAAAAGCTTTGTAAACAAGTGATAACTAAACTTAAAAAATGGGTGGTAATTAAATGTAAAGATAATAAAAGTGATTCAATATATGCTCCCTTTATGGGGAAGTGGAGAGCTACCAATACCATATTGGGCTTGTCAATGCCAAGCGACTCTTCATGATGTCAGCCCCTACTTAGTATCCCTTTGAGTGTTTGACTATGACCTATAGTTTATGCATTATCTATGTCTTGGATTTAGTCATCATACTTCTTAGCATGTGTGTTAGCCATGAATTTTGCTTGTGTGTTTTTGTGGTTGGATCATTATCTCCATCAGCACAATGGGTGTGGACTTATGGGTGCCACCTGGTTGGGATGTGTAGCTACCTATACCACTGCTAGGGACTAGTGTACAGAGATGGTCTATTTTTCTAGCACGACCATTGTTAGATGTTTTCACTTGGTGCTTTCATTGAAATTCTTTTATATCATGTTTAGATGATGTTAGATTAAATGCATTTCCTTATTATAATAATTAGCATGTGATAGGTGATGTTATCTACTTGTAGGATTATCTTATGCTTTACTTCTAGCATGTTAGATTTCCTTATGCTTATGTCGTAGCATGTTTAGTAGTGATGTCCCTATTACAATAGCACCAATGATCTAATTAGTGGCTTAGGATGTTACATGTGGGGCATGGCTAGGGCTCATGATGGTCTTTGTTGGCATTAAGTTGATATTGCCATTAGTGACAATACTTATCCATATCAGTATAGCTACCGAGCTCAGCACTTAATTCTTTACTGTCATCAAGCATTCCAATGTTAACCAAGCTTTGAAAGAGCTTAGTAGTTTACATCGAGTAGATAGAAACTACCAAGAAAATATAGGAAATATGAAGAGTAGATAGTAGCTATCGAGAAAATAAAAGATCAATAGTATTTACCAAGCCTTACAATGATTACTGAGCAATAAGTTTGTGTCATGCAAATTCTGTGTAAACCAAGCATTGGACAAATTAGTGTTTACTAGGTGAGGCAAGGTAAACTTAGTATCTATCGAGTCACCAGTGGTCACCAAGTTTAGAACTATGTCAAGTGATTAAGTCTTCACTTCTACTGAGTGCATGACAATGATGAGTAATGCAATTAACTCCATGTATCAGAAGATCATCGAGTTAGTTCAGTGAACTTGAGTTATTTATTATTGGGCCAACTTTGTAATGTATTTGTTTACTTATGTTTTGTCCAACCTTGTAGTTTTGTAAATTTGAAAGGTATATATGTAAGTGGTATTGTAAGATATCACATGTATGGAAGTAATAGTGAAGTAATGAGAAATATATGCGAAAGATTATCAGTAGAAGTTCAAAGGATACAACAAGGGCAATATAGAGGAAAAAATTTTATATATGTCACTTAAGGTGATCAATTCATAAAGTATCTTATCAACATTTAGTTGTAAGTAGACCCACTACTTCATCCTAATAGGTGAATCAATTTTCTAAATCCTCTAATGAGGTAGACTTGACAGTCTTTGTACAAATTTCCTAATCGAGTGCATACTTCATTGTATGTTTGTAAATCCTCTAACAAGGTGGACCTAGTAGTCCTTTGTGCTCCTAATAGGGTAGATCACCAAAAGTGGTCAATGTAAGCCTTAATAGGCCAACTTTATGCTACAGTATTAAAGTTTTCTGGGTATCATCCCTGCCCTAGTTTTACTTTCTACTTGGAAGGTTTATGGGTCACCAAAATATTGTGTTCTTTTGTGTGATGAATGTTTTAACTTTCAATATTAATGCATACAAAAGCATAGATTGGTTTGTAACTAACTCAAAGAAGAACTTAAGGTTACTGATTCACCCCTCCCCTCTTAGTAACCTATCATATATTAAATATTTCCAAAAATTGGTGTCAGAGCATTGTGGTTCTTAGGATAAAAGATTAATAGCTTGAGTAAAGATCCAAGGATAAACGGAGATATTTAGACTTGATAAGGCAATTGAAAATGAAAACCTAGATCTGGAGATGGCCATAGATCAACTCAAAGAAGCAAAGGAGCACCTTTACCAATCCCTAAAAATAAGGAAGGAACTTTCAAGACAAATGGATGATCATCAGTATGTCGAAGAGAAAATTGAAGACTTTTTCCCCTCAAGTAGCTTAGATGAAGCTAATGAAGCAATCAAATAACTCCTAGCAAAGAATGGCTCTCTACAACAAGAAGTAAGGAAAATTAAAAGAGAATAAGAAATCCAATCAATTAGGCTATGTGAAATTTTGGAACAAAAGGAAAATGAAGACCTAGAGGCAAGGAACAATGAAGAATAGAATCAATCCAATTAGCATGAAGACCTCATTGATCAAATCACTAGAGCAAATGATGAAATTAGGATTCTCAACACATAGAATGAAAGAACAAGAACTGGCCTAAATTATGAAAGGGAAATTAATCAAAGAATAATGAGAGAACTAAGATGTGAGAAGCAAATCGTTGAAAAATTGAAGAATGACCTAAATGCTAAAAAACAAATCAATGAGAGTGTGTTGAAATCACAAGAAGACATGAATCAATTGAATCAGCAAAATGAGCAGGATCTTCATGAGAAAAAGGGTAAATCAAGACTAGGATACAACAAAGAACATGGTGAATCTTTCGAGCAAGGTGCAAAAAGGAATCTAAAACCTTCATGAAATTACTGTGGGAAAATTGTTCATACATCAAACAAATGCTGGAGCAATAGAAAAGGACAATTCAATGGAAAGTGTTATAACTGCAATCAGCATGGTCACAAAGCCAATGAATGCAAGGAGAAACAAAAATTTGAAGGTAAATGTCACAAATGCAAAAAGAATGCAGATCCAAATTATTCAATCTAGCTAAACAATTAGTAAAGGCAATATTTGGATGGGACTACAATACCTAGTGTAGATGTCATTATTATGGAGAATATGGACACACTGGAAAAAATTGTGCAAGGCATCACCTAAGGAAGAAAGATACTACTATTGCCAATAGTGGCATGTTGTGATGGTTAATTTGTTGTGTTGTTATCCTTGCCATCAAGGTTCAAATCTCATGGGGATGAGGTCCCCTGTTTGTGGCCTCACTGGTTCATAGCTCCAGGTCAAAGCGTTTACCCCTCTGAAAAAAAAAAAAAAAAAAGATACTACTATCAAGTGTTAGACATGCACTAAACTTGGTCATATAACTAAAAATTGCATGAATATAGAAAAATTTGAAGATGAAAAGAAAGAAAGGGCTGACAATATAAGGAAACAAATGAGGCAACAATGAATTCCTAAATCTACTAAGGATACAAGCTCAAATCATGGCAGTGAAGTCACTCAAGAAGTGTGTGGCTCCATCCCCTCAAACTAAAATCCTAAGAATGTATTGGAGCTATACTCAGCAAGAAAATCACAAGTAGTTCCAAGAAATATGAGCAATGCAAATGATCCAATCAGTATTCCAGATACACTAGGAATCATAGAAAGGTTATCCTTTGCTGAGCTACATTAGACTCTACTGAGGTAAGGTGGTTATAGACCTTACATAGCAAGGTCAGGAGTAAAGAAAATTTGGATTGTTTGCCAAGTTGATACTTTTTCCAAGTTAGGTCATTGGATGATAGTCTATCATGCAATATGTCATAATGGCACCGAGCATTTATGAAAATCTCTTAAGAAAAGGGGCAATTTTGACTTTATTTTTCATCCCATCCACATCATTCAAAGAGAAAAGTGATTTGGAAGAGCATTATAAGTGTTTTTGAGTGATTCAAAATATTTTCATGAGTTTTATCATCTACCAAGTAATGATAGCATCTACCAATGGAAGAAACACTAAACAAAAGAAGGGTTCTGAAATGCTAGTTAAGGGTGTCAAATGGAAAGCACCAAACTTCAAAATCATTCTGGCCATTTTTGAGTCACTTGATCCATATCAAACTCAGTCACAAATCCCACCCAAGGTACTCCTAATTAATGACATATGAACTCACTTTAAATGTTTTGTTCAAGAATTAGGGACACTAGAAATGGATACTGCCCTAGCTGAAATGTGTGTTGATAGAGTTTTGAAACCCAAGCATAAACATTTGGAAGTCAAAGGATTTACTCATATCCCTCACATGCCTCCAAGTTTCTAAGTGAACTGGATAAGATACATATTGACTTGATTTCACAATGGTCAATTATGGTTGGAGAAACCCATTCTAATTATAAAGAAGATGATACACAAGGTTATGGGTCTACCAATACTAAGCAAGGCCAAATCAACCAAAACTCTAGGTCAGGAGGAATTGTAGAAGAAAACCTTAGCTGAGTGGGATGGTAGAGGTTTGAAACTAAACAATGTCATTGACATAGAGCTTAGGTTTGACATCCATAAAATCTACAACTCAAGTCGGTCAAACAACATTCCTTGTGGGGTAGTTGACCTAGCATACAAGGTTATAAAGAAGAACCTTGAATTTGATTTGTCAGATGTACTTCTAAAGCAATGGAACAAAAACATTGAAAGTGTAAAGACTTCTGAGAACAATTCTTTCAAGTTTCGTTCATTGCTTACTTGTTTATTCTTTTATGTTCAAAAATTCTTTCCATCTAAGGGCATAGTCATATGGAGAAAAGACACCCCTGTTCTTTATTAGATAAATGAATTTATTGAAGAAATGTTTGAAAACTATGAAAGGGTGTTGCATAATTACTTTGAGGAATTCAAAGAAAAAATGAATAAAAAATTTTGAATCACACCCAAGCTTGTGGAAGACTACAAGGATGTATGCTTCATGGTAGACTCTAATAGAGTGTACATACAACCAGTCATACCAAGAGTGGCATGGGTAAAACCACTACCTTATGAAATCAACATTGATGAAGCTAGAGACATCATTGAGGCTTTAGTAAATGAGCCATCCAATCCAAATCTTCTTGCATTTGGCACTTATGAGGAAGCCAAGAAGAGGATAGAACTTAGTATCAAGATTCCTCAAGCTCTCAACAGAGGCAGGAAGAGGATTGCAAAATTGAAGAAAGTTGAAGGTCCTTTAATGCTTAATGAGGGAAAGGGTGAGGATGAAGAAGAGGAATATGATGAAGTTGAAGAAGAAGAATTAGAGAAAGAGGAGCCAGCAAGGAAGAAAGGTAGAGTGATTATCACTAAAGCTTAGAAGAAACCTACTGTAGTGTTCTCCAGAAGAGGTATGAAAGGTAAAAGTGAACTAGTACTCATTCACTCTCCACCTACATTTGAGGAAAGGATGAAATAGATAAGAGTTGGAGTAGGAATATGTAACTTCAAAGTCCTCAAGTATGAGAGTCAAACTCCAATTGAGCAGAAAGAGATTGAGGACTTAGTCATGGAGAAGATGGGTATTTGGAAATACTCCCCTACTTAGATGCAACCTCAAATCCATGTAGATCTCTTTACCAAAACTCAAGTCAAATGGGAGAACATGGTGTAAACTATTAAAGACATCTTTGAACAACAACTGAAATAGTTAGTAGCTAATCCGACTAATGCTGAAGTAAAGAAGGCAATGAAACAACATGAAGATAGAATGATTCTAAAGATTAACTCGTGCTTTATATTAATGAACAACATAGAATTAGTAGTTAAGCATGCCTCAGATTTTTGGAGAGATGTATATGATCTCAACAAGCCATCAAAAGAAACTATTATAGTTAAAGATGATGATAGTGATGATGGTGAGAATGATGATGATGACAACACTCCTTCCATCATAGTTACTAAAGGTGAATTGCATGCTCTAATGGATGAGAAGGAATAGGAGGAGGAGGAAGTAGAAGAAATGGATGAAGAAGGAGAGGATGAATAAGAAAAAGAGGAAGAAAAGGATGAAGATGATCCAATCAAAATTGTAGTAGAAGCTATTGCATCGCTTCCTCAAATTCCACCACATACTATCACATCTATAGAGATACCTTCTACTAGTGAAATTGTGAGCACAACAGCATCAATTTCTCAACCTTCACCAGTCATCTCCCAGCTCCAAGTATCAAGCACTTCAACTACAAAGATGACTATTACATCTACAGGTACCAATTTAGTTCCCTCTATATCTACATCTTCAGTTTGTACATCAGTAAGTTCTACAATTTTATCTTCATCAATTCTAGCAAGTTCCACAATCTTGTTTTCATCTGCATTTTCTACATCTACTTTGATTCCAGTTAGTTCAGACACTTCTATGAGTATTCTATTGAGTGTGACACCATTTTTGGGAAGTGTTTCACTTTTTGGTTCAACTAATACTTCTATTGGCATTCAATGCTTAAGTCCTATTCCATTTTTCACTGCTAGCCCTTCTATCTCTATTGTTGTGTTTGTTCCAAAGGTCAAACCAGTCATCACTAAACTAAAATCGAGGAAACCATTGAAACTTCTGATCACTGGAAAGGAAATTGAAGAAGATATTGACTTAGACATAGAGATAATAATACCTAAGATTAACTATGAGATTCCTACTATTGAAGAAATGAAGTTAGCCAGTCAACTCATAGAGAAGAAAGCTATGCAGAAGCAGCTAAGGTCTAAAAGGGATAAGGAGTACAAAATAATTGAAAATGCCAAGAATATAATTATAGATGCTATAGGTATTAAAGTGGATTCCACTCAACATATTTTGATTTAGTTAGAGAAGGTTGTACAAAAATATAATAAGGACTCCTCTAGACAAGAGAACCTTATTGAAAACACTGAAAGGAAGTTTGATACCAAGGCGCTAGAGCATATTGCTTAGTAGATTGCAATCAAACAAGTGGAGTTGTCCACATTTTTGGGAAATTTTAAAAATTATTTTAATAATACAACATCACTTTTTGCAAAATTTTGTGATATATCTAGTTTTACCAATGAAATAAAGGAGAATCTAAATAAGATTGATGCTAACATGAAATCTAGTGCATCAAAGTTGCAGGTTGACCCCTCTTCTGGCTCCTCTCATCACACCAAGGTGAAATATCTAGCAAAAGTGTAGGTAGAACTTCTAAGAGAAGAACAAAGAATAAGAGCAACCTTAATTGATATTCAAAACATGATCTTGCCAATAATGGATACAATGCAGAAACATATTGCTCATTGCAAGACATTAGTTCACGATCAGAACTTCATAGTGGTTGATCACATGATCAAATTATCAACAGAAGTTCAAATTGCTCTCTCCACCTACAAAATTTTACAAAAGAATTGGGATACCTCATTTTCCCTCATTCTTAAGGTACATCAACTATTTCTCTCTCAATTTGGTGTAACTATATAGATAGTACATGTAGCCCTTTGACATTTCTATCAAAAAGGGGGAGAGATATCAGTATAAATAAAAGGGAAATTATGTATATAAGGAGAGACATTAGGATAAACAAAAAGGGAAATTCTATATATAAGGAGAGATATCAGTATAAGTGAAAGGGGGAGATAGTACTCAATAGAGTTAGCATACATATGTGTATAGCTATGTACATAAGCATCTTTGTATATACATTATATGTCACCAAGGAGATATACGTAGAAATGTATATGCAGTAGCTTGAAATACCAAAATTTAGTAAGTTAATTTATTTACATATATTTTGGCTTATAAGTGTTTTGTCACTAATGCCAAAGGGGGAGACTATTGGCATTTAGTTAGTATTTCCATTAGTGACAACACTTATCCATATCAGTATAGCTACTGAGCTCAACACTTAATTCTCTACTCTCATCGAACATTCCATTGTTAACCAAGCTTTGAAAGAGCTCAGCAAGGAGCAAACACCAGCTACTAAGTGAATATAGGAAATATGAAGAGTAGACAATGGCTACCCAATGAATACAAGATCAGTAGTGTCTATCGAGCCTTATAATGATTACCAATTAGTAAGTTTGTGTCATGCAGATTCTGTGTAAAGAAAGCATTGGAAAATTTTGTGTTTATCAAGTGAAGCAAGGTAAACTCAGTATCTACCAAGTAACACTACATCTATTGAGTCACCAGTGGTCACCAAGTTCAGAACTACGTCGAGTGATTAAGTCTTCACTTCTACTAAGTGCATGACAATGATGAGTAATATAGTGAATGCCATGTATCAAAAGGTCACCAGTTTAGTTTAGTGAACCTGAGTTATTTATTATTGGGTCGACTTTGTAATGTATTTGTTTACTTATTTTTTGGCTAACCTTGCAATTTTGTAAATTTGAAAGGTATATATGTAAGGGTATTGTAAGATATCACATGTATGGAAGTAATAGTGAACTAATGAGAAATAATGCGAAAGATTATTAGCAATAGTTCAAAGGATACATCAAGGTCAATAGAGAGGCAAAAAGGTTATATCTATCACATAAGTTGATTAGGATTAGTGCATAAAGGATCTTATAAGCAACCAGTTGTAAGTAGATCCACTGCTTCATCTTAACAGGTGAATTAGTTTTCTAAACCTCTAACAAGGTAGACTTGACAGTCTTTGTAAAAATCTCCTAACCAAGTGCATACTTCATTATATGTTTGTAAATCCTCTAACAAGGTTGACCTAGCAGTCCTTTGTGCTCCTAACATTGAAAATTACCAGAAGTGGTCAATGTAAGCCTTAACAGGCCAACTTTATGCTGCAATGTTAAAGTTTTGTGGGTATCATCCCCACCCTAGTTTTACTTTCTATTTGGAAGGTTTCTAGGTCACCAAAATATTATGTTCTTTTATGTGATGAATGTTTTAACTTTCAGTATTAATGCATATAGTAGCATAGATTGGTTTTTGACTAACTCAAAGAAGAATTTAAGATTACTAATTCACCCCTCCCTCTCAGTAACCTATCATATATTGAATATTTCCAATAGGTATTATGATGCTATTGATGATTAGGAGGAACTATGTACTTAGTTTTTTTGTTCATTTCAATGTAAATTTTGTTATTACAATGTTGCTTTTAGTACCCTACAATTTTCCCCTTTTGTACTTTTCCTTCTTACTATTTATTAGATGGTTAGTGTTGTTTCCATCTTTTATATTTGGTGTGAGTGTTCTTGCCTCAAAATGTGGATCTAATACTCCTTGGTGTGGAGATCTTTGGTGGTTGGTCATTGGTTAGTCCTTTGTTACGATATTTATGATACACGTACGATGGTTGTCTTGTGCTTTTAATACTTGTTAAAGAAAAAAATTATCTTCCTTATATTTAATCCTTGTTCCAAGGATCTCCGGGCGGGGCATTACACATCCTATAGAACAAATTATTAGAAGCAAAGAAAAAGAGTAATGATAAGAAACATAGTACATGAGGAATAATGCTTCATCTCTCAAGTTAAATTTAAGAGTGCATATGAGGCATGCAAGGATGATCATTGGATACATATAATTAAGGAAGAACTAGACCAGATTGTGAAGAATGAGACATGGGAATTGGTTCCTAGGTATGAAGACAAGAATATTATAGGAACTAAATGGATATTTAGAAATAAGATGAATGAACAAGGTAAAGTTGTGAGGAATAAAGAAATACTAGAATGTGAAAGATATTCACAACAAGAAGGCATAGATTATGAAGAGACATTTTACCCTATTTCTAGAATGGATGGAGTAAGAATTTTCTTGGCTTATGTAGGAAGTTAGAAGTTTAAAGTGTATTAGATGGATGTAAAGTCAACATTTCTACATGGAAAAACTTCAAGAAGAAGTCTACATTGAGCAACCTAAAGGATTTCCTTTGATAGAAGAAAATGACATAGTTTGCATAATGAAGAAAGCATTATATGGTCTAAAGCAAGCACTTAGAACCTGATATCCAAGATTGGATAAATATTTGGAAAAACTTAGATTTGCTAAAAGTATGGTAGATAGTTTTTTTTTTGAAATAAATTGAGATTGGATTATTGATCATTGTGATATTTGTTGATGACATAATCTTTGAAGGTAATGATGAAGCAAGTGATAATTTTTCTGATGAAATGAAGAATGAATTTAAAATGAGTATGATTGGTGAAATGATTTTTTCTTAGGTTTATAGATTGTGCAAAACAGAGATGGTATTTTCATACAACAAGCTAAGTACTTGAAATACTTGTTGAAAAGATTTGTCTTGGAAATTTTTCAGCCTATTGGTACACCTATGATAATTGGTCACAAGTTATCTAGCAAAGATTAGACACCTACATTTGAGCAAAAGAAGTATAGATCTATGATTGGAGCTTTGCAATATCTTACTCACATCAGACTAGATATAGAAAATGAAATTGGGATAGTGTAAAAATTTCAAGTTGATCCTAAGGAATCTCATTATGAAGCAATAAAGAGGATGTTCACAGATCTAAAGGGTACACCTAATTTTGGATTATGGTATGATAGATCAAGTGATTTCACTTTGTGTTCTTATATTGGTACAGATTGGGTAGGCAATATGGATGGAAAATAAAGCACTAGTGGTGGAGAATTTTTCCTTGGAGGAAGATTGATTTCTTGGCTAAGCAAGAAACAAGATTGTAGCTCACAAAGTACACCTAAAGTAGAGTATGTAAGCAACAACAAATAATTTTAACCAAATCATGTGAATGAATTAGATGATAAAGGATATTGGGATAGATTTTTTAGAACTTTTTATCATGCATTGGGATAACACAAGTATAGTATGTCTAAGAATCCTATGATGCATTCTAAGACTAAGCATATATCTATTAATGTTTTGAAAGAGAAAGTTACAAAGAAAGAAATCAAATTGGAGTATGTAAGTACTAAGTGTATATTGAAGATATATTTATGAAGCCCTTGCCTAAAGATACATTTGAGTACTTGTGAGGTATGCTTGGGGTTATGCCCCTCTCTACTTCTAAGTAGATGATGCAAATATTGCATCAATCCAATAGTATTAAGCACTATTATTTGATTGGAATAAATTTTGATGCTTCTTGTATGGGGGAGTATCTAACATGAGTAGAGTCATCAAGGACTTTTCGTAGTTGATTTAGAATAGTGTCTTTGGAAACTCGAACTAGTTAAAGACTTGGAGAAGATGATTGACATAATGAAGCCTTTGTCATTAATGTCAATGGGGGAGAGATTGCATGAAAAATATCTCCTATGAATGGGGGAGAAGATCCTCTAATAGGAGAGAAAGTGTGTACATGAAATATATCTCCTATGTTATGTATGAATGGGGGGGAGATTACATAGAAGACTAAGAGTCATTCCTGAGACCCAAAGTGTGAATAGGAAGAAAAAGTAGTATTCTTGTGATTTTTATATTTGATTGATGAAGAGGATTTGAAAAGAAGAGAGCAAAAAAAAAAAAGAGTTTGTTTAGTTATTCTTGGAACTTAACTATTTTTCATTGATGTTACCATCAATGCCAAAGGGATATTAGCATGAATGTTGATGGTATTCCTTTGGGGGAGCATCTTAAGAATTGTTAGAACTCATGGGAGATTGTTATCATGATTAACATGTTGCATTCAAGACTATATTTGTCATTGATGTTGTTGGTGTTTGAAAATGTTGGAGGGTCTTCAATTATCCCAATGATAATATGACACATCTAGGGGTAGTTAACTCCAATTTTCAACATGCCATTTCAAACACCGAGCCAACTATAAGGCATGACCCTTCTTCTACTTCAGGCTTTGCTAAACCTAGGTAGGTAGACCTCATATTCAATTGATACTGTACTAGTGCAAAAACATATCCTTGAATCTATTAAGTAGATGAAAACCCCTATATCTCCTAATGACTTAAGAAAAGACACAAATCTACAATAGCTAAATGCAAATCTATGAATCTCAAAAGTTGAGTGAGGGCATTACATTTAGGTCCTTCAACATGAAAGGGAAAGATTGTTTGATTAATAATGTTGAATTCAACAAACCTTTAGATATATAGCAATAAGACTTTAATGATCCTCTCACTGACCAATGCCTAATTCATGAATCAAATGCATACATATGGATATCTGATACTTATTTATATATTTAGATATACGATCTATCTATTTACCTTGTAAATAAACATCTGTGCTCAATTCAAACCTCATTCTTACATGATATCCTTCTCAATAAACCTACAACCCTGTTGATTCACTGAAATATTTACATAACCCATTGAGTTACAAGAAACAATAAGACAACATACAGCCTTAAGGAACTGCAACTAAGATCTAGGCTCTTTGTTCAAAGATCATAAAACATTGAAGCTCAGTGTGATAGGAGACAAGATTCAAGATGAAACTCAACTTTTTATTCTTTGTATTAATTTCTTTGAAACAATACAACCATATGCATGAAATGAAAACAAGAGAACACCTAATAGATTTGAACTATCTATATTATCCTTCTTAAAGCTATTCATAAAAGAAAAATTGCTGAAAAAATATATGGTATCACAGTATGGGAACACATCAAAATTGGATCCAAAACCTAGTATCTCAGTAGTGACTGGTTTTTTTCCAAATATTGGAACCCCCCTAATGAGAAAGAATGAGAAAGATATAGGTTGAAGGAATTCTCAGATTGACTCTACAATTGACATCTGTCCCTTTAGAATTCTTCCTCAAGAAGTTGAAAATAATCTTTCCACCTTCTCTCCTTAACTGCTAGAATCAAATCTCTATCATTTGATTTCCAAAAGTAAGAAATATCTCAATGAAAGATAAATATCTGATAATGGAAACTAGATAAGTGCTAGGTTACCAATTTGGAGCCAAAACACAACAAAGCCTTAAAATAATCAGATACAATGACCACTGAATATGTTTTAAGGTATTTCTTTACTAAATTTTCTGACTAGTAACTCAAAACACTTGATGAAACACACAAATCAACCAAAGAGACAAAACCTCTTGTAGCATGAACTAGTGGTGTTCTCTGCAAAAACTAGCTCCATATTCAAAAAATTTGTCTTCTCATGATGTTGGAAATATATAACATCACTATATTTGCCTCTCAAAAACCCCTTGAAAGTTGATTTGAAAATGACTCCCCTGTTACAAAGCCTTGGTCTACAACTTAGGATTTTAAATTTTTCAAAATTAAAAAAAAAATATCTAATGTTGAAACTTTATATTAACATCCCTTTTTGAATTTAAAATCCTTGATTGCAGACTTTTTGAAATGAATTTAAAATCATATTTTAAAATCATTTTACTTTTCCCTCACATTCCTCCAAATTTGTCATCAACCTTCTATTGACCAAGTGCCACATGGTGCTTCATGATTGGCCCATCTGATTGCCAAATCACCTCTTAGAATGCCACATTAGCACTCAATCATCATTTCCTTGTCATTGTTAGTCGAGCCCATTGCCACGTGACACTTTCCTGCATACTCACATGTCATTGCACACAGGACCCACTGCCACGTGTCAGAATCCTGCATTCTCGCATTTGTTAATGGCCTTGCATCTTCATCTTGCAGTATTGCGTAGACCATTGATCTTGCCACATGTCACTTTTCCAATGCATCTCACCACATCACCATGCTTGTACTCTAGTTTAAAATTTATTTTTGGGTAACCTACCAGCTGTCCTCCACCCATGGGTGTGCTCAACCATGACCTTAAGTACTTTCCATAAAGCACTATGGCTTTAGACATTTAGCAATTGTGTGGTTTGTTATTTAAAGACTATACAAGCCTTTTGTGGCCCGAATGTGGGACTAACCATTTGAAAAATGCTTACTCCCTATAGTGGATTTTTTAGCACCATCTTTATTTCTCCCCCTCCAATCTCAAAAGAAGAAAATGATTTAATATAGAGACTGTGTTTTTCCTTACAATAATGGGCATCTTTTCTTACTAGCATGAATTCTCTTGGCTCTTTTTCCACAGCTCTATTTAATGCTTGGGAGTTTCCTTGATTACATGTGGTCTTTCTATATATGTTGATTATCTACTTCAATGGTGTTCAAATGGCTCCCCTACCTCACATGAGCCTCCTTATCTACTGCCTTCAAACTACTAATAACTATTCTCCCCATATTTTCGTAGGGTTGCTTCTTACAAGTGGAAATCTCCTTCAGCTCTTTCCGTGTTGGTCTATGGTTTCAATATGAATTGAAAATTCCTTCCTCTTTGGCATGGACTTCTTGCTAATGGCGGCTTTGATTTCTCTTTACCTGATCTTACCCCTACGGCTTCATGATGGGCGCCTCCACTGCTCATTGGAACTTTATGATTAGGCATGTGTCAAGTTCCCTTATAATAAAAGGCTTTATCCTTCACTACTTTGGTTCCTTTGAAGTTCCTTGTGCTTTTTCATTTGGCAATGGCTATCTTTATAAAGGTGTAGGTTGTATTTGCTTGCTTCTATGGATGAGAACTTGGCAAGTTTTTCTTTTAACATGGGTTGTTCCTTCTTCAATGTGAGTAGCTCCTACCTATTTTTCCTCTGCGTGAGGTTTTCTGTAAGATCTTTTAATTTGTCTTTTCAATGTATTCCCCTGCTCCTCATCTGGGGTATCATGCACATGAACTCATTTTATTTCTACTGGTAATGGCTTAGCTAGCCTTGTTCCTCATGCATCTTCATGTCTCTTGACTCTCACGCATCCCCTTTGAAAATGCTACTGGCTTCTTATTCTTAAAGTGGGATCTCTTGAATGCGAGTTTCCTACTTACTTTCTTAGCATGACTTCTCTTATACTAGTGTCTTGGAATGTT
The DNA here is from genome assembly GCA_028749045.1 of Cupressus sempervirens. Taxonomy (NCBI): domain Eukaryota; kingdom Viridiplantae; phylum Streptophyta; class Pinopsida; order Cupressales; family Cupressaceae; genus Cupressus; species Cupressus sempervirens. The sequence continues at coordinate 880,292,464 of CM053786.1, forward strand.
TAGTAGCTACGTGTAGTCTTTTCTATCTTGGAATCTTTTCTTCTTACTACCTATGATGTTTTTGGTGTAGACTATGGCCTTGAACGTCCCTTGTCACTTGCCTTCTATTTAGGATAGGCATCCTTTTCTAAATGCAGTAGTTTCTTCATTCTTGGGAATCTCTACTCTAACCTCCTCTACCAAATGCAAATGTACAAATGCAAATCCTTGTGAAACATGAGTGAATTTGTCACAAACAAGATGAAGATCCTTGATTGGAGCATGTTTAGAAAACTCATAGCGTAATGTTTCTTCACCAACATGTTCATCTAGCTTCATACCCATTTAGTGTAACATTCTATGATATGGCACATAATTAGGTTCATTGTCTTCATTTGTATCATTACCCTTTACTTTTCTTATCAACATCCTAGTCTGGATTTGTCATTCTTCATATGCTCTTGGTTATGCAGAAGAAAAGGAATTTTTGTTTGAATTTAGTTAGAGAAGAACAATATACAGGAAAATGCATCCAATAACTAACATTGACATCATCAATGTAGTACCATGAAGGTTGGGCATCAGTGAAAATGGTAACATATGTGTGTTGAGCATCAAAATCCTAAACCAAGGCAACAATCACCACTTGCAAAAATTGGGAATGAAATGACCTGTGCCATGAAAGGAAACATGACAACATGTTTCAAATCTCTTTTCCTCTGTCATTGTTGTGTGCTCTGAACTCACTAGATGCCTTCATTAGCTTCCCCTATAACCTCTTTTAAGGTCAAATTCTATCATTTTCATATTAAGTCTATGTGAGCTTTTTAATTGGTGCACCTTAGTCATCCTATTGATGTAATGAAATCGGTCAGGCCCCAAAGTGGGTCTGACTAAAAAATATTTCATTTCTAGACAACTAAACTGCAAAACTAATCCATTGACCATCTAACATTGATTAGAACTAATTTCAAACATTCAATGATCATTAAAACTCATTTCCACCCTTTTATGCAAATTATCAATTTTGTGCTAGGAGGTCCTTTAACTAGCCTTAAAAACTGATCTGAACACTTGATCGGGCTCTGCAATCTTATATACTGAATCTCTATTTTGCATTTCTTGCACCTTGTCAGACTTTGTCTCATGAAGAATTCAGGGTCAAAATATATTGACTGACAAAGTTGACTTCTCAGAACTGCCTACATAAAAACATGTCAGAAAGTAACAAATTGGGTTCAGATTTGGCTTTGAAAAATGGGCAAATGAGCACATGGGGAAATGAAAATTGGGGCATTGGTTCTCTGTCATGAGGACATTATGGATCTGCAATTTGGGCTCATGATGAATAATAGGATGCATTTGGTGAGTGGTCAAAGTGAGCTACTTCAATTTGTTGACTAGAAAGAATGACAAGAAATTGGTTTTTGCAAATTGAATTGACCTGGAAAAATGTCCAAATGGATTTTTCATGAATTGAAAACTGACACAGTTGGGGTAATTTTAGAGGAAAACATAATGGTACAATCCATTTGATCTAGGCAATCATGGATCTCAAGTTATGACATCACGAACAAGGGTACCAAACAATCTGCACTTGCTGACACCAGTAAAACTTTAGAAATTGCATTTGGAATTGCATTTGAAAACTAACCAACTTTGAGGGGTTCGAAACCTAGTCAAACAAACTTGAAATGACTCAAAATCTGAAACATAAGTTCTTGGATATGGACACTAGACACTCCCAAAGTGGTGAATCAAAAAACATTTTTGGGTGCAAGATGTTCAATCAAAAACATGGCCTCTTGTCGTTGTTTGACACTTAGGGCAAAAATGCAGATTTGAAACTAGCTCAAAATGGCTCAGAATCTCAATTTTTCTTCATGGAATTCTTATATAGTTTGAATGTATGGTGTTAGAAACATTAAACACCTTAGGGGCCTCAGAGGTATAGTCAGGTACAATCTTATTTATGGGCAGTTAGAGGGCTTGAAATCTCAAAATTTTCAATATGCGACTCAAAATGAGAATGCAATTTTGAGTGCCAACAGTGGCTCTATCTAGGCAAGCATGCCCCTTGCGAGCATGGAAAGATTTCAGATCTCTGGAAGAAGCAAACCACACACCTAAATAGAAAAAATTTCTTGAACAACTTTATTGAAAGCAAACAACAACTAACACTACTATGTACAAGCGATGGCCCTGGGCCATCAAAATTTTTTAGAACTCTTTACCTCTATCATACACTTGATTTTCATTTACATTTTCCTAAGCTAAACTAAAATTATCATTTCCATTTTTTTCACTCAGTACATCAACATTTACAATCAGCTCATTAGGCAAAACAAAACTACTATCATTTCTTCAACAGTGCATATAAAAATCAGACTACTTTCTTCATCTTGCTCACTATAAAAATATGAGTCAGCATGATCATAGAAACTGACAACAAACTGAAACTGATCACTACTAATTGAATCATGGATTCCTTCAACCAAAAACACAAAAGCTTGGTACTCTATTTCATTTAATGAGTTACATGAATCAATTTGTAACTCACCTTGTGCCTCTAGGTGTGAAGAGTATGTAGAATCTAATTTCTCCTTGTCTGCAAAATTAGTATTCCATAAACTAGACTGAACATATGCTACATCTTCTTCACATTCTAACAAATGATTAAACCCCAAATCATAAGAATTATCATGAAATTGCATGTTCACCATATGCTGATCCGTGTCAAATTTTCCCTCAAATAATTCACTAAGATAAACCATTTCGTTAATATTACTTTTCTCAACACATGAGCCATCTAAATTTATCTTAGCCTTATGAAAATAGAAAACCATGAACCAACAACAGACCTTATCCCTAACTCTTCATTCTCAACATAGAAGTCATCATGTGCATTGATATATGGATTGCCATCACATACACCTCCTAAACTTGATAGAGTGTATTATGGAACTATATCTTCTTCAGCATCAAATTTAGGGGAAATGACTTCAACATATGACAATGCAAAATGTGGATAACCACAAGCATCCTTAGATTGGTTAGCATACCTTTCAAAATAATGAGCCAACAAATCAAAAATTTTGTCAACACTTAACAAAACTTTATTACTAGTTTCTTCTCCTTGGCTGAGATCATTATCTAGATGGCTTGGCACATTTGTAACAGCAGATTTGTTAGTAACAGAGCATGAAAAATCAGAATTATGATCATCCCATAGATCTTCCTTTTCAGAAAATACCTCAACAATTGGCATTGTAACACATTAACTTTCATCACTAGAAGAAGGACTATTACTACCGTTACATATTTCTTCTTCTTGATAATCATCATCATAAAAATATGAATCAACATTATGCATACTATCAGACTACTGATTACTATTCTCTGATTCATAAAATTGAAACTCTTCATTTTCCATATCATCTTCAATAGATTCATTACATTTGTTAACATTAGACTCATTAACCTTCAAAGAAATTTCAACCTCTAAGATAAAATCTTGGATTTCACACATCTTATCTAATCTTATCTTTGTTGGCCAATCAACCAAATGTGGCATAAAAACTTCTAAGAGTACCACTGGCCATGAACACTCCTCCAGTCTAAAAAACTCATCAAGATTCATAACTACTGATTTGAACTTCATATAAATTTGAAATCCATTAAGACCCTTAATATCACCAATTGTACTTCTTAACATTAAGACAATCTTATCATGAATCTTTCTTTTGAATCTAGCAATATTTGCACAAACACTTTCAAACCTAGACTTAGAATCCATCTTATAAACTTTTAAAACTCCTACCTCTTTTTCTTAGTGCTAAAACCACTAAATGGAGGCAACCATTTTGTTCATTCAATTTTCATGAGAGACAAATATATGAAAATTGAAATACCTTTATGTGTTGTTGTCTGAAACTTCAGATCTGCTAATTGGCACAGGTGCAAGTATGAAACCCTTCACATCGTAGATAGAATATTTTGTAGAGTCACCACCTCCTTGAAGAGAAAAATAGAATCACAATAGTGATTCACCTTTTGAAATGAATTATATCAGTTGATAGAAACAATCACATAAACTGTTAATCAAGAAACTTTACTTCCTCTTTCCCAACAAACTAGATCTACCCACAAATACTGAAAGCTTCTAATATTAAAAACAAACCATGCACTGGTATAGAGACTTACTTTAGAGTTGCCATTCACACTTAGTGATAAAATATTTAAAAAAATTTTACCATTTATACATTCTAAACTAGACTTTCAATATAAAAAACTTGCAAATTACTAACACCTTAGAAAGGGGGTACACTTCATTTTTAGATTCTTGACTCTAACTTTTACAACAACAACTTGCAAAACTAAACTAATTGAAGACAAACTTATAATAGTCATAGAACATTATCTTCAATCTTACAACCCACTACCAAATAAATTTCTTCAAATACACTTCAAAACTTTATACAAAAAGTTAAAACTTATTCTTATGAAGTGTATGGAACTTTATCAAACTATTCTCCTTCCCTTAGTTCTAAAAATAACTTGATGGAGAATACATATGTATACCACTCTCTTTCATGACAAAAATAACATCATGAAAACTAAAATACCTCAAGATCTGAATGGCTAGAAGTTCTTTGTTCACTATTTACAACAGTAGACCCAAAATCTCACAAATTCTTTTCTGAACCTTTTGAACCAGCACATCACAAATCTTACCAAGCTTTCAAATGTTTCAGCCTCTTTAGATTTGTTCTTCTCCTACAGTAACCAATCACAATTCATGTATAATACTACATTGATCCAGAGATTGATTTCAAGTTGCCACTCACATTAAGTGAGAGATGAATTGAATTAGTCCTAAAGATACCATAAATTATTTTGAAGCAAAAGCAGATAGAAGAAATCTCTTCAAATTTATCTTGAATTTGAAATCTCCGCACAAATTTGAAACATAACTTCCTTGACTCTGAAATCATTGTAGGACTTTGAAAAAAACAACTATTTGGATTAACAGAAGATGAAAACCTTTTAACAATACCATTTATATCCAACCTCAAAGTCACTGTTGCAAATGGATAAAACTTGACTGGGGAAAATGAATCTTCAACAAAATAATGAAAAACACTTCATGACAGTGTTGTTTACACCAAATATTCTAGTACTTCTACCAATGAAATTCTTTAAAGACTCCCCAATAGAGTTGCCATTTTTTAGGTGTTTGAAAATGATGGAGGATTTTCAATTATCCCAATAAGAATATGACACATCTAGGGGCAGCTAACTCCCATTTTCAACATGCCACTTCAAACATTGGGCCAACTATAAGGCATGACCCTTCTTCTACTTTAGGCTCTATTAAACCTAGGTGGGTAGAGCTCAGATTCAATTGATATCGTACCAATGCAAAAACATATCCCTGAATCTATTAAGTAGATGAAAACCCCTATATCTCCTAATGGCTTAAGAAAAGACACAAATCTATAATAGCTAAATGCAAATCTATGAATCTTAGAAGCTGAGTGAGGGCATTACATTTAGGTCCTTCAAAATGAAAGGGAAAGATCATTTGATTAATAATGTTGAATTTAACAAACCTTCAGATATGTAGCAGTAAGACTTTAATGATCCTGTAGCTGACCAATGCCTAATCCATTAGGAAAATCAATGAATCAAATACATATATATGGATATCTAATACTTATTTATATATTTAGATATATGATTTATCTATTTACCTTGTAAATAAACATCTATGCTCAATTCAAACCTCATTCTTACATGATATCCTTCTCAATAAACCTGCAACTCTATTGATTCACTAAAGCATTTACATAACCCATTGAGTTACAAGAAACAATAAGACAACATACAACCTTAAGGGACTACAACTATGATCTAGGTCTTTGTTCAAAGATCATAAAATATTGTATCTCACTGAGATAGGAGACAAGATTCAAGATGAAACTCAACCAATTGTTCTTTGTATTAATTTCTTTGAAACAATACAACCATATGCATGAAATGAAAACAAGAGAACACCTAATAGATCTAAACTATTTGTATTATCCTTCTTAAATATGTTCATACAAGAGAAATTGCTGAAAAAATATATGGTATCACAGTATGGGAACACATCAAAATTGGATCCAAAAACCTGGTCTCTCAGTAGTGACTAGTTTTTCTCCAAAGATTGAAACCCCCCTAATGAGAAAGAATGAGAAAGATATAGGTTGAAGGAATTCTCATATTGAATCTACAATCAACATGTGTCCCTTCAGAATTCTCCCTCAAGAAGTCAAAAATAATCTTTCCACCTTCTCTCCTTAACTGCCAGAATCAAATCTCCATCATTTGGTTTCCAAAAGTAAGAAATATCTCTATGAAAGACAAATATCTGATAATGAAAACCAGATATGTGCTAGGTTATTAATTTGGAGCCAAAACACAACAAAGCCTTAAAATAATTTGATACAAGGACCACTTTATATGTTTTGAGGTATTTCTTTACTAAATTTTTTGACTCGCAACTCAAAACATCGGATGAAACACACAAATCAACCAAAGAGACAAAACCTCTTGTAGCATGAACTGGTGGTGTTCTATGCAAAAACTAGCTCCATATTCAAAATATTCATCTTCTCACAATTTTGACGATATATAACATCACTATATTTTGCCTCTCAAAAACCCCTTAAAAATTGATTTGAAAATGATTCCCCTATTACAAAGCCTTGGTCTGCAACTTAGGATTTTAAATTTTTCAAAAATTAAAAAAATCCTCTAATGTTGAAACTTTATATTAACATCCCTTTTTGAATTTAAAATCCTTGAGGTGTAGACTTTTTGAAATAAATTTAAAATCATATTTTAAAATCATTTTACTTTTCCCTCACATTCCTCCAAATTTGTGGTCAACCCTCTATTGATCAAGCACCATGTGGTGCTTGATGATTGGCACATCTGATCACCACATCACTGCCTAGAATGCCACATTAGTGCTCAATCATCATAGCCTTGTCACTGCCAATCAAGCCCACTATGATGTGGCACTTGCTCGCATACTCACATTATTTAACTATCATGCATCTTATTGTTGTGGGTGTGCACCATTCGTTTGATGTTCCATGCGTTGACATCTTAAGTGTTTGGTCTTGGATCACATTCTAAACTACCATGTCATCACATGTGGGACCCACTACCACATGTCAAAATCTTGCATTCCTACATTTGTTAATGGCCTTGCATCTTCATCTTGAGGTATTGCATAGACCATCAATCTTTCCACTTTTCACTTTTCCAATGCATCTCACCACATCACCATACTTGTACTCTGGTTTAAAATTTATTGTTGGGTAACCCGCCAACTGTCCTCCACCCATGGACACACTCAACCATGAGCTTACGTACTTTTCATAAAGTGTTATGGCTTTAGACATTTAGCAATTGTGTGGTTTGTTATTCAAAGACTATACGAGCTATTTGTGGCTCGAATGTGGGACTAATCATTTGAAAAATTCTGAATCCATCTAGTGGATTTTTTGGCACCACCTTTATTTCTCCCCCTCGAATCTCAAAAGAAGCAATTGATTTAACATAGAGACTGCATTTTTGCTTGCAATAATGGGCATCTTTTCTTACTAGCATGAATTCTCTCGGCTCTCCTGCCACAACTCTATTTAATGCTCGAGAGTTTCCTTGATTACGTGTGGTCTTTCTGCAGATGTTGACTACCTACTTCAATGGTGTTCAAATGGTTCCCCTACCTCACCTAAGCCTCCTTATCTGTCACCTTCAAACTACTAATAACTCTACCCATATTTGCACAAGGTCGCTTCTTACAAGCATAAATCTCCTTCAACTCTTTTTGTGTGGGTCTATGGTTTCAATATGAATTGCAAATTCCTTGTTCTTTGGCGTGGACTTCTTGCTGATGGTGGCTTTGATTTCTTTTTACCTAATCTTTCCCCTATGACTTCATGATGGGTGCTTCCCCTGCTCACTGGCACTTTATGATTAGGCGTGTGTGGATTTCCCTTCTAATAAAAGGCTTTATCCTTCACTACTTTGGTTCCTTTGAAGTCCCTTGCACCTTTTCATTTGGCATTGGCTATCTTTATAAAGGTGTGGGCTTTACTTTCTTTCTTGCATGGATGAGAGCTTGGCTAGTTTTTCTTTTAACACAGGTTGTTCCTTCTTCAACGTGAGTAGCTCCTACCTATTTTTTCTCTGCGTGAGGTTTTCTGTAAGATCTTTTAATCTACCTTTTCAATGTATTCCCCTACTCCTAATGTGGGGTATCATGCACATGAACTCCTTTGATTTTTTTTGGTAATGGCTTTGTCGGCCTTGTTTCTCACACATCTTCATGTCTCTTGACTCTCATGCCTCCCCTTTGAAAATGATTCTAGCTTCTTATTCTTAAAATGGGGTCTCTTGTACGTGAGTTTCCTGCTTACTTTCTTAGTGCGGATTCTCTTATACTAGTGGCTTGGAATATTTAGCAACTACATGGAGTCTTTTCTAGCTTGGAATCTTTTCTTCTTACTACCTATGATGCTTTTGGTGTAGACAATGGCCTTGAACGTCCCCTGTCGCCTACCTTCTATTTATCATAGGCATCCTTTTGTAAATGTAGTAGTTTCTTCATTCTTGGGAATCTCTACTTTGGCCTCCTCTACCGAATGGAAATTTACAAATGCAAATCCTCATGAAACATGAGTGAATTTGTCACAAATAAGACAAAAATCCTTGATTGGAGCATGTTTAGAAAACTCATAGCGTAATGTTTCTTCACCAACATGTTCATGTAGCTTCATACCCATTTAGTGTAATGTTCTATGATATGGCACATAATTAGGTTCATTGTCCTCATTTATATCAATGCCCTCTACTTTTCTTATCAACATCCTAGTCTGGATTTGTCATTCTTCATATGCTCTTGGTTATGTAGAAGAAAAGGAATTTCTTTTTGAATTTAGTTAGAGAAGAATGATGTATAGGAAAATGCATCCAATAACTAACATTAACATCATCAGTGTAGTGCCATGAAGGTTGGGCATCAGTAAAAATGGTAACATAGGTGTGTTGAGCATCAAAAGCCCAAACCAAGGCAATAATCACCACTTGCCATGAAAGGAAACATGAAAACATGTTTCAAATCTCTTTTCTTCTGTCATTGTTGTGTGCTCTAAACTCGCCAGATGCCTTCATCAGCTTCTTCCCCTATAACCTCTTTTAAGATCAAATTCTATCATTTTCATATTAAGTCTATGTGAGCTTTTTGAGGCTATAATTGGTGCACCTTAGTCATCCTATTGATGTAATTAAATCAATCAAGCCCCAAAGTGGGTCTGACTAAAAATAAATTTCATTTCTAGACAACTGAACTACAAAACTAATGCATTGACCATCTAACATTGATTAGAACTAATTTTGAACATTCAGTGATCATTAAAACTCATTTCCACCCTTTTATACAAATTATCAATTTTGTGCCAGGAGGTCCTTTAACTGGCCTTAAAAACTGATCCAAACACCTGACCGGGCTCTGCAATCTAGTACACTAAATCTCTGTTCCACATTCTTGCACCCTGTTAGATTTCATTTAATGAAAAATTTTGGGTCAAAAGATATTGACCAAAAAATTTGACTTCTCAGAACTGTCTGCATAAAAACATGTCAAAGAGTAACAAACTGGGTTCGGATTTGGCTTTAAAAATTGGGCAAATTAGCACATGGGAAAATGAAAATTGGGGCATTGGTTCTCTATCATGAGGACATTATGGATCTACAATTTTGAATGATGATGTATAATAGGACACATTTGGCAAGTGGTCAAAGTGAGCTACTTGGATTTGTTGACTGGAAAGAATGATAAGAAATTGATTTTTGCAAATGGAATTGACCTAGAAAAATTTGCAAATGGATTTGTCATGAATTTCAAATTGACACACTTGGAGTACTTTCAGAGGACAACATAGTGGTACAATCCATTTGATCTAGGCAATCACAGATCTCAAGTTATGACATCATCAACGGGGGTACCAAACAATCTGCATTTACTGACACAAGTAAAACTTTAGAAATTGTGTTTGGAATTACATTTGAAAATTGATCATAGTGATTCATCATAAGCTATAACTTGAAACATAACAAGTACCTACCATCTACAATGCAACACAAAAGGAATTTCAACATTTTGGTCAACTAGGTCAAAAATATTAATCGTCATACAGGGCTTCCCAGAATTCAAAAATAATTGCAAAAGCATGAAAACAACAATTGACCAACTTTGAGGGGTTTGAAACCTAGTAAAATAGACTCAAAACAACTCAAAATCTGAAATATAAGTTCTTAGATATGGACACTAAAGATTCCCAAAGTGGTGAATCACAAAACATTTCTAGGTGCAAGATATTCAATCATAAACATGGCCTCTTATCGTTGTTTGACACTTGGGTCAAAAATGTAGATTTGAAACTAGCTCAAAACGTGGAATCTCAATTTTTCTTCATGGAACACTTAGACAGGCTGAATGTAGGGTGTTAGAAACATTAAACACCTTAGGGGATTCAAAGGTATAGCCAGGTACAATCTCATTTATGGGCAATTAGAGGGCTTGAAATCTCAAAATTTTCAATATGCGACTCAAAATGAGAACACAATTTTGAGTGCCAATAGATGTCAACATAGCATTATTTATGTGAAGACTTGTAGAGTAGCAAAAAGAGGATGAGGTCATAACAAGTGAAGCACAATTAAGGACATCTTTTTTACTATGTTTTTATGAAGTGGTTAAGTGTGCATATAAAGAGTCGAAGACATGCAAAAGATATATTTAATTTATAGAGAATAGTATACAGACAGAGTACCTATGAAGCAATTTCTAATGTTTGGATTGTATCTCCTTATAGAGATAGACTCTTGATATGAAAAATTAGATAGTGAAAGTAGACACCCTAATGAGGATGTTAGGAAGTATGCAAGGTCTAAGCTTAGATATGTGAGAAATTTTAAAGACCGTGAGCTAAAAGTGGTATGTAATTGTAAAATAATTAATTATCTTAAAGAGGTCCTATTATAAATATTTGGGAAAGCCTCAAGGCCAAATCAAGGAATTTGTTTGAGGATATGGTATAAAGGAAGGATATTTTCATTGTTTAGAAGAATGTGTGAAGTGTGATTGTATGAATAAGAGCAAGCAATTTGGTAAATACAAGTAAGAGATAAAAAGGATTATTGGATTCAAAGTTTGTTATCTAGTATCAAGATTAGAAGGGGAAGTCCAATCGACAATACATAGGATGTACAAGTTAATTTTATTCTATTATTCTTCAAGTGATAATATGGAGATCAGTTGGACAATCTTACCCCTAAAGTTGTTTGAATAGTGTATCCATCTACCTTCTACAACTTCAAACACATTTGGCACAGATTGTAATAGGTGTTTAAAGTCTCCTAACATGGACTGATATGTACTGGATGTATTTCATTAACTCCTGATAGGGTCCATCCTCTAACTAGGAACATTTATATTAGTATATAATTTTGTGGGTACCATTCCCACCAGGGTTTTCCCTAGTTAACATATCTAATGTTATTATGTATGATTATCTTGTTATATTTTTTTATTATATTTTTCTCGTGCTTAAAGGTTAATAAGGTTGATAAATTTTTTAATAGTTGGATAATTGATTCACCCCCCTCCCCTCCTAGTTATCTTGGTGCACTTTACTTTCTAGAAATTTCAAGAGAAAATACACAAGAGATATAGAATTCATATTCTAGAAAATTATATGGATACTATATGTTTTCTAGTAGATACATACACTTGTAAGATTCAAATAGTTGAACCTAGAGCATCATGGATTCTATCTATGAGTTATAAAACCTATGAAAATGAAAATTTTCAAATAATTGATAATTGTTGAGTTTTCCTAAGGATAAGGAATCCAAAAGGTTCAAAACCTATGAGTAGGCATACAAGAGAATCACATTGTAACTTAAGAACCCTATGATTTAGAGAGAAAAGACAACTCAAACAAATTCTAGAAGCTAAGAAAGTAGCAAGAGAAGGAAGTAGTTCAACTAGAAGAGAGAAACCTAAAGTGATCCCTATAATAATATAGACATGACCCTAAATCCATTGTTTTCTCCTTGGAGAACCAAAATAGTTTATAATTTATGGACTATGGAGAATTTGAGGATCTTCAATGGATTAGAATTATACTCCACAAGATCTATGGCCAAATTTTTTGGCTAGGAGACAAACCAAAAAGTATAACTAAAGAGCTAATCCACTTAGTATCCTAGAGTAGTATCTATTGCTAGTAAAATGGATAAGAAAGAGGTAGAAGAAAACACTAGAATAAAATGAGAGAGGAGAGATATGAACCTATTTGATATAAGAAAAAATAATGTTAGGATCATAGCCAAGATTCTAGGTCACAATATGTACTATATAACAAGGCATAAATTTATTTTAGAAGGTTTAATTTAGACAACTTACAAGATGGTGATATAGAGAGAAGTTTTTATGTATGTGAGATTCTGAGAAAATAATTATTTGACAACTTGAAGAGAATAAAACATGAAAAGAGTCAACATTTTTGGTTTGGATCACTTATACTACACAAATTTTTTCACATTGTTCATAAGCTTCCAAACATGTACTTGCTGAAAACAATTGGTTAATTGTGTATTGTCTTTGATGTTACACAAAATGTCATATCTTTTCTGGTTAGTGTATGCTAATCTTACTTAGGTGATGAAGATAGTATCCTATGTCTATCCATCATTCTAGAGTTTTCCAAGTTTAGAAGACAGTGTCTACCAAGTTCACTCAGTCGACAAAGAGAAGTTTGTAGAAGACTGAGTGTTCACCGAGCTCACTCAAATAGTGAAGAAAAAGTTTGATGAAACTAGTGTTAATTGATATCACACAATTACCAAAGGAGCTTTTTGAAATGTAGTGTTAACTAAGTTCACATGGTTAAAATAGGAAAATTAATTCTAAGTTAGTGTCTGCCAAGCAGGGTTGGCAAACGAAGGATTTTCTTGATTTGGCATATTGAGCTCAGTGGATTTGTTTGTTGGTTCTAGCTAACTGAGGAGATGAATATTAATTATTCTAAATTGTATCCAAGATGAATTGATAATGTGTATGATATAAATATAAGGTTAATTTGAGGATTGAATGTGTACAAGAAAATAGAAGAATTGAAGATGCTTAGAGGAAGTGAATTAGAAGGATAAGAAGAATATCCTTGTGGAGCTACAAACATACATTTTATCAAAAAGGATCAAGCATAAAGATAGAATTGAGATCTATAATTAGCAACTTAGTTGCATTAGAAATCAATTTATCTCATTGTTACTCTCTAGCCATTGTAGCAGTGATCTAAATCTCTTAACAGAGTTGGATTAACAACTATTTGTAAATCCTCTAACAAGGCCACTCCTAATAGGGTGATTAAATCCTCTAATAGGGTCACATCTAATAGTGTGTTTTGTAACCTTCAATGGGGTTGGCTCCTAATATGGCTCAATTCATAAGACTAAAAATCAATAACTAGTTGTAATTGGTAGGTTTTTCCCAAATTGGGTTTCCACATTAAACCTTGGTGTCACATGTGTTCATGCTATTTATTTTATGTGTATGCAACTAAGTTAAGTAAGGTTAATCATAGATTATCTCTTAAATATTTTTATGTTAAGAATTATTTACCTGTGTAAACTAAGTGCTTATGTGTTTACTGAGCATTATTATTTTTAGTGAAGATTGTGTTCTATGCTGACATCAAAGGGATGTGGGATTTATTTTAGTTGTAGCTAATTCACCCCTCCTCAGTTACTCCTCTTATATTTCCAAAAATTGGTATAAAATCTTCTTCATGCTTGCAAAGAAATTTTTAAGGACCTAAGCTAAAGATCAGGATGCCTTACAGAAGGGAGATCCCCAAGTTGAACAAATATAACTTCAAGACATGGCAAGAAGTCATGAGCATGAACTTGGAAACTATTGGAGGTTTAGGGCTAAATTACCTAGACAACAAATTTATGACACCTATTGGAGCTATGACTATTGAATAAATTGTAGAAAAGAAGAGTCATAACATTATGATGATTGATAATTCTTCATCTCTAAACAATGACAAATTCAATGAAGTCAAAGACCATGGAACTACTCATGTGATGTGGATCAAGCTAAAATCCATTTATGGAGGAGATGATAATGTAAGAAGAGATAAATATAAAAGTCTCAGAGGACAATTTGATCAAATAAAGATGATAGAAGATTAGAACATTACAATGTAGAGTGATAGAATCAAAACCAGTGTTAGAGTAATCAAAGATTCAAGAGGAAAGATTAAAGATGAGACAATGGTAAGTAATTTTCTCAGAGCCTTTCTTCATATATATGCAATTAGAGTATCAAAAATTCAAGAAATGAGATGCAATCCAAAGAATGATACAACATTGGATGTAGTAGTTGGAAGATTGACAACATTTGAGCTAGATAACTATGATAATTATGTTCCTATTTCTAGCAATCTTGAGTCTACATTCGAAGCAAAAAGTCAAAAGATAAACAACCTAAAAATGAAGAGGAAGATAGTTGTGATAGTGATCTTGAAACTATTGAGGCATTAATTGCAAGAAGGTATCCCAAAGGAAAAGGAAAGTACAAAGGTAAAATTCCTTTGATCTATTTCTCTTGTGAAGAAGTTGGACACATTGCTACAAGATGTCCAAACAAAGAAGACAAAGATGAAAAAAAGTGCAATAAGTAAAAAGGAAAGGATTTAAAGAACTGTAAGGACTATAAGGACAAAGGTAAGAAATATTTTTTTATGGCTAATGATTTAGATAGTAGTGAAGATGATGAGATGGTCTATATTGCTATAAAAGATGAATCTAATGATGAAGGAGATAAAATGACACTTAGCTCTCATGTTAGCAAAGATGATACATGGATTATTGATAGTGGCTTCTCATGTCATATGATTTGTGAAAAAATAATGTTTGAACATATCAAAGGTGGAAGTGTGAGATTTGGAAACAATGAACCATGTTGCATAAAGGGAAAAGGTTGTATCTCACTAACTAATGAACTTAGATGTGATAATGCTTATTGGGTTGAAGGACTAAAGAATAATATACTAAGTGTGGCACAATTCAATAACATTAGATTCAAGGTAGAATTCATGAATGAGAAGACCAAGCTGCTAGATGGAAAACAAAATCTAGTTGGGTCTAGTAACCAAACAAAAGGTAACTTATTCTACCTAGATCTTAGTGAAAGTTCATCTTTCATTTCTCAAGTAGAAGAAAGTTGGTTATGTCATAAAATTTTATGTCACATGAACTTTGATAATCTGATCAAGATAAGTAAAAACAAAAGAGTGAGAGGTATTCCTAGTTTGAAGAAATCTAATATGGGCCTGTGCAAAAATTGTCAAATTGGTAAGATGGGCAAGACAAGTTTCAAAAGAAAGAACTATCATTGTGAAGAAGTGTTGAAGCTAGTTCTTTAAGACTTATGTGGACCTATTGGAATTGAGATTTATAGTGGAGATAGGCATTTTATTCTTTTTGTTGATTATTATTCTACAATTATGACTATAATGTATCTAAAAGATAAGTTTGAAATATTTCAAAAGTTTAAATGGTACCTAGCAAGAGTGGAGAAGGAAACTAGAAAGAAGCCCAAATGTTTCAGATCAGAAAGAGGTGGTGAATTCATTTCCAATGAATTCAACAAATTTTAAATTGAAAGAGGAATTTAAAGAGAAGTATCAACCCTTAGTACACAACAATGGAATGCTATAGTTGAAAGAAGGAACAAATCCATCATGGATTGTAGAACTTTGATGGTACAAAAGAATGTTGCAATCAAATACAGGAAGGAAACAATTAGTACTATATTGCATACCTTGAATAGAGTATAGCTAAAGAAAGACCCAAATCAAACTTTGTATGAACTATGGTATGGTTATAAACCTAATGTAAGTTACTTGAAAGAATTTGGTAGAAAATGTTATATCTTGAAGGAATCTAGGAAAGGAAAATTTGATGTCAAAGGTGATGAACGCATGTTCCTAGGATATTCCTATGAAAGTAAAGTATATAAATGCTTGAATTTATCAACTCATAAGATCATAGAAACTAGACATGTGAGAATTGATGAGTTTGCAGAAAAGAGTGAAAAAGAGAGTAGTAAAGACCCTGAGGATTATAGAGAATTTATCTACTATGAACTTAATACATTGCAAAATTCAATTGCGAGTCAACAAACTTCACTTCTCGAGCCCCCAAAATCTCTAGAGGCTACTGAGTTACAACAGTGCAACTCAAGTCATAGTTTGAAGGACCCGAGCCATAGTTAGAAGCTATAGAGCTATTGCCAGAGAAAACTGAGTCTAATGGACTCAAGTCATAGGTAGTGGTACTTGAGCTTGATGTAAAAGTGTTAGAAATAATAGTCCACCAAGACAACTGAAGGGGGGTGAATCAATTATCTAATTAAAAAATTTATCAGCCTTAATTAAATTTAACCATTGAATCAAAGTAACAACCATAAAAAGAACACATACACAATTACCCCAGATATGTTAACTAGGGAAACCCTTGACTAGAAGGAAAACCCTAGTGGGAATGATGCCCACAAAGATATATTGAGATATATATATATATATATATATATATATATATATATATATACCTTGTTAGAAGATGGACCCTATTAGGAGTCTATTAGCATGTTCAATACATAAGAATCCCTATTAGGAGTTGTAGAAGGTAGAAGGACCCACTTTCCAAACAGCTTCTAGGGCAAGACCATTGAACTTCACTGTCCAATTGATCTCTCAATTATTCCTTGTAGAATACTTGTTTTATATTGTACTTTAACCACTTTCCTCTATCCTATCAATTGGACCAATCATTGTTAAACCTTGTAGACTAGGTCACAAAGCTTGGATCCAAATATCAAACTTCAAATCTCAAAATAAAACCTCAGCAACTAAGTTCTCTCCACCTTTGCTCTGGTCTACTTATCCATGCATATAAACTTTTTTCTCATCTCTTCCACTCTTCATTCTTCTTTCAATGATTCATACATTCATACATAATAAAGGAAAATTTTCTTCCTTTATATTGAATCTATAAAACAATTCCCTAAGTTGGCTATTATACCTTCTCAATTAATTATTATAGGACCTCATTAAGAAAAAGTTATACTTAGTGATAACAATAATCCATTTCCTTGTAGCTTGAATAAATTTCTATACATGTATTAATATGACAATTGAGCTTGACCACACCATCTACAACATGGCTTCTACATGCCTTTAACTTTGCTTCTCAAAATAACAACTCTACTAAGAGATATAACAAGTTTACCAGAACATGCTTCTATCTACTCTATCTCAAAAGAGTCTTCACCAAAACCTACATAACTTCTTCTAGACTCAATATCTTATGTTTTTGGGGATACCTTTATATACTAGACACTTAGCAGTATCTTCCTTTAACCTCACTTAGTGAAAATACTCAATGATCTATCTATACCAACTTGATCTTTACCATTATTCTTTTGTCAGATACCATAGAAAACTACTATGTTGACATGAATGACAAACATAGGCATTAATGTAACATATCATCATGATAATAATCTAATCCAATTTCTACAATACCCCCCCCCCCATAGAAGTATGATCAGCATTCATGCTTCCAAGAATCTCCACTTCGGCATTGATGGCAACATTAATGAAAAATATCTAGTTCCAAAAATACCAACTGTAAAAGACTATTATCCTTTATTTTCAATCCTCTTCATCAATCATTATCCCCCATTAGTATACCTCAATGTGATTTATATCAAAATATTTTCATGTTTTAATCTCTCCCCCATTGACATCAATGTCAAAAGTTTAAGCAACCATCTATCTCTACAACAATTGTCTCTAACTTGCTCAAGTGTCTAAAGACACTGTTCAAAATGACAACTATCAAGAGTCCTAGAAGACTCTATCCATCATAGATACTCCCCCATATAGAAAGCATTAGCATTTAGTCTATACAAACTATAGTTCTCTTCACTAGACCGATGCCCTCTTGCATCATCTACTTTGATGTAGCTAGAGGAATATCACCTAGCATACCTCACAAATACTCAAAAGTCTCTTTGGGAAGAGGCTTGCTAAAAATATCTAGAATATCCTCTTTGGTGCTTACATACTCCTATCTGATTTCCTTTTCTACAATTTTCTCTCTCAACATGTGGTATTTGATATAAACGATCTTAGTCTTAGAATGAAACACTAAATTCTTAGACATATTCACTATGCTTGTGTTATCATAATGTATGAAAATATGATCACTAAATTCTATTCTTATTCTTCAACATCTTCATCCAAACAACTTGATTACAATTGTTTGCTACTACAACATATTCTACCTTTGTTGTACTTTTTGAGATCTAGTCTTGCTTCTTGCTTAACAAAGAAACCAATCTTCCTCCAAGAAAGAAAGCTCCACTACTAGTGCTCTTTCTATCATGCATACTGCCTACCCAATTAGTATCAGTATAAGCATATAAACTAAAATCATTAGATCTATCATACCACAATCTAAACTTTAGTGTTTTTTTTAGATATCTAAATATCTTTTTAACTATTGCGTAATGTGCTTCTCTATGATCAGATTGAAATCTTGTAACAATTCCAACTACATTTTCTATATCTAGCCTTTGTGTGAGTTGGATATTGCAATCCTCCAATCATAGATTTGCACTTCTTCTTCTCAATAATAGGTGTCTCATCTTTTGTAGATAACTTGTGTCTAGTTATCATAGGTGTTCTAACTAGTTTACATGTTTCCAAACTAAACCTTTTCAATAGATCTCTCAAATACTTAGTCTAAGAAATAAAGATTCCTTCTTTATCTTTCACAATCCATAATCCTAGGAAGTATTTCATCTCTCCTATCATACTCATTTCAAATTCCTTCTTCATTTCTTTTGCAAACTTTTCACTATCATCATCATTTCCTCCAAATATGATATCATCAATAAATATTACAATAATCATCAATCCATCATCTAGTTATTTCTTGTATAGATTACTGTCTACCATACCTTTGCTAAATTCCTTACATTCCAAGTTCTATGTACTTATTTTAAGCCATGCAATGCTTTCTTCAATCTACATACCATGTCCTTTTCATTTGTTAAAGGAAAACCTTTAGGTTATTCTATGTATACCTCTTCTTCAAGTTCTCTATTCAGAAATGTTGACTTGGCATCCATCTAATACACTTTAAATTCACTACTTCAATTCTTGTCATAGGAGCATAGGTTTCATCATAATATTTTCCTTCTTACTATCAGTAATCATTACATACCATTCTTTCTTTGTTCCTTACAACTTCAACTTGTTCATTCATCTTGTTCTTGAATATGCATGTTGTTCCTAACAAATTCTTATCTTTTTCTCTAAGGACCTATTCCCATATCTCATTCTTCACTATCTAATCCAATTCTTCTTTCATAGCTTGCTTCCAATTGTCATCTTTACATGCATCATCTACA
This sequence comes from Cupressus sempervirens, assembly GCA_028749045.1. Classification (NCBI taxonomy): domain Eukaryota; kingdom Viridiplantae; phylum Streptophyta; class Pinopsida; order Cupressales; family Cupressaceae; genus Cupressus; species Cupressus sempervirens. The sequence goes on from CM053786.1 coordinate 880,312,055, forward strand.
TTCTTTGGTTCTACTCGAGATATCAGAAATAGTTCCTCACTAATTCTACTTCTTATCATCACACCTTTATCTCTACTACCAATAATCTACTCTGATGGATGATTCTTTGTCATATTCTTACCAAAATAAGGAGTTTTTATCTCAAATCTTAGCTCTGTTCTAGGTTCTAAACTTTATTCTTGCCATAGCTCTCTTCATTTTGCAAATCATTATTAGTCTCAAAGAATATTTCATCATTCTATCTATCAATTCTAGAATTATCCTCTTCTTCATCATCAACAATAATAGTTACCAAAGTTATCTATAAATATACTTCTTTTTTCAATTCATTCTTATTATCATAGTCATTCAAGAATCTTTCCATAGTTTCTTTAAATTCTTCATCTTCATTAGAAAGTGAACTCTTTCTAATTTTTCTTATTCTCTTAGGGCATATCAATGAAAAATGACAAACTCATTACATGTCCAACAAGAAAAAATTTACATAGCTTCTTTCTCTCTTTTCATAAGTAGATCAATACCTTCCTTGATCTTCATGAGTTCTTCAGATCTCGATCTATATTTACTTATCTATACACAATTTTAATCTCTCACCAAGAAGCTCCATCTTTTGAGTGTCAAAATTTCCTCCATCAGATTCAAGAATATCCTTTTTTAAATAACTCATCATTGATCTCCCAAAGCTATTAAGCTCTATCTTCAAGGACCTAATGCTATAATACCAAGTGTTAGAAACAATAGTCCACCAAGATAACTAAGGGAGCCAAATCATTTATGAAATTAAAACATTTACTAATCTTAATTAATCTTAACCATCTGATCAAAGTAAACAACAACCATAAGAAGATGCACATACACAATTGCACTAGATTTGTTAACTAGGGAAACCCTTGATCCAAGGGGGAAAACCTTGGTGGGAACGATGCCCACAAAGATATATTGATATATATTCCTTATTAGAGGATGGATCCTGTTAAGAGTCTATAAATACATTTAGTATAAAAGAGTCCTTGTTATGAGACTTTCAATCCCTATTATGAGATTCCAAACCTATTAGGAGTTGTGCCAACCTTATTAGGAGTTGTAGATGGAAGAAGTACCCATTGTCCAAATAGCTTCTTGGGAAAGACCAATAAAATTCACTATCTAACTAATCTCTTAACTATTCCTCATAGAATACTTGTTCATATTAATCTTTAACCTCTTCCTCTATCCTATCAACTGGACCAATTACTGTAAGACCTTATAGACTAGGTCACAAAACTTAGATCAAAATATCAAACCTCAGATCTCAAAATAAAACCTTGGCAACAAAGTTCCCTCTAACTTTTCTCTGCTTTTCTTATCCTCACATATTAGCTTGTTTCTCTTCTATTCTACTCTTTGTGCTTCTTCCAATCATTCATACATTCATAAATAACAAAGGAAAATGTTCTTCCTCTATACCAAATGCATAAAACAATTCCTTGAGTCAACTATTACACCTTCTCAATTAATTATTATAGGACCTCATGAAGAACATGTTATATGTAGTGATAACATTAATTTGTCACCTTGTAACTTGAATAACTTTCTACATGTGTAATAATATGATAGGCAAACTTGACCACATCATCTCCAACATGTCTTGTACATGCCTTTAACCTTTCCTCTTAGAATAACAACTCAGCTAAGAGATATAACAAGTTTACCAAAACATGCTTCTATAAACTCTATCTTAGAATAGTCTTCACCAAAACTTGCATAACTTCTTCCAAACTTTGTATCTTATACTTCTAAGGTTACCTACATATACTTGACAGTTAGTAGTATCTCCCATTTAACCTCTCTTAGTGAAAATTCTCAACAATTTATCTATACCAACTTGATCTCTACTATTGTTCATCTATTAGATACCACAAAAAATTGTTATGTTGACATTAATGACAAATATAGTCATGACTGTAACATATCATCATGATAATGATCTAATCATGTTCTTACAATACTCCCCCATAGAATTATCATCAGCTAGTGGAACAAGTTATAAATCCAAAGTACCTATGTTAGCAAGATATGTCAAAAGACACCATGCACTTGATTAGATCATTGGAGACAAGTCAGATGGAACAATGACAAGAAAACAATTGAAGTTTACTTACTAAATTTGAACCTAGATCAATTAAAGATGCTTTGGATAACAAAAGTTGGATTGAAGTAATGAATGAAGAGATAGAATAGATAGAGAGGAATAAGATGTAGACTCCTTTTCCTAAACCAAAGGATAAGAATGTAATTGTCACAAAGTGGGTTTTCAAAAATAAATCAAGGTTACTATGCAAAAGCTATTCTCAAGAAGGTATTGATTATGGTGAAAATTTTTCTCCAGTTGCAAGATTACAAGGTGTTAGAACTCTACTTTCTTATGCTACACATTAAAGATTTAAATTTTATCAAATGGATGTGAAATCTACATTCTTGAATGGAATTCTTGAAGAGGAAGTTTACATAGAACAACCAGAAGGTTTTGTAGATCCTAAAAAAAGGGATATGGTTTGGAAACTACACAAGGCATTGTATGGACTCAAGAGAGTTCCCAAATCTTGGTATGAAAGACTTCATAACTACTTGATAAAGATTGGTTTCCAAAGAAGAAATGATAACAACAACCTGTAAGTCAAAAAAGGAATAGACAAGAAGATTGTATGAGAAGAAATCTTTGTGGATGACATATTGTTCACAAGAAATGATGGCTTGTGAAAAGAATTTTTAGAAGAGATAAGTAAATAAATTGAGATGTCCATATTCGAAGAGATAACATTCTTTGTTTGATTAAAATTCTAGTAGAAGAAAGATGGTATCTATATTAATCAATCCAGATATATCAAGGAGATACTAAAGAAGTTTGGAATGCAAGACTAGTTGGAACACCTATGTCTAGTGGACATAAGATTTTCAAGAATAATGATTCCAAAGTGGAAGATCAAACCACATATAGATCAATGATTATAAAATTTCAATATGTAGTGCATACGAGGCCTGATATTGCATTAATAGTTGGTATAGTGGCAAGATTCTCAGAAAATCCTAAAGAAAACCACATGATAGAAATCAAGAGAATCATGAGGTATCTAAATGATACTAAAATTTATGGTATATGGTATAAGAAAGCAGGTAATCTAGATTTGAAAGCCTTCAAAGATGTTGATTGGGTAGGAAGTGTTGATGATAGGAAGAGCACCAATAGTGGAGCATTTTTCTTGGTAAAAGACTAGTGTCTTGGATAAGCAAGAAGCATAATTGTATTTCTCAATCTACAATAGAGGCAAAGTATGTGGTAGTAGTAGTTAATTGCTCCAATGTTGTTTCATTCAAAAAATTGTTAGAAGGTATGAAGATAAAGATCAAGGATCCAGTGGTTATCTTCTATGATAATACTAGTGAAATTAATATATCAAAGAATCTTGTGATACATACCAATACCAAGCACATTGCAATAAAATATCATTTTTTGAGAGAATTGGTGCAAAATAAAGAAGTAAGATTAGAATATGTGAATACTAAAGAACAAATTGTAGACATATTCACTAAGCCATTAGCTAAAGATGCATTTTTGTATCTAAGAGGTAAGTTAGGGGTCATTCCCTTATCTACAATTCGCTAAAATGAAGTTTAGTGATGCATCAACCAAAGCATGTTGAAGATTAGTCAGTTGATTCAATATTGAAAAGGGAAGATTGCATATGAATTAGTACATGAGGTACACTAACATTCGCTAAATATTGTCTTTAGCATGAAATGTCAAAGGAGATTTTTTTTTCATATTCATAGAAAACTTATAAAATGATATTTCTATGATAAGAGCGAATGAACTCGATTTGATATCAATAAGGTAGAAATTTCTATTAGAAGAAGATGTTGAAGATAGAGTTTGTTGACAGAGTTAGAAATTGAAGATAGATGGAGTTCACACTGATAGAGGGAGTTCACATGGATAAAAATAAGAATGAAACTAAGGATATTTTCCTTACTTTATTTTTACTCTAAAATTTCATTGTATTATGACATGTTTTGTTGCCATTAATGCCAAAGAGGGAAATTTTTGAAAATAATTGGTTAATTGTGTATTATCTTTGATGTTAGATATCTTTTCTAGCTGGTGTATGTCAAGATCACTAGGGTGATGAAGAAAAATTCCTATGTCTCCCAAGCATTCCAAAGTTTTTCAAGTTTAGAAGACAATGTCTACTAAGTTCACTTAGTTGAAAAAGAGAAGTTCATAGAAGACTGAGTGTTAACTGAGCTCACTCAATTAATGAAGGGAAATTTGGATGGAACTAGTCTTAACCAAACTCACTTAGTTACCAAAGTAACTTTGTGAAAGTGTTGTCTTAACTGAGTTCACATGGTTAATGCAAAAAAATTATTTCTAAATTAGTGTCTACCGAGGAGGGTCAACTAATAAAGGATTTTCTTGATTTGGCATATTGAGCTCAATGGATTTGTTTGTAGGTTCTACATGAATAAGGAGATGAATATTAATTATTCTAAGTTGTAATCAAGCTGATTTGACAATTTTTATGATATAAATATAAGGTCAAGTTGAGGATTTAATCTATGCAAGAGAATAGAAGAATTCAAAATTCTTAAAGGATAAGAATTATATCCTTGTGGAGTTGCAAAGATACATTCAATCAAAAAGGATTAGGCATACAAGCCATAATTGACATCTTTAATAAAAAATATAGTTGGATAAGAAATTAGGTCATCTCATTGTTACTTTCTAACTATTTTAGCAATGAACTAAATCTCTTAATAGAGTTGACTTAATAACTATTTGTAAATCCTCTAACAAGGCAAAATTTCTAGATTTAAGTATCTAAAGACCTCTAACAAGGCCACTCCTGATAGGGTGATTAAATCCTCTAATAGGGTCACACCTAAATGTGTGTTTTGTAACCTTTAATAGGGTTGGCTCCTAATAGGGCTTATTTCAGAAGAGTGAAAATTGGTAACTAGTTGCAACTGGTCATTTTTCCCAAGTTGGGTTTCCACATTAAATCTTGGCAGCACATGTGTTCATGTTATTTATTTTATGTGTATGCAACTAAGTTAAGGAAGGTTAATCATAAATAATATCTTAAATATTTTCATGTTAGGAATTTTCCAAGTTATAACATTTACTAGTGTAAACTAAGTGCCTGTGTGTTTATTGAACATCTATAATTTCAATGAAGTTTATGTTTTTTATTGACATTGAAGGGGTCTAAGATTTATTTTAGTGTCAACTGATTCACCCCTCCTCTCTCAATTACTCCTCTGATTGGACTAATGAGAAATGTTCTATGGACCTAATCACTAGATATTATAACATGCAATATAAAAGTGACATTACTACAAGTGTGCTTTGAATGTTCAAGGGATTCCAAAAGGAGATGAAGCAAAGGTATAGAATACATAGCTTTTTTCTTGACAAAAATGAAAATATAATATGTTTCATGGTAGAAACTTATATAACTTACATGGAAGTATAATAAAAGTATAATAATCTAGAGAGATATGCATTCATTCCATGGGTTATGAAGTTGATAAGGAGGTACTTGAGAAATCTGTGGATCTGATGCTTCCATCACCTAGGGACAAAGAATGTGGAAGATGGGGTACTTATAAAGAAAACTCAAGACAAGTAAGAGAACAACTCTATAAGGGTACAAGGAAGTGGAAATTGGAGAAGATAGTTGAGAGAATCACTATATAGGAAGGAATAATAAAGGAAGAACAAGTTGAGATTAAGAGATCTATAAAAGTTCCCTCTAAGACAAGCTAGAAGGTACAAGAAATGAGCCCACAAAAGATACTATTATAGAGGCAAGAAATGTACAAAATATTCATAATTTTGAGGTCATAGCAGTTGAGGTTATTCCTAAGCTTCATAGTGCACCTAGGAATTTATAATAGTTGATGTTATGCAGGAATTTATTGTGCTCAAAGTGTGCACATGTGCACATGCCCACTTCACCCCTACTCCAGGGATGTGCACATGTGCATGTGCACACCTTTAGAGGTGTGCACCTACAAAGGTGTGTACATGAATTCCCTCTGGGGCATATATAACACCCACCCCCTCTCCTCTTTCCCTCACTTCTCTCTCCACTTTTAAGAATGTCGCACCTCTACACTTAGAGGCTCTCTATAGTTGTGTTATTTATACCCTCTTCACACACACCTCCAAGGTATAAACATGCATCTCTTGGAGGTGCACACCTTTGTAAGGAATGAAAAGCTAAAATAGAAAAGGTTAAGTCCCCTCCAATCAAGGAAAGATGTGCATTTGTATAGTTGTGCACATACACACCCTGCACACCTCAAGAAGGTGTACATGTCTACTAGTGAAAAATCACACACTAAGCCATTTCTAAGAAAAGAGTGTTAGAAATTTTTTTAACTCCCCTTGGGATTCATGACAAGGGCTTAACCACTTCTTATGTACTATAAGGTGAGTGGTTATATAAAGCATTCATGGATTAGTCTTTTGGTGCAATCACAACCCCATTCTAATAAGTGGTATCAGATCTTGGTTATAGGTTTAAATCCTTAGATCCTCAAGTAACACTGAGGGGGAGATTATAAGAAACTTGTTTAGTACTTCTTGTGAGAAGGGTTTAATCACCTCCAGTGTACTATAAGTTGAGTGGTTGTATCAAGCATTAATAAATCAATCTTTTAGTGCAACAACAACACCATTCTAACAAAGAGATGCCACTAGTGCACTATGATAACCTACGAAGGTGCGCTAGGTCTGCTAGTATGTAAAATAAGCTATGGGGGGATTTTTTCATAGTTTTTGCCAGTTTAACTATTTTGACCCAAATTTTCATCAGTCTAGGTCCTGACTGACTCTCATTTTTCTCTCCCAACTATAGCAGACTAATGTTTGCAATTTTTGTGCAAATAAACTAACATCATCATCATCTTTCATAGCTGAGAAAATTTATCCGAAACCTATTGCATTCAAATATGAGGGAGCATCCAAGAAGTCTAGATTCTAGGATGGGCACATAGAGATCTAAGATATAGAGCTCAATCATATTGACTAGAATGCCTTTCTAAAAAAATGTAAGAAACTAAAGGAGAGGTTAGTAATGATATCCACATTAATCTAGAGTGATTTGGTGAATGCCACTTCACACCCCACATTAGTACAATCTTCTAAAATGATCATGACATTGGCATATCATTATGTGATAGAAGAGAAGGTCATGAAGAGTGTCATAAGAGAGATGGTCCTAGAATTTTGACAAGGCAATATAGAGAAAGTGTGCTACCTTCTAAGGGTAGACCAATACCTCCAAATTTATTATGATGAAGTGGATAAGTTCTATAAAGAAAATGAGAAATAGGAAAAAGAATTGGTGCAAACCTAATTCTCGATTAATAGGACTCCTTTAGGCCAAAGAGTAATAAAAGTAGACATGACCCAAGAATATATTAAAGATGACATCCGGTACTCAATTTTCCTCCTCAATAGAGCAATGGGCTTGCCTTTAGTGGGTCACCTACAAATGTGGATGGTTCACTTCATTGAGACCATTAGGACTACAAATATGCCTATTGATTGGGCAACCATCCTAAGTGACAACTTGGATGAGAAATTAGTCACAGTCAAGAAAAACCCTCACTTCTACATGACATCATACATGGTGTACCTACTAGTAGACATAATTGCTAACTACCTAGGACTATATAGGAAGGGGAGTATGCAAGATGCAAATACTTGGCCCTATGTGGTATACCCACAATTGGTAAAGAAGAATTTCCCACTACAAAGTGTGGAATACATGGCAATCAATGATGGATTCATTTTTTCCATCATTAGGTTTATTGAAGGAGGTTATGCTAAAAGAATGTCAGTAGAGGCAACAATAAGAACAACTAAAGTAGGAGCCTACTACATTTAGTTCAAGACATTTATATATCTCTAGGTAGCTAGTACTCTTTTGTGCCCCAAAAAGCTCACAAGGTACCCTTTAGATCAACTGATACTATTGGAGATAACCCACTAGCTCAATTATGCAAATGACAAAATGAGGAAACAATATAAGAAGATTTGAGTCTTGTCAATCACCATTGGGACATTTGAGGTAAAGTAAAATAGGATAATTCTACCTTAGATTCAAAATGGGATGAATATCCCATGGAGGACTAGTAGGCTCCCCACCCCTATTTTGTCAACATAGGGATGGTTCAAAATTTGTGGGAAAATAGTTCATCCATGAGGTAGCCCTAGAATATCATTAAATAAATGTAGAGGATGAATATGATGTCCACATTGGGGAATATTGTCAGATGAGTCTACATTTGATAGAAAATGTGATTAAAATTAAGATTCTCCTAAAGGTCTTAGACAAGGATATCACATATGTAATGAATCCTATTATATAATAGGGAAAAAATCTATGATAGGAAAATTTTGAATGTAGAAGTAGGGCATGAGGAAAATGATGACATAGATAATTGGGCCAAACATGTGGTAGAACTAGAGAGGGAATAGATTTGGAAGCCATTTTAGATGGATCTAGTACCCTAGGCCATACCTTTACAAGCTACAAACAGGCCATAGAAAGATAAAGGTGCTAAGGTCACCATACCAACCCATACTTCTAAATCCATAGTGAGTCCAGAAGTGGTACATCAACATGAGTAGGAGGTTGAGTAGTTATAGATGGGCAATGGAAAAGGAAAGAGGAAAAGAGTAGCCTCTAGGGAAAAGAAATGAATAGTATAAGCCCAGTAAGCTGAGCCAAAATAGGAACAGGAAAACCTAAGCCAGTGCCAAATGACTGACATGAACCAAAGTAACCTCAACTAGATAAACAAGAGGAAGTTCAAGAGGAAAAAGGGGTCCCACCCACAATAAATTTAGAGGAAGAAAACTCCCCTTTAGTACCAAAGAGAGAAAGAAAGGAAACAAGTGTGGTCATTGTCAAAAGGAGGATACTAAAGAAGAAAATTATTCCCTCCCCACAAGTTCCAAAGACCATCCCTGAAGTAGAGGATGAGGAAGAAGGGGAACAAATATAATCTATACCCTTAATTTGAGAGCTCACTTGGCCAAACTAGTAGAGGAAGAGAGAAGGAGAATATCTACTCATACACCTCCATCTACTCCAAGGGAGCCTATCTAGGTAGAGACTTCAGAGAATGAAAAATAGAAGTGGATGACTGAGATGGAGGATGAGGGAATAGATGTTTTCAACCTCTCACACTTTGATTTTATGCTAGTGGGCACTGAGATGGTGGGTGAGAAGATTTGAGATACTCCCATGAATGAACCATTAGGATAGGATTTTAACCAATTGACTCCTTTGCCTCAACAATATTTTGACATCACATCCCCACTACCATAGGATATGACCACCATATTAGACAAAGGGTTAGTAGCTCCACCTCCTCTAGCAATACAAGAAAAAATAGAGAGTTAGAACATTGAGGAGGGAGAATACCAATAGCTTCATGTTGTTAAAGTATCTAAAGAGGGGAAAATAGAAGAAACCTAACAAACTCCCCTAGATATAGAGGCCAAATCCTTAGCCCAAAAAATAACAAAAACTCCTTCCAAAGATGTTCCTTGACATAATAAGACTCAAAAAAGGAGTAATAAGGTAAATAAGAATTATTAAAACTAAATTATTCAACTAAATACATGTCACCTCATGGGACTCAAAATTGCATTCCCATTTTGAGTACCATTCTAAGCTTTTGAGTAATTTTGAGCTCATATAAGTGCCTTTTTATGCTAGTGTATCAGTGGTCCTTTTGAGGCCTATACGATTTTTTGTGTTTCTAATACCTTATATTCAATATATGCATGCATCATGTGATGATAAAGTGTCATTTTGAATCATTCTATGAAGTTTTGTTTTGAGAAAGTGTCAAAAAATGACAAGAAGCCTAGTTTGCATTTCAATATCTTGCACCCAGTAATGTTTCATGACTTTCCACTTTGGAAGTATTTAGTATACATATCAAAGAACTTATGTTTCAATTTTTGAGTCATTCCAACATGTTCTGACTAGGTTTTGAATCCCTCAAATTTGGTTGTTTAGTGTTGTCATGTTGACGTAAATTGTTTAGAATTCTAGGAGGCCCTATTTGACCAATTATAACTTTGACCTAGTTGACCATAATGAAAAATTTCCTTTTATATTAGATTCTAGGGGTCAAAATTTTATTTTATTTTATATTTAAGCCTATGATGAATCCATTTGTCTATTTTTCAAATGCAATTCTAAATGCAATTTGTAAAGTTTTACTAGTGTCATAAAATCTAGATTGATCAGTAGCCTTGTTCGAGATTATACTCTAATAATTCTTTAAATATGTCATTTTTCAATTCTTGTTGAATCTGTCTACACACTTTCCCAGGTCCATTTTGTTTCCAAAAATCAATGTCCTACGAGTGTTCCTAGTTCTATAAATCTAAGTACCCCACTTTGAATGTTCACCAAATGCACCCAATTATTCTTCATGATCCCAAATTAGAAATTCATGGTTAGTTTCAATTTTTGTACCCTTGAGTGTTAGTTTTACCTATTTTCAAAGCCAAAATCGAATGCATTTTATGGTTTTCTGACAGGTTTTCTTTCAAGCAGTTTTACGAAGGCAATTTTGATAGTCAATATCTTTTGACCTAGGTTTCTTCATGAGATGAGATTTTACAGAGTAAGATAACATGGAAAAAATAATCAATATGTTAGATCTTAAGGCTTGGTTATTGGTTTTGGTTAGTTTTAAGGCTAGACAGAGGACCCCATAGCACAAAATTAGTAGTTTGTGGAGAGGTTAAAAAGGAGTTTTAAAGGTTGAATCAATGATGAAAATTGATTTCACTCAATGTTGGGAGTTCATTGGATCAATTTGACATATCAGGTGTTTTTATTTGAATTTTTTTAGCCAAACCCACATTTAGGCCCAACTTACTATGTCAAATTGATAGGGAATCACAAGATTTTAACTATCTTTTAAGAAGTTAAGGGATAAAAAAGGTCATAAGTTATTTTATATGAATAGTGTGCAATGGAAGAAGAGAACTAGATTAATGATAAGGATCACACTAAGAACCTCAACACTAAATGGATATGGGCATTGTGTTTTGTTCCAAAATGAGGGTAGTTGTTCTTAGGCATGTTGATGATCACCAAAAGATGTATGTGATGATGAAGTATCCAATAGGTGGTGGTAGAGGAAGTTCATTTAGCATCAACATGTTGACCATAACTACCCTGACATGGTTTCCTAAAATCATTTTCTTGTGGAAGCATGTACATGACAAAATGGGATTGTGTTCGTTTTAATTGAAAAAATGATCTATGCATAGCTGTAGATAGCCTCTTGGATGCCATTGTTTGATGCATAATTTTCAACAAATCCATGGCAAAGTTTTAATGAAAAATGCTAAAATTTTGAGTTCCTGACCTTTATCCAAGCCCATTAGGATAAAGATATAAGTGGATTATATGAAAGTAATGCATATTGAATTGTTTTGATATGACCATTAAAGTCTTGTAGACTCCTCAACCTATAGGCTTGTGCATGTAAAGGAAAGAATTGTTTTTCTTTGTTTATTTTTCTTCCTTTCATAAAATGCCACATTGTACCATCTATGAGCCAACTGAAACCATGGAAGACACATGTGTCTAACCCTTGTTGGGATAGAATTATAAAAAGAAAAAAGTGAAAATAAATGAATCTCGTACTTTGCTTGTGGCTGAGACAAGAGGAGCATGAGAAATCTAGAAGATTTGAGGATTAGGGTTTGGATTTAGAAAGTTTCTTTTCAAATGTACCCATGACAACATCTCAGCACAAAAAATTGGAATAGGGTGTCAAAGAAAAGGAAGCTATTATTTCCAAAAACAATAAGAGGGAAAGTGTAAATAAAGAAATGCCATCAGCAAGATACATCAATGAAGTTGGAGAATATTCTAAAAGTAATGAACTGGGTAGAGTAGAGAGCTTGATCACATCTATGAAAGGAAAACATGATGAGTTAGATAAAGCACCATTACTAAAGTTGGATGCTCTCGAGAAAGAAATACAAAATTTGAAAGAGCTCGTGAGTTCCCAATTTGTGGGAAAGAGTGAGAAGAGGATTGAGGAGAAGAAATTGAAGTTACAAAGTTGGCACAGATTGGAATCAACACTAGGGAAATATGTTGTGTCAATGGAAAGCATACAAGCATTTCAAAGGTTCAATCTAAGGCATTACATTAACCTAGAGTTGTCCCCATGGATGCTTAGGCATTAAAAGGATACCATAAATGTCAAAAGAGCTGGTAGTTGATTTTGTAAAAAGGATTCATGGGGCCCAATTATAAATCTAGAAGAATACCCTTATGGAATTCTTTTCATCATATGCACAAAGTGACCCCCCAATAAATTTCTAATCTTTCAATCTATAGTGAAACACAATTAGAGTGAAGGGAGCATGTAGTAGTATTATAAGAATTTAAAATGTTTTTTTGGAGTGATTGATATACACACCATGTACATGTCTTGAATATTTTCCTTTTCCCATGTTGATGAACTAAATGGGAGGCATCCTTCTTGACCCACTACTACTCGCAGAAGATAGGGCAACATTTTTAGAGCCTATGCCTAGCATCTATCATCTTGTTGGAAGCATGAATACTGATGGTATTCCTATGGGGGAGTATTGTAGAAACATCATTAGATCATTATCATGATGATATGTTACATTCATGACTATGTTTATCATTGATGTCAATGTAGCAGTTTTCTACGATATCTAATAGAAGAACAATGGAAAGATCAAGTTGGTACAAATAGATAATTAAGTAATTTCATTAAGTGAGATTAAAGGGAGATACTAGTAAGTGTTTGGTATATGTAGCCAACCTCAGAAGCACAAGATATTATGTTTGGAAGAAGTTATGCAAGTTTTAGTGGAGACTATCTGAGATAGAGTTTACAAATGCATGTTCTAGTAAACTTGTTATATCTCTTAGCAGATTTGTTATTATGTAAAGCCAAAATTAAAGATGCAAAGAAGACATTATTGAGATGACATATCTAAGCTTGCTCATCATAATATTGCATGTACAAAATTTTATTCAAGTTACAAGGTGGAAGATTAATGTTATCACTAAGTGTAACATGTTCTTAATGAGGTCCTATAATAATTAATTGACAAGGTGTAATATCCAACTCAGGGAATTGTTTTATGGATTCAATATAAAGGAAGGGTATTTTCCTTTATCATGATGTAATGTGTATGGATGAATGTGAATGATTATAAGTAGCATAAATAGAAGAATGCAAAGATGAGTAGAGCAATGAAAATGTAAAAGGAAATTTAATTGCCAAAGTTTTATTGTGTGATCCAAAGTTTGATACTTGGATCTGAGGTATGTGACCTAATCTACAAGGTGTGACAGTGATTGGTCTAGATGACAGGACAAAGGAAAGAAGTTAAAGTGCAGTACATATAATTATTCTATGAGGAATAGTTGAAAGATTAGTTGGACAATGAGTTTGATGATCTTGCCCCAAAAGCTATTTGGACAATGCATCCTTTTGTCTTCTATAACTCTTAACAGGGTTGGAATCTTTTAACAAGGATTCAAAGTCTCGTAATAGGGAATCATATGTAATAAATGTTGTAATAGACTCCTAATAGGGTCCATCCTCTAACAAGGAATATTTATATTAGTACATCATCTTATGGGCATCATTCCCATAGGGGTTTTCCCTCTGATTAAGGGTTTCCCTAGTTAACATGGGTAGAAGCAAGGAGTTGGGTTTCAATTCCACAGAAGTTCACATATTGAGATTGCACTCTTTTAGAAATGGGTACCCATTTTAAGCTTGGGCACATGATCCAAAATTTAAAAAATGAGAACCTATTTTTTATTTTCAAAAAATAGGTACCCATTTTTGAATATATATAAAAGTTTCTATTTTTTAGAAATGGGTACCTATTTTTGAAAAGTAAAAAATGGGTACCCATTTCTAAAAATTTATAATAAAAAAATTGGGGGGATTTTATATGTCGATTTGCCTTTTTCAAAATAGCTACCCATTTCTTACAACATTGGGTGGGATTTTTTTCTCCTACCTTAGATTTTGGTTCAGGATAGGCTTGGTGAGACCAAGCTTATGCCTTGACCTATTAAGATTTGGATAAGGCATTGAACTGACAAATTCATGCCTTGTCATAATTTTTAGAGGGTCTTACCGATTAATTTTTTTTATGAAACAAGAACCTATTAGAGCTCTCACTATCTTGATTTCAGAAATATAAATTTTATAGTGTTATAATTTTATTTACTTTTTTTGCATTATTTTTTAATGAAAGGTGGTACCTAAATGTAAAATAGTGAAGTTCGCTAAAACTTTAATAACTTTTTTTAAAATAATTTTTCTCAAATTAATTTATATGTCATTAATCTACATACAATTCTTTGAGGTTAAAAATATTAATTTTTGAAAAAAGTGAAATTTTGATCACTTATGGTGTCTGTACACGAGAGACTTTAAAATTTACCTTTATATCCAATTAATAATTAATAATAAAAAATTATTCAATAAAATATTAAGGAAAAATATTTTCCTCAATATTAAGTATATTAGGTACCTCCCTTTAAAAGGATTTATGAAAATTCATTTATTTGAGTCAAATTATGGTGTATGTACATGAGTGTGGTATGGTCCTGAAACTGGCATTTTGAAAAAGTGGTTTTTAAAGATCCATACCAAAAAAAAATCTATTATATGGGTACACAAATAAATTACATATTTAAAAACTAGATTCTAAACACACAAAAAAATTATTTCTAAAGTTTTTCTATATTCAATATCTACATGCCTCAAATTTTGACATCAATTGACAAGAAATTTCAAAAATAAGAAAAACACTTCAACTTTATGCTCAAAAGTGAGACCCAACTTCTTACACTTACCCACATATCTGGTGTAATTATGTATGTGCATCTTTGTATGGTTTCTATTTACTTTGGTTGAATGGTTAAGATTATTTAATGTGGATAAATGTTTTAATTATTGGATAACTGATTCACACCCCCCCAAGTTATCTTGGTGGACTATTATTTCTAACACATCCACCATAGCTTTGATTCTTGCTAGGCTATAGTCAAATCTACAATGTGTCTAGTCAACATTTTTGGATGATGATGTGGGTTGAGAAAAAGCCACCAAAGAATCAACACACAAAAAGCATCAAAATTGGAACCCCTATTTCCAATTGTGATGAAGTTTTTATGTAGATGTCAGATTTGCAAAAGGGGGATTATTTTGAGTGATATTGCTAGGTTCATTGTGTGTATGAGAAATATGTCTCAAGATCATGCTTAGCACTTGTTGAAAAAGACAAAAGACTGTTCGGCACCTGAAGATCATGCTTAGCACTTGTTGAATTTCCTGACTTGGCACATGATGTGCCTTGACATACACAGTGTACTTGGCTTCAATGTGAAAGGTGGTTAAGTGTGTTGACACTCAAGTGTCAAAACCATTTTTAGATTAACACAACTCATAATTAAATAATCACCTTGTTGGAGGATTTCAATATAGCCCATTAGGACTACTTTGTTAAGAGATTTGACTAATTTACCTACTAGAATGATTCAACAATGATCCTGCAGTTAGCACTTGATTTCTTGATAACAAATCACCTCTAAGCTAATATATTCTCGATCCTTCTTGATTAGATGCCTTTTTGATGTATGCTCTTCTCTTCCTCTATTCTCCTTTAACTAATTCTACAATGCAATCTCAAATCATAACTCCGTAGTCACCATGAATGCTCTATTTTTGCATGCAAACTTCTCTCTTTGTTCCTTCATTCACATTTATGCACTCTTGAGATTTTAGGGTTTTTCCTCCTTAAGAAGAATAGGTGACTTAGGGTTAGGTATGAATTGATGACTATGATTCATCCATTTTGCCACTTAAAACTTTCCTTTTTTTGATTGGTTGCATGTAATGCATTTGGAATACAACTTAAGATTCATCCTTATCTCCATAATACCTTAATTCAATCTTTAAGTTGACTCAAAAATGGTTTAAATAGTTTTTTATGCCATTAAAAACAACTATAACAAAATTGTATCACTTGGCATCTAACGTCTTTAATGCTTGACATATATTGTCTTCTATACTATGACTTGATATCTGTATCACTTTGCATAAACTGCTTACTCAACTTCTAAATCACTCGGCATACACTTTCTGCTTGGCATTTGAGTGACTCGGTACATGAGTGGCTTAGTACTCACTATGGGCTCTACATTCTCTATTATATACATGTTGTGGTTGACATGTACTACTTGTTCAACATGAACTAAGTAAATGGCATAAGTGTGTACACACTCATTTGTCAAAACTAATTTGAGATCAACAATCTCCCCCTTAGACATGAGTGTCAAAAACACTTGGATTGATATCTTTATCCTTACGAGCATAATATATCTCTTATTCAACTAATTATAAAACTTCAAAATTTTAAAATTTTGTAACAACTTATATACCTCAAAATTTGATAACTCGCCCTAAGTTGACAGGTCTATTTTGCATTCAAAATTATGTACTACTGAGTAAATGTGTCTCAATTGATACTCTTTGACTTAAATATATTTTTACTTTCTCCCCCTTAGCTTATTATGTCTTTTTCTATGTTCCTTTTCTTATTCTCCCTCATTCTTCTCTATCTCCTTTTTATCACTCTTCCAAAATCTATATCTCCCCCTTTTTGAAACTAATGTCAATGGGCTATACACTAATAGTTTTTCTTTCTAAGAAATATTTATGGACCTCTAGTATAAAATTGAGAGCTACATACCAATTTTCACATGCTACATCCAAAGACTTGATTTGGATGGCCAGCTCGACACCAAGGTGAACTAGGTTGTCTAATGCAAAAAGATTGGAATCTTTCTTCATAAGAGTTTCAGCATAACCTAATTCCTTGTGAAAAATATCCATATGTGGAGTCAATGTTGTTTGGATGCTAATTATTTTTTCCCTTATATTGGCTTCATCTATTGATAATTTAACTAACTGACTCTGGGTTTGTAGCAAAGTGTTGAACTCATTTTCACCTTTAGATGGATTCATAGGCAATTTTTCACTTGATGCATTCATTTGGCTCTCCAAGCTCAAAATGTGACTTCTTGTCTCTTACATGAAGAGTGTTGGATTGCAGAGTTTAGTGTATAATAAGAAAATGTTCTCAAGTACCTTCTTCACACTTCCTACTTTTGTTGCCAATGCAACTTGTGTGAGTGCTATGTCACTTGATATCTTCTCATTTAATTTATTCTGAAATTTCTTTTCTGACCATTCTAATAGTTTAGCATATGTGTCAAGGTTTGCATCACTAACCTTTTCCACCATATTTTTTAGTTATTTAATTCATGGCTTGGTTTGATCTAGAGTAGGTAGACTTCATGTATCTAAAAATATGTCATTGATGTCCAACAATGCATCCTTCTACTTGTGCTCCCTTTTGAGCAATTCCTAATTCTTCTTTATAGCTAGGGATTCTTGAAAAATACCCATCTACTCTATGGTCATTGTGTCATAATCATAGTTGGGTAACACAATATCTTCATCAAGGCTTAAATCTCCATATTATATCACTTCTTTAGCCTTTGATGAGCTTGGACTCGACATTCAAATCTACAATGGTGTTGCATTTGTGCTTAGCTTCCCAAGAGTATGACTTGAAGGTGTGCTAGATTCTGGTAAAGTTACTAGCGCTTAAATGGCTACTTGCTCCTTCACCTTTGGTGTTAACTCAGTCTCTTCAAGATTTTCCTTACTTTCCACAATCCCTTGTAATGCACCTTGTACTTTTTTTGGAGGTGTAGATAAGATTATCTAACCTACTTGACTCTATTCTTCAATTGTAGCTTGGGTTTCCACTGTACTCTTCTCAACTATATTAACCTTTTTAGTTGTTCCAACCTTTTCTAATGTAGCTTTGGGTACTTTATCTAAAGGTTGTACATGAGTGACTTGAGGGGTTATAGTAGATGTTTATTGTGTATTCACCTCATCCCTTGTTGTTTTAGTCACTTGTTTCTACAATTCATCTCCACTGACCAATATAGGATTATCACATAGTTTTTCCTATAGCATAGATTGATCAAGTATCTTTTTTATATCTTCCTCTATAAGGAGATTGATGTTCTAGGCTATGAGATCATAAACATCCTTTACTATTACTATTTTAGTATTTTCACTTGTTGCATGTTGAGGGTTGACATCAGGCAATTGTATATTTGGTACACTATTTTCTTCTTGTTGCTCTACCTCAACTATTACCTTGTCATCTACTTTCTTTTTTGTCCCTCCCTCAATAGTGTCTTCATTGTTATCATCCTCTTCATCATCATTAACCTCAATTGGTTCTTTTTCTCTTTCCTTTACTATTGCAAGTCCATATGTTATCTTCTACACTTTTGTAGACTTCTTCACAACATCTTCAATATTGTTTTGTAAAATGTTGATGGCTCTATATTTTGGAACAAATCTAATTGCATATTTCTTCATACCCTTAGAAAATTTTTCCTTACTAAGTTTAGGCATGACTTGTGCAAGTGATGTTTCCCTTATCTATCTTTTCAAGTTCAAATAATAATGCCATTTCTATTCAACTCTCTCATATAAGCTTTTTGGCATAGAGTTAGCAATTTCTAGTGGGGATTTCTTAAAGTTTTCCATTATGGAGTATATAGCTTCTTCCACTTGATTATTTTCTACTTTACCAAGGCTATCAAAACCAACATGAGAAAATCCTAACAAATCTGCACTACTCTTGATGTTCTCACATAGATTTTCTAGATCTAATAATGGGTTGTGACTCACCACCTTGAATTGGCTATTATCATCTGATTTTGTTTTCTCCTCATTAGATTTAGCTTGTGCAATGTATTTCCTCCTTGACTTTTTCTAAGCTCCTCCTTCCTCCTCTACTAGTTTGGCTTTCTCCTTGGCCTATTGAGCAATGACATGTACACTAGCCCTTGTATTAGGTGTTGTAGGTTTGGGTTGGCTTGGTTTAATAGTTTTCTTAGCCCTTGTCATAGGTTGTGCCTTGGCCTTTCTCTTCTTTTTATCAGTGGGAGTAGGTTCTTCCTTGGCTTCTTGATGCAGAGGGAAGTATGATGAGCCCTTTGAACAACCCAAAATGAGTAAATTTGTAATAACGTGCCAAGTGACCCTTCTAGGTCCTAATGGTCAAATCCCACAAATGGTCAACTCTAGGAGGTTTTAAGGCTTCAATAGGATTTTTTTGGCCAATATAACATGGTCCAACCAATACCTTTCAGTTTCAATACATTTTAAGCAAAAATGCACAATGCACCCCAATGTTGTCAATGCAACTTTTCAATTCTGTGACAGCAGGAAGAAAAATGTGGACTTAACTTTTGATTTTCTCAAAAGACTCTTTGAAAAAATGACCTTTTAAAATACCCTTTATCCTCATACAAAACATATATAAAACTAAGATGTGACTCCTTTGGAAAATATCAGAGATTCTTCATAATGACCCTATCTTTAACAATGAAGCAATGATGCATTTACAAAGCAACTGATAGAAATACTTAATGTCTAGACTCCAAAACTTTCAAAGGCTCCTAAAATTCCTTCAATCAAAACATTCCACAATCAATTTCAGTCTAAGGGCTCCCTAACCCCAAAAGCCCCAAATTTGCCCTCTTGAAACCCTTATTTCTAGGGCTTTCTAGATCTCGCATGTGCCATAACTTCCAGATCCAATTGGAAGTACAAAAATCCTTATTTCAACATTCCAAACATGTTTCAAACATTAACCATGCCCTCCTTAAGGCCAAACTTCTGCTGCTTGAGTCTACCAAGCCCTTTTCCACCAATTTTCACCCATGTTAGTGGATAGCTATCCTTCAAACCTTGTTAACTCAAAATGTTAGTGCATATCTATAATGTACATGTTATATTTGAGCCATCCCATGAAAAATAGCAGAAAAATCTCATGGAATGACCATGATTATTAGTAAAAACCCTCAAAATTGCTTGAAAATGTGAGTTTCCAGCCAATCAGTGAATAATAGGTTAACAAAATGCAATGACATGTCAGTAGTTATTCATGAAACAATATTAAACATCAATGGAAATGATCATACAACTTACTCCTATCAGATTGGAACTCAAAACACCAAGAATTCTTCAAAATGCACTCAAAACAAAGCTTTTTCATTCCATTTATGGAGCAATCCATACAACCTCTGTACTTGTCCATACAATGAAGGTTCCTGACCTTATATAGATGCTATAGGGACCCCTAAACCATTTCCAAGTGGTTACACATGATTATCCTTAACAAAATTCAAATTATTCCATTTCCCTCCAAAACAGCAACTAACCATTAAGTTTGAAAATTTGAATTTGCACAACTCTAAAACAAGCATTAAATGATCTTTTTCGAACCCTATAACCTATCAAATGACATGATGTGACTATGAAAAAATATATTACCCTATAAAACACCCTTCTTAACCTATGCACTCCCTATTTCTCTTACAATGCAAGAATTTCACAATTTTGTCCTTTTAGGAATTATTAGAAATATATGTTTTTTTAAGCATTTAAGCTTTATTTCATGAAAGACCACATCATATCTTCATCCTCCTAATTCTCTAGTCTTCAAAAGGGTCCCAAGGAGATTCTCCTACATCATACTCCCAAGGACAATAGAATCCAAGTCCTCTTGGATTGATCTTCCTCCTTCTTTTCCAATTTTCCATGACTCTAAGTCCATGCCATGCAATCTTGATGTCTTCTTTGCCTCTACTCTTCATGTACCTATAAGAATTAGTGTTTCACTCATGTCCACCATGTAAAAAATTATATAAAGGTTCATTATGCTTTGACTCTTCATCATAAGACAAGAAAATGTCATGTTCCTACAAAGAAAACATAATGTTAGCAAAATCACAATGTCTTTCTTCTCCTTGCTTCATCCACTCATGCAATATCTTTTCCACTTCACTCTTCATTCTTCCATATTCATACATAATTATTGCATCACTTAACTCTATGACACTCTTTTCTTGGTTATAAAAAATGTTTTCAAAAGACATGCTGCCCCATGTCAATATACTGTCCCATACATTGTTATCCATATGTTGTCCCATTAATTCATGATACACCCAATAAATAAAAGGTGCCTTGTCAATTTCATAACCCCTTTCTCTGCCACATTCTCCATTATACTTTCCTTCACACATTCTTAATCTCCAAAATATGTGTTGGCTGTCATAAATAGTTTTTAATTCTGAAAAATTCATTACTTGCTGTCTTGCTGCTGCTATCTTAAACTCTGTCACAGTTTTGCTGCTGTCTTCTTCATAAAACTGCTTCCCCATTGCCTCCTCTTTGTTTTTCACTTGTATCATGTTTATAATCCACTCAAGGACACTCTCTTCCTGTCCTCTATGTCCTCCTTTGTTAGTATTTATCTTGTTGCTCTTCTCTTCATTTTCTATCTCAGAAATTTCTGCAACACTGTCACCTTGCTGCTCACTATCCTTGTCTCTATTCCCTATCACAGTACCTTATACTTCTTTGTCAAGTTTCTTCTTCTTGTCTTTTTTCTTAGACTTCTCACCCTTGGTGTCCTCTACCCTTTTATATGTTATACTTTCAGTCATGTCTATTAGCATTTCTTTTTCATTCACTTTCATTCTTTTTATTCCCCTTTCCACTATCTTTCTTCTTCTTTTCAAAATCTTTTTGATAGGCTTCAATGCCTTTTCTTTGCATACCTTTAGATACCAACTTCCTACTACCCCTTGGCACTCATCAACTTTAGAGACTTCTTGCTCATCCTACTTTATCATTTCCTCATTCAATAGTATTTTATATGCTTCCTCTTTGCTACCTTTTCTAGTCTCCTTACCTTTTCTTGCAAGTCCATTACCATGCTCTCTCAAAGAAAACTCTTTGCCAACATTCCCCTTCTTAGAAACATCAGTGCTTTCATATTCTATCCCTTCCTCTAGGATCTTCCCCATCTTGTTCTTTTTTCCTTTCTCCTTTTCTCTAGGGTCTACAAACCCAATCCACTCCATCTCTTTAACATATTTAGCCACTAATGATTGGGCTTTCTCCTTTTGTAATGAAGTCATTTTTATCATCCCTTCATCCTTCTCAAAATTATATGTGTTAGTTGGTTTATCAAACCATGCTTCCTTTACCCTTATCCATGTCCTCCCAAGGACAAAATGGCACTCCATTTCAGGAACTATATCAAACCACAAGTTATCTTCATAAGGACCAATACCAAAATGAATATATGCTTGCTCGGTGATGTCAATGGTGTCTTCCCCATTCCAACCTTGAACTCTATAAGGCTTCCTCAATGAAAAACTCTCAATACCCAATTTCTCAATCACTTCAAGTGAAACAAAATTTGAAAAGGTTTCCTCAGTTATTGCCATTTTACGCACCTTTCCATGACACTTGCATTGTGTTTTGAACACTCCTTCTTCATAACTCTCCATTTCAAGGGTTCTCTTCATTATCACCATTTTTACTGTCAAATAAAATTTTAATTACCTGACACCTTCTTCACCAAGAAATCTCTGGACACCTCTAATGTACCTTTCAACTCTGGGACACACAAGGAGGGATTAGGCACTCCAAGGCTTCAACAAAGGGACTAGTACACTAAGGATGACAAAAGACTCCAAGATGATGGAATAAAAAAATTCTCAACTCCCCCAAAGACCTTTCTGAGGCTCTGATACCACTTGATGTAGAGGGAAGTATGATGAGCCCTTTAAACAACCCAAAATGAGTAAATTTGTAATAACGTGCCAAGTGACCCTTCTAGGTCCTAATGGTCAAATCCCACAAATGGTCAACTCTACGAGGTTTTAAAGCTTCAATAGGATTTTTTTGGCCAATATAACATGTTCCAACCAATACCTTTCAGTTTCAATACCTTTTAAGCAAAAATGCACAATGTACCCCATGTTGTCAATGCAACTTTTCAATTCTGTGACAGCAACAAGAAAAATGTGGACTTAACTTTTGATTTTCTCAAAAGAATCTTTGAAAAAATGACCTTTTTAGATACCCTATATAAAATTGAGATGTGACTCCTTTGGAAAATATTAGAGATTCTTCACAATGACCCTGTCTTTAACAATGAAGCAATGATGCATTTACAAAGCGACTGGTAGAAATACTTAATGTCTAGACTCCAAAACTTGCATAGGCTCCTAAAATGCCTTCAATTAGAACATTCCACAATAAATTTTGGTCTAAGGGCTCCCTAACCCCAAAAGACCCAAATTTGCCCTCTTGAAACCCTTGTTTCTAGGGCTTT
The DNA here is from genome assembly GCA_028749045.1 of Cupressus sempervirens. Lineage (NCBI taxonomy): Eukaryota > Viridiplantae > Streptophyta > Pinopsida > Cupressales > Cupressaceae > Cupressus > Cupressus sempervirens. Next base: position 880,335,450 of record CM053786.1, read on the forward strand.
TTAGATCTCATGCATGCCATAATGTCCAGATCCAATTGGAAGTACAAACATCCTTATTTCAACATTCCAAACATGTTTCAAACATTAACCATGCCCTCCTTAAGGCCAAACTCCCACTGCTTGAGTCTACCAAGCCCTTTTCTACCAATTTTCACCCATGTTAGTGGATAGCTATCCTTCAAACCTTGTTAACTGCAAATGTTAGTGCATATCTAGAATGTGCATATCTTATTAGTAAAAACCCTCAAAATTGCTTGAAAATGTGAGTTTCTAGCCAATCAGTGAATAATAGGTTAACAAAATGCAATGAAACATCAGTAGTTCTTCATGAAACAATGTTAAACATCAATGTAAATGATCATACAACTTACTCCTATCAGATTGGAACTCAAAACACCAAGAAATCTTCAAAATGCACTCAAAACAAGGCTTTTTCATTCCATTTATGGAGTAGTCTGTACAACCTCTATACTTTTCTGTACAAGGAAGGTTCTTGACCTTATATAGATGCTATAGGGACCCCTAAACCATTTCCAAGTGGTTACACATGATTATCCTTAACCAAATTCAAATTATTGCATTTCCCTCCAAAACAACAACTAACCATTAAGTTTGAAAATTTGAATTTTCACAACTCTAAAACAAGCATTAAATGATCTTTTGGAACCCTATAACCTATCAAATGACATGATGTGACTATGAAAAACTATATGACCCTATAAAACACCCTTCTTAACCTATGCACTCCCTATTTCTCTTACAATGCAAGAATTTCACAATTTTGTCCTTTTAGGACTTATTACAAATATATGCTTTTTTAAGCATTTAAGCTTTATTTCATGAAAGACCACATCATATCTTCATCCTCCTAGTGCTCTAGTCTTCAAAAGGGTCCCAAGGAGATTCTCCTGCATCATTTCTTCTCCCTCAGCACCTTCAACAACTTCTATCTCCTCTTCTTGATCTTCTCCCATTCCTTGAGTTAGTGCAAGTGGTTCTTGTTCTTTGATGTCTTCATCCTCTTCATCCTCTTCTTCCTCATCTTCTTCTTTCTTAGCATCTTCTAGAATTTAACTCAGCACATACAGGAAACTTTTTCATGTTCGGTAGTAACATGAAAAATTTAGAATTTTTCTTGGATTCCTAATAACATCTTGCATCTTTGTTCATGCTTATGTAAAAATTTCTATACTAAATCCTTTTGAAATTGATGAATGATATAATTTTTAAATATTAGTCCCACATACCTCTTTATTTCTTAGTTTGATGAGGTGTGATCACCTAACCCAATAGGAGAAGTGATTCCTTCTCCATTTGATGAGCTACAATCATCCTTTTTCTTTCATGTCTTATTTATTTTATTTCTAATATTTTCAACATCTAGCTTTCCTTTGCCTTTATCAAATTCACAACTTGGTGCCTTTGACTTTTTTGGACAATATTGATTGATGTGACTAGTCTTCAAACAACTAAAACATGTGATTTGACTCAACCACCTCTTGTAGTCACCTCTGAAGTGTGTCCTAATAAAATTCTCAAGAACATGTCCACACTCTTGAAAATAATAACAACTATATCTTGTATTATAATTCTAGTTATAAGAGTTTTCATTATTTCTTACCTTTTTCTACTTGTTTGATGACCACATGGGTTTGGATCAGCACTCAAAAGCTCTATGTCCATATTTCTAATAGTTATAACAATATCCTTCAAGTATTTGTGTATGTATGGTCTTGGTACTACATTCATGTGCTTAATGACCTTGTTTGTTGCACTTATGATAGTGAACCATGTTCTTATGGTTGAAATTTTTATTTTTAGTTCTACTCCTACACACATTAGTAGTATGCCCTTTCTTACAACAATTATGATAAGTAGCTTTTGAATTCTTACCTTTGTTGCTCCTTTCTTTAGCACTTTTGGATGAATCTCCTTCAGTACTTGTGTATCCCAATCTATATGTATCATTATCAAATCTAGGAGATCTAAATAACTACTCAAAGTATTTGATGGCATCATTTAGTTTATTGAAACTTTAGAAAATTTCTTTTCCCTTTTTAGGTCACTTACAATTTCTCATTCTATAACTTCAATGTTGTTATCTCAATGTCCTTGACATTTAGCTCATAGTTGGCATTCATCATTTGGCTCAGTATATCCAATTTCATGTTGGAAATCTTGGTTAGCTTTGATGATTTCTCTTCCAATCTATTGCTCAAAATTCTTTTGTCTTATTCAATCATGGCTTTGTCTTCCATAGCTTTCTTCTTCTATTCAGTCATCTCACATAGTAGTATGGTTTGTGTTTCTTGCTTTAACTTGAGATTTATGATTTCCTCAGCTTGGGCTCTATTCTTTTCCATTAGATCTATAAGTACTACATCAAATTCATTGGGGTCTCCATTAGAAAATAGCTTAGTAGTGTCCATCTCTCTATATTGTGTTTCATTCTGTGCAATAGCAATTTCCTTGCTTCTCTTCAAAGATTTCTTTAGTTCTTCTCTTACTTCATCCAATTGATGTAGAATGAGTTGTATTTCAATTCCTTGATTCTCAGTGATCTTTCCCAATTTTTAGACTTACATTTCAAGATCTTTTCTCAAAGTTGCAAAGCTTATCTTTCAAAGAACAAGGCTCTAATACCAATTTTTGGAATTACAATACGAAAGGTAAAATTCTCGGAGGGGGGAGAGGGGGTAAATCAGTAGATTAAACCTTGACCAATAAAACTTTCACCACACATCCATCTAATGCATTCAATAAGTAAACTAAAATAACATGTAATGCATATACATCTAAATCATGTAAACATATAAACATTTGCACATGTATGACACTAGATATGATTACCCAAAAACCCTCCAATGAGAAGGTAAAATTTGGGTGGGGATGACACTCACAAATCTTCACTACTATTGTAATAAGGTGTATCTAATGGAGGTTACAATATTTTGATCATGAGACATGATCTACCCTATGAAAGGTCTACCTTGTTAAAGGCTTACAAAGATTGTTGGGTCTCACCCTATCAAAGGATTTCAACACCCTATTAGAAGTTTTCCTTGCTAAAGGACTTCAACTTACAATTAAGTAAGCACCTTGTTAGAGGATTTAAATACAACTTATTTTGACTAATTCACCTGCTAGAATGATTCAACAATGGTCCTATGATTAGCACTTGATTGCTTGATAACAAATCACCTATAAACTAATGTATTATTGATCCTTCTTGATTATATGTCTCTTTTTTGTATGCTCTTCTCTTCCTATCTTCTCTTTTAACTGATTCTACAATGCAATCTTAGATCATAACTCCTTAGTCACCATGAATGCTCTATTTACACATGCAAACTTCTCTCTTTGCTCCTTCATTCACCTTTACACACTCTTGAGATCTTAGGGTTTGTCCTCCTTAAGAATACTTAGGTGACTTAGGGTTAGGTATGAATCAATGACTATGAGTCATCCATTTTCCCACTTAAACCTTACCTTTTTTTAATTGGCTACATGTAATGCATTAGGAATCCAACTTAAGATTCATCCTTATCTCCATAATATCATAATTCAATCTTTAAGTCAGCTCAAAAATGGTCTCCATAGTTGTTTGTGCCATTACAAAAACTATAAAAAAATTATGTCACTTAGCATCTAAAGTCTCTGATGCTTGTCATATATTATCTTCTATACTATGACTCGACATCTATATCACTTGACATGCATTGCTTGCTTGACTTCTAAATCACTTGGCATACACTATCTACTTAGTACTTGAGTGACTCGACACATGAGTGGCTCGGCACTCACTATGGGCTTGGCATGCTCTATTATATACATGTTGTGCTTAGCATGTACTAGTTCTTCAACATGAACTAAGTAAATGACATAAGTCTGTAGACACTCATTTGTCAAAATCAATCTGAGATCAATACTTCTAGCTAGCAACAAATAAATGAAAATTTTTAAATAGAACCATAGTTTGAAGAAGAGGGTGATGTTGTCACTAGAAGGCTAGATGGTGCCTAGTCATGTAATCATGGGGCTAACTACATAGTTAGGAGGAAACCATGTGATGATGCTGAAATGGTTAGTAAACTATTGGTCATCAGGTTGTGACATAAAGTGTTAATGCCAAAAAGATTCTCTGACCATGCAAAATGGCTTCTTTCACTTTGTCGCATGAGTTAACTATAGTTATGGAGATGGAAAAATGAAGCTAAAAAATGAGCCTAGTCTCTTGATCACTAATGTTAAGGTAAGATTAATGGTTAGGCCTCCCATAGTGTGAAATGGTGACATGTTGATAGGGTAGTGATGATGTGGTAGATTTAACTAATGAGGAATTAACATGTGGCACCTACATGGTAGAACTTGTTGACATGGTAGTGATGATGTGGTTGATTTAGCTAATGAGGAGCTAACATGTCACACCTACATGGTAGTCAACTAGGAGATTTGACCCAAATTCAAAAGGGGCCAAAAAATATGAAATTTAGAAAAAAAAAAAATTATTGTTTTTCTTTCAAAATCTCAATGTGCAATCCTTGAAATGAAAAATTTAAATGATTTTAAAATAGTAAATATTTTAGACTATATCAAATTTTAATTTTTCATTTAATGTTTGAACAATGAGCTTTGAGCTAAAATTTCAAATGCATGCCAGAGGGGAGTTTTTATAAGAAATATATAGTGTAGTATACTGTTAGAATTGAGAGAAGATGAGATTTCTAGATATGCAGTCAGAAAATGCACACGTGTTTAGCGATATGAGCTAGATGAAGATTTGTAAAATGGGGAGCATTCTAAATAGAATGAGTGATTTTCATGTTTCAGCATCAAAATCAATTAGAAGGTAGACATAGGAGTTTTTTGGCTCCTCATTTGGAGGAAAATGTTTCTAAGAATTTCATTTTAGCTCTAAGGGTCATTTAGCGTGTGTTTTCCCCTTTGCTTCAAAATTAGTCTTGCATCATTTTAGTTACATGTTTCTATCAGTCTAGAGATATTTTCAAAGCTCTCATCAGAAACAAAGAAAAGATCTCATTTTCAATTACAAAGAGAGAGTAGAGAGAAGTTCTACATTGTCAAATGGAATCTTTTCAAGTGGACAAATGGAAACATCTAATTTGATCCAAGATTGCTTCCTATCTTTATATTCTCTTCTCGTCTCTTTCTTTATGGTTAGTTCCAGTTCTTCAACATTTTTCAATGTTGTGATACCACAAGGATGGTTCCAATTTGGTTTAAATTTCTTCCATGACCGTGATTCCATCATTTTTTAGCATTTATCTCATGTAATGAACAAACATTAATAATAATACAAATAGTTCTAGTTTATTCAACAATTTAAGAGTTGTTTTAATGCTTCCTTTATGTATTTATTTCAAGGAAATGAATAAAAGTGTAGCAACAAGTTTATCTTCAATTTGAATCTTGTCTCCTTTTCATGTTGTTTTTATTCTTTTGTGGCTTGTGAACAAAGAGCAAAAAGATCATTTGCAATTTGTTTTAGGTTGTACATTTGGTATGTTTTTCTTATGATTCAAGGAGTCATGTAAATGCTTGATTTACAATAATAGAGTTATAGATTTCTTGAAGGGATAGGTTGAGCATAAGATTCAGAGTGATGTAGATGTCTAATCACAAGGTGAATGTATAGATCTAGAAGTCTTGATACATGAAATGTGTCAATGATTTGTGAAATTTCTCAATAGATAAGGTACTAATTAGCTACAAGATCAATATGTTGTGTTGTTCATGTCTTGGTTGTGCTAAAATAAATATTTAATCAAAATCCTTTTGATGTAGTGCAAGGTAGGAGAATCCCCAAAAGAGATGTCCTAGCCCCCAAAAAAAAAACCACACAATGTAAGATTTGAATCCAAGTCACAATAATTTATTAATAGATATAAATAATCACATGTAATGTGTCAAGTTGTAAGGCCTTCTTGGTTATGGTCAAATATAAAGCAAGTAATATTTTTGAAAAATCCCTCAAGATCCAATCCAAACCCTAGCTAGTCCAGATCCACACTTTGGTAGAAACCTGTAAGAAAGATCCAACTAGTACTCGTAATCCCACCAAGTAATGTCCTTGTTTCCCAAGCCTTAGCTACTAGCCTTTCTCAAAAATTTCTCCTCTACCACCTCCTCTTCTCTAATATGGATGAATAATGACTAAAGACTTCACCACAACCCCTACTTATACCAATCTAAGCCACAAGTCAACCCAAAATGCTAAAAACTAAATAAACCTAACATTAAATAATTGAAGAGCCACAAGTGGACCTCCAACTAAAATTAAATAGTAAATTCATTTAAAGGCTTACAATACTTATTAAATACATCAAAATTAATTACCCAAGACCAAAATAGGTCCACTCAACCCTACTAAAATCCTTTAATCATGCAGGATAGCCAACTACCCTAGAATGCTCTTACATCAGACTCCCTAGGTGTAAAAAGATGTTCCCAGTAGCTAGAAGAAAATCTTCGAGGATTCAACACATAAATCTGAAACTAGTTCACCACATACATATCCTCCAAGTCTCCAACTTGTACACTCTTTCCCTTTATCTTCTTCTACTTCACCTCCATCCTCAATGTTCCATATGGTTTTTTCCCACACTGATCACTAACCCTTTTAGAATTTTCCAACTCAACTCGACTGCCAATACTTAGGTTCCTTCTATTGACCTCTTCATTCTACAAATGAATCAAGGAATTATTCTTTCCACCTTTCACAATTGTAAACACATTCTTGACACAATCATGCATAGCCTTGCAATCATACTATGAAGTTCTACCAAGCAACACATGAAAATTGTTCATGTCCACAATATCACACAACATTTGATCCTTATACTGCACAATCTGGAAATCAACAAGGTAGTACTCCCTCACTTCCAAAGCATGCTCACCTCACAATCATCCAATCTTATAAGGATAATGATGTCTCATTCCTTTCAAACTAATTTTCTGAACCACCTCCTTAGCAACAAGGTTATTAGTACTACCACCATCCACAATCACATTATAGACTTTACCACCAAACTTACAATGAGTCTTGAACAAATTATTCCTCTTACAAGAATCACTTTGACCAACCAATACTTGTCAAGCCAATAAAATATATCCCTACTTAGGTTCATGGTCTTCAACCTCATTCACAATAACAACTCTTCTATAACCATCCTTCTATGAACACTCATAATATCTATGTCCTTCTTCATGACATCTTAAATAAGTTCCCTTAAACTCACCTTTACCTATCCTCTTCTACTCAATAGGTTTTGGTTCATCTTCTACACTTGGTTTAGCTTTTGTCAAATAGTCTTGCTTCTCCTTCCCTTAAGAACTACCTTTATTCTTCCTCTTTAGCCTCTCCTCTACTCTCAAAGCATACTAATAAGCATCCTTAACTAAATAAATATTTAGCATACCAACCTTATTGTAAATATTAAATCTCAAATAATTAATGTATTACACTACCTTCTCCTTTAACAATTCTCTATGGCTAGACCAAATAGTCAACTTGTAGAATTCTTTGGTATAATCTTTCACAGTCATATCCTTCTACTTCAAATTTTATAACCTCTTAAATAACTCAAGTTCATAATCAACATTAATGAACTTAGCCTTTAACTTAATCACCATCAACCTCCATCTACTGATCTTCATTTCACCTTCATCTTCTATGTCCCTTTGCAATTCCTTCCATCAAAGAGCATCATGTCCCTTTAGCTTAGTTTGTGCCAACCTTACTCTGAGTGGATCCAATCAGGTCTTCAAGATTTAAAGTACCTAAGAAATTAGAAACCTCCATCTTATGCTTCAACTTGAACTAAGATCTAGGTCTAGCAATTTGACCAACCCTATTTCCCATAGGTCTCTCCACATGAACAATTCTAGCCTCACCACTCGATCCAACAAATTCAAAGTCCTTAGAAACTTCCTCATAACCATATTTAGTAGCCATATACCAAGGTACACCACCTCTAGCACTTATGATTTCAGTGATCATATCACTCTTCATCAAAACCATCTCAAATCTAAAACTAGCTTTAACCTCCTCTATTTCAAATCTAAAATATACTTTAACCTTCTCTAAGATCCTTTCTTCCATAGCATCATTAAGATCACCAATTTCTCTAGGGTCTAATCTTCTTGGAGGCATCTTCCACATTTTTTTTTGGAAAACCTAATAAATCCACTTCACAAGACCCTACATCAAACTACCTCAACTTTGGCACTCAATCTACACACTTAGGAATAACCTTCATTTTGATACCACTTGATGCAATGCGAGGTAGGAGAATCCCCAAAGGAGATGTCTTATCCCCCAAAAAATAACCACACAATGAAAGATAAACAATAATACAATATTTAAATCCAATTTACAATACTATATTAATAGATATAATTGATTACGTGCAATGTGTTAGGTTGTAAGGCCTTCTCAATTATAACCAAATAAAAAGCAAGTAATAGTTCTACAAGATCCTTCAAGATCCAATCGAAACCCTAGCTAGTCCAAATCTACACTCTGGTGGAAACCTCTAAGGAAGATCCAACTAGTACTCACAAGCCCACCAAGCAATCTCCTTATTTCCTAGTTCTTAGCTTCTAGCTTTCTCAAAACTCACTCCTCTACCACCTCCTCTTTTGCAAGATGGATGAATAATGACTAAAACCTTCACCACAACCCCTACTTATACCAATCTTGTTGGAATACTTTTAGAATAACTAAGGGGGGGGGGGGGGGGGGGGGGGGGGGGGGGTGGGGGGCGGGGTGTGAATCAATTATCCAAGGTCCAAATGTATAAATATAACTTTTCACAACTTAGTGAACCTAGAGAACATTCATACCCATGCATGCATCCATTAGGTAATTACTAAAACTTGTATGTTACTATCAAATCATCTTACAAAAATGTAAAGAATGAAACACAACACATTCATTAGTATACTTAACACAATGATTTATGTGGAAACCCAATTCGGGAAAAATCACTAGTAAGATGCTACTCCATTTCACTCTTCTCAAGTGATGTCCTATGAAATGCCAACCCTATTAAAGGTTACAATGCACACTGTTAAATGTAACCAAGTTAAGGGATTTCAATCACCCTATTAAAAGTGAGCCTTGTTGGAGGACTTTAGGCCATTCACTAGGAATGCCACTTGGTTAAATGAATTTCAAATAATTGTTAGGTTAAGCTTAATCCAAAGGATTTACCCTAGACTGATACAATTGTTAGAGAGTAATATTAGAGCTTTGATCTATTATAACTTAGAACTTCTCTTTTAGATTATAGATCTCTATTCAATTCTTAATTCTACTTGGCCTTCATACTTTGCAACTTTAACAACTTGTTCACCCTTTGAGCATTCATCTCCTTAAGCCTTCTTGCTTAACATGCCATTGGAAACTCTTCTCTTGGGTCACTTGATGAAGCAAAACCCCTAATTCTTTCTCCTCCTAATTAGGTTCTTGCACATGATACCAACCACTTTTGATTCATGACCAAATGATCCTATGAATAGAAAATTAGTATATTTTCTTGCTCATTTTCCATCATCCAAATTAGGGTTTTTGGATGGATTAGGTAGGATACAATGTATCTACCCTATATCTTGTCTTTTCTGGAAACTTCTTCTAGAATCCATTAGAATTTGCCTAAAAATAGTTTACATCAAATTTTGTGCCACCAACTCATCAACCTTATCATCCTCCTAGTTCACAAGTTTCAAGAAAACAAACTTGTTGGCTTAGATTCAATAACTATTAGATCTTTAACATAATGCAATAGCTCAGCATTATCAATCTTCTAATGCTCGACACATACTGCATTGCTCAACATCAATTATAAAATCACTCAGCATTGGCTATTTTACTCAAAATCCACTAGAATTTTCTTTCACTTGGCTCCAACTAACTTTTTACTTGGCTTGCACTAACTTTTCTCGGCACCTACTATCCACTCGGTCAAGCTTGGCACACAAATTTTTTTTAACTTGTTCTTCTAAACTTTCTTAGTGTAGCTAGCATTTTGTAACCTTAAGTAGATCATCAATACATCATGTCATCACCATCTTAACTAATCCTTGTACTTCATTACATAATCATAATTCAACCTTTCCTCTAGGTTCTATTATTACCTCTTATCAACCAAATCCTCTTCATCAATCAACTAAGTGATAGTACTTGAAACTTATAAGCAGTTGTCTTACCAGCAAATAATAGGTTTGACATTAGTGACAAAACAATGATTGAAAAACATAGTCTTCTTCAAAAATCTCCCTCTTAACAATCTCTTCTTATCAATGATCTTTTCAATCATATCTCAACAAATCTAAGCCACAAGTTGGTCGAGAATGCTAAAATCTAAATAAACCTAACATTAAATACTTGAAGAGGCACAAGTCAACCTCCAATAGAAATAAATACAAAATGACTTTAAAGGCTTGTAGTATTTATTAAATACATCAAAATTAATTACCGAAGAGCCAAATAGGTCCACTCAACCCTGCTAAAATCCCTTAATCATGCAGGATAGACAACTACCCTAGGATGCTCTTGCATCATCTTTTCTATTTTTGTTGAAGATCTGAAAAGAGTTAACCCCACTTAGCTTGTCAAATTTATGTGTTATGTCATTAGCTATTTTATATTCATGATTTTTTGTCTAAGTGTTAGACAATTAAGGGTATTATCTACTTTGTTAGATTCAAGTGTATGCTTTAACACTAGTACCATATGAGTGAATCTAAGGTACACCTACCTAGGTTTTATAGAGCTTGAAGTAAGAGTAAGGAGTATATTCTTATAGTTGGCCCCAATTTCTAAATGGATATGTTTTAGATTGGAGTTAGCTACCCCTAGATGTATTACGTTCTCATCAATGGGTTTTTGAAACCTGAATATTTTGAAACACCAACATCACCTATAGGGACTGCACCATCATGGCTTAAGAGGGAGGTATTGTTTTGACAAAAGATGTATTTGAAGCTAATAGAAGAGGAGTGAATAAAGGAATTAATAAAAGTGATAAAGAAGCCTGAACCACCTATGGGTGATGCTAGAACTCTTGCCTTCATCGTAAAGAATCAAGGTCGGGACCTTCTTTCCCATATAGCCATTCCTCCTCCTCATGTCGACGCCAAAGAATTGACTCCTAAAGATTACACAATGAAGGATGTCATGTTGGGAAAGCCCATGGTGGACACAACCAAAATGTTAATTACTACAGGCCTAAAGGAATTATTTCAACACATGGATTAGGATGAGTCCTAATTGATAATGTTGTGAAAGAAAAATGATCTACTAATAGGCTACTTGAATGAAGTGGTGGGACCCATTAACCTAGAAAATCTAGAGATTACTCTTGGTAATGCATTAGGAAGGAAATGGGAAGGCTCACAAATGAACTCATTTTTGGAATCATGTGAGCAATGGTGTGATAGTTTTGAGGAAAGAGGAAAATAAATAATATAGGGAAATTTGATCTTGTTGCACAAGATGAAGTTAAATGCCAAAAATTGGTTTCTATTGTAAACTAAGATTTTAGGCTAATGAATGAAGTATGTACTTGGAAAAATGATCTAAAAGCACTCAAATTGATAAAATCTTAGAGGTACTAGATGCTAATGAAAATATATGTTACAAAGGAGTCGGATAAATTTGATGAATGGATAGAGAAGATATCGATGATTAATAAAGTGATGTAAGGATTATATGAGGAATCTAGCAAATAAAAGACAAAGATCAAGAGAAATTTTTGGAAGTAGAAAGGGACTATAACACAGCTAGCATTGAGATTTTTGAGCATGAGTCAAAGACCAAGGTTTTTTTGGTGCCAATAGTAGTCAAAAAATTTAGAGTAACTTTCAAAGATGCTTCATTAGAAGATGATATAACACAAGCATTCAGAACTAAAGAGGTTTGGTTGGAACTAGACACCAAGCTTTAGGATTTTACAAAAATGACAATACAAGTTAGCAACTACTGACAAATAGTGAAGTTAAAGTATCATGCTTTAGATTTACCAAAAGCCAATGAAGTAGTAAGGATTAAAGAGGAATTCAAGAATAAACATCTAGAAATCATTTTGGTATAGGGGAAGAAAACCTTGATGATGGAAATTCAAAAAAAATCAAAGTTTATCACTATTAGAAGATGTGCAACTATGCTTTTTAAAGAGGCGTGCTTTTCTAGAATCAAACAAACTCGAAGATCCTAATCCACTATCTCTATTTTAGTGAATTTAAAGGTCTTCACCTGGTGGACATGAGTTCTTAGGACTCACTCATTCTCCACTTCCATTCTAAATTTCATCATCTTCTTTAGTTCTACCTCTGAACTTACCTCTACCTAACTTTCCATCTAATCCTCCACCAATGGTCTTCTTTTCAAATGTAATAGATTCACCAATCAATTTTCAAGGTCTACCCAATGACCTTCCAAAGAATATTGAGAAATTATGCCCAAGGTTCATCTATAGAGAAACATGAATAGATAAGGATCATGTCAAATTCTTCAAAGGAATGTGCAATTGAAAATAGATTCAGTAAGAGAATGTGGTCCTTCATTTATTCCCATACACATTGGGAGAGGTTTCCTTTAACTAGTCTGTGAATTTTGCATCAAGATATATCCAAAACTAGGTGGAATTTGAAAAAAAAAAATCTTGGATCAATTCAATTCATCAACCCACCTTTGATACATCATTAGTTCATATCTATCAAGAGGAATCCAATAGAGGCCATTTCACATTTCAATGATTTCTTTCATATGGCATACCACAAGTTGGAAACATCCTACACCATACTATTTAAAGTTGCAATCCAAATCTATCTTAATGTTATGGACCATCTCACGACTATCTTCATAAGAAGACTCCCTACTAAAGATATTGATACATTAAACAAATTCTTCAAAGAAGCAATTATCTTTACTAAACATGGAAATATTAATGGAGGAGGATTGATGGTTCCAACTCAAGATAGTACAATAGTACCAACATATCCTATTGGAGTGCAAGTAAGTCCTAGTCAATTCATTCTATTAACTCCAATTCCACTACAGTAGGCACCAGCTATGCTACTTCTAGCTATAACCTACCTAAGATATGAACCTCCAAAAGATTCCTTCTTTGAGAAAAAGGCAACAACACATGATGAGACAAAAAAATGTCACAACTGAGTTGGCTCAAATGTCTCAAACTACCAATGAGATAACCCATTTTAGATTATCGCAAGGGAACAATAACAACTTTTAGAGAAAAAATGCAGGCCCTTACAACAATAACTATGGTCAAAATTACAACAAGAATTTTAGTAGAAATAACAATCCAAGGAATAATTTCAATCCTCAAGATCACAACAATAGTTTCAAAAGATAGAATTGGTAATGGAATACCTATCCAAACAATGGAAGTATCTTTGTAGATAACAACAATAATGCTCAATATGTGGATATCAATCAACTTGAAACCAGTCAAAACATAGCTAATGGTGGTGGCTCATATTCCAATGGAAATCAAGAAGTGAACAAAAATTCATAATACACTAATAATGAGCCCCCTATGTAGTTCAATACTATGCTATTAGAATCTTATGATTCTCCATAGAATTTAAGAATAAAAGAATAGGTCAACAAAGAATTTACCTTTTCATTCAGTTAAGAATTAGATCTTGAACACAAAGAGATATTTTCTCTTTGATATGGTAATTGAAACACTTACAACTTGTGGAAATAAAGGGAACCCATGACTTATGGGATTCCTCCCATGCTGCAACCAATACCTCTAGATCCAAGAGAAAATAAAAATATAGTGTCCACTGAAGCACCCTATATTGGACAACAAAATAAAAAACAAGGAAATATAATTACAATACTTAATAGTCTTGCTTGGTCAACTGAAAAAATAGAGTGCAGTGGGATATTTAAAAAGAACAAAGGCCAATATATCTTTGTTTGATATGATACAAAATTTCCCTAATCAAAGGAAAGCGCTACTCATGACTCTTGATCATACCAAGACAATGCCTACCATAGGTCATTAAAAGATAATATCACAACAGGTTAATACCTCTGAGGCTATGCCCACCACGTATAAAGACAAGGTGGAAGTGCCTCATTTCTTGCTCAGTCTTAGAATTTTTGGAAGAAACCTCCATAAATGTCTCATAGTTTTAGGAGCTTCTTATAATGTCATGCCACATTAAATAGCTCAAAGTTTGGGAGTCACTTCTCAACCTATGAGTAAGGTAGTTATTCAACTTCATAAAAATGAAGTAAAAATTTTTTGGGGTATTGAAAGATGTATGAATAAAGTTGACTACGAACCCTAGAATCTAAGATATCATAGACATATAAGTTGTAGAAATTCCAAAAATGTATGGTTTTCTACTAAGTAGAGAATGGACCTAGTGTCTAAGATGATGGTTCTCAACTAATTTTACTCAACTATGGTTACCTTTGAAAGGGTTGAATAATAAAATCAAGATAGATGTTGAGCCAAAGTTGAAGACAATTATCACAATATACAATGCACCAAATGAAGTAGAATTTATTCAATTAGACTTAGGTTCTTATAGAGTGATGGCTATTGATATAACTTTAGTTAAAAGGATATATAACCTGAATGAAGAATCACTGAACCCTACCCCAAGAGAAGATATTGTAGCTCAATTCATAGATAGCATGGTTGCAATATTTCAATGCTTATGAGAAGAATACGACCCAAACATTTTTCTTCTTTTGGGATTTTGCAAGTTGCACAAAGTAAGTCACTCAAAATTTGAGTGCTTACATTGCCAAGAAGTAATTGCTTGAATGCTAACTCAGATAATGCACATAAAAATGGTCAAAATCCAAGTGAGATACAAAAGGAAAATTCAAGTCCCATTTCGTATTTGAACTTCATAGAGAATTATGAAGATGAAAAATAAGATCTTAAATTGTCATACAGTGACACCTCTTCAGATGGTGGAGCTTTGTCTTACCCAAAACTAGGGATGATTAAAGTACTAAGGAGAAGATGCTTTTTAAAAGGTCAAGGTTGGACCTTGGTAGTTGTTCATCCTAAACCACAAATTGATAAAATCAAAGAATTGATTGGAGAAGTTCAAGATGAAAAAAATAATAGATAATCCCCATATGAAAGGTAAACAATGGTAACATAGCAAGTCCACCATATGAAATATCGAAATGGATCTTGAAGAAATAGTCCTTCAAAGTTCAAGTGAAAGAGAAGCTTTAACTAAATAAACATAAGTAAAGAATGTTGAAATAATAGTTGATATGGCCACTCAAGTTTGATGGCTCTAAATGAAAATTAGGAGCCTAGTCAAGTATTGAACTAATTAATCCCAAAGATAGGTCATTTTATGATGTGTATCATTTTTTTTTAGGTTTACTAACAATGTTGCAAAATATGAAGCCTTGATTCACAGACTTCTCCTTACATTAGAAAAGTATGTCAAAGCTCTCATAATTGAAGGAGACTCTCAATTGGTGATTAGAAAGGTTAAATCAATCTATTATTACAATGATAGAATACTACTTGCTTACCAAAAAATGGTTTGGGACTTGATGGAATATTTTAAAGCCCTAAACATAAGATCCATTCCAAGGAGGAGGAATATGATAGTCGATACCCATACAATTTTAGCCAGTGCATTACATCTTGTTGAAAGAATGAAACTTAAAAGGTTCTTATTTGAACTAGTGTCTACCTTGACCATTCCAAACAACATTACAAACATTCAAGTCTTCTAGGATGACCAACATATTCTTGAGTTCATCATGTGTGATGATCTTTTCAAAGGACAAGAGATTGATCATACTCTTGATGAAAAACTTGAGGATAATGAACTAGAAGATGAAGATGAGATTATAAATTTGAAGACTAATACTATTCCCAAGGGGATGATAGATTTAGAATATATCTTTAGTTGAGATGAATTACCACATAATAAGAGAACGATTAAAGAAAAGGGGATTGAAGAATGTAACTTATATAATCTAGGCATAGAAGAAGATGCTAAGTTAGTAAGGATAGAAAAGGTATGTAATCCTCAAGAATGAGAAAGTATGTTTCAATTTCTTATGGAATACAAAGATGAAATTATATGGAGTTATGAAGAACTCAAGGCATATGACCCTAACATCATCACTCATGATATTTTGTTGAATCCTAATGCTAAGGCATTTTTTCAAAGGTAAAGACTAGTGAACTCTATTATCAATCCATTAATTATGAAAGAGGTCCAAAAGTTGCTAGATGCTAAGAATATATTTCTAATCTTACATTATACATGGGTTGCTAACTTGGTGCTAGCAAGGAAAAAAATTGGAGAGATCTACCTTTGCATAGACTTTCACAATTTGAATTAAGCATCCTATAAAGATGTCTACCCTTTGCCTTCACTAGATGAAGCACTATAGATTTTAAATGGGTCTAAAATGATGTCTTTTCTAGATGGATATTCATGATACAACTAGGTAATGGTTGATGAAGAAGACAAGTTAAAGATTGCATTCACAACAAAATGTGGAACCTTTGCATATAGGAGAATGTCCTTTGGATTGATCAATGTAGGAGCTATATTTCAAAGAGTGATGGATGAAGCATTCAAGGGGCTGATAAATAAATGCATAGTTATATATAGATTACCTAACCATCTTTTCAAAATATTAGAGTACTCATATTTCTAGTTTGAGAATTTTTTTTAACTAATGTCAGAGATATGACATATCCCTTAACACTAAGAAATGTTCATTTGGGGTTACCAAACAAAATATTTTGGGTCACATTATCTCTGAAGATATCCATTGATCTTAAAAGGGGAGAATCTACTAAAGTTGTCACCTCCCCATAGTCACAAATAGCCTAAGTATTATTTTGGGAAGATTAATTTTGTGAGAAATTTCATTAGTGTGTTTTCTTAGACAGTTTTCCCCCTTAATGACTTGGTGAAGAAGGGAGTGAAAATTGAATGGGTTCCTAAAATTAAGAAATCTTTCAAATATATCAAAGTGGTTGTCTCCATGGATCCAGTACTTGTAAGTCCAAAATAAGAGTTTCCTTTCAAAATTTGTTCTTTTACTTCAGAATATTCATGTGTAGGGATTCTCACACAAAAGAAAGTTAAAGAAGGTGAGAAACCTATCGCATTCATGAGTTGTTCTTTAAAGAATGTTGAATTGAACTATTTTGATCTTGACAAATAATCATTCACCCTAATAAAGGAAATCAAGAATTTTTTTCGCTAAATACCCAAGAGTAAGGCATATGCTATTTTGTTAGATCCTATAGTCAAATCATTACTGATTGTAGACACTCAAAAATGGTTTGCATCTACAATTTCATCACTTCTTCATACTAATTTGTCCCATTTTCCCATTCTACTAACTTTGATCTTTTGGCCAGATTGACAATATTTTGTCATTTGTATCCCCTTTCACATCAATTTCATATCAACTCAGAATCATATCAAATCAACTCGAAATCGGTCCTAATCAACCCAAAACATATCAAACATCCCAAATCAATCATCATTTATCTGCTCCTAGGCATTGTTGTGGCTTTCAGTGTCTTGGAAACCTATCAACTTATCAATCTTATCAATCTGACCTTAGTACTGTCATGGCTCTTAGTACTAGGTCAAAATATCATTCATGTCATTCAATCTTTGATGTTGTTGAGGCTTTCAATGTCAAATCATGGCATCATCAACCATTTTGATAATATTGACAATGATCGTCAGTGTTATTATGATCAAACCTTATCAATCAATTTCAATCCTATAGCATTTACAATGTCGGTTAAATGTTACATATCAACCAATTCATGTCATGTGTCCTTGGCATGTTATCAACTTCAATCAATCAATTTGATCATGGCTTTGATCTACTAGTCATCATCTTATTCCATATCCATCATCATTACATTTTCATCAAAGGATACTGTCGCAATCATTTAATCAATTTGGCCAATCATCTACTAATTTTCTCTATAGGATTAAATAACCCATAATTTAATTCTATTATTCTCACTAATTATTCTTCCTGATTATCATCCTTAATTAATTAATTTTATTAATTAATTGATTCATTATTTGCAAACCATGGAAATTTACAATTTCTTAAGTTCCATTTTCCATCATTAATTCCATTTTCTACTAATTCTTATTTTGTGGAATAAAAGGATTTTTAATTCAAATATTCCATAAAATATTTCATCATCATGACACTTGGATGTGACACCTCATGGATTTTCCTTTGACACTTGCCTGAGATTTTTCATAATCAAATATTCTTATCTCTTACGCATGTCCCTATTTGGCTTATTCGTCATAGATTCTTGGCTTTAAGTGGGTTAAGGAATCTTATGACGCGTCATAGATTCTCTTCCAACTTTGACTCCCATGTGTCATAGAATCTTACTTTTGGCATATTCTATCATATGCATCATAGGAATTATTATTACCTCTTACGCATGTCCCTATTTGGCTTATTCGTCATAGATTCTTGGCTTTAAGTGGGTTGAGGAATCTTATGATGCGTCATAGATTCTCTTCCACATTTAGCTAAGTTTGACTTGCATGTGTCATAGAATCTCACAATTGGCATATTTTGTCATATGTGTCATGGATTCTCAAAGGAATCTCTTGCCACATCGCATATCTATGGGTGACAAATCCAATGCTCTCATCCTCCATGTGATTTATAACTGGACACTCTTCCTCTCATTTTTGATCCTAGAATCTCTTGGATCCGAATGCTTAAGTTTTGAAAATCCAAATCTTTGAATCCTTGAGTCTCTACTTCTTTGCATGTTGCATTCTCTCTTTTAAGCTTAAAATCACACTTCTAGTATTCTCATGGCATTGTCCATATCATAGGCTTTTGCTTCAATATTGTGTGCACTATAGGCAAATTGGAGCTACAATCATTTGGAGAAGAAAGAAGGACATGGGAGCTACAAACAGAAAAGGGAGTTTTTAATTATGTTTTCTTTCTTTTGATTAGTTTGGCTTTCATGGTAGACTAGTGGGTGCTAACGCATGATTATTGAGTTTTGTGATTTTCTCATAGTGTGTTATGCATTTAACCCATTTTTCTGGTCCTACATTTGGTGAACCCGACGTGAACATGCATATCTAACTTGGGTTTTCTTGTTTTGTGCTTGTAGGTGCAAGGAAGGAGCTCACTTGGAAGGGTATAATGACTATCTGTTCTTCCTTTTCACACCTAGATCTGTACTATCAGAGCACACCTAGGTTCATAGTAAGCACATGCACCAATCAAAATCTACATTTCAAGCTCCTATCACTCTCTAGGACATAGATTAGGTGATTTTGTGTTACTGATGGTCTATTTGCAGCATGTGGCAATCGTGGGATGAAGACATGATCATAAACTACTAATGCTTTGTTTGCAGGATGTTGTCAAAGACTTTGTGTGTCTTTCAAAACTATGTGTGTGGATTTCCTAGATTAGATAACATTTCGTTTGGTGCTTAAAAAGAACCTTTTTCTTTTCTGCCTAGCGTGTCTACGGTGTTAGATCCCTAGGAGTTGCATTGGACGTATCCTCTCCCCTCACCATTTGTGGATCTTGGGTGTAAGAGAAATCCATGTAACTTCTATAGGAGGCCTACCTTGGACCAAGATACTCGATATTGGGTATGCCAGGGTACGACCTCAGAGCGGTAACGGGCCAAAGCCAGGTCAACATTCCAGTCACTATATAAAACTTGATTATAGTGAAAGCTGTGTCGGTGGTATTGCTGCATGATAGCTCTCCTCTAGTACCCTTGTGGTGCGTCAAACCCTGGTTCTCGGGGCTGGGAGACCTTCTACGGAAGTTTATCATTCACTTGCCGAATAGAATGCCCTTACTAAAAACCATGTTTTAGTGGCCAAAATCCTTTCTATCCACTGGCTCAAGGGGTCACCCATGCCCGTGAAGACATCCTACATTCTCGTGGTCCTTAGTAGAGGCAACAGTCCCTTGGGAATTCATACCCCTTGGGAAGCGGATCTTGGTAGCCCCGAGAAGTGAGTGCGCTGTAAGGGGGAGCCTGTGGTGCCAAGATCCTAGGTTGTCCGCTCTGGATAAGCACGGCTGAACTTCGGTTCAAGTAGGAATTCAGTGGATACAGTCCTAAAAGCCTAGGTTGTGGTGTGTTTGTTAACTTTAACAACAGCTATTCTTGTCTTAATGTGTCTTGCGTGTGTGTAAAACATAATCAAGATAAAAGCCAAACTGTTAAATTTACACCTTGGATATCATTTGAACTTGTCAAAACATCACACATTGCCAAAACATTTCAACCTTATCAAACTTTGCAAACATTGATTCAACACACTCGAACCTTCGAAAACATGTTGACTTGTGCTCCTAAATGTGCTTGGCAAAACGTAGATCTCACACTTGCATAGATTTCACTTGCATTCACCCTAGTCTAGGCTTCATTCTTACATCATATAGACTTCATATTGCACCTTTTAGTCCTCATTACTTTTCATATTGCATCCATTTAGGTTCAGTTTTATTTTCCTTAGTTTTTGCATTCCCATCTCAAAATCAGCACTTTGCATTCACCACCTTGCATCTTTACATACCTATTCATCATCTTGACCACTTTATCCATCATTCTAGGTGTCCTAATCATCATTTTGAGCATCCAAATTGGCCCTAACACTATCCTCTACCATTTACCTCTCTGTGACATCCCACTTAGCATCACCATCATTTTGAGTCCTCAAAATGTCATTTTGAACCCCAAAAACCTTTGAATTTAGTCAAAAATATAAACAAAGTATGAGTCTTAGAGTATCTCCTAGTGTTGATGGATAATGGATCTTGACTAGTCTTTTTATCTTTTTTTATCATTTTCTTTGGTCAAAATCTGTCTATGTCTTGATAGATTTGACCTTTTCATCTTTTATCAATTTGATCTTTTCATCTTTTATCCGTTTTTTGGTCAAGATCCAAAGTCCTTTATCACAAGGTTAAACTCCTAGACAAAATACTTTCTGAAAGGTTTTTACCTAAGTTCAAAACTTTCCATATACCCTTTTCATAGCATGATCATATCCCTAGCATCCCAAAATTTCATTTTGACTTACCCTAGTGTTATATCCCCTTCATATTGCATTGATCAAAATCCTTAGCATCATTTTCACTACCAAACCCTATCAAATTGTCCATCAACCAAATTGCCTTCTTGAGCATTTAACCTCTTTTTGCATGTCCCAAACATCATTAAGAACCCTAGAACATCATCTTTTGCATGATATACCTTTCATACATCAACCTTGTGTACCCTTAACAAGTCCAAAACATAACCCTAATTGTCATTTTGCATACCTTAGAGTCATTTTCATCCCCTCTAGTCAAACCTCAAAACATCACCTTGCATTTGCGTTTGCATAACATCCCTAGGACATTTTCACTTTGCACATCAAAACCATAATTCAAATAGCATTTCCTCACATTGCATAACATTTCTAAACACTTAAAAATCCAAAAAACACTCATATCTTGCATACCCACCACTCTTTGCACTCTTAGGTATCATGCCAACACTTACTAGGAGACAAGCAGCTCAAAGACTAGAGGAACTCTATCAACCTTTGTTTTTTGAGGCACAAGCACAACCAAAACCTCATCCAAGATAAAGAAAGAGCAAGAAAATCCAACAAACCTTTGACGAAGACCAAATCGAGGCATCACAACCATTACTAGCAGACCCCTTGAACATGTATCCGCAAGATCCTCAAGCTATGGCACAACAAACCTTGAACAATACACCTACCATGAGATTTCCTCCAAACACTTCCCCCACACATGGGATGGTTCAATGGAGTCCTAACTTTGAACCTATATTCGTGCCAATGCCACTAGGAGAAGGAAGTGTACCAACCTCACCTGAAGATGAACAATCACATGCATTTGAATTCAGCCAACATAACACATCAAACATACAAAAAGGTATTGTACACCTAAGTGATGACTCTGACATTGATTATGGCATCACTGATGAAGAAATGGCTAGGGCATGTCAAGAGAAAAGTTTTTGCAAGAACTTCAAACGTTTGGCAGCTCAAGAAATTGTCAAATTTAACCCAAACTTGGAAGGTCCTAGGTCCAAAAATCAAACCAACACAACAATTGAAAACATCCAACCCATGATAAATTTGAACTTAGACAAGGGAAAACAACCTTTGGAGTTTTCAAACACAATAATGGCACCTATAAGGTCCCATCAAGAATCAACAATTGAAATCCTCTAAAGTACATTTGAACACATCAATGTTAACCCCTTGTTTGATGAAATATCACCAATCCCTAAACACCCCAAAAGGAAATTAAGACTTGATTTTAGTCACATGATGCAACAACAAGATGCACCTAAAGGGACCCGTGCTCTAGGGATGCCAGAAATACCTCCTTTGGAGGAAAATCAACAAAGTACACCTTTGCTTCTAACTTTACCCTGTGCTACAACATCAAACACTATGGAGCCTCTCATAAATACAACATGTGAAACATCAAGTGCCACCATCCCTATAGATGCACAAAGGAAAAGTCTTATTGACATTACACCCATTCCTAATAGGGACACATCTCATAGTCAATTCAATATGATGTCACAAGACGGAACATCTAAAACACAAAGGTACCAAAACAACAATACAAACATGACGTTCAATTCTCAAGGACTTAGTCAACCCCCACCACAACAACAACCTAAAATGGTACAAGGACTCAACACTTCCAAGGCACAACCAAGTCTACATCTGCTTGACACACATCCCACATATCAACAACAACATCAAACACAACAACAACAACCACAAGTGGAGGAAACATCCAACATTCCAAACATGCAATCCCATGTGGACCCACTTGACTTGCACACAATTTATCAAAAACAATTCCAACAACAACAAATGATGTTTTCTAAACAACAAGAGCAACTCAAGCAATAGTTGAAATACCAAAAACACCTTGAGCAACAAATCGCATACCAGCAACATTTGTTACAACAACAACATGTGCCACAACAACCTCAACAGATACCTCTAGAACAACAAGCATGCACATGGTCTCACATACAACCAACAGAGGTATCCCAACAAAAACCACAACACATGCCACAACAACAACACATGGTACAACAATCGCAGTCAATCCCAGAACAAGTGCCACATCAAATACCACAACAAGTACCCCAACAACAAGGACCTTTCTGTCTTCGAGGTGCCAACTTACCTCCACCACCCAGTGATACTTCATCAGACTCATCAGACATAGAAATGTCAGAACCAAGTAGACATAGTTCTTGCCATAGCAAATGGTCTACTCATAGACACAAAAGACTTGAAGGAAAGACCATCATCCAAAACCCCAATGAAGAACTATTACAAAAATTCAAACAACTTTCCAAACAAGTCGAGGCATTGGGAGTCCAAAAGAAAAAAGCTCTATATACGAAAAGGGACCTACGTCCTAACCCATTTGATATAATTTTGTATATGCCTCCATTCCCAAAACACTTTGAAGCTCCAAGGTTTGAAAAATACCGACGAAAAGGAAACCCTATCGATCACATCCAAGAATTTTGTGCTTCATGTACTGAACTCAGTGATGAACCCACTTACCTTATGAGATTGTTCCCATGTTCTCTAGGTGGGCCCGCACTTGAATGGTACTCCAAACTTCCTGGTAATATCAAATCTTGGTCAGAGCTAGCAGACAAGTTTATCTCCCACTTTGCCTTTAACATTACAAATGAGGTGAAACTTTCTGATTTGTGCTCAACTAAATAGAAGGCAGGAGAATCATTCATCACATTCTTACTGCGTTGGAGAAACCTAGTTATTCAATGCTCACTAGATATTCCTGAAGAACAACAAGTAAACCTGTGCATTGAAAACTTAGTCCCAGACTTAATGTATGAACTCAAAATCAAGAGTCCAAGCACCATTTCTAAACTAATGAAAAAAGGGTCTAGTATTGAAGATGTTCTTATCCGTAAGGGAGTCCTCAAGATAAACAAAGAAAACACAAACACCAACTCATCTAATGACAAGGCAAAAATTTTCTCCAAAAAAAAGAATGTGACTAATGATGGTATTGTGGATGCTCGCACAATTAGCACAACACAACCTCAATTGACTTTGAAAGGTGTAAACCCTACAAATTCATAGACCTCTAATCAAACATCAGCTCCACAACAAAAAACTGAGACTCCTGTGCAAGATAAACCTCAAAGAAATCCTAGAACCAAAGACAGGAAATTCACACCATTGGGGATACCACTTGAAACTGCATTACAACAGTTACTAAGTAATAACTTCCTGCAATTACCCCCAATCAAAGATGAACCATTGACTAAAGCTGATTGGTAGGATGACAAAAAGTATTGTGATTACCATCGCACCAAAGGACACAAAACTTCATCATGCTTCCAACTGAAACATGCAATACAAGACCTTATTGATGATGGTGTCATCATAGTCGATCCATCACTATTAGCATCCAACTCTTATCACACTATTTTCAAAGATCCTTTGGGTAATCATGACAAAGAGAAACCCTCTAGTTCAAACTCAAACTCACAAGGTAATGTGAATTACACACGCACCGGCTATGACTACACCATCAATTGCTTTAATGAGTCTGACTTTCGCATATCCACATTCATATTGAAGGCTAAACACCCTCGTTGTGCTGTCACTACACGCCGTAGCAAGATCACCCTACCTAGAGCCCCATCTAGACCTACTGCTCCTACTTCATCTGATTATAGCCTTGTTGAGCAACTTGGAAAAACCCCTGCACAAATATCCATTTTGGACCTACTACGTGCATCCCCCCAACACCAAAAGATCTTGGAGCAAGCCCTTAAAGAGTCAGTAGACCCAGATAACATGGATGTTGCCTAGTTCCAAGCCATGGTTGGGAACCTATCCGCATTACAACATATCACTTTTTCACCTCGAGATATTCCTAAGGACAATCCTAACCACAATGATCCCCTTTATCTCAAAGTCTTCATCCATAATGCCAAAGTTAGATGTGTCTTAATAGATGGAGGAGCAGGACTGAACATTTGTACTCTTAAGGTTGTCGACAATTTGGGTTATTCTGAAGATGATATGGATCCCTCTTGAAGAATCACAATAAAAGCCAATGATGATGGTGAACGCTTCTCTAGGGGCATCATCACATTACCTGTCATAGTTGGTCTAGCTACTGAAGACACATTGTTCCATGTCCTAGACATTGAAATGAATTGCAACATGATACTAGGACACCCTTGGCTTCATGCTATGAAAGTAGTCCCTTCTACATATCATCAATGTCTGAAGTTTTCCTATAATAACATGGAGGTTACCATCCCTGGTGATCCAGATCCTTTCTAGTTTTGTGCTAATCTAAGAGATGCTACTGCATACAAAATCCCAACAAACAATGAAGCACAACCCACAAATTCCTCTAAGTATGTGGATGCTGATATACTACTCAGTAAAGCCAAGGAAAAGATGAAGATTGAAGACAATGGGTGTGGAGAGTACTTTATGTCTCAAGTCTCTCACATTAGGGAGTCACTAGTTTCTCCCCAATCTCATGGTAAATCACAACCACTTCAAGCACAACATTTAGAGCTCAGTACAACGAAGGATACTTCTATCAATGAGAATACATCCGTATGTATTGAGAAAGCAAAAGCAGAATGAGAACCCACTTTGATATCTCCTAACAAGTATGGACTTGGGTTTACTATCATGCAAAAACAAGGTTATGATGGCTATAGTGGTCTTGGATCTCAGAAACAAGGAATCATTGAACCCATCACTACAAAAGGACAACCTCCTAGTTTGGGGCTTGGATTTAAACCATTACAAATAGGTCCTCCTAGTACCACGATACCTACATGTAAGACTATGGATGTTTCGAATGATGAAAAGGGATCTGAGGATATCCCACTTGAAACCAACAATCCCCTAGCCTCTGAGCATCACCCTAATGACCCAGTTGAATCAGTTACCCATATATCTACCTTCAACCAAAGCCCATTCAACACTGATGATGACATCTCCTCAAGTTATCCTGAACCTTTGGATTGGGACCAATGTGTACCACAAATTTTTGATCAATTTGACGATAATGACACTCTCATAATAGACTTTGAAGGAATTATGATTGAAGATCATAAAGAAGCAGTTTCTCCTAAAGAGAACACATTGGCATATTTTGGCAAGCCTACTCCACTTTCTAGCTACAAAGAAAAAAGAGAAAGAAATAACAAGCATAGGTCTCTTGGTGAAAATTGAAAGGCACCATTAGACCATAAAAAATTAAAAGCTAAGAAGCTTCCAAGAATACAAAATGAAAAATATGATGCCACAAATATTAGTGTTCCAGTGTTCAACATGCCACAAAGTCTTTTGGAGCTCTCTCAATCAGCGTTCATGCAGAAGGTCATTGGTCTCAACCCTCCCAACTCTCCCTTATATCCCTTTGTTTATCCCCAAATCCAACTACCTACTTTTTCCAATAGCCAAAATCAATCCTTTATCCAACAAGCCTTTGCCTATGTCATCATCAGTGACATCCCACATGACATTTCTATTGACCCATTTATCCTTAGATTCCTTGATTTGCAAGAGATAGACATTGTCTTACATATGGTACACGATGGTATCTCTCGAGGCCTTTCTAGTGGTTTGATTTTAGCTACAGACTCAGAAAAAATCCTATGTGGTTATGGTCAGTCATGGACTTAGAGCTCATCAGCTAGCAGCACCAACAACAGATACCTTCTCAGTATTTGTCAGTGACATTCTTGATTCCATCTAAAAGTCCTGAAAAAATACCAAAAAAATAGTAAAAAGTCATGAAAAAAAAAAATGAAAAAAAACAAAAGGGGATGCCTTGATGAAAACCTGGCAAATAGGCGTCTTGGCACAAAAATTTGAGTCAAGAGAAAAAAATTTTCCAAAAGTGAAAACCTAGCAAACAGGCACTTTGGGCAAGTACCATGGTGAAAACCTGGCAAATAGGCACCATGTGTAATCAGTTATTGCTCCACCATCTATCAAGATTCCATTTGGTCTTTTCCCACTCTATCATTCCTTGATCATACCCTTCATATTGCAAGACATCCTTGGTTCCTTATCATGGCTCACAAACTAGTTAATGTCCTTCGTTACCTTGCTTAAGTATCACCTATCTACACACACACTCTGTCATTGGCCTCTATACATAATTTGCGTCTTGTTTGGGGGCATATTACCTACATAGTGCGTAAGTTTGAATTTGAACTAGGGGCATACCCCTAAGTGCTTTTTATCCATTGAATCTATCGCATAACAGATTGGAGCTAACAATTCTATATGCTTATACGATCTTGAAAAAATCCCTAAAAATCATAAAATGTCTTGAAAAAATTCTAAACATTCAAATACAATCTTGAAAAAATCCCTAAAAATCATAAAATGTCCTGAAAAAAATCACTAAAAATCATAAAATGTCCTGAAAAAAATCACTAAAAATCTCATAATGTCTTGAAAAAATCACTAAAAACCATAAAATGTCCTAAAAAAATCCCTAAAAATCATAAAATGTCCTGAGAAAATCACTAAAAATCACATAATGTCCTGAAAAAATCCTAAAAATTCAAATATGCTCCTGAAAAAATCACTAAAAATCACATAATATCCCAAAAAAATCCTAAAAATTCAAATATGATCCTGAAAAAAGCACTAAAAATAATAAAATGTCCTGGAAAAAACCTAAAAATTGTAAAATGACCTGAAGAAATCAGTTACACAAAAAACATCAAATATTCCCAAAAACCCTAAAAATAAAAACTCGTCAAAAATTTGCAATAAACCTTGTACATTTTCACTATGGATAACCACCCCTTTTGCATAAACACTTGCGATTTGCAGACTAAAAATCAATGCGCTATGCTTCAATGCCAATCCCAATATCTGAGCAATAGGAACCAACAATCAATCCAATATGTCACTACGAACCTATCAACTGAATCCACAAACAGTGCTATCACATTATCAACCTGTCAAACACCATCTACACACCTAAAACATTAACAAGAATGTAATAATGGACAAGAATAGCTGTTGGCTCAAGCTGTTTAGTGAGTGATTTATTTTTGCTTTTTTTTTTCTTTGATCATGTCCCTGTGCTACTTGATGATATAAATTGATCTATGAGAGTGGCCAGGATGGTTCATGGTCATCTTTTTCCATTTTTGTTTGTTACAATGTACCTTTGAGAGTCTAGGGCATGTACATATGCCTTAGGAAGGACAAGGTCATTCTCTGTTTGCATCGTGCTTTTTTATGCAAAAGGCTTGCATTTGCGCTCTGGCCCTTTATGCCATGATGCGTTGCATTCCATTTGCCATATCAAAATAAAGCTCCATTTGACGTATAGTGCACTTGCTAGAAGCAAAAGTCTTTCCATCATACTAACATCTCCTCATCTCATCTTTCTTCTTCATCTCATTCTCCATCACCATGATCATGTCTTCTAATTCACCAAATCATCTTCATCTTGCATTCATGCATTCTTGCATCATCTTGCACTGTCAATCAACTTTCTGTGGTTTTCCATCTGGTTCAACCTCATCCTAACATTTGTCTCATCATCTTTGACCAAATGCAACCATTTTTGATGATTTCCCTCTTGTTATGACATCTTTCCATCATTTTGGGCATCCATGCACAATTTCGGGTCATTCCGTCAGTTGTTATGGTTTTGTCTTCTTGTTGTCGATAAATTGACTTATCATATGCTTATCTTAGTCAATTTCTCGAGGGGGCACCCATATATATCATACCTACTGGGGCATGTTGTGGCTTTCTCATCACTTATTCTTTGATACAATGCTCTAAATCACATTGTAACATGCTACTCAATTCTCACTCTTTTGAAGTGATGCCCTGTGAAAGGTCTACCCTATTGAAGGCTTATAACACACTATCAGATGTGACCTTATTAGAGGATTTAACCACCCTGTTAGAAGTGGGCCTGATTAGAGGACTTTAGAACATTCACTTGGAATGCCACCTTATTAAATGATTTATGAATGGTTATTAAACCAACCTAAGTCCATAGGATTTTCAAATCTAATGCAATTACTAGAGAGCATTAGAAAGTCTTGACCTGACTACAACATACAACTTATCTTGCTTTCAAGCTTAGTCTCCATGCTCAATGTACCAATGCAATCATTTGTTCATGACCACTCATAGAAGTAGGGCCTCTATGCTCTTCCTTCTCCTAGATGTCTCCTCCTTTACACCCTTCCAACTACTTCACAAATTTGGCTCTTCAGCACCAATAGTATCAGCAACACTCTACTTCTTGGTCTATGACTCCTTAAATAGAAGTCTCAGAGTTCCTTTCCTGCTCGATTCTTTCATCCTTTAATTTTAATTCACGTAGATTAGGTAGGATTCATTACATCTAACCTATATTTTTTTTCCTGTAGAAACTTCTTGAATGATCCTTTAGAATTCACTCAAAAATGGTTTACATAGGATTTTGTGCCACTAGCTCATAATCCTTATCCTCCAACTCATTCACAAAATTCAATGTAACCATTATGTTAGCTCAGATTTGGCAAATCTTTATCATTTGAAATAATGTAGTAGCTCGACACTATTGAAATACTGGTGCTTGGCATATACAGTGTTACTTAGCATCAACTGTGTTTTTCCTAATGCTCAGCACCTGAAGATCACTGGGCACACACTAGAATTTTCTATTACTCAACTCCAACTAAGAATTTTCTCGACTTCAATGACTTGCTTAGCATCCACTAATGATCTTAGTTTAGGCTTTGCAGACCACCTTGTTACAACTTCTTCCTCCAATGTTTCTAAGTGTGACCAACCTCTGTATCCTTGAGTATGTTATCAATACATCATTTAACCATTATCTTAACTGATCCTTGCACTTCATTACAACGTCAAAAATCAACCTTTCCCTTAGGTTCTCTTGTTACATCTTGTTGATCAAATCCTCTTCATCAATCAACTAAATGATAGTACTTGTATCTTATAAGAAAATATCATCCCTACAAGTAGTAGGTTTGACATCAATGATAAAACAATGATTGAAAATATTCTTTTACAACAATCTTCCTTCTTTGCAACAATCTCTCTCTTTGATCTTCAACAATGAGCTTTTCAATCAAATTTCCAACATAAAGGTTAGTTATAACAAAGTTGTTGAATTGATGGAGTATGTAGGACCTTGTTACAATTACAATAATTGGATGCAGATAGTTCAATATAAAAAAAGGTATGCATAGGTATGCATTGTAAGCATATTGTCTACAATGGAAAGAAAAAGATCAAAGTAAAAGACTTGTTGTGTACATTGATGGAAGGCTAAAAGAAACATAGAACATTGTAAGTTTTATAAATAGTACATTTCCTGGGTCAACTAATAAGTGATGCAATTGTATTTTTGAGGCATGGGAAGGAAATCATGTTTTTGTATGTGCGATAAAATCAATAAGTTCAAGGGAACAATTGTTAATAGATTAAAATTTGAATTGAATAAATACAAAGAATGTTACTAGCATGGGACTTGTAAGTACTATATATATAATATCTTAACTAAATACTTCCAATTAGAAATTCAATATACAATATACCATTTTATTAATAAGAGTTTTTGCTAAGTTAACTATTCTTTTCATTATGTTGATGTTTTTATTTTTATTTTTGTCACAGGGTGACATGGCTGATCCATTAGATGACAAAGTCAAGGTGTTGCTCCTACCCCTTCTCCAATGCAGGTAAACCTTTTCTATAAAAATTTGTGTAATTGTAATTTTACAAAATGTCATATTATTGTGTTATTTTTATTAAGGTTTTGGATTTGTTTTGATTGTTTTACTAATATTTTTATCACAATTTAATTCTTAGGGAAAGGAAAAAGAATTGTTGATCTTAGATCAGTTTTGATTAATGATTGTCTATACACTTAATTCATCTACTAAGTTCATACCAAACAACATATGTCGAGCATAACATATAAGATAGCACATGCCAAATAAATAGTTGGTGTCAAGTCACTCAGATGCCGAGTAGATAGTATGTACCAAGTGATTCAAGTGTCAAGCAAGTAATTCATGTCGAGTCATTTAGATGCCAAGTGACAGCATTGAAGTCATAGTAAGTGTCGAGCACTAGGGACTTTAGATGTTGACATAGTTTTTTTTATTGGCACAAACTACTACATAAACCATTTTTGAGCCAACTTAAGTATTATTTTACAATCTTTTTTGATAAGGATGAATCTTAATTATGAATCCCTATGCATGACATGCATCCATTCAAAGAAAGGGAAGGTTTAAGTGGCAATATGGGTGAATCACTATCATTGATTCATACCTAACCCTAAATCACCTAGGTCTTCTTAAGGAAGATAAACCCTAAACTTTAAATAAAGAAATGCTAAGGAGAATTGAAGAGAGTTTGCATGTGCAAATAGAGCATTCATGATGATTAAGGTGTTATGAATTGAGTTATATTGTAGAATCAATTAGAAGGAGAATGGAGGAAAGGAAACAAAGGATAATAGAGGTACATCTAATTAGAAATGATCAAGTAAACATTAGTATAGATGTGATCTAACATAAAGCAATAGAGTGCTAACCAAAGGATCATTGTTGAGACATTTTAACATGTGAATCAGTTAAATCTCTTAACAGAGTAGTCCTAACAGGCTCTTGTAAATCCTTTGACAGGGTGCTTACTTCATTGTAAGTTAAAGTCCTCTTACTAGGAACACTTTTAGTAGGGTGTTTTAAATCCTTTAATAGGGTAAGATTTAACAATCTTGTAAGCCTTTAACAAGGCAGACCTTTCATAGGGTAGATCATGTTTCATGGTCAAACATTATAACTTTCATTGGATACACTTTATTACTACAGTAGTGAAGATTTGTAGGTGTCATCCCCACTCCAGTTTTACCTTCTCCTTGGAGGGTTTCTGGGTAACCAAATATCTTGTGTCATACATGTGTTGAATATAATTTGCTTTCATACTATGAATGTATATGCTTACTTTGGTATTTTAGCTTATATGCATAGACTGTGAGATGTATGTGTGGTGAATAGTTTTAGAGTTTGAAATTTTTTTGTATTGATTCACCCCCCTCTCCCCCTCTCAAAGTTTACTTCCTATTGTCTTTCCAACAATTGGTATCAAAGCATAGTCCTCTAAAAGAAAAGCTTTGCAACTTTGAGGAAAGATCTTGAAGATGGAAGTCTACAAATTGGGAAAGACTATTGAGAACTAAACAATTAAAATACAACTTGCTCTACATCATCTGAATGAAGTAAGAGATGAGTTAAAATGATCATTAAAGAGAAGGGAGGAAATTTCTATTCAAGAGAATGACACTAGATACCAAGAAATTGATAATACTAAATTATTTTCAAATGGAAACTCCAATGAATTTGATGTAGCAGTTGTAGATCTGATGGAAAAGAATGGATCCCTAACTAAAGAGGTTAGAAATCTAAAGAGAGAACAAGAGATCCAATCGATATTATTATATTAAGTGACTGAGTAGAAAAAGAAAGTTGAAGAGGACAAAGTCATGATTGAAGATGAAAAAAGGATTTTGACCAATAGACTAGAAGAGAAAACATCAGAGGTAACTAGGATTGGTAACATGCAATTGGAAACCTTGATTCAAATGATGACTACAAATCATGAACTAAATGCAAAGGATATTAAGATCACAACACTAAATTTGTAGAATGAACAATGAAGAAATTACCTAAAAAGAGAAAAGGAGTTTGTTGATAGTTTCAAAAAACCTAATGAAGCCATCAAATACTTTGAACAACTGATGAGATCCCATAGATCCAACAGTGATACTTCTAGATTGGTATATACTAGTACTAGAAAGGGAGAAACATCCAAAAGTGGTGAAGAGAGAAGTAACAAAGGTAAGAACTCCAAACCTACTTGTCATAATAGTAGTAAGATACGTCATACTACTAATATTTGTAGGAGCAAGACTACAAATTAGAATCCTAAGAAGAAATTCATGGCTCATTGCCATAAATGTAACAAACAAGGACATCATGCACATGAATGCAGATCCAAGACCACAAGCTCACAAAGATTTGAAGGATGTTTCTATAACTATCAAATGTATGGACATAGAGGATATGAGTGCAAATCCATGTTAGGAATAAGGTGTCTCAACCTTGTATAATTTCTATTCTTATTATTTGTTTTGTAAAATGTATTTCTTGCAAATAATGTTGATGTGTTGACATCTTGAATTGTGTGTAAGGAGATCATGACTAAAATGGTTATGAAGGATTTCTATGACATGTAAGAGCTATGTTAGGAAGATTCAATGATAGGTGAAGACATGTGGCAACTAAGATATTTGAGTACTGTACACTCTACCCCAATAGAAAAAAAATTTGGGGTTCCTATTTTCTCGGAGAATGGTAAAAACCCTAATACAGTTTACCTTTTGGGAGTAGCCCTAAAGTGAAGTGCATGTTATAAGAATTTTTAGGGTTGTGAAGAGATGAGATGCAAAAAAGGGTGTATTGTTGGTACTGCGAGTAGCTACTGGAGTCTTCTGTTGTTGATGTTAAACTTGCATTGCAAGTGTTTGTAACCTCGTGTTGAAGATAATACATTGTGTAGGTTCTGAAGGGGTGGGGTTGTTTTACCGAAAGGTTTTTCCCCACCGAAAAATCCTTGTGTTATGTGTTCCTTTCTTTGTCTATTTTTTGTATGCATGGTTGGCTGCAATAGTGTTGTTTACATGATATTGAATCTGTAAGCGTAGAAGATTTTAATAGGATTTGCATCATACTTTCCTTATGAGATTAGTGTAGGAAATTGTTTCCACATCTGAGTTTCCTTACAATCCAAGCCTAAATGGTCATCAAACAAGTAGAAAAAGGTAAGGCATAATGAAAACTCTTATAATTGGTATTATAATGCAAGGTATAGTTGTCATTACTATCAAGAATATGGACTTGTTGTTGAAAATTGCATAACACGTTTTAGAAGTGACTATAGTAGATGGTTTAGTCAAACCACATGTTTTAGTTGTTTGAAGATTGGTCACATAAGTAGAAATTATCCAACAAGGTCAAAGGCACTGAATAGTTAGTTCAACAAAGGCAAAGAAAAGGAAGATGCTATGAATATAAGAGATGAAATGAACAAGACATGGAAGAGAAAGGAAGATTGCATCACATCAACTATAGAAGGGATCACTTTACCCATTGGGTTAGGTGAGCACACCTCATCTAATTAAGTAATCAAGAGGTAAGTGGGATTGATATCTAAAAGGATATACTTTACATTAGTTCCAAGGATTTAGTGCTAAAAAGATTACATATGCATGAAGAAATATGAAAAGTATTGTTAACAATCAAAAAGTAATCTTTTAGCTTTGTTAGTTTTCACATGGTTGTCAAGAATGAAAAGTTTCACTATGGTTGCCAAGATAAATATTAGTTGATGTCAAGCTATCACAATTGTTAGTATTGACTGAGCTCGTAGTGGTTGTCGAGTGGAAAGGAAACTTCATGAAAGCTAAGTGAGTTGAAATCTTTATTGAAGCCAAGCTTATAGTTGTGTAAGCATTAAGCATTAATTTCAAGGTTTCAAGGTCTATATGATTGATTTCTACTCAACTAGAGAAATTGTTCTGAGCTTTTGCAAATGAATTCAACAGTCACTTGACACCATCACTCAGAATTGTAAAGGTATTTAATGAGTGTCAATTTACATAGTTTAAATTTTTTCAAAACCTAGTATTATGAAATGGCGTCTAATTCTTTAGTGGCAAGGTTGTAGAGGGAAAGGAATTTTTGAATGTACAATTAATAAGTAATGAGATTAAGCAACCTAATTTTAGAGCTATTCTAGACATAACTTATAAACAAGAACCATCTAATGTGTTGTCAATGATACCACTACAAGTCTTAATGATCCAAGATGTTAGATGTGTTAGAGTAAATAATTAATAATTAATTATTTATTCTATTTACTTAAGCTTACTTAGGTTAATGCATTTATTTAATATTTTGTATTTAATGCATGTAGTGGTTAGCTGTTGACAACACGGGAGTTTGTTCCCTTATAGCATGTTCCACCTTTTGTGGATGTGTGCTGAGTTGTCAAGCTTATCTTCTACAACCTTCCAGCTTGTTCTACAACCTTCCAGCTTGTTCTACAAGCTTCCTTGAGGTCTTTATAAGCGACCTCTCTCTCATTGTATTATCATCACATCATCACTTTTTGTATATTGTAAATACATTTTTATTGTGTTTGCACATATTGTGGTCTCTCATGTCCGTTTAGGGTTTTTCCCTTACTCCTTGCTCTTCCTCTCCTTGGCTTCTCTTTGACAGGTTCTTGCATGCAGGTGATCTTGGGCATCTTCGAAGTTGGATTTCCTCAACTCCAACATGGTATCAGAGCCTTCCTGCTGCTGCTTGGTTGAAGAATTTTGAAGCTGTGATTTGAAGTCACAAACCCTAGTTTGTTTGTGAATTTTTTTTTCAAATCAAGGGATCAGCAAATTTTTGGAGCACATTGGGACCAAACAAAAATCACCATTGGATCCAAAAGGCTATTTGCAGTCAGGATTCATATAAAACTTGCTAATTTTGGAGACAAAGCTCTCAGAGGCAAAATTTTTTACCTAAGGAGGCCATACGGACGACTTGTAGGTCATTAATTGCAATTTTTTAAAAAAATATTTAGCGCCGCCGCCGCACCACCGTCGGGCCGCCATCGCTCCACCTACACACGGTTTGCAGCGGTGGTTGCAGGTTGCTCTACCTGAGCACCACTGGCACCACGCCGCAGAGCCACCAACTCCTGCTCTCCGCCGGTACCCAGCGGTGCCTCCTAATTCGGCCACCACTACCGACGTCTATGTCGCCTCCACCAGTGCTCTTCCAGAAATCTCTGCTTCACCGCTACTCAGTCCCCATCAATGCCTACATCAAGTTTTTTTGCACAGTCAGCACTTTGTCAGTGGCTACAAAAAATCTGCTCCTGACACGTGGACAGTGTACTCACCCTTGCCACCTCATCTGATCCACCACGTAGAGTCCACGTGGCACTGCCATGTGGCAGCCACATGGCCCTCCTTTTTTGCGTGATGGTTGATGTGGCTGTCAAATTTAAGACAATAGTTTGTTGACGTTAGCATGACTTCATCTACATCATGCCCCTTGCACCTCTCCTAGGTCCTTTTTGACCTACTTGTGGTTTTTTGGCCATAACTTTTGCATACAGAGGTATTTTTCCAATCCGAAAGAAGCACCAAAAAGCTAGTTCTGAGATGGAGATTTTTCTTTTTATTGCCTATTTTTTTATTTGAAGTCCAAAGTCCTATTTTTAACTCCGGCAAGCATATCTTTTGCTTCTCGTGCCCTTTTTTTGAAAACTTGATATTTTTGGAAAGCTGGTTCTGTCATCTTTTCAAAAATGTGGTCCTTTTTCTTAGTTTTTGGCCCCTGCTCTTTCTATCATAGTTTTGGCATTTTTGCTATATGGTAGATATTTTGAGTGTTTTAGGCCCGAGGATCATTTTCCTAGCATGGTTTCTCTTGTTTTAGGCTATACTTTCTTTTGTTGCAACTCTTTTTAATTTTAATTACTGTAGCTATCATTCTGAAGCACTTTTATGTAACGCACTGAGATAAAGTGCCACTTTTGCATTCTGAGAGTCATGAACGTTGTTTTGAGTCAGTTGTACATGCGCTATTTTCATAAAACACCATGGGGGGGATAGTTGTTTGCTATTTTAGGCCTTCTCCCTTTGTTAAGTGAGTGTCCCTTCCATGACATTAGCCCCATACAGAGTCAGTTTGACTGTGTCTTTATAGGTGTTTGTACCTCTTTTCCTCTCTCATCGTTCTTGGTTTGTTTGCAGGAGACTTTGGCCCACCTTCTTAGTTTCCTGTCATCACACCCCATCTGCATTAAGGGGGGGTTATGTTGTTGTTCTAATGCATTCGTGGTTTGATGGTTCAATAGTGTGAACTATGTATTCAGTGGTTGATCCTATATACAAGGCGATTGCAGTGGCTGGCTAACTATGCATTTCGGTGAGATGGATCATCTACCATATAGACATGCTTAGTTCATGCCTTCTTCTTTCATGGAGGTTCTTCAGATCAGCAATTTGGTAGATTTGTGGCCTCTTCATGCTTCAGTGATGCTTCTTCATGATCACTCCTTGTTCCTATTTTAGGGAACATTTCCCTAGCTTGAGGCTTCTTTAGTTCTTCACTAGGTTACCTCTTTTTGGGGGAGGGTTTTTCCCACGTGGTTTGCTCTCTTTCCCTATTTATAGAGGTTGTATTTTGTTGCATTGGTCATGGGTACCTAACATGGCCTCGTTGTCGGGACCCATTCTACATTCATCTTAGTTTTGTGAGCTTAAGGCATTTCCCTAAGTTGCACTTAAGGGGGGTGTTAGAGTAAATAATTAATAATTATTTATTTATTCTATTTACTTAAGCTTACTTAGGTTAATGCATTTATTTAATTTTTTGTATTTAATGCATGTAGTGGTTAGCTGTTAACAACACGGGAGTTTGTTTCCTTCTAGCATGTTCCACCTTTTGTGGATGTGTGTTGAGTTGTCAAGCTTATCTTCTACAACCTTCCAGCTAGTTCTACAAGCTTCCTTGAGGTCTTTATAAGTGACCTCTCTCTCATTGTATTATCATCACATCATCACTTTTTGTATATTGTAAATACATTTTCATTGTGTTTGCACATATTGTGGTCTCTCATGTCTGTTTAGGGTTTTTCCCTTGCTCCTTGCTCTTCCTCTCCTTGGCTTCTCTTTAACAAGTTGTCGCATGCAAGTGATCTTGGGCATCTTCAGAGTTGGCTTTCCTCAACTCCAACAAGATGTTTCCATACATGTAAGGTTGGAAGCATAGGAGACATGGAAATTAGGGAGACATATGGGAAATTGTGTAAAAATGGAGCATTGAAGGAGGAATTCAAGATTGTTGAGAAGAAAGGATTAACATGTGCCCTAGATTTCCCCAACGTCTTCTAGACAAAATAGATAAAGATAGTTTTGTGTAAGGTACATGATAATTCTATATGGTTAGAGAATAGACTGGTAAAAATCATCAAGGAAATTGTGCATAGAGTTATAGGGTATCCAACCCTAGAGCAGCCAAATACATTGAGAAGTGAAGAAAAAGAGGTAATTGAAAGGAATATAGGGTTTATGTGCAGTAAACAAGGGATGAGAATAGATACAATCACAGATCCCTTAATTTCTTTTGCAGTGAGGATAATAGCACATAAGTTCTATCAATCTAGTAGGCTTAATAGTGTTCCATGTATTGCAGTGGATGTGGGATACTTATGATGTTGTCGAGTTGTAGTTGTAACAATTGACTAAGAATTTGGGAGCCATAAGGAAGAATAAAAGTGCACAAGGAAAATTTGGATCTATTCTTGCATGTATATCCTTTTATGTACAGATACATTTCCTACTTTTAGTAAAGTTGCATGGAAGGTAAATAGATCTATTGTAGTGAAAATAGGTGAATTCATTGAGCAACTAGGTGATAATTTTGAGTCAGTCACTACAAGCTACTTTGAAGACTTCAAGAAGACAATGAAGAAAAGATTGAGGATACTAGTTTCACAAGTCAAGAAACAATTTGATGATGTTTACTTCCTAGTTGACACTGACTTTACATATGTCTAGACAATAGTTCCTAGAGTTAGATGGTTAATATTGTTGAAATATGAAATCAACATTGATGAAGTCTCTACAAAAATAACAAAATTTCTTGTAGAAGAAGTGGAAAAGGAGGCTACAACTTTTGGGAACTATGATATGACCAAGTCAAAAATCACAATGGACTTGAAGATTGCTCCAATCATTAGAAAGAAGAATAAGATGGTAAAGAAACTGAAAGAGAAATTTGGTGAAGTGGCAGAAGAAGAAGAAGAAGATAATGATGATGATGATGATGATGATGAAGAGAATTCACATTTCCAAGCACCACTTAGCATCACCCAAGGTCAACGAGAGGACCAACAAGAAGAGGAAGTAAAAATTGCAGAAGGTGTTGAGGGAGAAGAAGCCAATGAAGCACCTACTACTACTAAACAAAACAAAAGAAAAGCTTAAGCACATGCAATAAACAAACAAAAGAAGGTTGCAAAACCTACTTGACCTATAGTACCTACAACTAGGGCTAGAAAAAGGACACTGCACAAAAGGCTAAGGAAGTAGCCAAGCCAAAGGAGAAAAGAGCTAGTCAAGTTAGCAAGGGTGAAGAATCTCATAAGAGACCAAGGAGAAAATATGTTGCTCCAGCTAAACTTGATGAAGACAAGACTAAATCTAATAACAAAAACTAGTTTCAAGTGGTAAGTCATAGTTCTTCTTTAGATTTAGATAATCTATGTGAGAATATTAGAAATCATGTTGATTTATCTAGATTCTCTCACATTGAGTTTGACAATCTCGGTAAGATTGAAAAGAATCAAGTTGAAGAGGTAGTATATGACATGATGGAAATATTTAAGAAGGCTCCTCTTGAACTTTCCAACTCCATACCCAAGATTTTGTATGAGAGAGTTGAGAAAAAGTGGCATTATTTTCTAAATACTAAAAAACAAATAAGAGAAACAACACTTGCCTAGGTAATTCTAGAACTAAGTAAGGTGCAATGGAAAAACCCATTATAAAACATACTAGAAAATTTGCACCAAAATACAAGTCATTCTATATATTGTAGAATAATATTGAGGATGATGTACAAAAGACTACTTTGATGTTAATAGTAATATAGAGGAAGAGAAGGACACACCTAAAGAGTCAAGTTTGACAACAAAGCTAGAGGAGCAAATAGCAATAGAAGCAATGGTAACATTAAAATCTACCACTCCTCCTAGTCAAGCTCTTCAAAGGCCAAGCATAGAAACCACACCATTATAATCCTCAAGGCCAAGTCCAAGTATATCTAAGGGAGTTGAAGTTACATCATTTTTTGATGTAAACCTAGATGAAGTAATTGAGTTTCCCAATTTTGATTATTTAACTATTACTATTGAGTAGATGGGTATACTCTAGGAAGCTCTAGCAAAGAAGAAGCATCAAGAATTTCTTAGATGAAAGCATAGGTAGAAGCAAGCTTTGATTGATATCAATGACATTTTTATTGATGCATTCAATCTACCAGCTCCAGAGGAAAACAAGCCAATAATTGAATAGTTAACTAGCTTGATGGAGAAGTTGAATGACATAGACCTAGATTCTAATGTCAAATTACTTGAATAATATGAGAGAAAGATCCAACATAAGGTTGAATAAAATATATCAAGTTTTATTTCACTAACATAGGTTGAATTAGAAACTAAAATAGAAAGTTTGAAGAAGATACTAGAGAATATTTTCTCTTTGTATACCAAACTGAATAATACTACACTATTCATGAGGGAAGTTAGGATTCATATCCTAAACTTGGAAAGCATTATGCACACATTTGGCATAACTCTAGGCCAAAGTGAGAAACACTTCAGCACCTTCCTACATTCCCAAAGTCAGTTAGCAACACTACATGCAGACGAAGCCAACATCATGGCTAAATTAATAAGCATCTAGTCGACATTGACTCCACACATGGAGATACTACACAAGGAACTAGCCTATGCTAAAAATATCATGAAGAAAGACTCTCATCTTTCTACA
This sequence comes from Cupressus sempervirens, assembly GCA_028749045.1. Classification (NCBI taxonomy): domain Eukaryota; kingdom Viridiplantae; phylum Streptophyta; class Pinopsida; order Cupressales; family Cupressaceae; genus Cupressus; species Cupressus sempervirens. Next base: position 880,376,263 of record CM053786.1, read on the forward strand.
CATGAAGGCTTAATACACCTTTCTCTTGAGCTAGCCATCCAAATTAATTCATTGGAGGTAGCTTGTGATAATTGGGATGCAGCTCTAAAGATTATTCTTGAGATCCACAAACCATTTTTGGACAAATACACTATTAGTATATAACCCATTGACATAAGTTTCAAAAAAGGGGAGTAAGTTTAAAGGGGGAGTAATAATGAGAAAGAGTATGTGGGAGATAGAGACAGAGCTAAACAGATAAACAATCTACTCAGCAAGACAAAGATTTTGTATCAAATACAAAGTATAGCATACAACAATCAACTCAAAGGGAGTTATAATTTTTTTAGGTATGACTAATAAGTTATGTGTTGCTAAATTTTGATATTTTAAAAATTTTGTATAGAATTTGAATGGATACTAGTTATCTATGTTATGCTCATGAAGATAAGATCATTAATACATGACCAAGTGTTTTTGACACTTGTGTCAAAGGGGGAGATTGTTGATCTCAGATTGATTTTGACTAATGAGTGTCTATACACTTAAGTCATCTACTTAGTTCATCCAAACAAGTAACATATGCCAAGCATAACATACAAGATACTGAATGTCGAGTAAATAGTAGGGGCCAAGTCACTCAGATGTTGACAAGACAGCATTTACTAAGTGATTCAAGTATTGGGAAAGCAATGCATGTTGAGTCATTCAGATGCCAAGTGACAACATTGAAGTCACAATTAGTGCTAAACACCAAGGACTTCAAAGTAATACAGTTTTGACATAGTTGTTTGTATTGGCACAAACTACTATGTAAACCATTTTTGAGCTGACTTAAGTATTGTTTTACAATCTTTTTTGATAAGGACAAATCTTAATTATGAATCCCTATGCATGACATGCATCTAATCAGAGAAAGGGAAGGTTTATGTGGAAATATGGATGAATCACTACCCTTGATTCATATTTAACCCCAAATCACCTAGGTCTTCTTAAGGAAGATAAACCCTAAATTTTAAATAAAGGAATTCTAAGGAAAATTGAAGAGAGTTTGCATGCACAAAAAAAGCATTCATGGTGATTAAGATGTTATGAATTGAGTTACATTATAGAATTAGTTAGAAGGAGAACAAAGAAAAGGAAATAGAGGATAGCAGAGGTACGTCTGATTAGAAAAGGATCAAGTACACATTAATATATAGGTGATCTGACATCAAGAAACAAAGTGCTAACTGAAGGATCAATGCTAAGACATTTTAACAGGTGAATTAGTTAAGTATCTTAATAGAGTAGTCCTAACAAGCTCTTGTAAATCCTTTTACAGGGTTCTTACTTCATTGTAAGTTAAAGTCCTCTTACTAGGAACACTTTTAGTGGGCTGTTTTAAATCATTTAGTAGGGTAAGATCTAAAAATCTTATAAGCCTTTAACAAGGCAGACCTTTCATAGGGTAGATCATGTTTCATGGTCAAATATTTTAACCTTCATTGGATACACTTTATTACTATAGTAATGAAGATTTGTGGGTGTCATCCCCACTCCAATTTTACCTTCCCCTTGGAGGGTTTCTAGGTAACCAAATATCTTGTGTCATACATGTGTTGAATATTTACTTTCATGCCATGAATGTATATGCTTAATTTGGTATTTTAGTTTATATGTATATAATGTGAGATGGATGTGTGGTGAATAGTTTTACAGGTTAAAATTTTTTAGTACTAATTCACCCCCAACCCCCAGATTTTACTTTCCTATTGTATTTCCAACAAGAACATATTACATAAGAGAAAATACTTTTTGATATGGTTGCCAAGTATTATGCAATGATGACATTGCATATGCCAGTGACCCTATAAGCATGTATAAAAAGAGCATCAATTTACAAATTCTTGGGCTTCTAATAGTTCCAAATCCAACAAAAGAGAAAGAGGCCACAAGAAATGAATTGTATCATAGAGCACACTATTTGGAAGTAAGCAACAATGAATCTTTTGCTAGGGCAATAGTTCAATAAAGCTTTATGCTTTATACTAATGTATGGATCATAAACCACAATATGTATGTTTTGTTAGAGAAACTTTTGATACTGTACTAATTTGTTCCACCTGAAAAGGGTACTAGTGTAGCTCCTACGCATATGTGATTTCAATTTTCAATCATCAAAAGGGACATTATTTTCTTCAATAATTCTTGTCCAAAATCGGGTTATCCAAGTGCAAATGCATGCAACAACTAAGTGTCTTCGACAAATTCAACATTGAAAATTGTGATCTCCAAGGTAAAATGTATGGATGGTTTTGCATGTAGATGCTAAAATGTGGTCTTCAATCCCCTTCAAATGCAAAACATTTTGGTGAAATACATATCTTTGGGAATTTTTGGAGAAAACATGTGTCCTCCAAATGCATTTATATGAGTCATTTTTTATTGAAATGATAAAAAAATGTGAACTCTATAAGAATATACATGTAATTAAACTCGAAAATGTGCCCTCCAAACTCAAATGCATGGGCAAAAATGGACATGTTTGGACATTTTTAGAGGAAAACATGCCCTTTTGATGCTATTGCATTAGACATTGAGCATGAATAGGGAATAATGTGGATTTAAAATGCATATAAATGTAAAATAAATGTCTAGGTGTAATTACATATTTTATTTTGCCCTTGAAATATGATGTTTTTATTCAAAGAAAAAGTTATACCCTCTACATGTATATCCATGTTTTATTTCTTCCTTAAGCTCCAACATTTTTTCTTTGAGATTATAATTGAACCCTCAACATGCAAAGACATGTGATTTTTTTTTCTTCAAAGCATGATTAACATGCAAATTGTGGTCTTCAAACTCAAATGCATGAAGCATGAACATGTGTATTTGTATTTTTTTGGCAAATTACACTCTAGGGGAGTGATTACATACAACACCTAGCATGTATAAAGAACTTCCCATGCAAATCTAACTCTAGAAGAGTGATTGCATATTTAAAATGACTTGGAAATGCCATGTTTTATGTTGGAAATATTCAAGACTATGCTAGGTTATTGAGAGGGGAGGGGTAAATTAGTAACCTCTAAAACTATATCAAATTCAACACTTTATAGCAATATACCAATTATCATTTATTGATTTAATTGCATGCATGAGAAACTAAAAATATAAAACATTCATAACACTTGAACACAATAATTTGGTGATCCAGAAACCTTCCAAATAGAAAGTAAAATTGGGGTGGGGATGATACCCACAAAAATTTAGTATTGTAGCATAAAGTTGGCCTATTGAGGCTTACAATGATCACTTCTAATGATCTGCCCTATTAGGAGCAATTAGGACTGCTAGGTCCACCTTGTTAGAGATTTTTTAAAAATAGACAATAAAGTATGCACTCGGTAAAGAGATTTTGAGAAAGATTGTTAAGTCTACCTTGTTAAAGGATTTAGACTAATTCACCTATTAGAATGAAACAATAGACCTCTGAGTTATAATTGATTTGTTGATAAAGATTCCTTGAAGTATTGTTCATCTTCTATGATGGATATGTCTCTGGTGCTCCTTTTCTGATATGGTCTTCATTATAAACTTTATTCATTGCTTGATTACATTCACATTATTGCATACTTATGTTCATGAATTACACATTCACACACATTGGATATGATAAAATACATTACACATATACCAATCCAGTTTACATAATAACAAAGTCAACCAATATACAAGTTAACACCAATATTACAAAGTCAGCCCATATGAAGACACTCGTGTTCTGAAGACTGCCTTGGTGAAGTTTTGATACTCAGTGCCCACTATCATTACTTGGCATTGTCATGCACTCGATAGAAGTAGAAGCTCGGCCCATAATAATCACCTCAAAGTAGTCTGGAACTTGGTCTGCACTAGTAACCCAATAAATATTGTATCACTTGGCATAAACTAAATCACTAGTTTACCATGACCACTTGGTAAATGCTATCTTTGCATAAGGATTGGTTAACACTAGCTTCGCAACACACAAATTGCTAGCTTGGTAGAAATTGCAAAGCTCAGTAACCAATAGAGTGCTCGGGTTGAATTGTTAGACTTCACACTGCCTAATTATGCTCTGTTTGAACTATTGCACTTCACACTAACTGAATTCCCTTGGTAACCACTGGAATGCTCAATAGCCACTAGAATTAGTCCAAAAGATTTGATAGCAACTATAGATCTTGGTGGCTACTAAGTTACATGGAAAACACTATAGATTGTTCAATGAGCTTGGTAGCCATACAAAATTTGAATAAGTGTTGTCACTAGTAACAAACTTGATTGATATATCAACAGTTTTACTACAAAGTATGCTCTAGGAGGCCATTTACATATGATGCCTAGGTTGGAGATGTATTGTTACATGCAAATCAAACTCTAGAAAGGTCATTGCATCTTTTAAAAACTTAGGAATTACATCTTTAGAGTCTTTTTGGTGAAAAATCACACTCTAGGACTGCAATTACATATAACATTTTTTCATGTAAAAGGAAGCTTTCATGTAAATTGAACTCTTGGAAGCCCTTTACATATTTAAAATGACTTTCTTTTTCATTTTCCTTAGTCAAGCTTTCTAGTCAAGTTCAAAATCACCCTTTACGGATGCAATTGCATGAATCATAATCGAAAAAAGATATGTTGTTGAGTTGAACAACTTAAACTTCCTATTTAGCACATGTGGAATTGATTATTTAGTAAAAATTACTTTAAATGGGTCAAAATAGAAAATTTACATTATATAGTTTACATATTAGGTAAATATTTATTTAAAAGCAACATTTTACCTAGATGTTTTAAATAAAACATTAAAGTAAATATCTTCATTAAATTAGATTGTATAGTGCACTATTGTCACTTAAAGAAAATTTAAAAAGAAACATGAAAATATAACATAAAGTACTCTATAGTCACTCAAAACACGTAAGTGATAAATCAAAAATAATAAAGTAACTTAAAAACATGACATAAAGTCACTTTAAATTTTTTTATTTTTTAAAGTGAAACTCAACATTAGAATATAACATCCATATTTTAAATATGTGATCGCGCTTGAAGAGTCCACTTTTTGGGCAATTAAATGGTCATATATTTTGACTACTAACTCTAGTTAAGCCCTAAGATATACTGAATCAAAGAGAAAACCAAAAGAAAGAGATTAAATGAAACAAAAAACCTAACAAAAATTAAACAAACACTCAAAAACCCAAATAAGGACTTTAAAAGCTTCAAAAATCAAGCATAGGCTTAATAAAATGAAAAAAAGGGACTTGACAAAAACATTTAGTAAAAGGATTTGCTATATGAATTGGGAATGAATGGTTGATCAATGTTGGCCAATTAAATAGTGAATTATCTTAGAGATATGTGAAACTTAATTGAAAAAGTTTCATACTATTACCTCCATTTTGTGATGACAAAATCTAGGACAACAACATCTACAAGGAAATGCAAACGATTATAATGTCCTCATTTAAATGCTATGAAAAAATGAACAAAAACACTTCATTACATAGTTTATTATTAATCAATCCATTTAGAGTGACTAAATAAGAAGAAGGTTGACCACCAATTCTTTCACATCTTGCTTGAACTATACATTGTTGCTCTCATTTGTTACCTCTAGTATCATAATTCATTATTTGTTTTTGTAAACATACAATATTTTACTATCTTTTCCATATTTTTTAATAGTAATGAATTTTCTACCATTCTAAACATACATTCCTTTCCAACCCTAAACAAATAATTGAATACAAATAAATAAATGTGTACAATCCCTCCATTTTATGTAACCTCTATATAGAACTATATGCCTCATCATAAACAACCTTTAGCAAAATACTTAATAACTAAAGAGAACCAAACCATATGATCTTCTCATAGCATTTACCTATTGATTAGTAAGTACTACCAAATCATCCATTTCTCGTTAAGCATCAAATACCATTTTTCAAAGATATCATATTTATGCTTTTATTTCATAGATATATATTTCATTCATCTTAAATACTGATAATAAGACATATCTACCCTTATGTATTAAAAAAAGAAAATATACTTCTAAAGTAAATTAGAATAGAAAAATATTAATTCACCTCTCTCTTGATTGAGTATGCAAATTTTATAGACTACTTACATAAAGCTCTTGATCAACAAATAAGTATAATTATCCTATCTATAGATTTATGTTATTTAGAATGTAAATATTATCAAATTAGGGATGCAATTCTTAAGGTGCCTCTAGATATTTTATTGATGCCTTTTCTATTAAATTCTTTAAAGGTTCCAAATTTTAGTATAGAAAATGTAGAAAAATGAATTGATTCTAAATGGATTTCCAATAAAAAAATTGGTAGAATTGCATAATATGACCCTTAAATAAATAGGAGATTTAATGGGTAAAATATTAGTGCTTGAAGGTAGCTTCCTAATAACAAATGAAGTTAAAATTCTTATCAATCTTAAGCCAAAAACCAATCACTCAATATATAATTTGATTCCAAAAATTTATAATGCATACATTCATATTATAGAAATGTTCAGACCTGAACCAAGTCGGGACTCAAAAAAGAGTCCTTATTCAATAGTTCATAGATCCTTTAATCTAAGTCAAATTTTAGCACAAAATATAGATATATAAATTAATCAAAATAAACCTAGACAATTTATAACACAACAAATGACAACTTAGGAGATAATAAGTAGATCCCTAATGAAGAAATGGAGGAAGTTGAAATTGTAGAACTCGGTTTGAATCATGAGATGGTAGAGGATCATCTTAAATACTCCCCCATTCTTCAACAAAAGAAAGAATAAAATCAGGAGAAAAAAAACAATAATAAGGAAATAATCAAACTAACTTAGTCAATATTTAGGACAATAATGGTAATATACTTTGGAAAGATAGTGGAAAATGTGCTCTGTTAGGGTTTGTATGACTTCTATTTGAACCCTTTCCTTTTTACCACCTATCATACCTCATTTACTGTGGGATTCATTTTAGGTTATAATGGCACCCTTAGCCTTCTCTGGCCCAACATTTGATGATGGTGTTGGAGCTACTACTATTGGTGAGAATGGTTACATTGAACAAACACCTACATAAGTTCATTCCCAAAGTGTTTCATGAGGTAATTCCTTTCCTAATATTGTTTTGAATGTCAAGGAATTTGATAGTGCATGTGCATGGTTAGGAAAAAAAAAAACATTGATAGGTTATTTTGTGGGTTGCACTCCTTTTGAAAGCATGCTATGGGAATTGGTTTCCAAGGGTTGGACACCATAGGGTGTCCACCTTGAGGATGTCCAAAGCCTTACCAAGGGGTTTTTTCATTTTCACTTTGGTAACCCTAGCCAAGCTAAGCATGTGTTTGTTTGAGGCCCCTAGTCTGTCAAGTCCTCTTTGTTTGTCTTTCAAAGATGGTCTCGTTATTTTTCCATCTCTAATGACCAAAAACTCAAGGTCCCCATTTGGGTCGAGTTCCCTAGTCTTTCCATTCCATGTTGGTCCTCTTTGTAAGCTATTGCATAAATTATAAACAAGGTTATCTGCATTGAGCCTGACAAGTTTTTTATTGCTTTCCTTCAACATAGGGTTTATGTTGAGGTTTAACTATGGGACCTCAAGGAATGTGTGGAAATCTAGATAGGTGGTACCACCTTAACCACAAGGTGATTTACCTAAATCTTTTAAACATTTTCTATAGGTGCCATTTTATGGAGCACAAGATTAAGGACTGTCCCTTGTTGGAATGCAATCATCAACTAGGCCTAAAAGCCAAACCAACTCTGGTCACCAAAAAGGAGGAATGAATTACTATTGTGAAGAAGGGAAATGGCTCTATTGTGGCCAAGACAAGCTCTTTTCCTTAAGATAATGGCCAAACTAGCTCAAGTCTAGTGCTATCAATTTCATTAGTCCCTTTGCTCATGTCTCCACCAATTTCAAACCCTCGTGCTCAAGGGACAATGGGTGCTCATAACCTGGAATCCCACCCCACTTGGGTTTGAGTGTCACAAGTGGCTTTGATGATTTCTTCAAAATCCCTTTGTTGTTCATGCAACCTAGAAGGTCGAGATTAGGTTTCTGATAATGAGGAAAAGATATGGTGGGTCACCTCTCTTGGAAATCCCTCATTTGATTCCTCTACATTTATACATAACATCTTCTCCTCTCTTAGGGATGAGGAAGACATGTAAGTAGTGTTATAATGAATTGTCTCTCATGGAATGTATAGGGGCTAACAAACCTCCCTACAAAATTATTTTGTTCATGATATCAGGCGTCGACTTGGTAATATTGATGTTATTTTCCTTTAAGAGGTTAAGGTTATTGGGTTTCTTCTCAACTCAGCTTGTTGTGTTATTTGGATAGATAGCACCATGTTTTTTTCACAGCATGAGGTTGGCCAAGGTGATGTATTCACTCTTCTCTCCCCTTGTGTACTTTCTTTAGTTATTTTGCATGGTTCTAACCCCATGCAAAGAATTGTTCGGATCTTGTTGTCTTTTCAAAATCATTCTTTTGGCAGTGTTAATATTTATTCTCCCAGTGATGTGGTTGAGTGCTCACACTTGTGGTGTTGGTTTATAAATCATCTACTACTTGCCACATGGGTTTTTTGTGGAGACTTTAATATGGTTGAGTTAGCTACTAATAAGGAAGAGATTTTACCTTTTCAATGGTCAACTAGAAAAAGAGAAACCTAGTTCTACATGCATAACAAGTTGGGCCTTTTAGATCCTAATGCTAATTGTGCTTGTTCTAGTGGGGTTTGGCATACTTGGTCCAATTTTTGAGTGGGCTCTTATAGGACATTTAAGAGATTAGACCAGGCCATGCTTATGGCTTAGTTCTTCTTTTATTTTTTCTAAGAGTAAGAGTTACCTGTCACCCCTTTACCAAATATGACATTGTCAGATTATTTCCCCATTCTTTTTTCTATTGTCCAGCACACATCCTAGCCCTATACTTATAAAGCTCAATATTATCTAATACTTCCTTACTAGGACATCTACCCATCGTTGACCACATTCTTCACATCTAGGACCTTGAGCCTAGGCCCCACATCTTAGTTCAATTAATTTAATAGTGGAATGATGCCATTAGCCATACTATAATATTTCTTCACATTTATGGATGGCAATTGGCCAAGTACTGTAGACTATCTTATGAAGCCACCACAAAAGATCTCTGTATAACCTTTAAAGTTCTTTCCATATATCCATTTGATACAAAATTATAGGTTCATCTTGTCAATATTTTTCACTGAAAACAAGTTGTAGATAGTTGTGTTTCTCATAAAGCTTAGATCAAAGCCTACCTCCATTGGTTGGAGGTTGGCAATCAAGCTTCTAAGGAATTTTTCAATGCCCCATGGGCTTGCCACTCTATTATATGGATCAAGTGTATTAGGGAGGACTAGCAAGTATTTTTTGATCTGCCTGATATTCTCTAGGATTTTGTGTGCCACTATGAAAAGGTTTTTGTTAGACAAGGTCCTTTTGCTATGCATGACCAAGCTTTGCAATCTTGTATCACTACAATGCCTAATAAGATTTCCCCTTGGAAATATGCCTTTTGTGAGTAGAATTTTACACTTAATGATCTCAAAGAGGTTGTTCTCTCCATGACTGATGATAAAGCCCCTTGGTGTGATGGCTTCCCTTGTGAATCTTACAAGGTCTTATGGGATGATATTGGCCCTAATCTACATAAAGTCTATCTTGAAGCCTACAATACTCATTCCCTAGGAAACATAATTAATAAGGACAATATTAAGTTCATACCTAAAGTTGGGGACCTAGAAGACATATGCAACTAGAGGCACATCACTCTATTGAATGTCTCTTACAAGATCATTGTTAAGGCCCTCTCCTTTAAAATCAAGCATTTGCTACCGCAAATTATTTTCCCTGAACAAACTAGCTTCATTAAGTCCAGATATATTCTAGATAATATTATTGTTGTTTAGGAAGCTATAGAGTGGGCTTGTCAATCCAAATAATAGGCCTTGTTTCTTAAGATTGACTTTGTTATAGCCTATGACCAGATTGAATTGCCTTTCATTTTGGCCATGCTACAAGCCCTGGGGTTCAATCCTATCTTTATGGAGTTATTTAAAATGCTTTTTGGGGATGCTTCTACTTGTATTACCATTAGTGGATGAAAATCTTAGGCTTTTGGGCTTTTTAGATCTATTCGTCAAAGTTGTCATTTGGTGCCTTATGTTTATGTGCTGGCTATTGAAGGGTTTGGCTATCTTCTTGCCAATGTCATTTCATGGGGCCTTGTGTGTGGTATATACCTCCCTAGTTCCACTACATAGCTTGTGAATGGCCATTTTACAAATGATTCTTTCCTTACCTTTCTTAAAGATGAGGACAATATTGCTAATGCCTTGCAATGCTTTGATACTTTTTGTCTTGTCTCAAGGTCCACTATTCAATGACATAAGACCCTCTTTTATAGACAATCTTTATTTTTGTGCCCCTGATGGCTTCAACACTATGATTGGAAATGGGTGTAGCATGGATAAACTTTTCACTTTTTGGGTATCCCCTTTGCCTTTCAAGCCTCCCTTATGGAGTTGTGGAATGTAGTCATAGCCTGGATTGAGAAGAAGTTGGAATATTGGATCACAAAACCTCTTTCCCTTGTTGGTAAATTTTAGTTATGCTCCAAGGTATTGGTTTCTGTAGCACCTAGAAAACAGGCTAAATGCATAACATACTATGAGAAAATCACAAAACTCAATCAACAGTAGCACCCACTAGTCTACCATGAAAACCAAACTAATAAAAAGAAGCAAACACAAGGTTAAAAACCCCCTCTTTCATTTGTATCTCCCATGTCCTTCTTTCTTCTCCAAGTGTTGTAGCTCCAACTTGCCTATAGTGCACACAATATTGAAGCAAAGTCTATGATAGGGATAATGCCATGAGAATACTTGAAGTGTGATTTTAGTGTGAGAGCAAGAATGAAAAATGAAAAGAAACTAGAGACTCAAAGACTCAAGAATTAGGACTTCGAAGATCTAAGGACCCAAGGATTAAGACTTCAAGGAGCTGAAATGAGAGAAAGAGTGCTCATTTTATAATTGGCATGGAGGATGAGAGCATTGCATTTGTCTCCCTTAGATATGTGATGTGAAAAGAGACTCCTTTGAGAATCCATGATGCATATGAAAAAATATGCCAATTTTAAGATTCTATGATGCATGGAAGTCAAACTTGGCTAAATGTGGAAGAGAATCTATGACGCGTCATAAGACACCTCAGGCCCACTTAAAGCCAAGAATCTATGACAAATAAGCCAAATAGGGACATTTGTAAGGAATAAGAATATTTGATTATGACATATCTTATCCAAGTGTCAAAGGAGAATCCAAGAGGTGTCATATCCAAGTGTCACTATGATGCAATATTTTATAGAATATTTGAATTAAAGATCCTTTTATTCCACAAAATAAGAACTAGTAGAAAATGGAATTAATGATGGAAAATGGACTTAGGAAATTAAGAATTTCCATGGTTTGCGGATAATGAATCAATTAACTAATATAATTAATTAATTCAGGATGATAATTAGGAAGAATAATAGAATTAAATTATGGGTTATTTAATCCTATAGAGAAAATTAGTAAATGATCGGCCAAATTGATTAAATAAATGCGACCATATCCTTTGATGAAAATGTGATAATGATAGTGGAAATTGACTAGGATGGTGATAGGTAGACCAAATCCATGGTCAAATTGATTGATTGATTGAAATAGATAACATGCCAAGGACACATGACATGAATTGATTGATACATAACTTTACTTGACATTGCAAATGCTACAGGATCAAGGTTGATTGATAGGGTTAATCATAATAACATTGACGGACATTGTCAATATTATTAAAATGGTTGATAATGCAGTGATTCGACATTGAAAGCCTCAACAATGTCAAAGATCATATGACATGAATGATAGTTTGACCTAGCACTGGGAGTCGCGACAGTACTAAGGTCAGATTGATAAGATTGATAGGTCGATAGGTTTCCAAGGCATTGAAAGCCACAATAATACATAGGATTAGATAAATGATAATTGATTTGGGATGTTTGATATGTTCTAAGTTGATTAGGACTGATTATGAGTGATTCTGAGTTAATTTGGGGTGATTTTGAGTTGATATGAAATGGTTTTGAGTTGATATGAAATGATTTTGAGTTGATATGAAGTGGTTTTGAAATGACATGAAATTGATGTGAAAGAGGATACAAATGATAAAGTATGATCAATTTGGCCAAAAGATCAAAGTTAGTAGAATGAGAAAATGGGAGAAATTAGTATGAAGAGGTGATGAAACCATAGATGTGAACCTTTTTTTAGTGTCTACATTTTGTCCCTCTTTGATACAATGTGATTTAGAGTGTTATGTCAAACAATAACTGGTGAGAAAGCCAGAACATGCCCCAACAATGTGGCATATATTTATGCCCCTTCAATAAATTGACCAACATAGGCATATGATAGGTCAATTTCATCAACAATGAGGAAAAAAAGCCATAGAAACTAACAGATCGAAAATCAGAGTTAAAATGTGAAAGTTATGGGCTCTAGAGTGAAAAAGGACACCGCAACCAACACAGAAAGGACCTCATGCACATCTATCTAGGTAGTAACAAGTTATAAAATCGTTGTGAGAGGGTTTTGAAGGTCATTTTCACTCTCTCATTTGGAAGAAAAGAGCTTTGGGGCAAGGAGAATGGATCAACTTCCTAGAGAGCAACACCATGGTGAACAGGTGTGGACCTTTCGATGGTAGGTAGATGTTGGACCTTTGGTGAGTAGGTCAAGGCCATTTTTGTACTTTTTATGCTTTTTCATGCTTTTTACTACTTTTTATTTCTTTTCCACACTTTTTAGGTACTTAGGAATCTATTGGGGGGGACAGGGGTCAAATGGGGTCAAACGAGGGTGATGGGGCTAGGTAGGGCATCCAAATGCCCCAACTATGCCTAGAATGCAGCCAAGTGTGTCAATAACATAGTTGGCATTCCCAAGTATGTCAATAATGCAATTGGTATGACCATGCACATCAATGACGCAATTGGGAATCCTAACTGTGCCCTAGGATGCACCAGAGCCCCGATAGGGGTTTGAATGGTCCCAAATCGAGCTAAAACTTGGCAAAGGTTAGCATAACCCTAGGGGGATGTTAGAAAAATGATAAAATGCAGTCAAAGGTGGTAAAAATTCTTAGAATTTGGTCAAACATAGGGTAGATGTAGGTCAAACTTGGGTAAATGATGACAGAGGACCATGCAAAGGGCTCGAAAGGGTGCAAACAAACTCAGTATGACTCAAAATTTGGAACACATGTTAAAAACCCTAGGAAGAGTTGAAAAAAAGGTTAACTGAGGTTAGGATAGTCAGAAAAAAGTCAAACTTGGTCAAACTTAGCTCTGATGGAGGAAAAAGGTTAACCGATGGATAGGGATAGGGTCAAAATGATACAAATGAGCTCGAAATGATTCAAAACTTGGAAAAGATGTTCAAAACCCTAGGAAGAGTTCAAAAAATAGGTTAAATGAGGTTAGGATAGTGAGAAAAAAGGTCAAACTTGGTCAAACTTAGCTCTGAAGGAGGAAAAGGTCGACCAATGGATAGGGATAGGGTCAAAAGGATGCAAATGAGCTCGAAATGATCTCAAACTTGGCAAACATGTCCAAAACCTAATGAAGAGTTCAAAACATAAGTCAACATAGTCAAACATGCTCAAAAAAGTCAAAATTAGTCAAACTTGGGTCAAAAGTAGGGTAAACTAGATGTAAAACCATAGGAGATTGACATAGGCCATATGATTATGTAGGAGGAGCTACCTTTGCTATGGATAAGGGGACATAGGCCAAAGAGCCTTGCACTATGTCATTAGATGACACCTAGTGAGCAAGGGATATTGGCCAATCAGGAGCCCTAGAGTAGTTTCAAGGATGACTACTCAATATGGTGACCAAATAATGGAAATGATAGCTCATTATGTTCACAAGAAAGATATGAGTCCAACACAACTAATGGTTCATAAATTGGAGTTGAATTGCAAAATTTATTGCCTCTGAAGTGCAACACAGGGGCTCCAAGAGCAGTTCTAGGTATCCTAGGTCCCCAACTATGCCCAAAACTCATTTGAGTATGTCCTAGACACACTTGGTAAGCCCAAGTGTGTCATGCTAGTACCAAGTGCATCCATGACACACTTGGGAAGCCGAAGAGAACTCAAAAAGTGTGAGATGTGCCCTAGAAGGCTCCGGAGGCTAGAATTAGCCTGATTAGACTCAAAATGACCCGAAACTATGCGTGCATGCCCAAAATGATGGAAAGATGTCCTAACATGAGTGAAATCATTAAACATGGTTAGATTTGGTCCAATATGGTGAGAAAAATGTCAGACTAAGGTTGAACCAGGTGTAAAGCCACAAAAAATTGATTAATAGTGTAGGATGATACAAGAATGCATGAATACAAGATGAAGATGATGTGGTCAATCAGAAGACATGAACATGGTGATGGAGAATGAGTTGAAGAAGAAAGATGAGATGAGGAGATGTTAGTATGATGGAAAGACTTTTTCTTTTGTAAAGTGCACTATATGTCAAATGGAGCTTTATTTTGATATGGCAAATGGAATGCAATGCATCATGGCATAAAGGGCCAGAGCGCAAATGCAAGCCTTTTGCGTAAACAAGTACAATGCAGACAGAGAATGACCTTGTCCTTCCTAAGGCATATGTACATGCCCTAGACTCTCAAAGTTACATTGTAATAGATAGAAACAACAAAAGATGACCATGAACCATCTCGGCCATTCTCATAGATCAGTTTATATCATCGAGAGGCATAGGAACATGATCAAAAAGAAAACAAAGTAAAAATAAATCACTCACTAAAAAGCTTGAGCCAATATCCATTCTTGTCCATTATTGCATGCTTTTTAGTGTTTTAGGTGTTGAGATGGTGTTTGACATGTTGATGATGTGATAGTGTTGGTTGTGGATTCAATTGATAGGTTCATAGTAACATGTTGGATTGACTGTTGGTTCACATTGCTTGGATAGTGTGATTGGCTTGAAAGTGTAGTGCTTTGAGTTTCAGTCTGCAAAGTGCAAGTGTGTATGCAAAAGGGATGGTTATGCACAGTGAATATTTACAAGGTTTATTGCAGATTTTTGATGGGTTTTGTGATTTTTAGGGTTTTTGGGGATATTTGATGTTTTTGATGTGACTGATTTCTTCAAGACATTTTACATTTTCAGGGTTTTTTCTAGGATCATATTTGAATTTTTTAGTGATTTTTTCAGGATCATTTTATGATTTTTAGTGATTTTTTCAAGACTTTTTATGATTTTTATAGATTTTTTTCAAGACATTATGTGATTTTTAGTGTTTTTTTCAAGACATTTTATGTTTTTTATAGATTTTTTCAGGACATTATGTGATTTTTTTGGTGCTTTTTTTAGGACATTTTATGTTTTTTTAATAGAATTTTTTTACGACATTTTATGATTTTTAGGATTTTTTCAGGATCATATAAGCATATACAAGTGTTAGCTGCAATCCATTATGTGATAGGTCCAATGGATAAAAAGTGCTTAGGGATATGCCCCCAGTTCAAGTTCAAACTCGTGCACTGCGTAGGCAATATGCCCCTAGACAAGACGCAAGCTATGTACAAAGGCCAATGATAAAGTGTGTGTGTAGACTGGTGATGCTTAGGAAAGATAACAAAGGACATTAACCAGTTTGTGAGCCATGATAACAGGCCAAGGATGTCTTGCAATATGAAGGATATGATCAAGGAATGATAGAGGGGGAAAAAACCAGATGGAATCCCAATAGATGGAGGAGCAAAAACTGATTACACATGGCACCTCTTTGCCTGGTTTTCACCATGGTACTTGCCCAAAGTGCTTGTTTGCCAAATTTTCACTTTTGGATAGAATTTTCTCTTGACTTAAATTTTCATGCCAAGACATCTAT
Source organism: Cupressus sempervirens (assembly GCA_028749045.1). Lineage (NCBI taxonomy): Eukaryota > Viridiplantae > Streptophyta > Pinopsida > Cupressales > Cupressaceae > Cupressus > Cupressus sempervirens. The sequence continues at coordinate 880,392,303 of CM053786.1, forward strand.
TTGCCAAGTTTTCATCAAGACATCCATTTTTTCATGACTTTTTTCACTTTTCTTTTCTTTTCTTTTTTTCAGGACTTTTTGCTATTTTTTTGATATTTTTTCAGGACTTTTAGATGGAATCAAGAATGTTGCTGACAATTGCTGAGAAGAAATTTGTTGTTGGTGCTGCCAATTGATAATCTCAAGATCCACAATTGACCATAACTACATAGGAGTTTTTCCAAGTTTGTAGTTAAGATCAAACCACTAGAAAGGCCTCAAGATATACCATCATGTATTGTATGTAGGAAAGTATCCACCTCTTGCAAATGAAGGCATCTGAGGATAATTGGGTCAATAGTTATGTCATGTGGGATGTCACTGATGACGACATACACAAAGGCTTGTTGGATAAGGATTTGATATGGGTTGTTGGGCAAATTAGGTAGCTGGATGTGGGGATAAACAACTGGATATAATGGAGGGTTGGGAGGGTTGAGAACAATGACCTTCCACATGAACACTGATTGAGAGAGCTCCAAAAGACTTTGTGGCATGTTGAACATTTGAACACTAATATTCATGGCATCATATTTTTTGTCTTGTATCCTTGGGAGCTACTTAGCTTTTGATTTTTCATAGTCTAATGGCACCTTTCAGTTTTCACCAAGAGACCTATGCTTGTTATTTTTTTCTCATTTTTCTTTGCAACTTGAAGGTGGATTTGGCTCCCCAAAATATGCCAATGCATTCTCTTTAGGAGAAATTTCTTCTTTATGATCTTCAATCATAATGCCTTCAATGTCTATTATAAGAGTTTCATCATTGTCAAATCGATCAAAAATTGGTGGTCCACATTGGTCCCAATCCACTAGTTTAGGATAACTTGAGGGGATGTCATTATCAATGCTGAATGGGCTTTGGTTAAAGCTATGGATATGAGCATTAGATTCCATGGTATCATTGGGGTTATGCTTAGAAGTCAGAGGATTGTTGTTTTCGTGTGGGATATCCTCAGATGCCTTTTCATTATTCAAAACATCCATAGTCTTGCATGTAGGCACCGTAGTACTAGGAGGACCTATTCATAATGGTTCAAATCCTAGCCCCAAACTAGGAGGTCATCCTTTTGTAGTGATAGGTTCAATTATACCTTGTTTTTGAGATCCAAGACCACTACATCCATCATAGCCTTGTTTCTGCATGATAGCAAACCCAAGTTTGTACTGGCTAGGAGATATCAAAGCAAGTTCTTGGTCTACTTTTGCTTTCTCAATACATATAGATGTATCCTCATTGATAGAAGTGGCATTTTGTGTACCAATCTCAAAGTGTTGGTCTTGTAATAGTTGTGATTTACCATGAGATTGGGGAGAAAAGGGCAACTCCCTAATATGGGATACTTGAGACATAAGGTACTCTCCACACCCATTGTCTTTGATCTTCATCTTTTCATTGGCCTTACTGAGGAATTTATCAACATCCACATACTTAGAGGAATCTATGGGTTGTTCTTCATTTTTTTCTAGCACTTGGTATGTAGTAGCATCTCTTAGATTGGCACAAAACTAGAAAGGATCTAGATCACCAAGGATGGTAGCCTCCACATTGTCATAGGAAAACTTCATACATCGATGATATGTAGAAGGAACTGCTTTTATAGCATGAAGCCAAGGGCATCCTAGTATCATGTTGTAGTTCATTTCGATATCTAGAACATGGAACAATGTGTCTTTAGTAGCTAGGCCAATTCTGATAGGTAACGTGATGATGCCCTTGGAGAAGTGTTCACCATCATCATAAGCTTTTATTTTGATTCTTCAAGAGGGATCCACATCAGTTTCAAAATAACCCAAACCTTTGACTACTTTAAGAGTACAAATGTCCAGTCCTGCTCCTCCATCTATTAAGACACGTCTGACTTTGGCATTATGGATGAAGATTTTGAGATGAAGGGGATCATTGTGGTTAGGTTTGTCCTTAGGAATATCTCGAGGGAAAAAGTTGATATGTTGTGAGGCAGAGAGGTTCCCAACCATGGCTTTACACTAGGCAACATCAATGTTATTTGGAACTACTAACTCTTTAAGGGCTTGATTGAAGATCTTCTAGTGTTGGGGAGACGCACATAGTAGGTCAAAAATAGATATTTGCACAGGGGTCTTGCCAAGCTATTCAACAAGGCTATAATTAGACAAAGTAGGAGCAATAGGTCTACTAGGGGTGTAGGTCTAGTAGAAGCAGTAGGTTTAGATGGGGCTCCAGGTAGGGTGATCTTACTATGGCATGTAGTGACGGCACAACGAGGGTCTTCAACCTTTAAAGTGAATGTGGATATGTAGGAGTCTAATTCATTGAAACAAATTATAGTGTAGTCATATCCCATGCCTGTGTAATTCACATTAGCTTGTGAGTTTGAGTTTAAACTAGAGGGTTTCTCTTTGTTGTGATTACCTAAAGGATCTTTGAAAGTAGTTTGATCAGAGTTAGATGCTAATAATGATAGATCAACTGTGACTACGCCATCATCATTGAGGTCTTGTATTACATGTTTCAATTGGAAGTATGATGAAGTCTTATGTCCTTTGGTGTGATGGTAATCACAGTACTTTTTATCATCCCACCAATCTTCTTTAGTTAATGGTTCACCTTTGATTGGGGTTAGCTACAGGAAGTTATTACTCAGTAACTATTGTAATGCAGTCTCAAGAGGTATTCCCAATGGTGTAAATTTCCTGTCTTTGGTTCTAGAATGTCTTCGAGGTTTGTCTTGCGTGAAAGTCTCAATTTTCTGTTGTGAAGCTTATGTTTGATTAGAGGTTTGTGAATTCATAGGGTTTGCACCTTTCAAAGTCAATTAAGGTTGTGTTGTGCTAATTGTTCATGCATCCATGATACCATCATTAGTCACATTCTTGTTTTTGGAGAAAATTTTTCACTTATCATTAGAGGAACTTATGTTTGTGTTTTTCTTGTTTATCTTGAGGATTCCCTTGTGGATAAGAGCATCTTCAATACTAGCCCCTTTTTTCATTAGTTTAGAAATGGTGCTTGGACTCTTGATTTTGAGTTCATACATTAAGTCTAGGACTAAGTTTTCAATGCACAAGTTTACTTGTTGCTCTTCCAGAATGTCTAGTGAGAATTGACTGACTAAGCTTCTCCAGCGAAGTAAGAATGTGATGAATGGTTCTCCTACATTTTGTTTAGTTGAGCACAAATTAGAAAGTGTCACCTCATTTGTAATGTTGAAGGCAAAGTGGGAGATGAACTTGTCTACTAGCTCTGACCAAGATTTGATATTACCAGGAAGTTTGGAGTACCATTTGTAGGTGCTCAAAATCACATTCTCATTTTGAGCGACCATTTAAAATTTTGAGTCAAACCAAGCCCTATGAATGCCCATAATTGCATGTGTACTTGATTGTACCTTTGAAGCCCCTAAGGTATTTAATATTTCTAACACCCTCCATTTAGCCCGTCCACATGTTCCATGATGTTAGATTGACGTTTTGAGCTATTTGGCAAAGTCTTGATTTGAGTTGGTGCCAATTTTGCATTTCACCCAAGTATCAAACAGCGACAAGAGGCCTTGTTTGTGATTGAATATCTCGCACCCAGAAATGTTTTGTGATTCATGACTTTGATATTTTCTAGTGTCCATACCCAAGAACCTATGTTTTAGATTTCGAGTCCTTTTGACTAGGTTTTGAATCCCTCAAAGTTGGTCATTTAAATTTGTCATGCTGATTTGACGTGTTATAAATTTTGACCAGTTGACCCAAATGCTAAAATTCCTTTTGTGTTGCATTATAGACATCAGAGACTTGGTATGTTTCAAATTTGAGCTTATGACGAATCCATTTTATTAGTTTTTGAATGCAATTCCAAATAGAATTTCTAACTTTTTACTAGTGTCAGTATTTACAGATTATTTGGTAGCCCTATTCGTGGAGTTATAACTTGAAACCCATGATTGGCTAGATCAAAGGGATTGTACCCTTGTATTGTCCTCTAAAAATACTGCAAGTGTGTTAGTTTGTAAGTCTTGACAAATCCATTTGCACACTTTTCCAGGTCAATTCCATTCACAAAAAATGATTTTATGCCAGTGTTTCCATTCTGCTAATTCCGAGTAGCCCACTTTGATTGTTTGCCAAATGTGTCTTGTGATTCGTCATAATCCCAAAATGCAGATCCATGATGTCCTCATGACAGAGAACTAATGCCCCAATTTTCATTTCCCCATGTGCTCATTTGCCCAGTTTTCAAAGCCAAATCCGAATTCAATTTATTGCTTTCTGACATGTTTGCTTGCAGGTAATTCTGAGAAGGCAACTTTAATGGCGAATATCTTTTGACTGCAAATTTATCATGAGATGAGACCTGACAGGGTGAAAGCATGTGGAGCAAAGATTCAGTGTGCAGATTTTCAGAGCCCGATCAAGTGTTTCGATCAATTTTTAAAGCTGGCTGATAGGCCTTGTTAGCTTAAAGTCGCAGTTTACAGATAAGTGGTCAAATGAGTTTTAATGATTTTTCAGTGATGGATTTCGATCTAAATAAGTGCCAGGTAATCAATAGGTCAGTTTGAGGATTCAATTGTTCAAAAATGAAATTTTTTTTTCGCTGGCCCCACTTTGGAGCTTGGCTAAATTCATCAAATGAATATGACATCACAAAATAATGAAATCAACAGTAGGAGAAATCACTGGGAATCAATTGAACAGCAATTGCAGTGATGAACCTATTATCAAAAGCACTTGGGAGAGGAGTGCATGCAATTGAATTGGACATTTGGCCTAATTCAAATCAATAAAGATATTAATAGCAGTGAGTAGGGGGCTAGGGTCAGTCTGCAAAACAAACAGAGCCACTTCTAAATGTTCATCAAGGTGTAGATCCAATGTTTGAGTCACAGGCAGTGTCAATGTTTCTTGCTATGTCAGATGTGGTTATGGAAGATGATTTGTGGTAACTATGACAAACGATGACAAGAATCTACATTCAAATCCTCAATCAGGCATATCACCTTCAATTGTTCAAAAATAAAATTGTTTCTTCCAACCTGACATTAAAAGCTATTGATAGTGGTGAGAAAGAGGAGGTAATGCCTATGAATGTAGCCCACATGTATTTTTCACAAGCAGAGCTTCTCAAGAAAGAAGAATGTGGTTATTTGACACGTGAGCAATAGCATGTTGAAGAAACCCTAGTTCAATTTAAGGACATAGAGTTTCAACAAATAATAAAGAATTTAGTGAACTTTCAAGAGCAGGCCCTTAACTATGAGGGGGTCAATTTGTGGAAGACATTGGACTGCCAAATATCATGGGATTTTATAGAAGGAATGAAGAGAAAAGGGAATATGATAAATTTGAGCACAATGAAGGGAGAGCCTTAGAACGCAATCATTGTGGTAATGGCTTGGATCAGCCTAGTAGATTTGTACAAGAAAGAATAAAGCCAGCCTTCTTCATGGACTAATGATGCCAAGGAAGGAACATTCGGGTCAAAGCAAATGAAACACATCCACAAGCATACAGAAAATTGCGACAAAACAAGGCTTGATAAATATCAATGCAAGATCCATATAAGAAGAAGAGAGTAAAAAACATTGCAGATCAAACCCACATGCAGGAAATAACAGAGCTCCCACGCATATTCAAAAGGAAGGGGATGGCAAAAGATATAAGGAGGATCCATGTTTGTTGTAGACATCAAATAAATCAGTGTTCACGCAATAAACAAATCAATGCATGATTAAACAAAGCCATCCAATAAACAGTCAAGATTGCGAGAATGGCCAGATCGATATGCTAGGATCACTGAGCTTTCTATTCCAAGTTTTGGTAACCAGCTTTTAGAAGAAGAAAAGCCATCTAGAAATGCTCACTTTGTGTAAGGAGTTACCTATGGTGAGTGGTTCGAGATTCATAGTAAATCTGTGCCAGCCAAAGTGCAAAACTGTCCACGCCATTAGAAGAAGCTAGCAATAAAATTTTGGAGAATCTGCCAAGAGAAGATTTAGAATCAAGTCGCCAATATGAGGAACAACCCACGTGAGAAGAAACAAAAGGGAGGCAGCACTAAGGGAAAGACTTCTAAAATAGCCCACGCATGAAAATTGTAGTCAATACAATATAAAGTCTGTGCTAGATGCAGAATTCCATGCATGAAGGAAATAGGGGCAAATTAAAATGAGGAGCCACATTTTTAAAAGACCAAACCACGTCAGTAAGAAAGAGTAAAATGAGCATAGGAAAGAAGCCCAACAAGCAGCTCCAACTCCACATTGAAATAAGCAAAGAAGTTGCCTGATGCCCGAGCTGTAAGTGATGAAGAAAGGAAGTTATAAAGCAAGTCAACTTCAAAGAATGTGTAAAACACAGAGGAACAAGCAAAGACTATAGGAAAATAGTCAAAATGCTTTATCCTACATCGGTTGGGTGAGGAAATTTTTTATAGTTTAAATACTATTGCACAATATAGACTTAATGTCTATGAGACATATGGATTTTGGAAAAGCCAAGTCCACGTGTGGGCCCATGGTCGGCTGGATAAATAGTTGAGGATGACGTCAGGTGGACTAGAAGCATATATTTTGGATGAGTACATGCAAAATGATGATGGTGTCAGCAAGCACGAAGTCACCAGAAAGTTGAAAATTTTGGCTAGTCACTATGGCGCATGCCGAAAAATCAAAGAAATTTCGGCTAGTGACATAGCGACTAGCCAGGAAAATCGAAAAATTGGTGAGATACAAAAGGAGATCGTGGGTCCCATTGTAGTGCCATTAGTGAACTATTCAATGTCAAGTGGCAGTGACAGGATGACTGGGTAATGATGTGGCGAGCGAATGTCAAGAGCGCACCAAATTGTCCCATGTGGCAAATCCAATGATTTTCGTTAACTCGCTATGGGAGAGTTGCAAGGAAGTTAGTATAGCAAGGTAGCGACAATGATGTGGCATGAGTTACTGAGAAATAACTGTGCATTGACAGAGAAAATCAATGAGTGACACATGTCACTCGATCAAACCCAGTTTGACCCCAAATTTGGAGGGTGGAAAAATATTGCAAAGTAAAAAAAATTATTTTTAACTATAGAGATTTGTTTAAAAAATGATTTTAATCATTTTAAGTGGACATTCACATTCTTTTAAATTTCAAAGGACATAGTCTAAAGTTTCAACTTTAGAGATTTTAAATTTTATGAAATTTAAAATCTAAGTTTCAAACTTCAGTTTCATACCAGAGAGGGACTTTTTCAAATCGAGATTCTGGGTGTTTTCGAAAGGCAAAGTATGCCTTATCATATACCACCGAAATTGAGATAATCTAAATTTTTCATTTTTGGAGTCAAATTATGCATAGGTCTTCACCAATTTAAGCTACAGGTCGACTTGTGAAATCAAGGGCATTGGAAACAGAACAGGTTGAAATCATCATGGAGTATCAGAGTTTGTTGCAGGATAGTTTTAAAGGTCTGTTGAAATCTGAGAGTGAAGAAAATCAACTTGAGGTTGTTTTCTTGTCTTCTCAAGATCATACTGTAACTGATTAGTTACTTTTACCGAGTTCATTTCAGCACAAAATCAGTTACATCCTTTCATCATCATATTTCTGAGATATTTTGATGCCTTTGAAGGGTAAAATGATGGGGATTTGATTTTCAGTTAGAGAAAAAAGATAAGAAAGATGGTTTTAACCTACTGAGAAGGTTTTCCAAGTGGACAAGTGTCATGTTTAGATTCAATCCAGGAAATTGCTTCTTTCCTATATCTTTCTTTCTTCTTCTCATTTGTAGACGTTGAAAATTTGCTCTGGGTAATACCAGTAGGGTTCCAGTTGTTTTACTGTGAGACCATTTTCTTTCAGCAATTTTCTCTCTTGTATGAACAGCATTAGGAAGATATATACAGATAGTCCAGATCTATTAGGTGTTTTTATGTTTTCATTTCATGCATATGACTATATAATTTCAATTAAATAATACAAAGAGTAGCAGATGGTTGAGTTTCATCTTTAATCATGTCTCCTTTATCAAATAATTTTCAATGTTTTACAATCTTTGACATAGTGCTTAGGTTGTATTTACAGTCCCTTAAGGCTATATGTTATTTATTGTTGCTTATGACCCAAGGGGTTGTCTAAATGCTTCAAGGAATCAACAGGGTTGCAAGTTTACTGATGAGGATATCATGTAAGAATGGGATTAAATTTGAGCATAGATGTCTATTTACAAGTTAAATAGATAGATCAGATATCTGAAGATACAAATAGGTATCAGATATCCATATGTATGTTTTTGATTCATAGATTTGCCCAATGGTTAAGGCACTGATCATTTACAGGAACATTAGTTCTTATTGCTCCATATTTGAAGGTTTTCTGAATTCAACATTATTAAATCAAATGTGTTTTACCCTTTCATGTTGAAGTGGGCTAAAAAGAACTAACCCTCACTCAGCTTATGAATAGCATAGGTTTGCACTTAGCTACTGTAGATCTGTGTTGTTTGATAGGCCATTAGGAGATATAAATGGTTTTTATCTGCTTTATATTAGATTTAGTGTATTCTTTGATAACTGGTACCATATAAAGAATCTATAGGTACACCTGCCTAGGTTTAGCAGAGCCTGAAGTAGAAGAAGGAGTGTAGCCTTATAGTTGGCCTGTTGTCAGAAATGGCATGTTGAAAATGGGAGTTAGCTACCCCTAGATGTGTCACTTTCTTAGTGGGATAATTTAAAACCCTCCAGCATTTTCAAACACCAACACCATTCAAGTGTAGGGCCACCTAGAGAACAAGGGAATAATCTCATGAGGTAAGTGGGCTCATCACTGAGTTCACTACATGAAGCACAAAATTCTCTAATATGATCAACAAGGTTGCCTTTTCCTTGATAATTTTCAAAACTTGGAGCCTCAAGGTGTTTTGGAAATGGAGGCATATACAGACTTTTATTGAATGGATTAGGATGTAAGTCCCTTTATGTATATAGAGCCTATTTCTTTTGGACTCCCAAAGCCTTGACTTGTTTGGAAAGTTGTTTGAATTGTTGTAATAACTCTTCATTGGGATTTTGTGTGATAGTCTTTCCTTCCAATCTTTTGTGCCTATGAGTAGACTATTTGCTATGGTGGGAGCTATGTCTACTCAACTCTGACATTTTTGTATCTGATGAGTCTAGTGAAGTGTCACTGGGTGGTGGAGGTATGTTGGTACCTCAAAGATAGAAGGGTCCCTATTGTTGGGGAACTTGTTGCGGCATTTCATGTGGCACTTGTTGTGGGATTGACTGCAATTGTTGTACCATGTGTTGTTGTTTTTCCATGTGTGGTAGTTGTTGTTGGGATACCTCTGTTGGTTGTATGTGAGACCATGTATGTGCATGTTGTTGTAGAGGTATTTGTTGAGGTTGTTGTGGCATATGTTGTTGTTGTAATAAATGTTGTTGGTATGCAATTTATTGCTCAAGTCATCTTTGATATTCCAATTGTTGCTTGAGCTGCTCTTGTTGTTTAGCAAACATTGCTTGTTATTGATACATTGCATGGAGGTCAAGTGGATTTATGTTGGATGTTTTCACAACTTGAGGTTTTTGTTGCCATGGTTGATGTTGTTGTTGATACATTGGATGTGTGTTGGAAAGATTAGGTCCTTGGACTATCGCAGGTTGATGTTATTGCGGTAGTTGGTTGTGTCCTTGCAAATTGACCACCATGTTCATATTGTTGCTTTGGCACCTTTGTGTGTTGGAGGTTTCTACTTGAGACATCATATTGGCTTGACAATGAGGTGCATTCCTTTTGGGAATAGGTGTGATGTCAATAAGGCTTTTCCTTTGCACATCGATAGGGATTGTTGTAGTTGATGTTGCACATAGTGTACTCATGGGAGGCTCGATAACATTTGATGTCATACCACTTGGTAGGGTTAGGAGCAAAGGTGCACTTTGTTGATTTGCCTCCAAAGAAGCTATGTCTAGCATCCCTAGAGAACAAGTCTCTTTAGGTTCATCTTGTTGTTGCATCATGTGACTAAAATCAAGTCTCAATGTCCTTTTGGGATGTTTAGGAATTGGTGGTATTTCATTAAACAAGGGGTTAACATTGATGTGTTCAAATGTACTTTGGAGGATTTCAATGGTTGATTCTTGATGGGACCTTATAGGTTCCATTATCATGTTTAAAAACTCCAAAGGTTATTTTCTCTTATCTAATTCCAAATTGATCATGGATTGTATGTTTTCAATGGTTGTGTTGGTTTGATGTTTGGACTTAGGTCCTTCCACATTTGGGTTTAATTTGACAATTTCCTGGGCTGCCAAAAGTTTGAAGTTTTTATGAAAGTTTTTTTCTTGACATGCCCTAGCCATTTCCTCATCAGTGATGCCATAATCAGTGTCAAAGTCATCACTAAGGTGTACAGTACCTTGTTGTATGTTTGATGTGTTATAGTTGAAGGTACTTGTGTTAGGTTGGCTAAATTCGAAGGAATGTGATTGTTCATCTTCGGGTGTGGTTGGTACACTTCCTCCTCTAGGTAGTATCGGCACAAATATAGGTTCAAAGTTAGGACTCCACTGAACAATCTCATGTGTGGGGGAAGTGTTTGGAGGAAATCCCATGGTAGGTGCATTGTTCACAGCTTGTTGTGTCATAGCTTGATTATGATGATCTTGCATATACATGTTCAAGGGGTCTGCAAGTAATGGTTGTGATGCCTCGATTTGGTCTTCGTTAAATGTCTATTGGATTTTCTTGCCCTTCTTCTATCTTGGACAAGGTTTTGTCTACATTGATATCTAAGAAAATAATGGTTAGTAAAGTTCTTTAGGTCTTTGAGTTGATTGTGTCCTAGTAAGTGCTGGCATGATACCTAAGAATGTAGATGTAATGGAGGGAAACCTGAATGGACTTTTCTACCTCCCAAGTGCACCCCTAAACTACCAACTACACTCAAACAGTACCAAGTGCATCCATGATGTAGTTGGGGGCCTAAAAGTGAGTAGTTGGTAAGTAAGAGGCATTCAATGGGTAAACAGAGGTGCTAGGGTGTCTTAAATTCAAATTTTGAGTGTTTTGAGTGATTTAGAATGTTTCCTAAGGTCTTGGCATGAAATGCAAGGTGTGGAAGTGCAGATTAGGGTTTTGGAACCTAGAATGAAACATCCAATTACCAAGTGCATGCTAAATTACCAAGTACATCCTAAAAATACCAATTGTGCACTTGAAGTGTGCAATTGGTAAAACAGTGTTGCAGTTGGTAAAATAGGGTTGTGGTTGGTAAAAGAGGTCAAAACTTGATAATTAAGATGTGGGTATGCAAGATATGAGTGTTTTTGGGATTTTTAAGTGTTTGGGGATGTTATGCAATGTGAGGAAATTCCAAATGAACTAGGGTTTTGACATGCAAAGTGCCAATGTGCTAGGGATATTATGCAAATGCAAATGCAAGGTGTCATTTTGAAGGTATGCAAAATGAAGATTATGGTATGCAAAATGGAGGTTAGGGTTATGTTTTGGACTTGGTAATGACACTAAAGGTAGGTGTATGCAAGGTGTATTATGCAAAGGATGGTTTTCTAGGGTTCGTAATGACGTTTGGGATATGCAAAATGAGGGTAAATGCACAAGAAGGCAACTTGGTTGATGGACAATTTGATAGGGTTTGGTAATGAAAATGATGATAGGATTTTGATCAATGCAAGATGAAGGGGATATATCACTAGGGTAAGTCAAAATGATGTTGAGGAACACTAAGAATATGATAATACAATGACAAGGGTATATGGAAAGTTTTGAATTTAGGTAAAACCTTTAGAAAGTATTTTGTCTAGGAGTTTAACCTTGTGATAAAGGACTTTAGATCTTGACCAAAAAGTGATAAAAGATGAAAAGATAAAATTGATAAAAGATGACAAGATCAAATCTATCAAGACATAGATATATTTTGACCAAAGCAAATGATAAGAAAAGAGAAAAAGACTAGTCAAGATCCATTATCCGTCAACACTAGGAGATACTCTAAGACTCATACTTTGTCTAGATTTTTGACTAAATTCAAAGGTTTTAGGGTTCAAAATGGTGGTGATGCTAAGTGGATATGTAATATGGACAATTCATATGATGTAAAATGGGATTTTGGGTGCAAGATGCGATTTTGGGTCAAGTGCAAAATGGGGAGGTACAAAGGCTCCTAGATGCAGTTTTAGGGTTCAAAAGTGTAGTTAGGGGGCCCAAAATGGTCATGCAAGTGCCCAAGTTTGCCTTAACAGTGCCAAGTGTTCTCCAATAGTATCAATTGCATCATTGACATAGTTGGGGCTAGTTTGGGTGCAGTTGGTAAGTCAGAATGAAGTTTTGTTGATTCTAAGTGGCATGGTTGCCAAACTGATATGCCAGGAAGCTAGGATGTTGGAGTTGATTCTAGGATGGTTTGGGAGATGAATAATAGAGGTTATGACCTAAATAATGATGTCCTAACTGAAGGTAATGAATACTAGGTGATGCAAAATGCAGATCTGGGCAAGCTAATGAAAGGGGGAGCTAACTAGGTACCTAAAGACATAGTTGAAGCCCCAAAATGTTATCTAGAATCTAAAACTAGGTTTGAGGACCACCAAGTGTGCCTAGACAGTGTAGACTACATCAATGATGTAGTTCATAATTTTAGGATGCAATTGGTAAATTGGGCTAAAACTAAGGCAATTTTGGGAGCTATGATTTCCAGATTGATGTCATAGAGAGGTAAACATTAGGGGTCAGTGTTAAGACCAGTATGAATTCTAAAAATGATGTTTAGGACACCCAAAATGATGGTTAAAGTGGTCAAGATGAGGATTAGGTATGCAAAGATGCAAGGTGGTGGATGCAAAGTGCATATTTTGAGATTGGAATGCAAAAACTAAGGGAGGTAAACTAAACCCAAATGGATGCAATATGAAAGGTAATGGATACTAAATGAGGACTAAAAGGTGCAATATGAAGTCTATATGATGCAAGTATGAGGCCTATAGGGTGAATGTAAGTGGAGTCTATGCAAGGATCAGATCTACATTTTGCCAAGCACATTTAGGAGCACAAGTTGCCATGTTTTCCAAGGTTGAACCAAAGTTTGCAAAGTTTGATAAAGGTTGTAAAGTCTTGACAATGTGTAATTTTTAGAGAAGGTTCAAGGTGTAAATTTGAATGTTGGCTATTATCTTAATTAATGTTTCACACACACACAAGACACATTAAGACAACAATAGTTGTTGTGAAAAGTGAACAAGCACACCACAACCTAGGCTTTTAGGATTGTATCCACTAAATTCCTACTTGAACTAAAGTTTAGCCATGCTTATCTAGAGCAGACAACCGAGGATTTTGGCACCATAGGCTCCCCCTTATAGTGCACTCACTTCTCAGGCCTACCAAGATCTACTTCCCAAGGGCATGACTTCCCAAGGGACTGTTGCCTCTACTAAGGACTGCAAGAATGCAGGATGTCTTCACGGGCATGGGTGACCCCTTGAGCTAGTGGATAGAAAGGATTTTGGCCACTAAAACATGGTTTTTAGTAAGGGCATTTCATTCAGCAAGTGAATGATAAACTTTTGCAGAAGGTCTCCTAGCCCTGAGAACCGAGGTTTGATGCACCATAGGAGTACTGGATGAGAGCTATCATGCAGTAATACCACCGGCATGGCTTTCACCATAATTGAGTTTTATATAGTGGTCGGAATGTTGACCTGGCTTTTGGCCCATTACCACTCTAAGGTCATCCCTTGGCATCCCCAATATCGAGTATCTTGGTCCAAGGCAGGCCTCCTATAGAAGTTACATAGATTTCTCTTACATCCAAGATCCACAAATGGCGAGGGGAGAGGATATGTCCAATGTAACCCCTAGGGATTTAAACACTATAGACATGCCAGGCAGAAAAGAAAAAGTTAATTTTAAGCACCAAACGAAGTGTTATCTAATCTAGGAAATCCACACACATGGTTTTGACAAACACACAATGGTCTTCAATAATGTCCTGCAAAGCAAGCATTAGTAGTCTGTTATGATCATGTCTTCATCCTATTATTGCCACATGTTGCAAGTAGACCATTAGTAACACAAAATCCTCTAATCTATGTTCTAGAAGAAAATGAAAACCTTAGATGCAGATTCTGATTAATTGATGAAGAAAATGAAAACCTTACATAAATACAATCTTTCCCCTGAACTTGAGGAAGACCTATAATAAAATCCATTGAGATCCTTGTCCACTTCTGTTCCAGTATAGGTAAGGGCTACAATAATCTAGCAGGGTAAGTATGCTCTGACTTGTTCTGCTGACAAGTCATACACTCCCGAACATGCCTCAAAACATCATCTTTGAGACCCTTCCATGAGAATCTCTCTTGAACCACCATATAAGTCTTCACATAACCTAGATGTCCTATTGTAGGAGTATCATGATGAGCTTGCACAATTTGTTCCTTCAACTGTGAACCTAGAACAAGATAAACCTTGCCTTTGTAGTAGATAATGTCATCTACTACACTATATCTATCATCCACTACCAAACCCTCCATGATCTTACAAGCATGCTAATCTTTGGAATACTCAACTACGAGTTGAGCCTTCCAATCTGCTAAAATCTCGCTCAATGAGGATAGGGTAGCCAACGAAGGTTTCCTAGAGAGTGCATCAGCCACAGTATTATTCTTTCCTTTTATGAATTCGATATCAAACTCATAAGCCTGAATTTTGCTAACCATTTTTTTCTATCTATCATTGAGCTCTGTTTGATTTAGGAAATATTTCAAACTGTTGTGGTCAGTTCTTACCACAGATTTACTACCAACAAGATACTGTCTGAACTTAGCTAATGCATGCATGATAGCCAACATTTCCTTGTCATAACTAGAGTACAATCTTTCATTACTTTGCAACTTTTTGCTCTCATATGCAATGGGATGTTCATTCTGCATCAATACAGCTCCTATTCCCAATCCTGAAGCATCATACTCTAGGACAAATGGCTACAAAAAATCAGGTAGTGCCAAAATAGGACAAGTGATCATCACCTCCTTGAGTCTATCAAAGACCCCCTATGCTTGTTCTGTCCATCTAAAGGCTCCTTTCTTTGTAAGTTCTATCAATGGTGCTACCAGCTAAGAGAACCCCTTCACAAATCTTCTATAATAAGCACACAATCCAAGGAATCCACGTAACTTAGTAATGTTCTGAGGGACATGATAATTCTGAATCACCTAAATTTTCTTCTCATGCACCTTTACCCCATCAACACTAATCACATGTCCCAAATATAACACCTCCCTCAATCCAAACTCACATTTGGAGAGATTAGCAAATAGAGATTGGTCCTCCATTATGCTAAGTACCTCTTTTAGATGTCTGAGATGATCCTCCCAAGTTCTGTTATAAATCATTATGTCGTCAAAAAATACTAGAACTGATTTCCTTAATTGCTTGTTGAAGATATGATTCATACAGGATTGGAAAGTAGCTAGTGTATTGGTAAGGCCAAAAGGCATTACCAAAAACTCATAGTGCTCATAGTGACAACAGAAGGCAATCTTGTGTACATCCTCTATGCATACATGTATCTGGTGGTAGCCTGAATGAAGATCAATCTTAGAGAAGTAGACAGCCCCATGTAACTCATCTAACAACTCATCAATGCACAGAATGGGATATCTATTTTTTATTGTCTTATTGTTCAAGGCTTTATAATCTACACACATCTGTAGAGTCCCATCCTTCTTCTTAACAAGCACTATAGAAGAAGCAAAGGGGCTAAAACTAGGCTAAATGAAACCCATATCCAACAATTCATGAATAGTCTTCTCAATTTCATCCTTATAAGCTCTAGGATGACAATATGGGGTGGTAATCACTGGCTTTGCTCCATTTACCAATTCTATACCATGCTCAAAACCTCTATCTGGTGGCACTCCAAGAGGTATATCACCAAATACTCTATCATGAAAATCCATCACTAACTGAATGTCCACATGAAATACACAATCATCCTAAGGTGTGGATGTTTTGGACTTAACCAAACAATGTGTAGCCCATAGTACATCATTGTGCCTAAGGATAGTATCCATCCTATAAGAAGTCACCTCCTTAGGTCCATCATTGGAAGCTGCCCTCAAAATCACCTTCTTCCCACCAGAAAGAAACTCTAACTGCATACGATGGTGATCAATAATGTAATGCCCAATACCCTATAACCACTGCATGCCCAAAACCACATCATAATCCTCTATAGGGAGCAAATAAAAATCATCAGTCAAAGTATAATCCCCAATCTAAATACTAAGCTATGGAATTTGTTTAGTACAACCCAAAATTGCACCATCTGCCACCTTCACTCCAAAACCACCAAACTCCTCATACTATAAGCCACGCCTCTTAACTAATTTTTGATCAATAAAGTTATGCGTAGCACCTATGTCTACCAAGATGGTGACCTAATTACCTTTAAGTTTACCTTTCAACCGAAAGGCATGAAACTTAGGATAACTAGAGAGGGTAGCCATAGCTACTTGGGCTGACACCAAAGGCTCAGGGGTGTCTAACTCCAACTGTGTCTAAACCTATTCAACATTCTCTATACTGTCCTCAATATCAGTATCAAGAACCTCTTCATCCCCTAACTTAGAAGTTACCTCAATCAAATGAACCTTTCCTTTACCCATGCAATAGTGTCCTGGTTCCCATGGTTCCTTGCAAGAAAAACATAACTTTTTCCTCCTTAATTCATTCCTCATCTCCTAATTCATCCAAGGGGTTTTAGATGAAGTCTCTCCTTTGTTCTGTGACGTATTAGCCTTCTGTGCAGGTCGTGAATCTCTAAATGGTTTCTTATCTGCCTAATAAGAATTGGGAATAGTATCTAGTCTCAATGTCACATCAATAGCCTCCTTAAGGGTCACTGGTCATAAAGCACACACCAATCCTTTTAGCCTATCCTGCAAACCCTCAACGAACAACATCACACTATGTTTATGGGGCATATCAGGTACCATAACTACAATACGTTGGAACTCATTAATATAGGCTTCTACATGACCATTTTTTTTAAGGTGAGCCAACTCCCTGTAATAAAGTTCTATATCCTTATGGTCAAATCGTGCAATGAGTTGCTCAGTGAACTCAGCATAGGAGTGAACTAAGGCATGATCCTAGGTGACCAATCCATGGTACCACCAATCATGGGCAATCCCCGCTAAATGCAACACAACAAACTAAATAGCCTCATGCTTAGGCATGAGCCTCAATAAAAGATATATGTCTAGCTTGTGGACCTAAGCTCGTGTGCTAGTGTCTCCTAAGCCATTATATGGGGCCAATGTAATCTTCCTAGTAGCTCTGTTGAGGTCATAATTCTGTTGTTACTGTGGTAGTCTATTACCACGAAATCCCCTAAACTTGGTTGTATCTCTACGCTGTGCACAATACTGGGGAAGAGGGAAGACATCTCTAACCTTAGGAGGTAGAGCTCTCCACTCAACTGTGGCCACCAAAACTGACTCCTGAAACCCCACTTCTGGTGGTTCCACTTGCGTTGGTTGTTCACCTAGTATGAATTGGGGAAGAAATGGCCTATTCGTAGTAGGTGTACGATGGTGATGCCTCCTACTGGAATGAAGGGAGCTCCCAACTAAAGAATGGGATTGATGGCTACACTGACTACCAGCCATTGAAATTGATCTACTTTGCCTGCCTCTATGTCCACCCATCTCCAAACACTCCAAGGTATCATGTAATCTATCTAAAGCCTGAGTGATCTTGGGCTAAGTAGTGAATAAGGTCCACACCATCTCTCTTTCTTCTACCTTTGTAGGCATGCTATCGCCAACAGCACCCTCTGCCTCACCCATAATTGGTATCTGTGTGTCTCTGGTGGCCTCTGCTTGCCACTGGTTTCTCTTGCGCTCGTAGAACCTATGTATTTCTCCACCAGGATGCATAGATTTGTATTCAATCCACCAACTAGTGACTACCCAAATGCTAATATGAATTATCAAAACTTTTGATCTAGTACCCAAATGCCAAAATGAATTATCAAAAAAAATTTAGCCAGTACCCAGATGCTGAAATGAATTATCAAAACCTTTTATCCAATACCTAGATGCCAAAATGAATTGTCAAAACTTTTTAGCCAGTACACAGATGCTAAAATGAATTATCAAAATTTTTTATCCAATACTTAGATGCCAAAATTTGTTGTGACAGTTTCTCACAAAACCTATAGGCTGGCAGGATGTAGGCTTCGATACCACTGAAACATCCCGGATGGATCTCTTCTGTTAAACTGCTATAATTTTTTTAATATATTTAATTTTGTTTTCCTGTTTATTTATTTTGTCTTGCAAAACTAGACATAAGTGCAGAAAGATTTTATTGTTTTTTATAGTTTTATATGATAGAAAGGAATAGGGAACATCAAACATGAAACAAGATTGGAATAAATAAGGTATGCAGCAAAAATCAAATTTATTGCAAATCGTACTAGGCAAATTTTTCTAAATTATAGAGAAAAGCAATCAATCCAATGCATTTCCCAAAGCTCACATACAATTTGATGTCAAACTAGAAGGTGAAGATTGTTCTCGAATCTAGAATACATATGGAGGTGAATATAAGCAATATCCTATACACCACATGGTGTAACTACTGCAAATGGCATTCCACAGGCTGAAATGAACCATGTCCGAACTAGAAAGATGATTTGCCATGCTGAAACCCCAATGAGAATTGATGCCTCTATCCTTAATCATCACACACAATGCCTAAGAAATTTGGTGCCAAAGATTGTTGAGGACTATGTCCCAGCCAACCACTAACTTGGGGTTTGTGTCCTAGACTATAAATCACCCATTCAGAGAAAAATCATAACAAGTTGTCAAATATGCAAAAGATGATCTTAGAATGAAGCTTCCATCTCCTTATAACCCCCTCTCAATTGAAAATCAAACCCTAAGTGTCTCCAAGTGGCATTGTGTAGTGAAAGTGTTATAATTTCTTATTTTAAAGTGGTCATGTTACTAGAAAATGACCTTTTTCCTCATAGATAGAATTCCATTCACTGAAATTCCCTGAGACCAAAGAGAAAGATTTAGAAAATTTTGAGACCTTTCCAACAAGCTATCACATCATAGGATATATGAGTTTTCCTTGCATGGGCCTCAATGAAAGATATATGTCTAGCTTGTGGACCCAAGCTCATGTGCTAGTGTCTCTTGAGCCATTATATGGGGCCAATGTAATCTTCCCAGTAGCTCAGTTGAGGTCATAATTATGCTGCTACTGTGGTAGTCTATTACCATGATCTCCCCTAAACTTGGTTGTATCTCTATGCTATACACAATACTGGGGAAGAAGGAAGACGTCCCTAACCTTAGGAGGTAGAGCTCTCCACTCAGCTGTGGCTACCAAAACTGACTCCTGAAACCCCACTTCTGGTGGTTCCACTTGCATTGGTTGTTCACCTAGTATGAATTGGGGAAGCAATGGCCTATTCGAAGTAGGTGTACAATGGTGATGCCTCCTACTGGAATGAAGGGAGCTCCCAACTAAAGAATGGGACTAATGGTTGCGCTGACTACCAGCCATTGAAACTAATCTACTTTGCCTGCCTCTATGTCCACCCATCTCTAAACACTCCAAGGTATCATGTAATCTGTCTAAAGCCTGAGCAATCCTGGGTTGAGTAGTGAATAGGGTCCGCACCATCTCTCTTTCTTCTGCATCTATAGGCATGTCATCACCAGCAACCCCTTGTGCCTCAGCCATAATTGGTATCTATGTATCTCTGGTGGCCTCTGTTTGCCACTGGTTTCTCTTACGCTCATAGAACCTGTGTATTTCTCCACTAGGTTGCATAGATTTGTATTCAATCCACCAACTAGTGACTACCCAGATGCTAATATGAATTATCAAATTTTTTTGATCTAGTACCCAGATGCCAAAATAAATTATCAAAAAAAATTTAGCCAATACCTAGATGCTGAAATGAATTATCAAAACCTTTTATCCAATACCTAGATGCCAAAATGAATTATCAAAACTTTTTAGCTAGTACCCAGATGCTAAAATGAATTATCAAAACTTTTTATCCAATACCCAGCAAAAATTTGTTGTGACAATTTCTCACAAACCCTACAAGCTGGCAGGATGTAGGCTCTGATACCACTAAAACATCCCAGATGGATCTCTTCTGTTAAATTGCTATAATTTTTTTAATATATTTAATTTTGTTTTCTTCTTTATTTATGTTGTCTTGTAGAACTAGACATAAGTGCAGAAAGATTTTCTTGTTTTTGATAGTTTTATAACATAGAAAGGAATAGGGAACATCAAACATGAAACAAGATTGGAATAAATAAGGTATGCAGCAAAAATTAGATTTATTGCAAATTGTACTAGGCAAATTTTTCTGAATTATAGAGCCAAGCAATCAATCCAGTGCATTTCCCAAAGCTCACATACAAATTTGATGTCAAACTAGAAGGTGAAGATTATTCTCGAATCTAGCATACATATGGAGGTGAATATAAGCAATACCCTATACACCACATGGTGTAACTACTGCAAATGGCGTTCCACAGGTTGAAATGAACCATGTCCGAATTGGAAAGATGATTTGCCACGCTGAAACCCCAATGAGAATTGATGCCTCTATCCTTAATCACCATGCACAATGCCTAAGAAATCTGGTGCCAAAGATTGTTGAGGGCTATGTCCCAACCAACCACTAACTTGGGGTTTGCGTCCTAGACTATAAATCGCCCATTCAGAGCAAAATCATAACAAGTTGTCAAATATGCAAAAGATGATCTTAGAATGAAGCTTCCATCTCCTTATAACCCCCTCTCAATTGCAAATCAAACCCTAAGTGTCTCCAAGTGGCGTTGTGTAGTGAAAGTGTTATAATTTCTTATTTTAAAGTGGTCATATTACTAGAAAATGACCTTTTTCCTCATAGATAGAATTCCATTCACTAAAATTCCCTAAGACCAAAGAGAAATATTTAGAGAATTTTGAGACCTTTCCAACCAGCTATCACATCATAGGATGTGCATCCAGATAAGGCCAAAAAAACCCTTATTACTCCAAAATGGCTAAAACTTAACCTTATTTAATTATTAAACGCTAACTTAAGAAATATTAAAAATATAACCTGAATAGCCACAAAATCCCTAACTGACATCACAAACCATAAAATCATCTTGTCACCTATCTGTAACTGAAATCAAAAATCAAGGATCCACTGTAGTCTCATCCCTAAAATCTAGGGATGATCCTAAAATTTAGGAAACAAGCCCTATCCCTCTAAAATTGAACCCAAAGAGAAATCTCATGGAGACCCAACCCTAGGCAAGATCATACCTCCTAAAAAGTAGGAACTACCTCCTAAAAACAAGGAACATCTTCCAACTGATCAATAACTACAAGAACATCAAGTCCCCAACACTAAATATCCATATTGGATCTCTATCCAACCCTGTCAGCCTACAAGACCCCATAATAAGCTGACTCACATGTCTCTGCTAGATTGAGCTAGAGTGGGGACATGACACTTACTCTAGGCCTTTGATGCATCAGATCATGGCTTTCATAGAGTGGCCTAGGATATTATTTCTCTACCTAAAGACTCTGGTGGTCTTGGACTTCTTTCTACTCAAAAGAAAGGCATTTCCCTTTGTGATAAAATGGGTCATTTGGGCTCTCACCAGTGATGAGGCCTGGAAAACTTTGTTGCATCACTGCATTTCTTTAGGCTTTATGGTTAACTGGCTAGCCTAGAAGGAGATTGGCTTTCAAACCCTTCTTTGTGACCATTGAACTAGTGCAAATTTAGGGAACTTTAGTTGATAAAAGCATTTGGATAGCCTAGGAAGCCATTAAGCCTTGTCTTCGTTGGGCAAGCGATGGGTTCAGAGATGGGCTCTCCATGAACTAGCAAAACTTGTGATGCTCACCTTTGTTTGTTTTCCAAGGTGTACCCCTTGCCAACATTCAAGGAGGTAGCACTTTAAATCTATTTAGATGAGGAATCAAGACACCCAAAGATTTCTTTTCCAAAGTTACTATGAGTCTTCACTCATGGGAGGACTTGTAGGTACATTTCTAGCTTAACCATCTAGATCAATAGATAATTGATCTTCTAGTTTCTACGGTGCCTCCCCATTTGTTGAGATCCTCAACTAGCATTGGAATTTGCAATCCTCTCACAAGACTTGGAGTCTTAGATTTGTCACAGTTTGGAAAGCTATCATAGAGCCAAAGATAGCTCACTTTTCCTAGTGTATTCTCTTATAAGGGCTACCTTTAGGCCCTCAACTCTAACATTTGGGTGTCCCAAACCCTAAATTTCCTTTTTGTGGACAACTAGAAAGCTTCTTGTATATTTTTTGGTTCTGTGGGAAGGCCCAAAATTACTGGCACTTGATCCATTATTCCTTAAAACCCTTTTTCCCAAAGGCCTTTTCTTGGCTTATGGTTGTTCTAGGAGATTCAACTAGAGTCCCTATTAAGTATTCCTAGATCTGGTATACTTTCAAAATGAATATTTTATTTACTATCTAGAAAGACAACAATGTACTTTTATTCTCCCACAACTTTCTTGATATAAATGTTGCTATGTACACTAAAGTGTGTATTTGTAATAATGTCATGATGCATATTCAAGTACAAACTAACAAAGTGGTGCTAGAAGTGGCCCACTTGCATGAGATTTTGATTCACTAGGGTAATGCCCCTTGCATGATTGCTAAGGTGTTGTCAGACACTTTATCACATGATCATACACCACCTCATGGTCATCAAAGAGGTTTTAGTAGCTCACATCATCGCTCACATACTTTTAGGTTGCAACCTTCATGCCGCTCTCCTAGTGGTAGTTTTGGTGGTCATTGTCACTCAACCTCACCTCTGCAGAGGTCAGGTTTGGGTTGGTCCCTAATTGTTCCTCCTACTACCCCTAATACAAATTGGCCCTCTATCTACAGGGACCTTAAATGGGTATTCTTCTAGCTAAATTTGGTTATCTCTCCTCTCAGGATGGAGGGAGAAAAAGATAAATATGATGTTGATGTCATTGCTACTGACAAATGGGCTCCCCTTGAGTCATCCACTAACCCTATTGATTTCTAGGGTTCTAATGAAAAAGATCCTCCCTTGGTTGGCACTACTCTTGCAACCTGAGCACTTTGTTCTTGTTTTATGTTTTGTTGCTCAATCTTTAGCCTTTGGGCTTTTATATTTTTTGGTGAATAGTTGATTTCTCTGGCCACACATCATTTGAACTTGCAGGGTGATCTCATATTCCTTCACGCTTCTTTTGTAAATATGAAATGTTAATATTTAATTAATAGAGAAGGGACTATTCATAAAAATAAAAAAACTAACTCAATCCAATGCTAGTCTAGGAATAGAAGAGGAAATTAAATAACTCAATCCAATGCTAGTCTAGGAATAGAAGAGGAAATCAAGCAAAATGAAATAATTTGTATCAATGTTTCTTCTAAAGAGGCTATTTAGAATGTAGCTACAAAGAATGTCCAAAATCAAGCCACTTTCATGAGAAACGTGGAAAATAATATTAAAATCTTAAGAAATTTGATGAAGGGTATTTTTGTAGTACACAATGAAGTATATTCAAGCAACTTTAGATGTGGCATGATTTTAAGAAAAAAATAATCAGAAGTAAGCTTAGGAAACATGATAGTGCAAGTCACACCAAAATTAGACTCTTTATATAAAACTACAAAAATTTCAATATCACATTATAGAGAAGAAATGTTAAAGGATTATGGAGGAAAAGTACTATTCTAAAATATAGATGTCAATATTGATAAAGAATCAAGGATTCATAACAATAGTGATTCAATAAGGAAAAGTGACAAGAATAATGATAATGAGGAGGGCATTATATTTAAGAAGCAAGATGCTTCTAAGGATTCCAACCCAGACATGAAAATACTAGATATTCTAGAAGAAAACATTGAGATAGAAAGATTTACAGATGCAGTAAATAAATAGTGTGTAAAGAAGTAGAGCAAGAAGCTCAACAACTAGATCTGTAAAATAATCTTATTCTTTAAAAAATGGCTAGAAAATTTGGTATAGAAGCAAATTTGGATGGATTGGAATGTATCCAATATTGACTAGAATAAAAAAGAAAAGAAAAGGTAGGAAATCAATTATAGAGCTTAGAAATTTGGAACAACGAAAAAATTGTTGGACTAACAGCTAACATTTCCTTTGAGATTCATGATGTGGATTAACCTCCTCTTTCATTTTATAAGTCATGTGGTTGTATTGTTTGTTAACAGGTCAATCTTTTGATATAGCGACAAACATGACGACTTTCAAGTTTCTCACAATTGGTAGCAGAGCTTGTTCACAAGTTTGAATCTCCTCAGGTAATGCTAAGGTGGGGATTGTTGGACTAACATTTGACATTTCCCTTTGAGATTAGTGATGTGGATTAACCTCCTCATGTGTTCTATAAGTCATTTGGTTGTATTCCACATTAACAAGTTGATCTTTTGATGTGGGGGCAAACACAACAAATTTCAAGTTTCTAACAAAAATAGGGTTAAATTAATAGATTTATTTTATGTAGGGAAGGGTAAGTACCTTCCCATGACAAAATGAGAGTTACAAAGACTACTCAAAATAAATTTATCAAGCCACTGGGTTTCAAGCAACAATCTAATATATATCAAAACCATTAATGAAAATTTTACGTGGACAAATAAAAACATAGGCTTTAGTCAAATAGCTAAGAGATTGGATAACTTTGTTTTCCAAATGTGATTTATCTAATTTTGACTATACATTAAGGGATGAAATTTTAAAAGTATAAAGGCCAACCCATTTCAATGTCAAGATAGAATTAATTGAGCCTTCCAAACCATCTAAAAATCCATTTAGGTTTGAGAATATGTGTTTTCAACATAAAGACTTCCTAGATCTAATTAGGCTATGGTGGAATGAGGAAGCTTTGAAGGCTCTAAAATATTCTATTTTATTTAAAAACTTAAGACCATTAAAAGTAAACTCTTAAAGTGCAATAAGTAATATTTTGATAACATATTTGATGAAAAACAAAGATAGAACAAGAATTGTAAGAACTAAATGATGAAGTGATAATAATTGACATGAACAACGAAAGATACTACACAAAGAAAAAAATTATTAGCAAAACAAGAAGATATTCTAGCAAAAGAAGTAATTTTATGGAAACAGAAGTCTAGAGAAACATGGTTATCCAAGGGAGACAAAAACACAAATTTTTCCCATAATAGTACTAAAAATAGGAGAGCCATAAATAGAATAACATAACTCGGGAATAATCAAGGAGAACTTTTAGAAAACCCTTCAAACATTATAGAGGAAATTATAAACTATTATATACAATGAACTTGACAAGTCAAATTTGAAGGAACAACAAGAAATGTTGGAATCCATACCAAAACTTATAACAAAAGAAGATAAAAAACTAAATAAATATCAAATTTACTTTAGAAGAATCAAAACAATAGTATTTTAAATGCACCATGATAAAGCTCCCGAACCTGCTAGTTTCAACACAAAGTTTTTCCAAACTTATTGGGACATAATAGAAAATAAATTACATGAAGCTACCGAAGCAACTAGGAACTCAAGTATACTTTTGTTAGAAATTAACAGCACCTTCATACCACTTATACCCAAAAAAAATCAAATTTATTGAGAGTAGGAGACTTCAAACCAAAAGAGTTATGCAATACCATTTACAATATTCTCTCCAATGCCTTAGAAAATAGGGTTAAATATATTTTTACCTAAGATAATATATAAATAAAAAATAGGATTTGTACCAAATAGATCAATTCTTCAAGGAATAATCATAGCTTAAGAGATTATCCACACAACAAAAACCAATAAAGAATCACATATGTTGGTTAAACATGACATTCAGAAAGCTTATGACAAAGTAAATTGGAGATTCTTATGAAAATGTTTAGAAGCATTTGGTTTATCAAAAAGTGGGATTACTCTAATTTTTAATTGCATATCAACACCTTGTTGAAAATAGATTGTTTGAAGTGTGGAATCTATCATGGACCAATCATTATTTTTTCAATGATGTCAAACCTGCTACTTACTAGTGAGATAACTACTTCTTGGTCTTCTTGGTCTAAATGTTATCATTTGTTTGATTGATGAAGATGATTTGTAAAGATAAGATAACAAGAGTACCTAGAGAAAGGTTGAGTTATTTGGTGTATAAAAGGTGCACTACGACCAAGCAAGACATTGATGATATTATGTATTGTTGATCTACTTACGATTAAAGTGAAAGGTTACTTTAGCCATTTTAGCCAAGCCTAGAAGAAGAGTTTTCATAAAAAGTGTCTACTAATCCTGACTGAGAAAATAGTGTAAGTTCAGGCTGAACATAATTCAACATGTGCCAAGCATCATAAAAATATAGTATGTGTCGAGCATCAAGTAAATAACAATGGTGGTCGAGCAAGGAAGACTTAGTTGATGATGAGCAACCCAATGTTAGCCGAGCATCAAGAGGCTATTATTGCTAAGTGAACAATTATAGTGGATATCAAGTGATAGCAAAAAGAGTTTAATCAAAGATTTGATGAATTAGAGCTGACAAAGTTGATTTCTTGAATTGTGTGAAGTGTGTGGAAGATTTCTATGATAATCTAGTGGCACAAAATTCAAGATAAACCATTTTGAGATGAATTCAAAGAGGATTGTAGAAGAATTTTCTAGAAGGGACTAAACAAAAAAGTGGGTAGATTCATTGAATCTTACCTAGCCCTAGAATGAATTATTGTGGTTAGCAGAAAAAGAGTTAAATTCTCTATTTATAGAGATAGCAGGCCAGAAGCAACAATTGTCATGTGCAAGAACCTAAGGAACACAAGAAGTCTAGGGTGTTGCTTCACATGATGGCCGAAAAAGAAGAGTCTACAATTGGCATGCAAAGCAAGAAGGCTTAAGAGGTTGAAGGCTTGAAGGGTGAACAAGCAATCAAAGATAAAGGGTATGAATGCCAATCAAAATGGAGAATTGGATTAGAGATCTATAATCTACAAGTGAGTTGTGTTTTAATATCAAATCAAATCCTGTTGTTACTTTCTACCAATTATATCAGTATGGATAAATCCTTTGGATTAAGGTTGACCTAATAGTCATTTGTAAATCCTTTAACTGGGTGACATTCTAATGGAATGTTCTGAAGTCCTCTAATAAGGCTCACTCATAATAAGGCTATTGAAATCCTTTAACCAGATCACATTTAACAGTGTGTATTGTAACCTTTAATAGGGCATCACTTCAAAAGAGTAAAAATTGGTAGCATGTTACTGGTGGTTTTTCCCAAATTGGGTTTCCACATAAAATCCTTGTGTCAAATTATGTGAATAATTTTGTGGTTTTTCATGCTTACATTTCTCCGAAGTCATTTTGACCTAGGATAGTGACCTACTAAGTTAAGGTATTGGATGTTATAATGGATGCATGCATGATATGGTTTTCTGGATATAAATATGTTAAATAGTGAAAAGATTTACATGTACATTTGGACCTTGGATAATTGATTCACCCCCCTCTCAATTATTCTAAACATTCCAACTGTAAGGAAACTTGTAACTAAGAATAAAACCATGTCCACATAATCCATAATAGATATGAAATAAATATGTAATTGAAATCGACATGCAAGAGAATGGACAACATACGTACAAAATGTGACACAAGATATACCTAGTGCTCCATCCTGGTACCCACAACAAAATCAAAGTATCCAGCATCTAAAACATGAATGATCTCAACTCCTATTATGCCACTACCACCAAACCCCAACCTATCACATTAGAAGATCATAAAATCCTATACCAACTGAAATACCAATCACAAAAACCCAATCCAAAGGTAATCACATGTATCCATAGCTGAAATAGCACCTACAACAAGTGCCAAACCCATCCAACTATTCATATCTCCGAAGGTATACCAGGTGAACGTCACATCATCAACATATCCAATCTATAACCTACAATCACAAGCCTCAAGAGCAATACCTGCCGCATATATACCAAGAAGCTCCCACTATTAAAGATAATGTCAAATCTATAACCAATCCACTCACAACATCTCAAACAAGTGAATCCATGTAGCCTCAAGGACATCCACAACACATAAACCAACAACCTGCAAGATCAACTCTCATAAAAAATCTCCAACAGTCTCCCAAGTTCTCTACAACCAATAGAGGAAAGAGATAAAGGAATAACCACTTCATCTCTCACATGACATACATGAACACGAACCAATGATCATAATCATTAACCAATTTCAAATCCAATGTAAGTAAAACTGAGCATTCAAGAAGATAACCAAGACCAAAGAGAAACCATGCAAATCATAACTTGTATCATATCCTTCTACACACACCTCTAGATGTAAACTATGCAAGTATGATCTCCTCCATAAACCCCCAACAAGAAGCCTCAACAACACCCAAACCATACCATATAACTAATCATGAATGTAAGCCTCTCACAAGAAGATCAAACTCATAAACCATTCCTAATCCAAGGAATATGCCCAATATAAAACCATCTCTCAAACTCATCCAACATAACAACATATGCATATGGAGATAACCAATGCTAAACCATCTCTCAAATGAACCCTCCAGAACTAGCTTATCTACCATAGCTCAAGATCCATATCCATGAAAGACAAGCATAAACATAATACACCTGAGAGAAACAATGGGCTATACCTCTCAAGTAGAAAACTACTAAGTAGACCAAGAGTGGGGAATGAGAGTGCTCATCAAGATATCTAAGTCTCCAACCAAGACTCATCTAAGAACAATCTCCTCTCAAGTCCATATCAGTTGAGTGCCCCTCAGACTTCCTACTAAATCCAAATAATTATCCCAACAAATAATTTTCTAATCCAAGAGAAATGAGCATCATCACCATCTCTATGTATCCATGAGAAATTGTAACCAATCAATCCATGCCAACTCCAAATGCAACATAGCAATATCATGAAGTATCTAGCTTATGATAAATGTACTCAATACCAAGAAACTAAACCAAGATCATTGTCAAAGTTCCAACCATAGCCTCAACATGATCTAAACCATCTCAACCAAAAGAAATAACATGTTCCATATGAACATACTATAAAATGTCAAAACTCTAAATGCGTATCAAGAGTACACCATGACATAATAAATGAAACCATCCTAACTCCAAGGATAACATGTCAAATGAAAGCACAAACCACACCTTAACCAAGAACCCCATCAGTCATCAAGATGTAACCATCTCCACATACCATGAAGAAAACCATCTCCAAATACCATGAAGAACCATCTCCACACACCATGAAGATAATAAGTGTACCATGCAACTATCAAAGATGCTTTTGCAATAACAAGATCTAAGACAAACCTCCAACATCTGCAAACACTTGATAAATATATAAATGACAAAAAAAAATCCCACTCAATCATGGTGCCAAGTCACCTATGGCATCATAAAATCCATCTCCTACATGAAGATCCTCCAAGTCTACACTCACACAAACAAAGCGTCAATACCGAGTAAAACCAAAAAGATACAAACCAAACCAAGAACTAATCCTGCACTGTCACCTCATCACTATCACAAGCTCCTACTAAACTGTGTATCCAAGCTATCCATGAGATCATGATGAAAAACCATCATCTAACCAATATAATCAACCAAGGCATCAAACTATCAAAGAACTCAAAGTGCACATCGTGAGTTGCTCAAAAGAAACCAAATAACCATGATCCTCAACTAGGAAGATATACCACCATAACCAAATCAAGAATCCAAACTAATGAACATCAAGGATGTACCTATATATCCAATCATGTCATGTCAAAATTCATGGCATCATGATCACATCCATGAACCAAGAATTTGACTCTCAATATGTCCAACCTATCAACATAAAATAGTCAACCACAATCCTCCACCATGACTATACCTAGTAACAACATCACATCTCTTCTACATGAAGAAAAATTAGCAAATCATGTGACATAGGGCATAAACAACCCACATCCAAGTTACCAATCTGAATATGCATCAATAATGAAAGACCAATGGGCAAAGACAACCCATAACCAAGCCATAAATGCAACATGTAAGTATAGACTGCTTACAACACTGTACAACTTGTAGACCCAACAAGTCATCATACGTATCCAAGCCAAATACTAATAACCATATCATCATGAGTCTAATTTGAAATATGAACTAAGTATACAATGGCATCAAATCTTAAATCTCCAAACATACAATGTCATAGACTCACAATGCTACTATAGTCAATATATATTATAAAATTTTCAAATCAATATATCACCAAATAAACCATGCCAAACCATCACCAAATCTAAACCAAGTTGTAGAGCTCTCTAAGAGCTCTTTGTTGACTACTTGAAGTCCAAAATCTAACTCTGTATGCCCAAGTTATGCCCTAATTTGTGCTCAAAATAAACAAGATTTGACATTTGGGCTCTTAAAACCTAACAAAATGTCAAAATCACAAAACCAAACCTATACCAAGTTGTAGTGCTCTAAATTATCTTTCCAATGCCTATAAGAAGTCTAAAATTTGATAACCTGAGAGAAAGTTATGGTCGTTTAACTAAGACCGTCTTTTTACTATTTTCACAAAAAAAAAAAAAAAAAAATTGTGACAAAAATTTCAATGGGATTAAATTTGACGGTCATCATGGGATGAAACTAAAAAACTCTTTCATTTCCTCTGAACATAGCCAAACTAGGGCATATTATATATCAAAGTTTATGGAAATGTCGACCTAGATCCAATGATGAGGTTTGTTTTTACCTACGAGGTAATTTCTGCAAGCTCCCCCTAAAATCCTCATTTAAATGAAACATCTAAAAAAATCTTTTGTCCAACAATTTCACATGCCCAAATACCAACATCCCATCATAACAACAAATCCAAAACCCTCATATCTGTAATAAATAACTCACATATCTTTCCCTTTCTTTAATCCTCTCATGTATTCCCATGGATTCAATCTAGGCTTACAATAGTAAAACCATAGCTCTGATACCACTTGTAAGGAAATTTGCAACTAAGAATATAACTATGTCCATATAACTCATAATAGATTTAAAATAAATATGCAATTGGAATCCACATGCAAGAGAATATGCAACATATCCACAAAATGTGACACAAGATATACCCTAGAAAACCCTCATTGAGGGAAGCATCCATCACCATGAATTATTCAGCAAAAATACCATTGCAATACAACCATCGAAGCCTTCAAAACCATAGCCACAACTAAGCAATCCATGTGAACAAGCATGAATCCACACATTCCATGTTATGCTTCTAACCTTCACAAATGTTCCCTTGGCTAACCTATGAAGCCTTATTCTGCTCGACTCTTTCCCTTTTTGCTTTCTTCTTCTCACACCAATAACTACCCTTGTGGCTATTTATATAGTAGCAAGTCCCACAAAACCACCAATCGGTATTACATAAAATTATGTGCTAAAACCATGTGCTACCTAACCCCCATGTGCTACCTAACCCACTTGACCCCACATTTAATATTGGAATTTTAATTCTTTTCCCCAATATTAAATAATTACATAAAATGTTATCACAATGTTATAATACAACTCATCAAGTATATCCCATGGAAATCTTTACATGTTGCACGTCTATTTAGGTGCAATATTACATAATAAAATAAAATAATACAATAAAATAATATTATGCAATGTGTGCAACACCCATTATCTCAACATCAACAATCGAAATCATAGCCATTGATGCTTTTAAAGAAATAGTTTGAAGGTACTAAGAACTAAAGATCAAGATTTACAAAAAGGAGGTGCCCAAACTGAACAAGGAAAACTTTCTTGCATGACAAAGTTTGATGAAGCTACATCTAGGAGGACTTGGAGATTATGCACAATCTACCATTAACACTGAGCATGTTGATCTTGTTGAAGCCCCTACTCCCAATGGTCTGAAAAAGAAGAAAGAACACAATCAAACAATGTTAGAGATTGTATCTACCCTAAGCTACTCACAGTTTGATACATTAAAGGATGTAATTCTACTAAGAAGACATGGGATGCTATAGAGATGATCTATGGAGGAGACAAGAATGTTCTGAGGATGATCTATGGAGGAGACAAGAATGTTCTGAGAGCTAAAGCTGAAAGTCTAAGAGGAAAGTTCAATGATATGAGAATGCAAGAAGGTGAGACTATAGTCCAGTATTGTACAAGAATCAAAGATGTTGTGAATGCTATCAGAGGAGTAAATGGTGTTATTGAAGATGAGACTATGATCAACAAAGTATTGAGAACCCTGTTGCCTATCTATGTTATTAGAGTCTCTACCATACAAGAACTAAAGTGTGTTCTTGGTAGTAATCTAACCCTTGAAGGACTAATGGGTAGACTTACTACTTTTGAACTTTCTAATTTTGATACTTTCAAAACTAAAAAATTTGAATCTGCTTTCAAAGCTAAACTGACAATAAAAGAACCTAAAGATAAGAAGAAGAAAAAGGTTAAACATGTTTCTAGTGACAGTGATACAAATAAAGATGATGTAGAAGATCTTGAAGCATTGTTGACTAGGTGATTTCATAGAGGAAAAGGGAAATACAAAGGTAAGTTACCTATCATATGTTTCAATTGTAATGAGGTTGGTCACATTGTTGCAAGGTGTCCAAAGAAGAAGAACAATAAAAGTGGGGTAAAAGAGATGAGAACAAAAAAGACTATAAATATAAAGGAAAGAAGGCTTGCTACATTGTTGAAGAGGAATCAAAAGATGGATTTGATGACCATGATGATGAAGTTGCGTATGTTGTTATGAAAGATGAGGCAACTATATTAATATCTTATGTGAATAAAAGTGATAGATGGATCATTAATAATGGATGTTCACATCACTTGACAAGAGACAAAAGTAATTTCATTACCCTTGAGTATTACAATGGGAATAGTGTTAGATTTGGTAATGATGCACCATGTCTAATAAAAGGTAAAGGATCAATAAAACTGACAAAAAAGATCATGTGTGACTGCTTTCTATGTAGAAGGACTTAACTATAACTTGTTGACTGTGTCACAATTGAACAGTTCAAGTTGTAAAGTTGAATTTTATAACAAGAAGGCTAAGATCTATGCCATTAATGGAAAACTAATTGGAAATGGAGATCAGACTAGAGGTAATTTATTTTATCTTGAAATGAATGATGTTACTTGTCTTGTTGTAGAATTTGATGAATATACAGAGGTACATGAAGTTGAACCTAAGAAGAAACCTAAAGAATATGAAACCTTCATGTACTACCATGAAGACATGAATGCTGGTGAAGTTGAGAACCAAGTTGTAAATGAATAGCAACAAGTATCAATGACTATCGAGTCACATATAATAGATGTCAAGTTACATTCAAGAGCTGAGTTGCAGATAGAAGTTGAGGTACATTCTGATACTGAAATTAATTTGCATGAAAGGAATGTCGAGTTACCTGATAGAGAAGTTCACAGTGACTCTGAAGTTGACAGATCCATTGTAGAAAGAAGAGCATAACCAAGATTGTCAAAGTATGTTAGAAGACATCACTGTGTTGGACAAATTATTGGAGATAAAGAAGCCAAACCAATGATAAGAAATAGGTTGAGAAATGATACATGTTTGTTAAGCATGCATGAGCCTAAGTCAGTGGAGGATGCATTAGAGAATTAAAGTTGGAGTAACGCCATGAAAGAATAAATTGATTAGATTGAGAAGAACAAAACATGGACTCTAGTACCCAAACCAAAGAACAAGAATGTGATTGGAACCAAGTGGGTGTATAGAAACAAACTGAATGAGAATGGTGAAGTTGCAAGGAATAAGGCAAGATTAGTTTGTAAGGGATATACACAAGAAGAGGGAATTGACTATGGAGAGATATTTTCCCCAGTTGCAAGATTGGAAGGAGTAAGAACTCTGCTTACTTACTCTACATACAAATGTTTTCAAGTTTATCAAATGGATGTTAAGTCAACATTTTTGAATAACATATTAGAAGAAGAGGTTTACACTGAACAACCTAAAGGATTTGTTGATCTAGACAACAAGAACATGGTATGTAGATTGCACAAAGCTTTATATGGTTTGAAGCAAGTTCCAAGAGCATGGTATGAGAGGCTTCACAACTATCTTGTGAAGATTGATTTTGAGAAGACTAATGATAACAACAATCTGTATTTGAAGACAGAAGGAGGTAAAGGGATTTCACTAACTGAAATATTTGTTGATGATATCATATTTGAAGGAAAAAATGCAATGTAAGACATTTGTAAATGAAATGAAGAAAGAGATTGAGATGTCTATGTTTGGAGAGATAAAGTTCATTATTGGACTGAAAGTATATCAAATGAAATATGGTATTTATATCACTCAATCCAAGTATGTGAAAGAAATATTGAAAATTTTTGGTATGGAGGATTCAAAACTTATTAGTACTCCTATGGTGATAGGACACAAACTATCCAAAACTAATGATTTTGTTGAAGTAAATCAACCATTGTATAGGTCTATGATTGGAAAATTGCAATACATAGTTCATGGTAGACCTAAAATTACATTAGTTGTTGGGATTGTTGCAAGGTTTTCTATAAATCCTAAGGAGAATCATTTAATGGCTATCAAGAGGATCATGAGATATATGAAAGGAACATAAGACTATGGTCTATACTACAAGAAAAATGACAAGTTTGAGTTGAGAGCCTATACTAATGTTGATTGGGCTAGAAACATTGATGAAAGAAAGAGTACAAGTAGAGGAGAATTTTTCTTAAGAAAGAGATTGGTCACATGGACTAGTAAGAAAAAAAATTATATATCACAACCTACTATTGAAGTTGAATATGTGGTTGTTGCAAAAAATTGCACAAATGTGGTATGGACCAAATAATTAGTTAGAGGAATGAAGGAGGAAATTACTAAACTTGTGGTACTTTATTGTGATAATACAAGTGCTATAAACATACCAAAGAACCCTGTGATGCACACAAAGATAAAGCATATTGCAATCAAGTACCATTACTTGAGAGAGTTGGTTCAAGACAAAGAAGTGTGAATGGAATATGTGAATACAAAAGAACAGATAGTTGATAAATTCACAAAGGCTTTACTAAGGATGCACATGAATATCTTAGAGGTAAACTAGGGGTGATACCCCTATCTAAAGCTACTTAAGAAACAAGAGTAGTGCCTTGCATCAACTAAGTTGAATGTTAGATTTTTAAAATTTGATACAATGGATCTTACTTTAGGATCTACCTAAAGTAATGAAGGAGTTGAATCAGAAGATTTATAATCGCATGCAAGGTGACAAAGGGAGAACTTGAATTGATTATATCTACATCTATAGATGACAAGTCTTTGGAATTGTTGTCAAACAGGGAGATAGTAGAAAGATATCAAAGAGGGAGATATAAGATTAAGGGAGATATAAGAGAAAGAGAGAGCATATAACAAAGTGTTGTACTCAAAACCTAAAGAATATATTGAGGGAGATATTAGAGAAGGGAAAAGAAAGAGGCACGTGTATTGATAGAGGGAGAGATTTCAATACAAAGTATTAATTTTCTTTTTGGTATTATTATTGGTATTGGTTTGAGATCAATGCCAAAGAGGGAGATTGTTAAAAAGAGATTGTTTGAAGTGTGAAACCTAGCATGGAACACTCATTATTTTGTCAATGATGTCAAATCTGCTACTTGCTAGTGAGATAGTTTCTTTTTGGTTTGAATGTTATCATTTGTTTGATTAATGAAGAGGATTTGTAAAGATAAGATAACAAGAGTACCAAGAGAAAGGTTGAGTTATTTGATGTATAAAAGGTGCACTAAGAGAAAGCAAGAGATTGATGATATTATGTATTGTTGATCTACTTAAGGCTAAAGTGAATGGTTACTTTAACCAAGCCTATAAGAAGAGTTTTTAGAAAAAGTGTTTGCTAAGCTTGGATGAGCAAACATTGTAAGCTGGGAAAACTTAGTTCAGGATGAGTAGAATTCAGTATGTTCTAAGTGTTAGAAAAATATAGTATGTGTCGAGCATCAGGTAAATAATAGTAGTGGTTGAGCAAGGAAGACTTATTTGATGCCAAGCAACCTAGTGTTGGTCGAACATTAGAAGATTGTTATTGTCGAGTGAATAGTGTGGATCCCGAGTGATAGTAAAAAGAGTTTAATTGAAGACTTGATGTATGTGAGCCAACAAAGTTGATTTCTTAAATTGTGTGAAGCACGTGGAAGATTTATATGATGATTGGGTGGTACAAAATTCAAGATAAACCATTTTGAGGTGAATTCAAAGAGGATTGTAGAAGAAGTTTCTAGAAGAGACTAAATGAAAAAGTGGGTAGATTCATTGAATCTTACTTAACCCTAGAATGGATGATTGTGGTTAAGCAGAAAAAGAGCTAAATTATCTATTTATAGAGATAGCAAGCTAGAAGCAACAATTGTCATGTGTGAGAACCTAAGGAAAACAAGAAATCTAGGGTGTTGCTTCATATGGTGGCTGAATAAGAAGAGTCTGCAATTGGCATGCAAAGCAAGAAGACTTGAAGGATGAACAAGCAATTAAAGATGAAGGGTATGAATGTTAAGTAGAATGGAGGAATGAACCAAAGATCTGTAATCTGCAAGTGAGTTGTGTTTTATTATCAAATCAAGTCCTACTATTACTTTCTAATAATTGTTTCAATTTGGATAAATCCTTTGGATTAAGGTTGACCTAATAGTCATTTGTAAATCCTTTAACTGAGTGACATTCCAATGGAATGTTCTAAATTTCTCTAATAAGGATCACTCCTAACAGGTTGATTGAAATCTTTTAACCGGGTCACATTTAACAATGTTTATTGTAACCTTGAAAAGGACATCACTTCAGAAAAGTGAAAATTGGTAGCATGTTACTGGTGGTTTTTTTGAAATTGAGTTTCCACATAAAATCCTTGTGTCAAATTGTGTGAATGAGTTTGTGGTATTTCATGCTTACATTTCTGCAAAGTTATTTTGACTTAAGACAATGACCTATTAAGTTAAGGTATTGGATGTTCTAATGCATGCATGCATGATATGATTTTATGGATATAAATTTGTTAAGTACTAAAAAGATTTATTTGTACATTTGGACCTTGGATAACTCATTCACCTGCCTCTCAGTTATTCTAAACATTCCAACACATGTAAGATTTCTATTTTAATAAATGGAAATCTGAAAGGATCCTTCAACATATCAAGTGGGATTAGATAGAGAGATCCAATCTCTCTATTCCTATCTACAATTATGGTTGAAGCTCTTGGAAGAACTATTCAGAAAGCCCATTGGGAAGGGAAAATTGAAGATATTAAAATCACTAACAACTCACCCAATATTACCCTCCAACAATTTTCATACAACACCATTATTATTGGTAAAAGCACTAACGAAGAAGCATCTTAGTTCAAAACCCTTCTAAACAAGTATATGGAAACTTCAAGTCAAAAAGAAAATGCAAAAAAATCAATTTTTTCCCCTAAATATCGAATCAAAAATGAAAATATAAATTTGTAGAATTCTAGGTTGCAAGTCTAGTAACTTTCCATGTAAATATTCAAGTATTCCACTAGACAAAGGAACCAAAAAAAAAACAAGTTATGGGATCAAATTATGACCAATATTCATAACAAAATAAATGGATGGAAGGGTAAAGGGCTATTGAATGCTAAGAGAATCATCATGATCAAATCAGTTCTCTCAACAATTCCTACATATCAGATGTCTATTCTACCAATAACTCATAATGTTAGACATAAATTAGATTATAAACTTAGGATTTTTTTTGGCAAGGAGCATCAAAAAATAAAATGGTATTGGTCAACAGGAATAATATTTGCAAACCTTTAGAAGTAGGGGGGGCTTGGTATTAAGAATTTCATATGGCAAAGTATAGCCTTAGGTGCTAAATTAATATGGAAGATAATTAATAAGTATGTATTGAATGTTGAACCTATTAATATCTTTAGGGTGAAGAATCAACCTAATGGTTCAAGAATTCAAAATTTCATGAAAACATGCATACTAATTATTGATGAAAAACTAACATGGGATATAGGCAATGAGAAAGAAACACTTTTTTGGGAAGATTTGTGGGCTGGATATAACACACTAGATGCTTTAGGTTTTGATCCTATCATTAAAACTACTTTAATACAAAGAAGGGGTGTCAAGTTAAGTAATTATATTATAAAAGATGAGTCAATACCCTCCATAGGATGGAAGTATAAAACCTTAGATGATTTACTTCTTCTAGACAATAATAAAAAAGCTTTAATGAAAGTGTTGACTAATAAACATTTCACTATTAAAGAAAGGAGAGCTAAGATTGTGTGGGAAGGGTCAAATGATGGAGAATATAAGCTCAAAGAAGGTTATTATTAATTAACTAAGTATCAAAATTGGTAACTTTCAAATTCCCCTCTTAACTTATTGTTGGGATAAGTATTGTTCACCCAAAGTTGGTACTTTTCTATGGCCAACAATGCAAAACAAAATTATCACAACTGAGTGGTTCAAGAAACTAGGATATGAAGGTCCATCAAGCTGTATTTTACATCCTTCTTAATTGCCCATACACAAAACATTGTTGGTATGAAATATCTCATAAATTAAATTGGTAACCCACCACTATAATCTAATAGGCTTCCTAAAGCAATGGTCAACAAAAATGTATAAAGGATTTGTTAGAAGTTGTAATCTTTCCTTGGTATATTTATAAACCAAGGTTAGACCTTCTTTCTTTATTGTTGTAATATATTAGGATATAAGCCAAGGTATCCTAATATATATATTTTTGTCCTTTTTCCACTACATCTTATTTTGTCATCTAGTGGAATATGTGAGGACAAATATATATTGTAATTTCTAATCTTAGATTATTCCTCCTTAAGAAGAATCTCACACTTGGCCTCACACACTTATGAATGGTGGCATTCATAGACATGGGAGTTACATTCTAACTCCTCTCTCTCATCTCTATTTAAGAGATGACCCTCTTCTCTCATTTAACAATGAGGTTTCTTCCTCTTCTCAATTATTGTATGAGCGATTGCTCTCTCTCTCTCTCTCTCTCTCTCTCTCTTCCTTCTTAGGTTTTTCATGCCTCATTCATAATGTCACAAGGGGTTTTCTTTGCTTTCCCCTTTCCAAATATCTTGTCTCATGGTGTTGGAGCTTGAAGCTTTCTCTCTCCTATTTTATGGTAATACCTTTTCATGCATTTACTCACTTAGATTCTTTCTTGGTATTGCTTATTTACAGATTTCTTTTTCCATTTCTAACATGGTATCAGAGTAGTTTAATCTTTTTTTTGAGTGTTTGCATGAAGGTACGATTCGAAGGAGACTCTTGAGAGAGATTTCACTAATTTCTTCTTTAATCTTCTTAAGATGGAAGAAATTGAATTTTTTTTTTTTTTTTTTTTGAGTTTGGTTGGTTTACCACCAAACCCGATTAACTTCTGTTTGCTCTAATTTGTGCAGGTTACTTCTTATTTTCTATTATTTTTCATCTAACCCCCTTTGGAAGGCTTGCCACCAAAGGGTTTTCCTATCTTTTTCAAATTCATATCTTAGTCTACTCATATTTTAAAATATTTTTAATCCATTTCATTTCTTGAATTTAATTTTTTTTTATATATCTATACCTCACTTGAAAATCTGTTGCAAATAA
Organism: Cupressus sempervirens; assembly: GCA_028749045.1. Taxonomy (NCBI): domain Eukaryota; kingdom Viridiplantae; phylum Streptophyta; class Pinopsida; order Cupressales; family Cupressaceae; genus Cupressus; species Cupressus sempervirens. The sequence continues at coordinate 880,432,160 of CM053786.1, forward strand.
GAGCTATTTCATTGTCTTTAACCAAAGATATCCTCTATGATATCTTGCATGAAATAAGAGAAATTTGTCATAGAGGATATCAAAAAGACTATGCTTTTTCGTCTTTTCATGTCTGCACGTTTTAAGTTTCTAATTTTGTCTCTTGCATGTTTAGAATATTCTCTGTGCAATTATTATTCTCTGTCTTTTTAAAAAAAACAAATCATTGCTCATCTTTTCTTGTCTTTTCATGCAAGATTCTTTTTCTTTTTTAAGCTCATGACAGAAGCATCATTTACTTTTATTATTGCCTCTTGTCAACCTATTTTTGGCATGTAATCATTCATTGTCAGACAAGTGCAATATTCTATCCTTACAAGCTTTTATTCAAACTTTTTTTAGAAAAGTTTCTTAACTTTTTTTAGTATATTCTTATTTGCTAGATCTAACCTCTATCATTAATTACTAATTTTTATTTATTTATATCTTTCTTAATGTTTTATTTCAAAAAAATTCTTTTTGATTCACTTTCCATCTTGAAGGCATAGTATGAGAAAAATGGGGAGATCTTTTTGCCCCATGACTTTATGTTCTTATTACTTTGAGGTTATATTTTTGAAACAAGGTAAATATTGTGACTTTTTACAAATTGTGACTTTTCAAAATATTAAGTATGGAAAGGTGATTATTTTCTTTAACCAATCTATTTTCGTATATTTATTTGAGTATATATGGGGGCCCACATATATGCCAAGATAAATATATAATTTATGACTATAATATTTCAGAAATTAATATATACCTTTGCAAAATGAATTAAATACTCATGTTTACACTCAATGGAGTTTTATACCTGATATCTATATTTAGTTGATCTTCCTTAAATCATTTTACTTAATTCTTAATTGGATTATGAGTAATCTTACACTATTGCCTTCATTATTTAATGATTTGATTTTATTGATCTATCTGCACATGGTTGCAGTTTTATGCTTTTATAGCATTGTTCTATGCCCGTGTTGGCACTTTATGGTTTTATACCATTGATCTACATGATTTAAATGATATTTTTTGAGTTGCATAGGGAGCCAATTTCTTCAAGGATAACTATGTAGGTCCCCTCAGTATAACTGATACATAGTGTCCTTATCTGGCCCATGGAGTATCCCTCCATCCTATATTGGTATGCACTCATTTTATATGGAGTTTCCCTCCATTTGATCCTATCTGTTCCATTTTGATAGGATAATATTTTTATGGAGTTTCCCTCCATGTTGTTTCATTTTTGTTCCTCAATGAAGAGGATGCTATTATTGGAGTTTTCTCTCCAAATTCAGATGATTTGATCCAATTTGAAGGCAATATGTTGTTAAATCCTCATAATCCATTCATTTGAGTTTCCTAACAACTCATAATAATTCTAATTTGATCAGCATGTCTCTCCTTTATGTTATTTTCATATATTAATGTGATAATGATCTACATACTTTATTGCTTAGATCATGAGTCATGCATGTTATGGAGGGACGCCCCCATTAGCTTGCAGTGGGATGATTCATTAAGTGGACTGTCTATATCCACGTGATTGATGCAAGATTGATGCAAGTATCATTAGTTGGCCTTGTCTGTGGTCATTTGTGCATTAGTATAATATACTTTTCATGAGAGCATTGATCAAGCTTTTTACTCAATTTGTCCTTATTGACAATTTTTGAGCATATACTTTATCTTGATATCAGGTTATCTCCATTGTTTTGTGGTAACATGTTTTACTCATTGTTTCTCTATGAGAGTTTTATTATCCTTATTCAAAAGGATTTCGAATTTTCATTTCTAACAATTTGCATATATGATGGCATTCTACTTGTGGATATTTGTCTTGTTGTTCTTTTTTTTCAGGTGATCCATCAAGGATCCTTCTTGGTTTTCCACATATGAAGATGTGTCTATGCTTCCACATTCAAAGAACTCATGTACTTCTCTTGGATCTGGTAATATCTTTTCATGCATTTACTCACTTAGATTCTTTCCTGGTATTGCTTATTTACAGATTTCTTTTTCCATTTCTAACAGGATTAAATATCATAAAAATTGGATACTAACACCCTCCATAGTTGTATATGATTTGTGGAAAGAATGAAATACAAGACTCTTCCAAAACAAAAACATATCACCACAACTATTAGGAAACAAAATCAAAGTGAGTATAGTAGAAGCCATGAACAAAAAAATTCGTAACACTAAGCTTATAGAAGGTGCATTTACATTATGGGATAGTATAATTAGGAAAATTTAGTTTGGGTTGCTCCTCAATATGGAAAGGGAGGAGACGAGAGAAAAGAGAAAAGGTCAAATTATAAATGGTTACCTCCTACAACGGGCTGGTATAAATTAAATTTTGATGGGGCCTATAGAAGGAATCCAAGGACTTCTAGGATTGGAGGTGTAATTCATGACTGGAAGGTGATATAATAGCTAAATTGGCAAAATCCTTGTAAAAATCAACAAATAATAAAGTAGAATTCACAGCTCTAATAGAAAGATTGAAAGTTTGCAAAGACCTAGGTATCAAATCTTTAGAAATAGAAGGAGATTCTTAGATTGTCATCGATAAATTAAAAATTGGTAAAACACCTAACTAGAAACCTCATTCCATTCTAGAACGAATATTAGATCTCTTACTTTCTTACTTAGATCTAGAATTTAAACACATATATGGAAGGAAACAAAACAATTGATGAGCTAGCCAACAAGGGAGCAAACAGTCTAAACTTTACATAAATACAAACCTTAGTTCAAGATCTTTAATTAAAGCAACAAAACATATACCTAAAATTGAAATTGATATTTCATATAAATTAATGATAAATAAATTCTATGTATAATCATTCATTCAAGTATCTCAAGTTCATAAATGAACTTTTTATATAGATCGCCCATTATATAGATGCTTAATTCTATTTAGCTATAATGTTGTAGCCTACATAATCTTGTACAAACTAGATGATAAGATATGAGGTACATGATCATATATATTAGTATTCATTTAATATTATCTCTTATGTATTTGTCAACTATGAAGTTCTTAAGGTATTTCTATTTTCAATCTCAAAATCAATATAGAATAGTAATTGGTTTGAAATCAATATAGAATAGTAATTGGTTTTAATTCAGTAGCTATGTTTTCAACTATTATTTCCCCAAATCACCCCATGATGAAACAATGTTAAACTAACAACTTGACCTTAGTTGGATACAAATGTTTAGTCTGCATGTACATTCCAAGAGTGAGGTAACTAGAAATGTAATTCCCAAACATTGAGACTAGTTTTGTCACAATGACTAAACCTAATCATAGAGGCAGAAGGGGAATTGCATTACTTCTTAATATGTAATCATTGTTTAATACTCACATATGTAAACTTGTTTTGCAAATCTAGTATTAAGTGTAAATCAACTAAAATGTTATTAAATCTCCCACTAAACCAAGGTGGGCATCTATTACAAGATCGAATGTAGGACTGAAAAGTCCCGAGCTAGACTAGGGTTTTTCTTACCCAATTCTTTTTCCCCCAGCACCCGTAGTTGAATGAGGTGTAAATGAATTTTATAATAAAATAAAATTATGAGGGCTAGGTCGTTTATTGATAAAAAATAATCATAATTCAACATAATCTGTGAAAATATTTTGAATTGATGTAACATATGTAACTAACCATTTCAAAAGGATGGTACACTTTAGTACCAATATTATGTTAGATTTGAGAAACCAAATAAGGTAAGGTGTTCAAAAGATAAGGAAAGATTTTTAAAAAAATCAAGAACAACACAAAGCTTGTGCAAATGTAAAATTTTAGATACTATTGTCAAGAAAATGTTACTTTAAGTCTCCAAAACTTACATATATGTTAAAGTATGCCTACATTAAAAAAATATAGAGAAGAAAAAAAAAAAAAACTAAAAATGTGTAAGATAATTTTATCAACAAAACTCCTACGCACATGTTAAAGTAGGCCTACATTCTAAGAAATCAAAAAAACAAAAATATAAAGAGAAATAAAAATAAAGATTTGCATAGAGGAAATGACCTAGAAGCCACCCATGCTAACTTTGCACACCTATAGTTTCTAATCTATATGTCGAAAATTTTCAATTTTTTCGGTGAACCTCTATAGGTGAGTGAAGAGCTTAAAGCCAACCTTTCGACTTTCTTGCATTTACATAACTCTTTGTAGAACTCGTAGAGTGCAATGTGGTCTAAAAGTACCATTTTAAAATGTTTGCCCAAAACCTACCACTAAGACCCCCCTAGCCTGCTCACAACAAATGGACAAACCAATAACCAAGAAAACTAAAATATGAACAAAACAAATGGCTATTGTGTCCAAGGTGATTTATTTTGGCATATTTGTATGTAGGTGCTAGAGTGTTTTTGGGTGGCAATTGGGAGGGGAAAATAAATGATTAATGTGGTGGCATTGCGTATATAGGTGACAACTAGCTCATTTCCCTAGACGACTTAAATGTCACACACTAAAGCTTGATTACTAAACTAAAAATATTAGATAGCCAAAATAACTTTTTTTCCTAAGCTTAATTTCTTCGTTAGTATGCGATGTTCAAGCTTCCCTATCATTTTCCCTAGGAACTAGCCCATCACATATGAGCTGAATTGCTTAAGGACATCTTGGTATCACATATGAGCTGAATTGCCTAAGGACATCTTGGTTGAAATTTCCGGAGATATAGTTCACATATAACGACTGACCGTTACCCGTGGACACAAGTAAAAAGCTTAGAGTCATTAGAAAATCAACTTAAACGGTCACATTCGCTAACCAGTTGTTCCTGGGAATTCATTCCAATGGGGAAAACATCTGTACTTGTGGTAGGAGGAAGTGGGTACCTAGGTTTGCATTTGCTGCAGTCTCTCTCAACGCTTTCTGGAAATCCCTATGATTTGGCTTTCACTTACCATTCTCATTCTCCTCCTCAAGCTCTTTTTGATGCAATCGGTCCGTTACAAGCATTCAAATTGGACTTGCAATCTGGAGAAGGTTTGGATAACATTTCTGAAACCTTTGGTCAGGTGGGTGACCAATCCAAGTTTTCCTTTACATTTTTCAATTTACTGTAGGATAGTGTTTGGCTGTCGAGGAGATCTTAATGAGCATATACATAACACTATAATTGGGATGCCTCGTTTAGTTCAATGCACAATTCTGGTCGATACATTTAGGGTTATTTTATTATTCTTTCATGATCTGGGTTGGGGTTAACTGAAAACAATTACAAGTGGGATGAACTAATGAGGCCTGGGATACCGATTGCACGGAGGTATAGAATTTACCTCGTTCAAGAAGGGCTTCACTTAATGTTTTGAGCACTTTCTCTTCTGGACCTGGAAATAGTATAATTCTTCTCCCTGAAAAATTTGATTATGGTTTCAACATCTTTCTAGGCGTGGCTATCTTCATTTCCATGTTGAGAAAAAATGTATCTTTTTATGATGCTACTTACCATCCAGGGTATTGTGATATGTTGCTAATGCGAGTAATTAAGAACATTTGTAATCCGCGTAATTATCTAAAGCAGATAATTAGAAACATTTGTTGTAATGGTCTAAGGTGGTAAACTGCTTTTTTATCCGTCACAATTCTATGCAATTCCTACAATGGTACTTCGGAACTTGAATTTTTTTATTTTCAAATTTGGCTGTGGTTGGTTTTCTTTTTTTGGAATGAATTGAAATTTTGAAATAGCAGTGATTAGAGCAGCAGTTGTTGACATAAGACTGTTTCAAAGTAGGCTGCTGGACTTGGGCACATTTGAAACTGACAAGCTGAAGGAAGTAATAATATAGTGGGGTCATGGGATCGATGATGACCGGAGCTCTCTTATAATTAATTAGGCCTAGACTTGCTCAACAAGTATTTTTTGATGTTATGCAATAAGCTACTGATATCATAGTCTTAGTAACTCTGAAGATACTGCTCGTAGTTTAGTTTTGACAGTTTTTTAATCTGCTAGTTACTTGAACTCGTGATGTTATTTGTTTACTTTTTCTAATAGAACTAAAGAAAAATAGGCTGCTGGATGGTAAGTCAAGATTGGTTATTTCTATGTTTGAGGGAGGATTGTTTGAACTTTCAGTTGCCTGTGGGTAGCATGGTCCTGTTTTGGAATTAAAAAGTGTACTTATTTGCGTTAGTGATTATTTCTTTGATTGAAAACTGGCCGGATTTGATTCGCATATACATGATCTGATGTGCTCTGTAAAGATTATCTCGTTTGGGAAATTAAGGTAGCTACATATTTTTCCTTCTTTCTTCTGTAATTGGTTGATATGAATACCTTTGTTGATATTTGTGGAGGTTTTCTTTTTTTAAATTTTTTTCGAAGGTACCAGACACAAGTTAAAGTTTTCCAACTCATATTGGAATGTATAGATTTATTTTGAGTCTTTTATCAATCTTCTACTGATCTTTGTCATACTATTTTTATGGGGTTGATTATTTTAGCCCCATGTTGTTGTTAACTGTGCAGCCATTTCTGCACCCCGTGCCTGTGAGTCAAACTCTTCTGCAGCAATGGCTACTAATGTTCCATCTACTCTTATCAAGTGGATGTCATCTTTCAAAAAGACAGCAACTCCTCTATTGATTCATTTATCCACAGATCAAGGTACTCATCTCTTCTACTTATGTGTAAAGATCTTTCTTAAACTATAATTGTTGTTTACTGTGATTTCTAATTCGTAGATAGAAGTGATTTTGTTTGGAATAAGGGCTTTTGTGTTTGCTAATCCAAGTCACCAGTTTACCATTTGATTAAAATTGTGTGCATTTGCTGCTGATTTTATTGAAACATTCTTTTTGCTTGCAAGAAATAAATGCTATATTATAGAATAAACACCAAAAAAATAAGATACGATGGATGTCTATATATTGTACAAGAGTAGTCTTTCTTATATAAGTTAGGCAAAAGATAGGACACCATAGGATCATGACAGGTTGTTTGCACTGATATGACATGAGACACAAAAAGTAAATGACCTAAATATGGCATAAGTTTGACCAAGGTTGAGTAGGAAATACTATAATGTCCCCTATTGGGATTTTCTTGGTTCACCCTAAAGTTCCCAACTGGGCTTTGGATTATGCTTGGAAATGTAAATTAACTTAGCATTTGTAATGTCCCTGGCATCACTATGTATTCAATGATTAAACATATATCACTATGTATTTAAATCTGATTAAATTAAGAAACAACTAATTATTCATAACACATTTGATAGTTAACATATATAAGCCCCAATTCCTTAATTCTTTCCTAATCATCAACCCTCAAGAGGATGGGGAATTACTTGTCATAGCCTGCTTGGAAACCAATCTACAAGTAGGCTCCCTCAAGGCTTTCGGATCTCGTTCATATCTCATCTTGGGGTTGAACACATATATATATATATATATATTGGTTTCACTATTATTAATAGATATAAGTGCTAAAACATATATATAAGACCAGCTCCCTAATCCTCGTTGAGGACGATGGAATTATTGTGCTAGGGTGCTTGGAAACAATCTTAAAGTAGGCTTCCTCAAGGTTTCAGGAACACATGTTCATACACACCTCGGTACTTCTCCCTCAAGGCTTCAGAAACATGTCCTTACTCCATCTTGGGACTTACTCGCCTTGTGATGACCTACTCTGCCTTTCCCTAGAGAAAATTCCTATCGTTATGAAGGCTTTAATGGACGATTTAGGATTAGACCATTAATTATATTGATCTTTCATGTATTACAAATGTATATGCATAGAAGTGACACTAAGCATGCCTAGTATTATGCGAATCACTAATGCAAATCCGAAAACTCCTCCAAATCACTGATGCAAATCAGAAAACTGAAATCCAAGTATTAGCCAAGTGCAAATATAGCCTCAAACAACCTATTTTTTAAAGTGATATTCTCACTCCAAATCACTAAAACCTAACTGTAGATCTGGAAACTAGATGAAAAATCATGCATTTTCAAAAAAATATTGCCCCTGAAAATGTTACAATATGTGCCCAAACGAAACTTTGGAAGTTGCCAATTGCACAATTAGACAAGAATAGTCATGCAAATCTGCAAATTATGATTAATCGGACAACCAAAATCCAAAACTAATTCCACCACTGGAATCTTCAGCAAATTGTAGTTTAAATAAAAAAATGCTTGAAAAAAGGAGCAAAAATGAGCAAGATATGAGGGTTTGAAATCTGACCTAAAATAAAAATGCACATAGTAAAGGGCAAGAAAATTCAACCAGTGATGATGTCAGCAGTATAGGTGATATAAATTGATGTTTGTATAGCTGTCATTGGAAAATTGCCTCCTACCCCTGTTTGATGTGTAAAAGGGCATCCAATTTATTCTAGTAAGATTGTTCCCGTGGCCAAAAAATAGTTGACTGGGCAAGTTGCTGATGTGTTAAGCTGATTGTATCTAATGGTGCAGCGATCATGTGGCAATAAAAATCACCCGGTTGTTCTAGGAAAAGGCCATAGGGTTGTGCAGAGGGCCACAAACTTCTTAGGCCGTGTTGATAACTAGAGGAGCTGAGTTGGATTGTGTTTTGTGTTATGATCTTCAAGTCTTTGTTTGAAATCTGACTTCAAAAAAAATGCACATAGTATAGGGCAAGAAAATTCAACCAGTGATGATGTCAGTAATATAGGTGATATAAATTGACTTTCATATAGCTGTCATTGGAAAATTGCCTCCTACCCCTGTTTGATGTGTAAAAGGGCATCAAATTTATTCTAGTAAGATTGTTCCCATGGCCAGAAAAAGTTGACCGGGCAAGTTACTGATGTGTCAAACTGATTGTATCTAATGGCGCAGTGACCATGTGGCAATAAAAATCACCGAGTTGTTCCAGGAAAAGGCCATATGGTTGTGTAGAGGGCCACAAACTTCTTAGGCCGTGTTGATAACTAGAGGAGCCGAGTTAGATCGTGTTCTGTGTTATGATCTCCAAGTCCTTGTTTGGTGCATGCTTGGGGAAGCCAAGCAGATCAATCGCCAGTGAGGATTGTTGACGAGCTTGATCAAGGATGGGTTGCATGTAGATCTGTGTTCTTGGCAGATTGGGCAATGAGAAGACTTGGTACCTCCCGACTAGGCACAAGTAGTTCGCTGGTTGTTTGTGAGCGAGACCTTGGAAGTGTGGTGGTGCTAGATCTGGTGAGTGCCATTGTGGATCATCCTTGTGTGCTATTGGATGACAGGGGATCTAGTTCGTATTGCCCTCATGGGTTGTGGATGGTGAGATCAATCATTGGGTGGCGGATGGGCCGTGTGGAGGAGATGGTGCGATCAAGCCCGCGTAGAGGGTGATGGAGCTCAAAGGCTACGTAGGCAGTAGGTTGGATGCACCGAATTGGGTAGGTCGCAACTACAAGTAGTGCGTGGGCAATGAGCTTGCAAGCAATGTGGTCATCATTGAAGCGTTGTAGATTTGTTGAGAACATGGTTTATTGGGTATAATCCCACATTCGCTGTGGTGAAATATGTGCGCTTTTAATATAATATGCTACACTTATGTAGATGGGCCTATGGACTGTAGGTGGTATGCTTGTGTATATTCTTTGTTGCGATTTAACTGATTGCTGATGATGTGGTCTATTTGCAAAGAATATTCTCTAAATACAATTGAGGATGTTTATCAATATGCTCCATAGGGAGAAAATAAGTTGAAGAGAGGACAAGTTACCCCTAGGGTTAGGGATAAACTAGTTGATAGAGGAAAAGATAAATTTGTGTTGGGAATTTGGTCAAAAGATTAATGGAAGGAGCTAAAAGAACAAAGAATTTGAAGGTACTTGTTTCAAATGTGGTAATATTGGACAGAAGGCTTTTCAATGTTCACTTGGTTCAAGCAAAGGATAACATAGCCTTTTGGCACACGAGGAGAAAGAAAATGAAAATGAACTTGTTGAGAAGGAAGCTACACTTGAAATGGTAGAATCTCTGATGTTTAGAAGAGTTATGTTGAGTAAGAAAGAACTAGAGCCTATGTAGAGAGGGCAATTGTTCCAGACTATTTGTAAACTAGGAAGCAAGTGATGTAAGGTTATTATGGATGGCAGAAGTACTAATAACCTTGTATATGAGGAAATGGTATAGAAGTTAGGATTGAGGAAACTCAAATATCCTTGCCCTTATGGAATAAGTTGGTTTTAGGATGATCATATGGGGGAAGCGAAAGAACAATGTTAGGTTAATTTCAACATTGGACCATACCGGGATAAGATATTGTGTGACGTGGTCAACATGAGTGCTTGTCATATTTTGTTAGGTAGACCTTGGCAATATGATGTTGGTGTTATTTTTGAAGTTTGTAGCTGCGATAGAGATCTTTAGCTCTAATTGTATGAGATAGAGATATGTTGGCTATGACCGTCATGCTCATCTTCAGCTGAAAGAGATACTTGTGATTATATTTAAGTTGATATTATGCAAAAGACACATGTCATACGTCACGCAAAGAGGCACGTGTATGGAAACGTGAAGTGTTGTATTTGTGGAAATATTAAGGGTCTTATTTTTAGGCCTCAAAGAGACCTTTGTGTGAAAGATGAATAGTCTTATGCAATCTATTTATGTGATTGCTTGATAAATTGTAAATATATCAAGTGGAAAGCCATTACTCAAATATTTTATGATGAATAAAAGATGTTTTTGCTGTTGCAGTTGGGTTTTTCCCTAGGATAAATGCTTTGAGTGTTCTACATATTGTTTATGCTCTTATATTGTTGTTTATCTCTATTTCTGGGCTAAAACATAAACATGGTATCAAAGCCAGGTTAGGTAAACATCAATAAGAGATGGTCTCTAGGTTTCTAATTCTTAGGCATTCTATATGCATTGAAGAGCTCTCTAGTTTCATCATATTTTATTAGCCTCAATCTCTTCCAAAGATTAGAGATTCTCATGATTTCAGTTTGGAAGTAATGGGGACTGGAAACCCTTCATATTCAGAGTTGCGTGTTTTTAGAGGGAGGATTCTCTTCTGCACAGAGTAGGAGGAGTAATCTTGGTGTTTGTGAATTCCTTGTCAGGGTGGCTGATGATACCGAGTAGCTGATGGTACTAAGTATTACTTCTTAAATTTAGTGCATGTTGAAATCAAATTTAAGAGGAATCAAGTCCTCCTGTTGATCTGTTGCCATTTCTGAAGTTGACCTTACATGGTGGTTATGATTAGAGGAATTGTTTATGCCTTCTTCTTAGCATGAAGGGATGTATGGTTTTTATCTTTTGCATGATAGTACCTATTTTCTAGTTATCTCCAACATTTGTCAGAAGTTTATCTTCCGACTTATATTTTTTGTTTTTTTGAAAATGGCTATCTCATGTTTTTTGAGCTTCATTTGTAAATTCTGGTTGCAAAAGATTGTATTTCATCTATATTATATTTTGAGATGTTGTGCATCAGCTATAGGATCGACATATAGATCGTATTTCATCTATATATATATATATATATATTTATTTATTTACAATATTTGTGTGTCATTCTCAGGCTTTGCAGTGTTCCTGTTTCTTCCATTTATATACACATCGTTAGAGACAGGTCTTCCAACATTCATTCATCTATCCACTAAAGATGTATATCATGATTCTATAGAAGGAATGTGCCATGATTTCTTAGTTCAAGTCTTGGTTCGCCAAATGTAATGAGCCTCATCTTGCCGGTTAACGACTTAGTCTATTGGACTTCCTCTTTCTTCAGTTTCCGTTCAAGAGTTCACGTGGTTGTCTTTCTCGGGAAGATCGACAATTGAATATTATGAGTGATGTCGTTCACCTTTCAATCCACTGGTGTATGTGTTTCTTCAATTTGCTGGTGTCTGATTGTTGATTGTATCATCTTTGAGTAGTGATTTATTATTTGAGTGGTGGTGGATTTTTTGATAGGAGTTGGAAGGGAGTATCGTGGTAGAATTTTCAGCGTTATAGTGCCTAAAAGACTGATTTCTTTAGGTCCAGTCATGTTTGTAAGATAGACTCTATACACAATTTATCGCAAGAGCATAAAGTTGTGAGATTCTAAGATAATGTATATGGAATTTTTTTAATATAATTTTGTTAAGAGCTGTAGATAACTCTCTCAGTTGAGCTGAGGATAGTTTTTGGTTGGAGTATTTTGGCACAACGTTTGAATCTTGGAGGCATGACTTATGGTTTGATGCTAAAAAAAAGCAACCTAGCCTCATGGAGGCATTATCATTTTCTTCAGAAGTTGTCAGTTTTCTTTTTGTGTTGTTTCTTATTTTTGGTTGCTTCATCAAGGGAGACAATTGTGCACAATATAGAAAATAGTTGTGAAGAGCCAGGATGTTGGAGGCGACCATTCTAACAATGACTGCATAAACATCAGTGATCATTTTTAGACATAGCAGATTCATGGGAGATCACTCTACAAAGATATTACTCAATATATTCGTCAAATTGCTTTACACATCAGTAGTTTTTTCTTTGAACCTCGCATATTTCTTATAACTTCAAGTTTATGTCGGTGAGCCCTTTGGAGAAGGTTTGGAAACTGTTAACATTCCAGAGCATCTTTACAGTGATTTTGAAGTCCTAATTAGGTGAACTTTTGTGGAAGAAATTAAAATACTCGTGCACTTGCAGAGCCCATTCTAAGGAGTGCCTTCAAAGAGTTACTCTTGTAAGGAAACTCAGGTGCGGAAACAACTTCCTACACTAATCTCTTAAGAGAAGTATGGTGCAAATCCAATTAAAATCTTTTACACTTACAGATTCAACATCATGTAAACAACAATATTTCAGCCAAGCAAGCATAAAGAAAATAGACAGAGAAAGAAACACATAACACAGATTTGCCGGTGGGGAAAAACCTTTCGGTAAAACAACCCCACCCCTTCAGAACCTGCACAATGTATTATCTTCAACACAAGGTTACAATACACTTGCAATGCAAGTTCAATAGCGACAACAGAAGACTCCAGTAGCAACTCACAATACCAACAATACACTACTTCGCATACACCTCTTCGCAACCCTAAAAACGCTTATAACATGCGTTTCACTTTTAGGGTTACTCCCAAAGATAACTGTATTAGGGTTTTACCATTCTCCGAGAAAATAGGAACCCTAAATTTTTTTTCAACCCCACTATTGGGATAGAGTGTACAGTACTCAAGATTATCAGTTGCCACATGTCTTCACCTATCATTGAATCTTCCTAACATAGCTCTTATGTGTCATAGGAATCCGTCATAACCATTTTAGTGATGATCTCCTTATACACAATTCAAGATGCCGACACATCAACATTATTTGCAAGAAATACATTTTACGAAACAAATAATAAGAATAGGAATTATCCAAGGTTGAGACACCTTATTCCTAACAACTCTGACTACAAAGTGATAAGTATTTTTGATAATCTTCTTGAATTATGAGAAATATTTTATGCTCTTAGCATTATATGTCATGTCATTGGGAATATTGCCTCTAGGTTCATAAATTTCTGATCAATAAGGTTATTGTCCTTGATATTTTTCAGTATATTTGTTCTATTGAGTATTTTTCTGCCTTCTTGAATTGACACCATCTTTGCTAAGCCTTCACGAAAGTCTATAAGTACTCAATAACATCGAGCCAACTTTAGCTAATTGTCGGAGCAGTCGTGGTTATGCAGGTGGTCTTGGTATTATTGGCAATGACTGTTGACATCAGCATTAGGAAAGTTTTCATTTGTTTACTCTCCTTATAGCCTTTCATTTAGGGGTATCCATTGGGTATGTTTTCTGATTTATTTATACTCTTATCATATGTTCTGACTTGATATTATGCAACCTGTGGCTTCTAACTTAGTTACTAAAATGACTTCAAGGCTTTTAGACTTGGAGAATTGATTAATATAAATTATCTTTGTGTATATTTGCATCTTTATATTCAGTTTTTGATGAAATTCTGAGGATGGAATTGGGATATGATTCCTTACCGTTGAGGTAAACTCTGAGATCTTTTGTTTTATTATATTACCTGTGTTCATTGATTTTGATTCTAAGAATCAGGTATCCTGTATCGTATGTATGATGTTTTGACTTTGTGCAAAAGCTTGTGGTTAGACTGATAGGATATATTGAAAGATCCCACTTCTAATTTTTTTGAGTAACTCATTTTGTTCATATGAATGCTGGGCTGCATTTTTATGTATAGGTGTTGAGATTCAAATCTCGAAGAGATAAGCATTCTATGATTTTTGTCTCTAAGTAAAAAGAAAGAATACATTTGCTTTGATCTCTATGATAAGTGGATCTTATGAGTTGTTATAAATCTCTTGGTTGTAGGGTGCAGTGAGATGGTGAAAGATTTTGCAAAGCTTGTTTGCAGTCTTGAATACTAAATTGGTGGCACATTATCTTCATTAAAAGGGGAAGATCACATTTAGTATTTAGAGAGAGTGACTATTCAGCTTTAGAGGGAGATTGTGTGACAGAGGGAAATGTCCAACCCTTTGCAACCCTTTGCAAGTCTATGCAATAGTCAGCCATCTTATTGTGGTAATTAAAGTTGTCTCTGCTGAGAGGGAGTCTCTGTTGAGAGAAAATCTCAGTTATTAAAGTTGTCCCTGCTGAGAGGGAGTCTTTGTTAAGATAAAATCTCAATTAACAATGCATTCTTCTCTGGGAGAAGTCTAAGGTGAAACCCCTCGTTCCACCCACGACAAGTAGGTATGGTGGAGCACCCTCTACGAGTAGACATGGTGGAAATGCATTCTTCTCTATGAGAAGTCTGAGGTGAATGCCCTCATTCCACTCTTTGCAAGTAGGTGCGATGGACCACCCTATGGGAATAGGTATGATGGAAATGTATCTTTCTCTGGGAGAAGTTTTGAGATGAAAGTCTTCATTCTACCCTGTGCGAGTAGGCATGGTGAAAGTCACGTGTGTGACTCCATTTTATGTGCTGATGAAGTAACTGTGGTGGATTATGTTATGCTGAGATAACATATGTTATGTGAATTTATCATCTTTGGTTGCAGCAATGTGTGCATGCCTGACTAAAGATCTCTTCTGCTAAGAGGGAGTGTTGAAGTTTGTAGCTGCGATAGAGATCTTTATCTCTGATTTTATGAGATAGAGATATGTTGCTTATGACTGTTATGGTCATCTTTAGCTAAAAGAAATATTTTTGATTATATTTAAGTTAATATTATGCAAAAGACGTGTCATACGTCATGCAAAGAGGCATGCATATGGAAAAGTGAAGTGTTGTATATGTGAAAATATTAAGGGTCTTATTTTTGGGACTTAAAGAGACCTTTGTGTGAAAGATGAAGAGTCTTGTGCAATCTATTTATGTGATTGCTTGTTATATTGTAAATCAATCAAGTAGAAAGACATGTACTCGAATAATTTATGATTGATAAAAGATCCTTTCGCTGGTGTGGGTGGGTTTTTCCCTTCTCATGGAAGGGTCTTCCCAAGATAAATGTTTTCAATGTTCTGTGTATTGTTTATGCTCTTTTATTGTTGTTTATCTCTATTTCTAGGCTAAAACATTAACATTATTCATTATTGGTGAAGGAGTGTAGTTTCTATTATGAGGGATGGAAGAAAGTTCATTTTAATTCCTTTGAAGGAAAAAGGAAATAGACCTAAGAATTTGAGTGTGATGAGAACTTACACCTTAAGAGATCAGGTTGCTTCAAATTAGAAGGGGATAGATTTGTAGCAGGTGGCTGAGATGGTTGTCAGGTTTGTACAGTTGTCAAAGACTTTGATGAATGAATATGAACTGGTGGAATTGAAGATTAGTATACTCTTAAGGGAGAAGATAAGTTGAAAAGAAGACAAGTTACCCCTAGGGTTGAGGATAAACTAGTTGATAGAGGCAAAGATAAACTTGTGAATGAAAGGGGATTTGATGAGAAGATTCATGAAAGGAGCAGAGATGACAAAGAATTTAGAGGTACTTGTTTCTAATGTGGTAATATTGGGTACAAGGCTTTCTAATGTTCAGTTGGTTCAAGCAAAGGAAAATAGAACCTTGTGGCACATGAGGAGAAAGCAAATGGAGATGAACTTGTTGAGGAGGCTGCACCTGAAATAGGAGAATCTTGGATGTTCCAAATAGTTATGTTGACTAAGAAGGAACTAGAGCCCATGCAGAGAAGGCAACTGTTCTAAATTGTTTGTAAAGCAAGAGACAAGTGTCGTAATTATTATGGATGGTGGAAGTAATGATAACCTTGTACTTAAGGAAATGCTACAAAAATTAGGATTGAGGAGAGTCAAACACTTTTGCCCTTAGGGAATAAGTTAGTTTCAGGATGATCATGTGGTGGAAGTGAAAAACAATGTTGGCTTGATTTCAACATTGGACTATATTGTGATGAGGTATTGTGTGATGTGGTTAACATGAGTGCTTGTTCTGTTTTGTTAGGTAGACCTAATATGATGTTGGTGTTATTCATGATTATCAAAGGAATGTAGTTTCTATTACGAAGGAAGTAAGAAAATTTACTTTAATTCCTTTAAAGAAAAGAAGCAAACCTAAGAATTAGAGTGTGATGAGAATTTACACCTTAAGAGATCAATTTGCTTCAGATCAGAAAGGGATGGAATTATAGCAGGTGGCTGAGAAGGTTACAAAGGTTGTAGAGTTGTTGAAGACTTTGGTGAATGAATATGAACCGATGGCATTGAAGATCAAAATGCTCTAAAGGGAAAAGATAAATTGAAAAGAAGATAGGTTACCCCTAGGTTTAGGGATAAACCAATTGATAGAGGCAAAGATAAACTTGTGAATGAAGAGGAATCTAATCAAAAGATTTATGGGAGGAGCAGAGACAACATAGAATTTGGAGGTTCTTGTTTCAAATGTGGTAATGTTGGTCATAGGATTTCCAATGTTTTGTTGGTTCAAGCAAAGAAAAACATAACCTTGTGGCACATGAGGAGAAAGTAGATGAAATGAACTTGTTGAGGAGGCTCCACTTGAAACGGGAGAATCTTTGATGTTCCAAAGAGTTATGTTGAGTAAGAAGGAACCAAAGCCTATGTAGAGCAGGCAATTGTTTTAGACTGTTTGTAAGGCAAGAGGTAAGTGTTATAAGGTTATTATGGATGGTGGAAGTACTGATAACCTTGTATCTAAGGAAGTGGTACAAAAGTTAGGATTGAGGAGACTCAAACATCCTTGTCCTTATGGAATAAATTGGTTTCAGGATGACCATATGGTGGAAGTGAAAGAACAGTGTTGGGTTAATTTTAACATTAGATCATACCAAGGTGAGGTATTGTGTGATGTGGTCAACATGAGTGCTTGTCATTTTTGTTAGGTAGACCTTGGCAATATGATGTTGGTGCTATTCATGTTGGTCGAAGGAATATAGTTTTTACCATGAAGGATGGAAGAAAGTTCACTTTAATTCCTTTGAAGGAAGAAGGAAACAAACCTAAGAATTTGAGTGATAAGAACTTACACCTTAAGTGATAAGGTTGCTTCAGATTATAAGGGGATGGATTTGTAGCAGGTGGTTGAGAAGGTTATTGAGGTTGTACAATTGTCGAGGACTCTGATAAATGAATATGAAGTGGTGGAATTGGAGATCGGTGACAACTGGATGACTTTACATCAAATTATTGGAGTAATGATATCAGATGAGCAACATAATCATGTGAGAGGATTAGAGATTGAGAAGTTATTAAATGATGTTGGTGGTGGAGTCAACCAACAAGGAATATATCAGAAATTGGTTGCTGGCTATAGAGGTAATAAAGACAGTAGCAATTGGTGTGGATTTGAGAGTTAGAGCAGAGGTGGTGAAAGCAATAGCAGAGAAGTACTTGAGGGTGAAGGGTATTCTTTTGGTCTTATGGATTTGGAGAATTGATATAGTCATTTACTTCCTGATGAAGAAGATATTTGGGTTAAGAATGAACATGATGAATTTGTCTTGAATATGATCAGATGTTCATAAGTTCCTCTTATGAAACATCTTCCAATTCACCTGGGATGTTTAATGCAGAAGCATCCTTGGGTTGTTGGCAATCCTGCATCACCCAAAAAGATTTCCTTTTCAATTTGTTATTGTTCATTTAGACAATTTTCTTTTTGTTTTAGGTTGTAATCAATCCAGTTCACTCATTTTACTATGTGACCCTTATGACGAGGTCTAGGCACCATGGATCCTATGTCTAGCTTCGCATCTTTTTATGGGATTTCCAAACAAAGTTATCTTATGATTAGTTTGATCCTATGCTAGCTTTCATGTTCTAATGTTCAAGATGGTGAGTTGCGGCTCATGATTAGATTCATGACATGCAATACTAATTAGCACATGGTTCTATGTTGTTATATGATTGATCAGCCCTTTATTGTGTTTGCATTGCTTATAATACCTATTTGGGGTTGTTCTTATGATTTGGGTCTTGTTGATGCGAGGTTTTGTATCACTTACATAACATATTAGTAATTGAATATTTGATACAGAGTATCAAACATACAATTCCTCTCTTGAAAAGTTATTGCTCATGGAATATGAGAATGACTCTAATGTTCCTTACACTTGTGGATACTTGCTCAGTTTTATCAATGTGATTTGCTTGTAATCACGTAGGCAACCTTACACTATTCATTCAAGGATGACTTGGGCTTTGGTAGAATGATGGAGATGATGATGGAGGATGTGTCTGCCAATGATGATGTTGGTGGGAAAGCAGTGGTGGTGGAAGGTGAATGGATGTGTTCTGATACTTGACTTACTTCCCTAACTTCCTTCTTTAAATGTCGACTACCCAACTACTCACTATTCTACTCCTACTCCTATGAATAAAAAGTTAGCAAATGGACGGGGATCGAATCTAATGAAGGCTAACCAATCGGCCCACCTCCATAGATGCAATGATTCAAAGGAAAATGAACTAGTTTACTACACAAGGCTTCCCAACCAGCCGCAAGGATGCTAGTGGTCTAGTATTGATCCCTATCAAACATCTACCAATGCTACCATACAATTATCCATCTACTTTAACCTCACTTAAACAACTTCAAATGCAACCAACTTTAACAACTTGAAAGGAAATCTAACTATGTGAAAGTAGAAAACATGCAATAACACCCAATGTTCTTAATCACCATGCAAGTCACAACAATGAAGAAGAGAGCGATTTTGGTATTATCTTAGCAACAATTTCTCCAACACTTTACAAATGAGAGCAAATGACCTTATATAGGGGCCAAAAATACAACAGACGATGGAGATCAAAAGAAGATCAACGATCCAGATTGGATCCTCAAAACCCTAATTAGGGTTGCCACCCCATCGGCCAATGAGAAGTTGCCACCTCGTCAATGGATCAATGAAAAAAGTCTAAAAGTGGCAACCAATGAGAAGGCACCAAAATGGTGGCTAATCAGAAATAGACACTTGTTCTATTCTAGAAGAATGAGAAATTTGCCACTTGGGCTTACATCAAATGACCTTCTAATATAACTCTTCACTTTTCTTTCATTTTCTTAACTAAGGCAATGAACTTAGCTAGCCTTTTGTTAACTTCTTCCATAGGAGGACAAGGTGTGTGCTTCGCCCTAGGTTTTGTTGACTTTCCGCTTCTATATATCTTCTTTGCCAAGGGGGGATTGTCCTTCCTTTAGTTTGTCCTTCATCCGTATCATGACCACTGCACCAATATTGGTGTCGGTTATTCGTTTCATTTTCAAGAAGGGGGGTGTTTTGGGCATCATATCCTCTTTGTCTTTCTTAGTGTTTGTCCGCTTGGGATGCTTACTTGCACTAACATCCTCCATACTCGTTGCCCTATTACGGGATGGTAGAGTGGTGGACCAAAAGGCAAGTAGAACCAAGGGAAGCAATCCTTAGACTAGAACGAAAGAAGGATGTTAGCTTAAGGACCCCGTTCAACTCTAAATGATTAAAATTCACCTTAACCAATAATCGTATAGTGACTTTTCAGAATTAGGATTAGACCTCAAGAACTTCAAATCCACTTGCAAATCAGAAATTTATCATGTAATTCACCTCCAAATAAAATTACCCAACCTAGGGCAAAAATCGTAGCTTCTTGCAAAAATCAGAATTTTATCTTCCACAAATTTCGGCTCCCACAAATTTTGGCTCTCACAAAATTTGCCTTCCACAAAATTTGGCAAACAAGAAGAGTGCAAATCTGCTCTTGCAAAATCGCCAACACCTCGAGAAGGAGAAGTGAGAAGTGAGGAGGAAATGGGAGAGAGGCCTCCTCTTATACCCAACTTTCTTACTCCCCCCAAGCTAGCTGACTTGGACCCTGGGAGCAAGAAAAACAATAATTAATGCAAAATTATGGCCCAAAATTAAATACTTAACCAAAATTAATTTTGCCATGATGAAAATTAACTTTTAAATTGCCAATTGGACCAAAATTGCAAAAAGAAAATAAATTATGCCTTATAGGTTTTAAATATTTCCATTTAATGAAGAATTAGTAATTAATACGTCATTAAAATTGGATTTTGGCTAGCCAAAAGCCATTTTTCAATATTAAATTACTAATTTCATTAAAGGCTAAAAGGTTTTCAAAGCAATTTAATCCATTTAAAACCAAATTTTGCAATTTTAATTCAAATTGATTTTGCTAAGCAATTTTAGCATTTTAACACAAATAAAATTATTTCTCTAAAGTCTAAAATCGATTTTGCAATTTGATTTCATCACCCCAAAATTAATCCTTCTCACCAAAAATAATTAAGATTTTCCAAAAGACCAAATTTAACGAAATTTTCATTTTTTGAAAATTACTCAAGTTTTTACAATTATATCCAAATTTTCAAACAAAATGTCTAAGTACAAAATTTACAATTTTATCCTGCCAAGTTGGAATTAACTTTGAAATTTGTTTGGCCTAAGGATAGAATTGGTGGCTTTGGAAAATCAAGTTAAAAAAACTGAGTGAAAATAAGATAAGTCTCTCCCATTGGCCTGAAGGTGTCCAAGGCTCAAAATTTTCAAAACTCAAAAAAAAACTTTTGGACAACTTCAAAAAACTATTGCTGAGGTGATGAAAAAAGGGGGTTCCCAAAATTTTTGGGGCGATGGTGTGAAAACCTCACAACAACTAGCATCAACCCAAAGAAATGTTCTTGAACATTTCAAGAAATAAGTAACTTAGAATAAAAATCTTAGGATGGCCTATCCGAAAATCACTTAAGGACAAGCACTCAACAAGAGAAAGAACTCTCAAGTTGAACCTAAGCATCCCGACCATAAGTTACTCACGTCTGTGCAAATGATTTATTTCCCGCTCGACAAGAACTTGATAATCTCTCAGATCCATTAAACTTAGCTATTATAATATCCCTACTTCAAAAGCAACCTAGATAGGGCCCCACTGCCAGTTAGGCGTCTATAGCCCTGACAGAGTTATCGTTGTGGCACCACAATCATGGTTCTACCTTTAGTGATTATTTTTATGGCACTGGCAGAGATGATTGCACACCCTTGAACCAAATTTTATCTTTATTTTCACTTTGATACTGCATTTACTTTAGCATAAATTCTTTTTTTTTTTTTTCAATATTTCCTTTTCTTTCCAATCTTTTGTTTAGTTTGCAGGCAATGAAGCTTGCAGAGGGTTTGGAAGACCACAATGGTGCTGAAGCAGGTGTAAGACTTTTACTAAGTCCAATTTCACTTCAAAACATCAAGAACTCAGAGCAATTAAGTGTGAGTAGAATGTTGTAACCATGCTAGAGATAACTCAAGACCCTCTATCGAGTTTGACCCAGATTTAGTACAAGTCCTACCATAGACCAACGACTAAACACATCCTTTAACCTCTGAACTTTGTTAAGTGTATTTGAGAAATGAACAAGACAGACTCCGTTTTCTCACCAAAAATGTAAAATCTACACACCTTGCCCACGAGTGATAACATGGACCCCACCTTTGCACTTGCAAAGGCCCAAAACCAAAACTCCCCCACTGAGGAAGCTAAAAGATCTCAAGTCAAATGACCTTATACAAATCAAATTCGAGCTCCCTCACAACACCTAAACTAAGCAGTTGAAAGAAAACTACCCTAACCAAAACTAAACTACTAAAAGAAAAATTCTAACCAATTGAAAGGGAAACTTTAATCTACCCAACTAAAAGGAAACTAAACTACTCTCCTGAACCAAATGGTCCAAGACAAACCTACCCTAACTATGCACAAGACTCTAAGGGGACAACACTAACCGATCTAATATATACACTGGATCTAACATGGTTTCTTAGGATGTTCAAAAGTAACAAGGTCTGGGTGATAGTTCTCAATCTCGCAAACTCGTCCTTGTACTCTGAAAAAAATTTGTTTACCTCAAACTCAAACTCTAGAAAATTATCACGCAAGACCAACAATTGAGGCAACTCATAGGGTCCATGATTAATCCAAATACAAGTTGTTTCTCCAGAATTTCCATAATCAAAATAAAAACTTTCAAACCTTCCATCTTTAAGAGCAGGGAAAGAAACAACTTGGTGTGCTTCAAGTGGTAACTCTCATTTAAACATCAATTGATCATCCACAACTTCAAGAGGTCGCAATTGGTGATGGATCTTCCCTCTAACATCTACATCAAACTCATTAGTAGTCCAGGCAGGAGCAATCTTGGAATCAAGCTCATGAAATATTGCCTTTGGGGGCTTGTCCTTGTGAACTGTGAACCATGAATCCTTGTGAATCTCCTCAAGTGTATCCTCAAAAATCAAGTATTCTTATTCTCCCCATCAAACACCTCTCCAAGTTGCTGGAACACAATATCCAACTGTAGCATCAACTCAAATTGTTCTTTATTTTCCTTTTCCATGGGAGCAACTTGATCAACACTCAACAATCCTTGCATATCCTTACCAATAGGAGCTTCATCATCTAGCATGTAATTTCCCGTTGGACTCTCTTTAGGAACATCTTGCCGTTCTTTATATATACTCACCAAACATAGTACCTTCAAGACTGATAGGAGAAACATCATACGTCTTTGTGAGATGTCCATCAACTTCCATTTCAAGAGACAAAATTTCTGGAGGTTGGAGTTGATGGTGAATCATGCTACTTGCAACAACTTGATCACCTTGAAGTGCTTCGGGTAATGACTCTTTTTGTATTTCTTCTATAGGATCTTCAAGCATCCCCCCAAAGAATGTAGTGGAGATAGCATCTTGTATTGGTTTATCAAATTTTCTTCATATCCTGATTCTCTTGTGATATCTTGTATTTCACTGTTCAACTCGCCCACTTGATTATCTTCCTCTTTAAGGATATTTGAAACTTCTTGCAACCCACCCTCAAGAGTCACCTCTTGAATTATGCATGAAGGCTCACCAAAGATATCCTCTTCGTCCACCTTTCGATGTTCCATTTGTAGTTATTCGTGTGTGATCACATGTTGACCTTTGCCTACCATCCTTTCTCTCCCTTGGATAGATTCAATTGTTTTCTCAATTTTCTTATCAACCACTCCATCTTGTGATATAATGTGTGAAGGTTCATCCACTTGGTTATCTTGAACATTAGAATCAACCATATCATCCTGACACACCTTATCTTCTTCCTTTTTTGGTGCCCAACTTGAAAGCTGAAAGAAATGTTTACCACCTCCTACTGATATTTCCTCATACCATCCCAATTGAAATTTGACCAAGTCAATGGTGTCTTGGCAAGATGGGCAAGTAGACTCTGAATATATGAGACTATGTGCAAAGCACCAATAACTTTTTCTACATGTTTTTTGTTTCCCTATTGATATCTTCTTTGAAAACAAGAAAATCTTCCTCTGAATTGATAAAGACCACAGGCTCATGTATTTGTGAAAAAGAAAATTTTCCTCTTAATGCCAAGTCCACTTTTCAAAAGAACACCAAACAATCCATCTCCCCATGATCCGTAGTACCATGTATCCTACATTTCCTTGATGCTGCAAGTTGAGACAAATTCAATGGAGGTAACATTTTGTTCAAATTAGACCAAATGGGATGAACGTCCACTCGCCTATCCATTGAGAAACCTTTCTTCTTCCTCTTTTGAATTTTTTGGTTTTTTGAATTTTCACTTTAAAAGAGATCTCTTATCTCAAATCTAACTTCGAAAGCTCATTCCTCCTCAATCTTTGCTCTGAATTTCCAAGTTGATCCAAGAATGAAAATCATTCAGCCCTCTTTCTAGCGCCAGATAATGTTGATGCGAGTTTTTGTATCACTTACATAACATATTAGTAATTGAATATCCGATACGAAGTATCAAACACAATTTCTCTCTTGAAAAATTATTGCTCATGGGATATGAGAATAACTTCAATGTTCCTTACGCTTGTGGATACTCACTCAGTTTTATCGATGTGATTTGCTAGTAATCACTTAGGCGGCCTTCGCTATTCATTCAAGGATGACTTGGGCTTTGGTGGAATGATGGAGATGATGATGGGTTTGTGAAATATGCAGGTGGTAGATAATGTTGGTGGTGATGATGGAGGATGTGTTTGCCAATGATGATGTTGGTGGGAAAGCGGTGGTGGTGGAAGGTGAATGAATGTGTTTTGATACTTGACTTACTTCCCTAACTTCTTTCTCTAAACTTCGACTACCCAACTACTCACTATTCTACTCCTACTCCTATGAATGGAAGGTTAGCAAATGGGTTGGGATCGAATCTAATGAAGGCTAACCAGCTGCCCCGCCTCCATAAATGCAATGATTCAAAGGAAAATGAACTAGTTTACCACACAAGGCTTCCCAACCAGCCCCTAGGATGCTAATGGTCTAGTATTGATCCCTATCAAACATCTACCAATGCTACCATACAACTATCCATCTACTTTAACCTCACTTAAACAACTTCAAATGCAACCAACCTTAGCAACTTGAAAGGAAATCTAATTATGTGGAAGTAGAAAACATTCAATAACACCCAATGTTCTTAATCACCATGCAAGTCACAACAATGAAGAAGAGAGCGATTTTGGTATTATCTTAGCAACAATTTCTCCAACACTTCACAAATGAGAGCAAATGGCCTTATATAGGGGCCAAAAATACAATGGACGGTGGAGATCAAAACAAGATCAATGATTCAGATTGGATCCTCAAAGCCCTAATTAGGGTTGCCACCCCATCGACCAATGAGAAGCTGCCACCTCGTCAATGGACCAATGAAAAATGTCTAAAAGTGGCAACCAATGAGAAGGCACCAAAATGGTGGCCAATCAGAAATAGACACTTGTCCTATTCTAGAAGAATGAGAAATTTGCCACTTGGGCTTACATCAAATGACCTTCTAATATAACTCTTCCCTTTCTTTCATTTTCTTAACTAAGGCAATGAACTTAGCTAGCCTTTCGTTAACTTCTTCCATAGGAGGACAAGATGTGTGCTTCGCCCTGGGTTCCGCTGACTTCGCCATGCTGCTTGCTGCATGTACAATTCCGCTTCTATATATCTTCTTTGCGAAGGGGGATTATCCTTCCTTTAGTTTGTCCTTCATTTGTATCATGTCTGCTGCACCAATATTAGTGTCAGTTATTCACTTCATTGTCGAGAAGAAGGGTGTTTTGGGCATCATATCCTCTATCTTTCTTACTGTTTGTCTGCTTGGGATTCTTACTTGCACTAACATCCTCCATACTCGTCGCTCTATTACGGGATGGTAGAGTGGTGGACTAGAAGGCAAGTAGAACCAAGGGAAGCAATCCTTAGACTAGAACGAAAGAAGGATGTCAACTTAAGGACCCCTTTCAACTCTAAATGATTAAAATTCACCTTAACCAATAATCACACGACTTTTCGAAATTAGGACTAGACCTCAAGAACTTCAAATCCACTTGCAAATCAGAAATTTATCATGTAATTCATCTCTAAATAAAATTACCCAACCTAGGGCAAAAATCACAGCTTCTTGCAAAAATCAGAATTTTATCTCCCACAAAATTCGGCAAGCAAGAAGAGTGCAAATCTGCTCTTGCAAAATCGCCAACACCTCGAAAGGAGAAGTGAGAAGTGAGGAGGAAATGGGAGAGAGGCCTCCTCTTATACCCAACTTTCTTACTCCCCCCTAAGCTAGTCGACTTGGACCCTGGGAGTAAGAAAAACAGTAATTAATGCAAAATTATGGCCCAAAATTAAATACTTAACCAAAATTAATTTTGCCATGATGAAAATTAACTTTTAAATTGCCAATTGGACCAAAATTGCAAAAAGAAAATAAATTATGCCTTAGAGGTGTTAAATATTTCCATTTAATGAAGAATTAGTAATTAATACGTCATTAAAATTGGATTTTGGCTAGCCAAAAGCCATTTTTCAATATTAAATTACTAATTTCATTAAAGGCTAAAAGGTTTTCAAAGCAATTTAATCCATTTAAAACCAAATTTTGCAATTTTAATTCAAATTGATTTCGCTAAGCAATTTTAGCATTTTAACACAAATAAAATTATTTCTCTAAAGTCTAAAATCGATTTTGCAATTTGATTTCATCACCACAAAATTAATCCTTTTCACCAAAAATAATTAAGATTTTCCAAAAGACCAAATTTAACAAAATTTTCATTTTTTAAAAATTACTCAAGTTTTTACAATTATATCCAAATTTTCAAACAAAATGTCTAAGTACAAAATTTACAATTTTATCCTGCCAAGTTGGAATTAACTTTGAAATTTGTTTGGCCTAAGGATAGAATTGGTGGCTTTGGAAAATCAAGTTAAAAAAACTGAGTGAAAATAAGCTAAGTCTCTCCCATTGGCCTGAAGGTGTCCAAGGCTCAAAATTTTCAAAACTCAAAAAAAAACTTTTGGACAACTTCAAAAAACTATTGCTGAGGTGATGAAAAAAGGGGGTTCCCAAAATTTTTGGGGCGATGGTTTGAAAACCTCACAACAGGTCCTAATCTATTGGTAAATGAATTTGACTTATTTGTAGTTGTGTATTGACAACGGTGATAGAATATTTGCATTTGTAGGCCAACTTGATGACAATCCAGTATTCTTACTTCCATTTGTGTGGCATTCCTAGCTACAAGTATTGGACATCTTCTTAGGGGGGTTTCTTTCCTTGATTGTGTTAGTCATCATTGCCTATCTATAATACTTTAATATAAAGCACTGCCTTCATAAACATAATTGCTTGCTTTGATCATTATCTTTACTTTTTAAATGAGTTGCTACTCCTTATATCTGCATCACTGTTGTATATTGTTTATGATTGTTTTCGTAATAAACAATTTGTTTGTAATCCTCATTTTTGAGGAGAAGATGTGCTAGAGTTTTAGAGAACTCTACAACATGCCAGGATCAAATGTAAGACCAAGATAACTTCCACAAGAGAACAACAGGACTATCGCATTAAGATGCAAGAATGATATTTTGACAATGGACATAATACATGTATACATTATAGGCCTCCTTATATAGACAATGCAATAAGAGACTGTGATAAGAAGTAGATAAGTTGATGCAAGAGCATCCTAGGGAAGTTGGCGATCCTGCATGCTGGAGTTGTTTTGACCTTGGAGTTGGAGGAATCAGGTGAAGAAGGGTTGATACTTTGTCACTATTGAGTAGTTCTTGGTTGTAGTGTTGGCTAAGAGGCTTTGTCTCTGAAGGAACTCGACACCTGAAGGTACTCAACATATACTGTATTGCTTGGCGTGTGTTGGTTGCTCGACTACTGAAGGAGGTCAGCGATGCTTGAGGGAACTCAATCATTCTTGGAGGTTATGCTGATGCTTGATAGTTTGGCTTGCCGAATGGATTTCTTGTGGATTGGATCGGCCAACTTAGTGCATTTAATGTGTGTGATCATGACATGGATCGATCTGGAGATATGTGTGGACTTATTTAGGCTTTGGATCTTTATCCTATGTGTATTTAATGGGTGTTGTAAGCCGACTAAGGCATTTCATATTTAATATCTATCGTAGGTCGACTTGTGGCTTAGTTGGGTTTACATAGAGGGTCTTATGGAGTCTTGACTCATTATTCATCCAACATGGAGAAGATGGAGTAGTTGAGAAGGAGCAAAGTTTGGTTGAGCTAGGGTTTGGATCTTGTGAGATCTTGCAAAATTACTATTGTAATTGCATTGTATTTAGGAAGGCCTTACAACTGGGTATGTTGGTGTAAATCTTGTGTTTCTATTATGAGAAATGGTGTTATTTTGGATCTAAATCTTTGTGTTATTGTGTATATTCCATTGTGTGGTTATTTGCTGGGGGCTAGGAAATCTCTTTCGGGGATTCTTCTGCCTCGCATTGCATCTGTTGGTATTAGAGCAAAGATTTGATCTAGTTGGAGATTATCAGAGTAGAAGGTTGACCTTGTGTAGCTGAAGGTTGATCTGGGTGGTGATTTGTTGATTTGGGTTTACAAAGATCTTGGAAGATGCCTTGGAGAAGATCAGACCCTAGGGCAATTGAAGATCTTTGTGATGCTTTGGAAGCAAGGATCTTAGATAAGGTTAAAACTTAAAACAAATTTCAAATTTGAGATGGAATTGATGAACTATAGTTGGTGTACCTAGGAATGTGGGTACTGAAGATGGTTATGAAGAAGCTCTTGAAGACTTTGAAGTTGCTAGATTTAGTGGTGAAGACAAAACTGATCACATGGAGAGACTTATGGAAGATAGGGTTGGCCAATTGGATAGATTTGGATCTTAGTTGAAGTTGAAGCATAAGATGGATGCTTCTAATTTCTGATGTACTTTGAATCCTAAAGACTTGATTGATTGGATTGGTGAGCTAGAGGATAGTGGTAATCCACTCAGAGTGAGGTTGGCACAAACTAAGTTGAAGGGACATGCTGCTTTTTGGTGGAAAGAATTGCAAATAGATAGAGAAGAAGGTGAAATGAAAATTACTAGATGGAGATTGATGGTGACTAAATTGAAGGCTAAGTTCATTCTTGTTGATTATGAACTAGAGTTGTTTAAGAAATTGCATAATCTCAAACAGGAGGATATGCTTGTGAAGGATTACACCGAGTTCTACAAGTTGACTATTCGGTTTGGACATAAAGAATTGCCTAAGGAGAAGGTGGCTAGGTATATTAATGGCTTGAGATTCAATATTCAAGATGAGGTTGGTATGCTGAAGATTGAATCAGATGAGGATGCTTATTATTATGCTCTGAAGGTATAAGATAAGTTGAAGAGGAGAAATCAAGGTAGTTCCTAAGGGAAGGAGAAGCAAGATCACTCGACAATAAACTGAGTGCAAAAGATGAACCAAAACCTGTGGAGCCGAGAAAGAGAACGGGTAAGGTTGCCTTTAAAGGTAATTGTTTTCATTGTGGTGAAGGACATAGAACTTATGAATGTTCCCAGAAGGTTGGTGATAGAAGAGCTTCTGTTGTGAATGAGGTTGAAGACTTGATCAACGATCCTGAGAGGGAAGGACAGAATTTGATAGGTTAGCGAGTACTGTTTGGTAAAAAGAGTATTGGAACCTTGTCAAAGGAGTAATTTGTTCAGGACTCATTGTAAGTTTGCTAGTAAAATTTGCAATGTGATTGTGGATGGTGGTAGTATTGATAACCTTGTTGCCAAGCTTTTGATAGGTCAGCGAGTACTGTTTGGTAAAAAGAGTATTGGAACATTGTCAAAGGAGTAATTTGTTCAGGACTCATTGTAAGTTTGCTAGTAAAATTTGCAATGTGATTGTGGATGGTGGTAGTATTGATAACCTTGTTGCCGAGGAGATGGTTAAAAAGCTTGGTTTGAAGAGAGAGAGACATCCCTCCTTATAGGATTAGTTGGTTGCAAGATGAACATGCTTTGAAAGTGAGGGAGCAAATGTCTTATTGATTTTTCAAATTGGGTAGTATAAGGATCAAGTGTTGTATGATATTGCGGACATGAGTAGTTGTCACATATTGCTTTGTAGACCTTGGTAGTATGATTGTAGGGCTATGCATGATTGTGTCAAGAATGTATTTACAATTGAGAAATGTGGTAGGAATTTTTCACTAATTCCTTTGCAGAATGAAGAACTCGGTAGTAGGAACCTGAGCTTTGGGAGCTGAGTTGAACTGAAGGATTCTAAGAGGGTTAGAGATCAGCATGGAAAACAAATCTGTGCTAGATCGAGAAAGGATGTGCAAAAGTAGAGCAACCATGTGATTGATGCTGGAAAGGATTGGCATAAATGGAATAAAGGGAAGAGTGTGCAAGTTGATAACTTGGAGGATATGTCTGTGAAGAACCAATTCGGGATTTATGTGCAGAATCCTGCAAGATGTTCTTCCAAATTTCAAAAACATCTTTTCGCACTTGGGGTTTTTGATGCAGGAGCATCCAGGGGAAGTTGGCAATCTTGCATGTTGGAGTTATTTTGACCTTGGAGTTGGAGGACTTAGTCAAAGAAGGGTTGATACTCGGTCGCTATTGAGCAGTTCTTAGTTGTAATGTTGGTCGAGGGGCTCAGTCTCTGAAGGTACTTGACATCTAAAGGAGCTCGACATATATTGGGCTCGACATATATAGTGTTGCTCAGTGTGTTTTGGTTGCTTGACAACTAAAGGAAGTTGGCGATACTTGAGGGAATTGGTCATGCTTGGAGGTTTTGCTGACGCTCGACAGTTTGGGTTTCCCAGTGGAGTTCTTGCAGATTGGACTGGTTGACTTAGTGCATTTAATGCATGTGATCATGGCGTGGATCGAGTTGGAGATACTTGTGGACTTATTTGGGGCCTTGAATCTTTATCGTATGTGCATTTAATGGGTGTTTTAAGATGACTAAGGCATTTCATATTTAATATCTTTCGCAGGCCGACTTGTGGCTCAAATATGTATTTAATGTAAGGGTTTATTTAATTTGTAACTTGCTAGGCTGACTTGTGGTTTAGTTGGGTATAAGTAGAGGGTCTTGTGGAGTCTTGAATCATTATTCATCAAGCATAAAGAAGATGGAGTAGTCGAGAAGGAGCAAAGTTTGGTAGAGCTAGTAGCTAAGTGTGGGCTTGGGAAACAAGAAGATTGCTTGGTAGATTGTGAGCACAAGTTGAGATTCTTCTTGGAGTCCTCTACCAGATTGTGGATCTAGGATAGCTAGGATTTGGATCTTGCAAGATCTTGTAGAATTACTATTGTAATTGCATTGTATTTAGGAAGGCCTTACAACTGAGCATGTTGGATGTAAATCTTGTGATTCTATTATGAGAATTGGTGTTATTTTGGATCTGAATCTCTGTGTTATTGTGTATATTTCGTTGTGTGGTTATTTGCTGGGGGCTAGGACATCTCTTTTGAGGATTCTCTTGCCTTGCACTGCGTCATAAGTTATCCTCCATTTTGCAGCTGTTCATTATCACCTATGTTAGGTGGAGTCACATGTCTACCAAAGGTGGACCATCCTCTATTATGCAATGAAGTACGTGTCGCATTAAGGATGATAATTTAATATGTACACTAAAGGTGTATCTCACACATAAAGTGGGTGATAACAATTATCACCACTTAAAGTGGAATTATCCTACACCATTTGTTTAATTAAGGTGCAAACTCATAAGTGACTCATATGTGAACTACAATGCAATGCATTATCCTAAGTAAGTTAAATAAAATATAATTAGTGAATATTTAATTATACCAACAACCCCTTAGAGTGCAACTTAGGGGAATGCACTTAAACTCACAATGTAGATCAGAGGTGCTAAGCACTTTACCTTCGTGCACCTATGTAGCTTTGCAACCACATTCTACAGCTCTAGTTCCCTGAGATACATGCCTCAAACAGTTCATCACCACCTTTTTCTTGCCTTCATCGGTGTGGGGGCTGAAGTGATCCTCCAATACTTGTATCTCTACCCCAAGTGACTCTAGATCAATGAGACCCTGCAACAGTTTTACTCATCAGTGACCCTCCTCCGACAAATCTCTGTGATGGTTTGGGGCTCCTGCTCACCCTAAATTGTATCTTTCAGTTCTGTATTTCTTCTAGCCAAGGAAGGATCCCTAGTCCTTGCTTTGGTGCTAGTTGCTTTGCTCCTTTAGCTTTCTTGCTTGCTCTTTCTCAGACACTGTTTGGTGCTCCTATTGTACACTATTTTTTTTGCTACACACTTTTAGTCCCCTAGACCCATTTCGTGGTCTCTTGTTGGACATTAATAAACTTATCTTATTAAATAATCACCAAGTCTGAATACAAAGCTCACAAGCTTCGCTAGAGAATTGAATCCTGCTCTAAGATTGTTCTCACTTAACAATCACACATAAAATGCCTTGTAACAATCTGAGAAACACCTTGCTCTCAGTTACAATACTTACAATTCCTTATGCACCTTATATATAATATGAAAGATTCTCACAACATGAAGATTACAGATCAATTGTAAGAATTAGTTTTGAAGCAAATATATCAAGAAGTCAGCCATAGTAATCTCTGTAGCAGACTCGAAGAAAGCCTTTTTAGAGAGAATACTATTACGTCAACTTTTGTCAAGGAAAACCAACACACACATCACCCATGATACAAGAGAACCCAGAAAGACTAAAAATAAATGGTAGACAAGGAGTCACAACGACAGTTACAACACAACCTATGTTGTTCTGTCGTCCATCAATTTGCACGGTCTTTATCTTTATGAGTCTTTTCACAGGATATAACAACATTTGATGATAATAGAAGATGGTCCCCACACAAATGTAGCAAGCAACCATGATAAAAACAACTTCGCTTTATACACGATGATGCCTACGCTTCATAATGGTCATTGGCATTTATGAAGGAGCTATTTCACTTTTAACCTCTATGAAATCTCAAAAATGAAGACTATCTCATGAAGAATATTAAACATAGGTAAAAGAATAGGTAACAATAAAACAACTATTCCAAAATATATGCGCGAAGGAAACAGCAAAATGAGGCAACCCTTCTGATGAAATTTGAAAGTAACTGAACATCAACAAAGGAGATAGCATCCCATGTAGGTAATGTCTGATTCTATATCAAAGGCTGATCAAGAAATCTTTCTTGGGAAAACTTGATGATTTTCGGGAGAACATTGATAGCACTGTCCCTTGGCCTCGAGACTATTACATAATCCATTGTAGGGTAAAGGAGGTAGTGAAGCTGCCCATTATGGTTCGCAAGTACAATAAAAAGGGAGAAAAGGCAGGCTAGGAATGTTCTCTTCCTCAAGAAGATGGTCGGATAGACTAATGAAGGAGGCCTTCGCTGGTTTTAAAGGCAGCTAGTTGTGGAGAATCTAGTAATAGAGGATGAGTTGGTGATTGTGGATGAGATGAACTATACTATTGCGGACTTTGGAGGTGCATTGCTGAAGTGTGTGAGTATGGAGGATTACAATGCATGTGGCCCATTCTGCTTGTGGTTGCCAGTACAACTAGGAAGCCTCGGTCTGTGTAGCTCCTAGGTTTGGCAATGGCTTTCTTTTATGATGCTTAGTCAATATAGTTGTTATAGCACTTTTCTAGTTTTTACTTGTAGTTTCTGGAACCTCTGTTTAGTTGTCTTTTGTGTTATGATAAATGTTGTTAATAGGATTATAGGGGTTGTTTTGTCTCTAAAAATACTAATGGAGCATTATTGTGAAAAAGCACAAGGATCAGTTGAATGCTTCATGGATGCAACTCTTTTTTGATATTAGTACCTGGGTATACAACCCCATAAAATGTACTTTACCAATCAACAGAAAAAATGATTTAAAAATTGGTCAAGGCATAAGATATTCCTGATGGAATTATTGTCATTGATGTCAAAGGGCTTCACAAAGTAAGGACAAATTGTTTGCATAACTAATGTCAAAGGTATGGATAGAAGGCAGACTAATATTGTAGTGATGGACAACATAAATAAACATTATGATTGTACATAATCATTCAAAGATAAGACTCACATTAAGCAAGTTCATAAAGCACATTAAGGATGCTGATGTAGATAGAATTCACAAGCAGCGACTTAGTTATTTGATATCTAATAAATCATGACAGCTATATTATGATGGAGGGCAGTAATAAAGACAATTAATAACAATTGTATATGCAAAGTGGCATCAACGATAACAGTTTGAATTTGTGATGATGCCTGGTGAAATGCAAAGAAAGAAACCCAAATATACTGCAGGGATATGTAACCCGATACAAGAGACAAGTTAATATTGTGCAGACACTAATATCATATATTGTATGAACGAATTGCATAGAGTTGGAGATAATAGATGTTATCAGCAAAGAGGAGTCTGAATTTTACGGCAAAGACAGTCATATCCAACGATGTGAGTCAGTCAGCAATATACAGTTGCCATGCCATTGTTTAAAGGAACAAGACTTGGTCTGGAATCCACGTTGATAATCAATTAATTGTTTGAGACCAGCGTTGAAAGAAACAGTGATAACCATACACAGTGACCGTGATAGAAGCCATTACTTGGTGCAGAAATAATGTAAATCTAAAAGCAAACGATTCATCATTGATATTCCGGTATCAACACATAAAAATGCAATTATATAAAGGCAGGTCAAACCATTCACAGTAAGGTATAAATGAAAATTGATCTTCTATACCTAGAAGTTAATGTTCAGGAATATATATCAGACGGTGCTAGTATGAAATGCTTAGACAGCGATGAGGAAGTTTTGATATTAGACTATCATCATTTGAATTTTGAACCACGCCAAGGTACTGCCGAAAGTTCAGAAAACAAGGCAGCAACATATTCCCTACAGTATCGTATTATTAAACCATCGAATGAGTGCTGGTGAAGTCTAAGAATATATGCAGTAGGAAGACAACAGTCAAAGGCTGAAGGAATTATGTATCTCAAATTATTTAAACAAAGATCGATTGATGGTATTGTGGATTTCTGCGACAGAGAAAGAAGACCAAATAATGTGTGGATGCAGTCGGGAGTTTTCATAATATTCAAAGGCCAATTAATGATAACAAAATAAGATGCCAAGTCATTATGGTTTCCAATGAAGTATCAACAAAGAGTCTTTATCATAACAGCACAATATAAAAGCCCTGAAGTCTTAGTCACGATTGATAATTGAGAGGATCGATAAAAGACAAAAACACCAGATAAACGCATGATTGGAAGTATT
Organism: Cupressus sempervirens; assembly: GCA_028749045.1. Classification (NCBI taxonomy): domain Eukaryota; kingdom Viridiplantae; phylum Streptophyta; class Pinopsida; order Cupressales; family Cupressaceae; genus Cupressus; species Cupressus sempervirens. Next base: position 880,467,264 of record CM053786.1, read on the forward strand.
CTTCATCACCGTTGAAACGAGTAGTTGGCAATCATTTCCAGTGTATATATATAGAGCAATCATGTGCATACAGTCAGAGCCATGTTAATCATAATGATAAAATTCTGAAGACGTATTCAAACAAAGGATTCTCAGTAATATATTATTCCAAAACATTGCGATGAAGTTTCTGCACCTTAGTTCTTGACTGATGCAAATAAAAGATGAAGTATATTAAAGTACTGATGACTCATCAACCACAAGTACTGGAGTTTAAATAAATGAATTATAAGAAGTGCTATTTACTTGGGAGTTTTCTAAGAAAGTGGAAAGCAGCGACTAAGTAAACCATAGTTATTAGACAAAGTTTTGTTATTTCCAAAAGTTGCAATTATATGAATAGACATATTTGTTGTGACTAATAGAGATGCCTCTTGGGAGATATGAAGGCATATATAGTAAATCAAATTCATTGTTTAAAATAGTGGAAGGAAGAAATATTAATAAGTGAAGTCAGAGTTAGAAGATGTGCAGTATATAAAAGGAGAATAAAATATTCATGTATATTCAGATTCAAATCTGATATATATATGTATATATATATATATATAGAGAGAGAGAGAGAGAGAGAGAGAGAGAGAGTAGAGTGAGTAGAGTAAAAAAAAAAGGAGAATGAAGGATATTGGATAATTGGAATTTATATTCTTGTGAGTACATATATTTAAGGAAGATTGAGAAGTAAAATACAAAGTTATTGGCCAACTTCGAGAAAGAACAGTGTATAAATTTTAAACAGAGATATGAAGAGAAAATTGTGCAACAAACATATCCATCATCAGTTGAGTGAGCAACATAGTCAAGGTGGAGGAGAAGTTTGTGCAGTGGGTTGGTGCTCACGAAGACAAGCAGAGGGGGGGTGGTGCTTCCAGTAGGTCGGTGCTTGCGAATTGTGGGAGTCGGAGCTTCCAGTGAGTTGATGCTCATAAACATAGAGGTCATAGACTCTAGTAGGTTGAAGCCTACAAAATATTGTAAAAGAACAGTTAATATAAGAAAACAATTTATTGTTGTGGTTTTCTCCTGCATTGGGTTTCCACATAAATTTTGTGTCATTGTGTTATGTGCATAATTGTTGATTCCAGCATTTGAAGTTTTTGGATAAAAAGTTTAAAATTGGCAAAAGTTTTTAATATACTGATTCACCCTCCGTCTCTCAGTATATTCGTGTGCTCTTCGATTCCAAACCTAAATTCAATTACGTATATGATCAATTGAATTAATTGAATTGCTGAAATTATTAGTCCAATTCTCATTAACACAATGCTGAATGTTTCTGTTGATGAATATTAAATTATCAATTTATTCAATTGAAATATAAATGAGGAAACAACCTCCTGTTTCAACCCTAGCAACTGACGACTCATGACCTCACCTAACCCCATAGACTCCAACTTGGATGGCAATTCCGACCATTTCACTGCCTTCTTTGAGGGTGTCTGTTCTGCATTTGCTAACACATGAGGTAGTCAGCCACAACTTTCATTTCAAATAAGTAAACATTTCTTGCTAGTATAAATCATCTAGGTTTACCAGCATTTATCCATGTTTGTCAGTACACATCATTACCCATCAATAAATTACATTATTCATTCAATGCATCAGTATTCAATAATATTCAAAATAAGCGCATTTCAATATCAACATCATATTTTCAGTGAAACAGTTAAAGCCGTTAATTGAAAGGTCCACAAGGAAGTAACTGGAAATTGAGAAATTACCCACAAAACTTATCTGAAAGCCTGAAACTTGCTTGCATTCTTTCATGTCTTTGAAAGTATTTCCAGTTTGATACCCTTGATGGCTATGTTATTAACCACTCCCTTTCAGCAGCCACTTTCTATAGATACATTCAGATTTAATACATTTGTGGCAAGCATCCCTCACCAAAAGCATAATTTTTAAAGCCAGACAACTTGGACAGTAGGGCAATGATTGGCAAAACTCTTCAACTTTAACAGCACACTTTTTTTAGCAAAGATCTTGCCCCAGCGGTATGGAATGTCATAGTTGATGTACACTGAACAATCAACAAAGGCATATGCAATAATACCAAGGTGGTAACCACATAAAATAATCTTTGCTTGTACCTGCAGCACACACATCAATTAAGACTGGGCATTGCACTCTTGGTTCTGATGCCATATTAGTGGAATTATGGTAAGGTTATCATATCAAACATTTTATAAATCAGAGGAACATCCATGGTGCACTTTGTACTTGGGTTTCATAAGCATTGCACAAACTAGTCATGATTTTATACTAAAAGTTTTTTTTTTCTCAGTGAGGATAGATCCCATATAACCACTGTAGCTTGGCCTTTCATGGTCCATAGTAGCAGACTCCCCACAAACAACCATCTTGTCAAAGTGACTAATAAACCATCAAATTGGTGGTTCTCCATATTCAGTGTATCTGGCTCATAAATCTGCATGCATTTGTGGCTACAATCAGCTCACCTAGCTCATTGATGACCCATGACAACTCCCTTGACACCAATTATCATAAATATTCTTATATTTGAAGACGATAAATTTTGTTTCAGGTTATCCTCCCAAATAATTGTTGGAATGACTGCATGTATTGATGGTGAGATATTGTGTCATTTACATATTGCTGCCACTGCTTCCTTTTAGAGCTGAGGTGTTTTATGTCAGTGAATTTGATTTATTTTGTTGACAGAAATTGTTGTGTTTCTCCCACATTAGCACTGTTAACCTAAAGTATGGGCATTGTGATTCATTAATTGGATTCTTTAATGCAATGAACAGTGTATGAAGGAATAAAGCCTTTCTACACAGAAGATGATGAAACAAATCCTATAAACGTGTATGGAAAATCAAAAGTTGTAGCAGAAGAATTTATACGATCAAATTACTCAAACTATGCAATACTAAGAAGCAGCATAATTTATGGGCCCCAGCCAATTATTCCTGTTGAGAAGTCTCTACCAATACAGGTATGAAAAGTTGACCTCTAATAGCTCATGTCATATTTAATTACTTATTCAATGTTAGTGTTCACTTGCTAATCAATATCAAATCTGGACTTTAAATATCTTCTTTTTGTAACTGCTTGTTTGCTGTTTAGATTGAATCTCCATTTTGAAATAGAAATTCAGAACATGCAATTTATTGGATGGCTTTTGGCATCTTTCAAACTAAACACTGCTCAGTGATGAAATTGTACATGTTCATGTACATCATGATTTTAAGAGTGTCAGCTGTGTATGCTTAAGGGAAATTTAAGTTTTCGTTAAATAAGATAACTATGTAAAAATCCTTATGTATGCTCCCGAGAACTATGTATACCACTGAACAAAGTTTTGTTGTTCCTCTTCTGATTTTCTACAATGTATTCTTTTTTTGGAAAATTTTCAGAGTATATAATAAATATAAGGAAGACACTAAAACCATGCAACAATTCCAGAATTGCTTTCAGTATTATTAATGAAGGAGAGACAAGAGTTTTTTAAAACAAAATGTCCAACATTTTAATTATTAAAAATCTGATTTGATGTATCATAACCACAGGTCCTGCCAAAAAGGAGTGACGTCCAATATGCAGCCGTATATACAGGCGTTAATCATTGCCCAACTCTCAGGCATCACCAAAGCTCACTTCCATTTCTGTATTCATTGATTTCGGCCTCAACCGTTATTGGCAGGCAGAGAGACTAACGTCTAATGGATAGGCTTGAGCCGTAGGTCGCACACGTGACCACAGATTGAAGTTTAAATTCTCTGCTAGCCACCACCAATGCCCAGTCCACTTTGCCTCAGTTGTATGGTTCCCAGCTGAACTCAAAGCTCCACGTGAATTCCTGGTCACAAAATGCTGCCAGCAATGTTCACAAACGGTCTCACCTTGAATGCTAAGCGCCGTACTTTTATAACAGCCAATTCCCTTCAATGACTCTCTCCTCAACTACAGTAATCACATCAGGAGATTGTGACAGATGTTTACCTCAGCACAAATGTCAAATAAGAACTCAGAAATTCTTCAAACCCTCAGCCAGTCGATATGAGCAAATAAAATATATAATCAAGATTATTCTTCTCCCTAGATATAGAAGAAATAGTGGGAGAAAGTTGGCCAATTGTATACTTACGCACAATTGCCAAAAACTTCTTAGACAAGACCCTTATACTTCATCAAGGGCTCACAAGTCGGAGAACAGGAAAAGCCACAAAGGCATAAAAAAAAAAAAAAAATTTTCAAGTGTGTCTCTTTCCCAATGAAATTAGCTCTAATTTATAAGCACTTGTTGGCCAAAGTTTCCTTAAAACTCCACTTCAAAAATTGTGGAAGTTTCCTAAAAGAACTCACTGTCGTCAGTGAATACTGTGTTGCCGACAGGGTATGTGTTAGAATGTATGTCGTCGGTATTGGGAAGGTTCTATGTCGGTATTGGGAAGGTTCTTATTATGTAGCAGACATGTTGTATGTAGCCGACAAACACCTTCGAGAAAGTTACTTGAGATGTATATATACCCCCTTCGGGATCATTGTATTGATCATAAGCATAATGTAATATCTGGTGTATGTGAATAATATAAGGAGTTCTGCTATTCTTACTGCTATTTTGATCCATTGTTTGTATGCATTGATTCATTTACCCAGTACGGTAAACATTTGGCGCCGTTGCCCCATGAACCTGGAAGGAGGAATGAAGATTAATGCCAAATCAGCTTAACAAGGATCGAAATAAGATAAAGGGAAAAGATGGAATACGTACTGCGCAAGAAAATCTAATTTTGGCATAGCAAGCCGAACGCAGGAGGAGGTTCCAAAAGATTGTCGACGGACACAAAAGTGTGGAGGAATTGTTGGAGGAGACTTGACAGCGGGTGGAGTTGGTGGAAGAAGCAAGGGAGGAGTTTTTGAATTTGTATTCACCAAGGGAAGAGAATCCAGACAGAATAGAATCGACTTACACAGCTCAGAGTGCTAAGGGAGCAAGAGCGTGGAGTGAACTCTTCGTCCGCGATACACTTCCAGAACGGAGAGATTCGCTTAACGGAGATCCTTCACCAAAAAGCACAGCTGTTGGGATACAAAGCGTTGGTGTTGGGATACAAAGTGTTTGTGCCGTAGTGCAAACCGTTGGTATCGGGATACAAAGTGTTGGTGCCGGAATACAACACATCAGTGTTCTTACACATCCAGTAGCAATGGTAGGACCAAAAGAAAAATTGCCAAAATTTGATGGTGATGGAGCAGCCGATCTGATCTGACATTGTAAAACATGCGAAACGATTTGGAGGGTGAATGGCATACCTGATACAAACGAATGGGTCCGACAGTTTCCGGCCACCCTATGGGGTGTTGCAATTGATTGGTTCGTTGATACAGATTCCCATAAATTAACCACTTGGGACAACTTTAAGGAGTTTACTGTCGAATTTCAACTATTACGCGACAACAACGAAATTGTCACAGAGATATACAATACAAAATAGGGGAAAAATGAAACAGTCCGAGTCTACGCTAGGAAGTTGAAGGACTTAATCAATAAAATGGAGAATAAGCCGGTTGTTGGGCTACAAAAAAGATGGTTCATTGAAGGCCTTCACCTGAAGCTACGAAAGAAGATGAAGATTGTGCCGCCATCGTCATACACTGAAGCGTACAACCGGGCAATGAACCTGGAAAGTGAGCAGAAGATGAAGAAGAAGAAGAGTAGTTCGTCTGATTCATATGACAACACATCTTCAATAGAGGAAAGCAGTGATGACGAAAAGGACAACAAGAAGGTCCGCGCCCTCCAAAAGGACATGATTTAGATGATGAAAGAGTTCAAGAACATGCAGAAGGAGACCAAGGGAAACGAACTATGGTGCACCGAGTGCAAGGAAGAAGGCCATATGAAGGGATCCTACCCGAAAGACCAATTTTTTGAGATTTGCTAGATCATGGGACATTCCACAAAGGAATGCCTATTTAATCTAAAAACACGAGGTCCTCAGCAAGTGTTCCTGACACAGGAGGCTTCCGGGTCAGGAGGGAGTGGAAACACCAGTAACTCTTAATCCCAGAGCACGGACAACAGTAGCAGGATTAGTTCCACACTCAGTGCCGGTCCAGACCGTAGTAAGTCCGAGGACAGCATCACTAGCGGCCACGACTATGGGTACGCAACATGCGGGATCGCAGCCTCAGCCAGCAGTTCAGGAACCTACTCCTGTACCTATAGCAGAGAGTTTGCCTTAGCCACCTCCTGTAGCAAAGCCGATAGTAGAGGGAGGAATCAGTCAGGGGGGCACACAGGAGTAGGTTCATCTAGAGGTGATTGGGATGGATGCAGTAGTCACCATAGCGGACACTCTATTGGATGAGGATTAGGATGCTGATTTTAGTATTCCAGAAGCAGAACCCAGGTCCTAGCAGTGGAACGGATGAGCACAACGAGTTGGGTGAGTGAGTACTCGAGGCGACGACTACTTGCCCCTATTACCAGAGGTCCTTCCATTCAGTCTCCTATGAGAGAGCACATGTAGTTGGAAGCCATTTGGTCGAGCAACGAGGTAGTCGAGGTACCAGCATCACCAGGGGTGGAGGATCAGAGTCTAACAGAAGCAATAGAGAAAGTAGACGAAGGGATGCAAGTGTCGGACCCTCTACTAGTAGCGAAGGAGAAGGATAAGGATGTTCATTCTCACCTTGCTGTCATCATGACAAGGAGTGCGCCTGGGGTGCTGCCCCAGGACCCCGCGGGGGTGCTGCCCCTCGACCCTGTTGGGGGCGATGCCCCTAGACCCCCAGTCGGTGCGGTTATCAGTCGTGGGAAGTGTGACTAGTTGATGAGGCTTGGAGCTGCTGCAGGCATAGTGTGCTAGAGGTGGAGAGATCACAAAGCGAAGCAAGTCCTTGGTAGAGTTGGTGCTTACAGAGCAAAGAAGGGCAGAGGTTGGGTAGGAAGCTCAGGAGATGGCGGAGAAGGCTCGGGAGGAGACGGCCGACCAACTTGCCACCCAGCAGATTGCTTGGGAAGCAGAGTGGATAGCCCTGTTAGCACAATTCGAGGAAAGTGCATGAGGGAAGCAGAAGGCAGAACAACAATTAGCAGCAATAAAACAACAGTTGGCAGCAACACTACAGGAGGACTCAGCAAAGAGGGCTCCTGATCAGAAAGAAATTGAGTGTCAAGAGGTTGCATTGATGTTGAAGGAAGTAGTGGAAGAGAACTCTTAGATCAGAGCTGATTTGAAGGTTCGGACGGATCAAGTGTATCAGCTTCGTCCCAAGCGCTCTTCACAGTTTGAGACCCAACCTTTTGGTTCATGATGTCTATGTCTATATTGTTTTTATGAATAAATGTAGTTAGTTGTTTCTTTGAGTTTTGTTGTGTGGTCGTCCAGAGATGACTTTTCTTTTTGGGGGGATGATGTCATCGGTAAATATTGTGTAGCTGATAGGGTATGTGATGTATGTCATCAATATTGAGAAGGTTCTCGTTGGTATCGGGAAGGTTCTACAGTGGTATCGGGAAGGTTCTATGTCGGTATCAAGAAGGTTCTTATTATGTAACCAACGGACACCTTCGAGAAGGTTCCTCGAGATGTATATATACCCCCTTCGGGATCATTGTATTGATCATATCATAAGCATACTGTAATATCTACAATATGCGAATAATATAAGGAGTTTTGCTATTCTTACTGCTATTCTGATCCATTGTCTGTATGCATTGATTCATTTACCCTGTATGGTAAACACTCACCACTAGAAACTTTCCTGCTCGCCTTTTAGAAATATCTCTTAAAGTCATGATTATAATAATATAAATAATGCAACTCAATGATTAATAAATAAATAAGAGCTCATGCAATTATTGCTTTATTAACTGCAGGTGACGACCAATTGCTGAAGGCATTGACTGCACTGCCAAAAATAGACTTACTAAAAATAGTAAGTCCATAACTGAGACCCCCAAAACACCTTGTTAGCTCACGAGGGTCACTATGATGAGCTAACTCCATCAACTGAGTAGACTTGCCAAAATCGGGGACATTACAAACTATGTGGCTTCTTTTATTTCATTGTTTTAACTTGCATGCTATAGTTCACATTATCATAATGAGTTTTGTTTATTTATGACTAAGCATTATATATTACTTATAAAAGTAATATATTATAGACTCGAAAAAAAAGGATGGGTGGAAGATGCCACTCTAAATTGACAAATTTGAAAAGAAAAAACAAAGCCATAAAGTGGTGAGAGGTATGCTAATAGGGGTTGGAGGGGGATTAAGGTCATCCAATTTTCCTTATACATTAGTAGGGTCCATTCCAATTGTTGTGAATTTTTCACAACATCACCCCATTGCAACTTGGGACCCCCTCTTTCACTTGTTATTTGTAGGGTTTTGGCAATCTCTAGAGGTATGAGTTTTGAGCTTAAAGGATTGAGGAGTGGTCAAATCTTCAAGTGCACCAAAGTTGCAAGCATGTATAAGTCTTAAGAGTTTAAAGTCATATGGGGATATAATGCAAAAAATTGTCAATTCCCGAGGGAGAATTCTTAAATGTCAGGATGTTTGGGTTTGTCAATTGGTCTTAAGGATGCATTAATGCCCTATTTTACCTGTAAATCTGGACTAAATCGATGCAATCCTAAAAGCAAAGTGCATAGTCCTTATGAGAATCAAATTTTCACCAAGTTTGGTCCAAAATCCTTATAGAAATTGATTTTCCACTAAGTCTTGATGAAAAGTCCCTATGGGGATCAATCTTCTACTCACGGGGATTGAAATTCAAGCTCAAAATGCCATTTTTCTTTGTGGAGGTTGATTTTTCCACTCCAAGACATAGAGTTCAAGGTTAGAATGCTAAAAGTCCATATAGGAGTTGTTTTTCCACTAGCCAAACACAAAAAAAAATTGGGAAAGAGTTGAGATGGAAAATCCCTATTGATAGAAAAATTTGGGAAAGTTGAGATAGAGAATCCCTATGGATAGGAAATCTCCAGTTTATTCTTATGAAGATTGATTCTTCACTGAATTGATACCCGAAAACTTTTTAGTGAAGTTGGATTGGAAAGTCTTTATGGATATGGATTTCGACTAGGACTTATGACTAGAATTTCCACTTTGTCCCCATGTAACTGAGATTTCCATTGGAAGAGTTAAGGACCCAACTTGTCCCTATGCACATAGAATCTCCACCTATCCTTGTGGGGGCCAAACTTACTCTTGATGAATAAATGAGCGAGTAGGGTGAAATATCAAAGAGAACTAGTTTATTCCTATAAGGTTCAAAGTTCCATTAAGGGGACTTGGACAAATTTAAGGATGAATTTAGAAGACAAGTGGAGGTCTAAGGTTGTCTCTATGGACATTGATTCTCCTCTTAAGGACTTGGTGAACTTTCTGCAATTGAAAGCAAATGTGTGGAATTAATAGTCCTTGTGAGTCATGACCATTGATTCTCCATGAATATGTAAAGTAGGAAAGAAACTAAATGAAAAAGTGAAACCCCCTAAGGACTGATTAGTTCCTATTCCAATTGTATTTCCACTAGCTGGAAAGTGCAAGAATTAATTGATTTTCATGAAACTAGCCAGCCCTATGACCACTGCTTTTCTCCTTTGGAGACTTGGTGAATTTCAAGTACAAATTGGATGTCAAGGTTAAAGATGTAATCAGATGCAATTAAGTTATCCCCTTACCCATCGATTTTCCATCAAGGCAAAGGGAGGTAAATCATGCTTAATGATGTAATCAGATTTATTCTTTTAGGCATTGAGTTTTCACATGGTGGATTGTATGAAAGTTTGGAAGAAATAAGAAATCCAAAGTTGTCCTCATGGTGCTCGATTTTCCACCAGAATAATGATGAAATGAAATTAAAGGAAATAAAATGCAAGTGTTCCTATGCCAGTCAAATCTTTAAGAGGCAAAAGAGTCTGATCCTACATTGGCTATGTTACATCCCAATTTTTTGATCTTTTAAAATAATGTTATAGCCATTGTAATGGTTAGTTAGATACTCTTGGATATCATGATCTTGGATACTGATTTACCGAATTGATTAATGTGAAAATGACTTGTTAGTTGATTTTTGTTATTATGACAAAAATGAATACTTATATTTTAAGATAAAGGTTAATGGTGGTTAGCCGTTGTGATAGTTATCAGTTATTTTGTTTTATTAATATTTCAATTTAAATGGAGGAACATATTATTTGGAACATGCATTTTTGGTTGCAGTAGCAGACGAGGGGCCGGGGCAGGTGGGCAGGGAAGCATTGCTAAACGAGATTCAAGGAATGGGGCACCAATTCAATCCATCATTAGACCATCGAGTTTGGGCTCTAACTACTTTTAAGGATTTAACGGCTAGGCAATAGATAATACCTTGGACAGTCATCAACTACTTGGTCAAATTTTATAACAAGAGAAATATTAACCCTTTATTATTATGAAAAGAACTATTATCTCTCTTTCATTTTTGAGACTATGGATGTGCTCAACATTATAATAAACATTACACACACACACACATATATAATGCCACCATGATACTCTGATAATGTCTACGAATTGCACTTATATGTATATATAAATATATGTGTGTGTATCTAGAGAAAATATTATGATAAAAAGAAATTATACGTATTCTCAAAATTACACGCTTATAGATTATAGTTCCGAGACTCGTTTGAAAATCGCCTGAATCACCGGTTTGGCGATTTGATTCAACCCAAGTGATTTTTTTTTTGAATCATGAATCTGCTTTCGTTATTTTTTGGCATGAATTGCTTGAATTGCCGATTCAGGTGATTCATGCCAAAAATCGACTAAATTGGTTCTAAAAATCGGTCACGATAGCAATAAAGTTGGATTGATTTTTTTAATAGAAAATAATTTTTTTTTCTTTTTTCTTTTTGGCCTTTCCTCTTTGTAAAGGGCCTTCTAATTGTTAAGCACGAGTAGAAGAGAGGAAAAGTGAGAGAGAAGAAGAGAAAAGAAAAACCACGGGTTTTCAACCGGCAAGAAGGAAGAGCACCAAAGAGATCAGAAGTCCATTTGGGGAGGCTATAAATTGCATTGGGAGCATTAAGGAGTCAATATCAACACTCCTCAACTCATTTGCAAGAGGTAAGTGCTGATTTGCTTTTTACATGTTAGTGTATTATGCATTTTTTGTTAAATTTTTTTAGTTTTCATTGCAAATCTTGAATGTTTTTCAGTTTTACTAAATTGCAAACTAGGTTTTGTTGTTTTGTTATTAGTTTCAAACCTAGATATTTTACATGAATTTTCTTATTGCAGCAGCCCTTTGCTTTCATTTTCCGCAATTGGTAATAAAGATGAATGTTGGAAATATAGCGAAGAGTTTCCTGGAAGAAGCAAATTTCAATCGAAATTTATGTTATGTAAAGAAATAAATTCTGGAGGTATTTATAGATTGAAATACCACATTGCTGCTATACCTGGACATGATGTTACAATTTGCACTAACAAACTGCTAAGGCAAAACGCACTTGTTTAATGGCATTAGAAAAATATGAACAAGAGAAATTGAATAAAAAAATGCAATTTGAAGGGTTAAGAGCTATTGGCTCCCATGCTCTCGTAGCCGCCTCTACATTTGCATCAGCTTTTGCATCCGTAGGTTATGTTGGAAAGGGTTCTTTTAGGCTTCCTTTTCATCCTAGTTCTAGTGCTCATGCGAGTGCTAGTGCTAGTCTGTCTTATACTGAGACTGAGTCCAACTCCAATCTATTGCGGCCTAGAGTGCGGAAAAATAGAATGGGTAGTTACTTTGTGCCCCGCACTACTCCTGGCTCACAATCCACATTTGAGGGCATGGGTTTGAACAAGGAGATTCATGATGCTGCCAAAAAAGAGATTTGCAAATTTTGGTAATTTTGCAACATTCCATTTGTTGCAGCTAGGTAATTGATTTTTTTTCTTTGTTTTCTTTAAGGTTAAACTTACAAGTAAAACTTTAAATAAATGTACTTGTTTTATGATTCATTGACTAATCATAGATTTGCTTTACAATCTTACATAATGATTTGACATCTAAAATTTCAAATCATTATCTATTTGTGGTAGGGTTCCTTATTGGCAAAACATGATAGATGCAGTTTTTATTTGTGGTCCGAGGTTTAAAGTCCCAATTGAGGCTGAGTTGAGTGGATACCTCTTGGATGATATGGTAGAGGATATGAGGGTTGAGCTTGAGGAGAACTGAAAAGAGTGGATCGAAAAGGGTTGCACCATCATGACTGATGGTTGGACAGATAGGAGGAATAGAACACGCCTCAATTTTCTTGTATCCCGTGGAGGTGATTGATCATTCTACTTTCCTATATACATAATTGTGAATTGTGATTGAATATTTCAAATTTTGATTTGTTGATTGCTAATTTGTTGATGATCCATTATAATTCGTTGTTTTGTAGGATACACTGTGTTTCTCAAATCCATTGATGCTTTCGCTCTTATAAAAAATGCCACATACTTATGTGAGGTTATTGAGGAAGTCATAGTAGAGGTGGGGGAACAACATGTGGTGTAGGCGGTGACAGATAATGTAGCAAGTTATGTTGTTGCAGGTAAACTTTTAACTTTTCAAGTTTTGAAAATAAATTTATTTGAATTTTGAACTTTTTCTAATTCGAAGTTTCCTAAGTTCTAACATGTTTGAATTTCTAATTAACTTCAAATTGTTGTAGGTAAACTTTTGATGGAGAGGCACCCCACCATATTTTGGTCCCCTTGGGTGACACACTGCATTGACCTCATGTTGGAGGAAATTGGCAAGCTTGAGTGGGTCAAGTCATGTGTCGAAAGGGCAAAAAATATATGCAAGTTTATTTATAATCATTCATTTATCCTTAGCATAATGAGGAAGTACACAGGAGGCAAGGAGTTAGCTTGTCTAGGCATCACGAGGTTTGCCTCGAATTTCATCACACTGCAATCCTTGTTGACATCAAGGGATGATTTGAGGAGCATGTTTGTTGGGTGGGAGTAGATTTCATTTTTCTATGCTACGACCACTGCAGGGGTAGATGTGGTGAATTGCATATTTGATGATGATGGTTTTTTGGAAACCTACTAGAGAAATCCTCAAGGTAAATTTATTGCAATTTAACATTTAGCATTTAATTTTTAATATTTAATTGTTTAATGATTTAGTTTTAATTTAAGTTATATTATTTTATATTTAAGTTTTGATTCAAATTTTTGTTTTACTTAATATTTAGGTCACTGAGCCCCTTGTATCTCTCCTATGAACTACTGATGTGTAGAAGCCCTCTATGGGCTACATATATGAGGGCATGGATAGGGCCAAGAAGACCATTAGAGCCCAGTATGTAGGAGTGCAGGAGAAGTATGCCCCTATTTGGGATATCATTGATATGAGATGGCAAAATCAGCTCCACCGACCCATCCATGCAGGAGCTTACTTTTTGAATCTGGCATTTCGTTTCCGTCCTAACTTCAAGGCGGATGAGGAGGTTCTCATCGGCTTATATACAGTCATCTAGAGGTTAAGTAGTGATGAGGATAGCATAGCTGCAATCATTGAGTTTGACAAGTTCAATAATAAAGAAGGGCCACTTTTCTTTGGTAGGATGGCCATAGATGCTCGAGGAACAATATAGCCAGGTAAAAATTAAATAGTATATTCATGAATCTAAATTTTATGACTTATAATTTGTGCATTTTAAATTTTAATTGTTGATTATGCAATTTTAAAGTTGTAAATGAGACTAATTGTTTTTGTTTTCCCTTATTTCAGATAGATGGTGGCAAATGTTTGGGCCCACAACCCCAAAACTTCAAAAAATTGCCATCCGTATTTTGAGTCAGCCAAGCAACACTTTTGGATGTGAGCATAGTTGGTCCATGTTCAAGCACATCCACTCGAAGAGGAGAAATAGGTTGACTATGCAGAGGTTGAATGCTCTTGTCTTTTTTCATTACAACCTTCGTCTCAGGATCAGACAAATTTTGGGCACTGACTCCTCTTTGATCATTCTGGAGGAGATTGATCCAGAACCAGAGTGGCTCATAGAGGTTGTGGATCTAGTCTTCACTGAGGAAGACCGTGTGTGGGTTGACCAGGTGGATATAGAGGCTGAGGCTGTGGCCATGGCAAAAGAGACAGCTAGAGCACGTTCAGGCACTAGTAGACGCGCACGCACACGCACAGACACAGGTCGTAGCAATGTTGTTTGTGAGCCCATCTTACATGTGGGGGATATGGCTCGGCAGTCCTCTAGGACCTACCTTAGACGCTTGCAGACTGGATACTCAGAGGCTGAGGCTGAGGTGAGGCTACAACCAAGCTTGAGGATGATGAGGCTTGAGCTGGAGCCTTGTTTTTTCATTTTGTTTATAGATATTAATACTGATAGATATACGTTTCATGGATCTTCATTTTAGATTCTTACATACATTTATGATTTGATGTCTTATGGATCTTCATCTTACATACATTCTATGATTTGAATCATTATGATCATATGATTTCTATTTATTTGAGCTAGCCTACAATTTACATTTTACATAACATAGTTACGTATGTGATGGATTTTATGTTCCATGTTTATGTATGTTAAGTTTTAACTTTTATTTGATGATGTTATAGTGTGTTTAAATTATATTCAATAAAGGGTGCATGAAATAAGTTTTAAATTGTTAAAATCTCTAAATTTAATTTTTTTCCAAATTTGCTGATTCATCGCCAATTCATGGGCAATTTATGGCCGATTCACGATTCGATTCGGCCTTGCTGATTCCGATCCGATTCCGATTCTTGTTACTTTGGGAAAACTTGAAGATGAAAATCAGATTTTACGATATACGACAAAGGTCTGAAATCTGACGACAATTCTTAATTCCCCTACCTGGATGTTTCTTTCTTTGTATTTCTGATATTCTTTGCAAAGAAATAGCTTATCCTTGAATTTCATTGCCCCCAGACATCTACTATAATTTCTTATTTTCCGTACTTGAAGCATCAATGATTAGAATCGGGTTTTTGGTTAATCAAACACAATTCACACCTCTAAAGGGATCTTAATTCTCTTTATCTCAATGTCAGATTTTTTTATCTTCATAAATCGATGTCCTTCTCTTGGTGGCTTGATATAATGTTTTTCCTTGTTTGGTTCTTTGTTTGATCTTCCATCTGTCCAAACTTGAATCACCCCCTTGCGGTGTAATTCTAATCGGACTTTGATCTTGGCATTCTTTCCATATCAGATTTTAAGTATTTGATCCTTCTTGACAAGTTTGTCCTTCATCCTTCTTTGATGCTTCCTTGAATTGCTGGTTGCTTGGATCTGATGGTTTCTTCTTTGAATTATCTTCTATTTATCAGCCCTTGATAACTTCTGTGACCTTCGATCTTGAGTTCCCTTCTCACATTGTGTTGTTACCTTAATGTTTGATGGCAATTTAAAGTGTGTTTGCCTTGGTTGTGCATCTCCACAGTGTAACATACCATTTTTACTAAGCTGAAAGTAAAAAACATATTCTAGGATTATAACTGAATATCATAACGAAATGACATGACGTAAATTTAGAAACAATACATCATACAGAAATGAAACTATTTTTGAATTATACAAACTATAAATCTAAAATTAAATAACGACTATATCCATTTCATATGAAAGACAACTAAAATTTACTTCCATAACTAACTTCTATGATTACATTTTAAAGAAACAAATCATTTTAATAATATCTATGAGTATACATTTAAATGTAATATAAAGGTATGTACAAGTAAAAGGTTTTTGGATTTCATACATGAAATTGAATTAATTGACGGTGTGTTGTGCAAGCCTTGGCATCTAGCAAAGAGGAGAAGCATTGACATAGGCTTAACCTCCCAACTGCAAACATTAACATATCCTTGCACAATCTTTTATGAGAAAGGCCCTCTCTACCTCGGGTTAGGCTTGGGACACTATAGTCCTTCCATCCTGAGCATACTAGTGTTAGAGTGTCGGCTACACGGCAAACAAGGCTAAGGAATTCCTCCATCAACCTTCCCTCTGTCAGCTAGTACTCCTAATCTCTAGTGGTCATTTATGGCAAGCATGCCTCTATTCTACCTTGGCCAAGGATTTAGGTGGGTATTAAACAACCCAAACCGATTATATCTTGGACAACCATGAGCTGACTTGGACTTAAGCAATTTCTTCCTTTATTTGATCATATAGTTAAAAAACTGAATAATAGTTTTATTTTTCTCTCGCAAGATTCTTGTCCTCTTCACCCATTTACACTTGGCTCTACCAGCCTCGGGTGCATCCTAGGAGACTGCTAATAATCATGATATTCTTTTCAATCAGAATTGTTTGTGAGAGCCATTTTGAATTTAATCATAGTTGGTAGATATTAAATACTAGAGAAAACCAAAAGATACTTCAAGCCCAAGATACGAGAAATCTTACACAACACAAAAGCTATGCGTTAACATTGCCTGAGCATTCCTTTACAAGGAATTATAACAGTTATGTCCCTACGGGCATACACCCGATGCATATAAATAGGGACTTGTCATAAGAAAAGAGAGCAGAGTCGATCCTTCTCAGATACAAAATTGAGCTCAAGCTAATATTGCATTTGCATATAAAAATGAGCTTTCAAGAATTGTAAGGCATTGCATACAATACGAATAATTTGCAAAATACATAACTTGAGAAAAGAGAGAAACAATGCAAATCTCTGATGCAGTAGCAATCACTCTACACATTATGGCTTCACCTGTGTGGCTTAGTATGCAATAATAGTGTTGTATTATTGGCTTCACCCAAGCAGCTCAGTATTGCAGTAATAGTATGGTATTATACTCCAGATATCAGACAGAGAGATAAGAGGATACTTGGTTCATAGAGAAATCGTGTACAAGAATGAGGCGGAGAGAGAGAGAGAGAGAATGCTCTCTCAGCCGCAGGGGATAAAAATATAGCCTCCCACTGCAGTTACAAGGAGCTCGATTATCAATTACAATAACTCCTTTACTTCAAGTTTTAAAAATCGATGCTAATAAAAGGTGGCAACACTCATGTTTTGGAATCATAATATAGTTTATATTTTCTCCATAATTTTAAACAAATATATATATATATATATATATATATATATATATATATATATATACACATATACATATAAATATTATGTCATCATGCTATTGAATTTTGTCTATAATTGTACCTACATATACATATATCTATACCATAGTAACGAGAATCGGAATTGACAAGGCCTAATTGAATCGTGAATTGACAAATTAAAAAAAAAACCCTTTAAATTTAGAGATTTTAACAATTTAAAACTTATTTCATGCACCTTTTATTAACTATAACTTAAACACACTATACCATCATCAAATAGAAACTTAACATATATAAATATGGAACATAAAATCCATCACATATGTAACTATGTTATGTAAAATGTAAATTGTAGGCTAGCTAAAGTAAATAGAAATCATATGATCATAATGATTCAAATCATAGAATGTATGTAAGATGAAGATCCATAAGACATCGAATCATAAATGTATGTAAGAATCTAAGATAAAGATCCATGAAACGTATGTCTATCAGTATTAATATCTGTAGACAAAATGAAAAAAAAATGCTCTAGCTCAAGCTTCATCATCCTCAAGCTTGGCCACAGCCTCAGCCTCAGCCTTTGAGTATCTAGTCTACCTACTAGAAAGGCATCTAAGGTAGGTTCTAGAGGACCGCCAAGCTATATCCCCCGCATGTAAGATGGGCTCACGAACAACATCACTACGGCCTGTGTCTATACGTGCGCGTGTGTGTCTACCAGTGCCTGAACGTGCTCTAGCTGCCTCCTCTGCCATGGCCACAACCTCAGCCTCTATATCCACCTGGTCAACCCACACATGGTCTTCCTTAGTGAAGATTGTATCCACAGTCTCTGTGAGCCACTATGGTTCTGGATCAATCTCCTCCAAAATGGTTGGAGAGGAGTCAGCGCCCAAAATCTGTCTGATCCTAAAACAAAGGTTGTAATGAACAAAGACAAGATCATTCAACCTCTGCACAGTCAACCTATTTCTCCTCTTCGAGTGGATGTGCTCAAACATGGATCAACTGCGCTCACATCTAAAAGTGCTGCTTGGTTGACTCAGAATATGGATGGCAATTTTTTTGAAGTTTTGGGGTTGTGGGCCCAAACCTTTGCCACCATCTATCTAAAATAAAGGAAAACAAAACAATTAGTCTCATTCACAACTTTAAAATTACATAATCAACAATTAAAATTTAAAATGCACAACTTATAAGTCATAAACTTTAGATTCATGAATATATTATTTAATTTTTACCTGGTTGTATTGTTACTCAAGCATCTATGGCCATCCTGCTAGAGAAAAGTGGCCCTTCTTTATTATTGAACTTGTCGAGCTCAATGATTGCAGCTGCGCTATCCTCATCACTACTCAACCTCTGGATCACTGTATATAAGCCGGTAAGAACCTCCTCATCCGCCTTGAAGTCAGGACATAAACGAAATGCTGGATTAAAAAGTAAGTTGTTGCATGTATGGGCCGGTGGAGCTAATTCTGCCATCTGCTATTAATGATATCCCAAATAGGGGCATACTTCTCCTGCACTTCTACATACTAGGCTCTAATGGTGTCTTTGGCCCTATCCATGCCTTCATATATGTAGCCCATAGAGGACTTCTCCCCATCAACAGTCCATAGGAGAGATACAAGGGGCTTAGTGACCTACATATAAAGTAAAACGGAAATTTGAGTCAAAACTTAAATATAAAATAATATAACTTAAAGTAAAACTAAATCATTAAACAATTAAATATTAAAAATTAAATACTAAATCGTAAACTATAAAATACTAAATGTTAAATTGCAATCAATTTACCTTAAAGATTTCTCTAGCAGGTTTCCAAAAACCATCATCATCAAATATGCAATTCACCACATCTACCCTTGCATTGGTTGTAGCACAAGAAGATGAAATCCACTCCTGCCCAACAAACATGCTCTTCAAATCGTCCTTTGATGTCAACAAGGATTGCAGTATGATGAAATTCGAGGCAAACCTCATGGTGCTTGGATGAGCTAACTCCTTGCCTCCTATGTACTAACTCATTGTGCTAAGGACAAATGAATGATTATAAATAAACTTGCATATATTTTTTGCCTTTTCAACACATGACTTGATCCACTCAAGCTTGCCAATTTCCTCCAACATGAGGTCAATGCAGCATGCCACACAAGGGGACCAAAATATGGTGGGGTGCCTCTCCATCAAAAGTTTACCTACGACAATTTGAAGTTAATTAGAAATTCAAACATGTTAGAACTTAGGAAACTTAGAATTAGAAAAAATTCAAAATTTTTATTAATTTATTTTCAAAATTTGAAAAGTTAAAAGTTTACCTGCAGCAACATAACTTGCTACATTATCCGTCACCACTTGCACCACATGTTGTTCCCCCATCTCTGATATGACTTGCTCAATAACCTCACATAAGTATGTGGCATTTTTTATATGAGTGGAACCATCAATAGATTTGAGAAACATGGTATATCCTACAAAACAACGAATTATAATGAATCATCAACAAATTAGCAATCAACAAATCAAAATTTGAAATATTCAATCATAATTCACAATTACGTAGGTAGGAAAGTAGAATGATCAATCACCTCCATAGGATACAAGAAAATTGAGGAGTGTTTTATTCTTCCTATTTGTCCAACCATCAGTCATGATGGTGCAACCTTTTTCGATCCACTCTTTTCGGTTCTCCTCAAGCTCAACCCTCACCCTTTACCATGTCATCCAAGAGGTAACCACTCAACTCAGCTTCAGTTGGGGCTTTAAACCCCAAACCACAAATAACAACTGCATCTATCATGTTTTGCCAATAAGGAGCCTTGTCACAAATAGATAATGATTAGAAATTTAGATGTTAAATCATTATGTAAGCTTGTAAAGTGATTCTATGATTAGTCAATGAATCATAAAACAAGTACATATAATTAAAGTTTTATTTTTAAGTTTAACTTTAAAGAAAACAAAGAAAAAAGAATCAATTACCTGGCTGTAACAAATGGAATGTTACAAAAGTACCAAAATTTGCAAATTTCTTTTTTGGCAGCATCATGAATCTCTTTGTTCAAACACATGCCCTCAAGCGTGGGTTGTGAGCCAGCAGTAGTGTGGGGCACAAAGTAACTATCCATTCGGTTTTTTTGCACTCATAGGCCGCAAAAAGTTAGAGTTGGACTCAGTCTCAGTATAAGACCGACTAGCACTAGCACTCACATGAGCATTGGAACTACGACGAAAAGGAGGCCTGAAAGAACCCTTTCCAACACAACTTACGGTTGAGGAAGCTGATGTAGATGTAGATGCGGCTATGAGAGCATGGGAGCCGATAGCCCTTAACCCTTCAAGTTGCATTTTCTTATTCAATTTCTCTTGTTCATATTTTTCTAATGCCACTAAACAAGTGCATTTTGCCGCAGCAGTTTGTTGAGTGCAAATTGTAACATCATGTCTAGGTATAGCAACAATGTGGTATTTCAATCTATAAATACCTTCAGAATTTATTTCTTTACAAAACATATGTTTCGTTTGAAATTTGCTTCTTTCAGGAAACTCTTTGCTATATTTCTAACATTCATCTTTTTTACCCATTGCGGAAAATGAAAGCAAAGGGCTGCTGCAATAAGAAAATTCATGTAAAATATCATAGTTTGAAACTAATAAACAAAAGTTACAAAACGACAAACCCTAGTTTGCAATTTAGTAAAACTAGAAAGCATTCAAGATTTGCAAATGAAAACCAATTTTTTTTAACAAATAATGCATAATGCACTAACATGCAAAAAAAAAAATCAGCACTTACCTCTTGCAAATGAGTTGAGGAGTGTTGATATTGACTACTTAATGCTGCCAATGCAATTTATGGCCTCCTTAGATGGACTTCTGATCTCTTTGATGCTCTTCCTTCTTGTCAGTTGGAAACCTGTGGTTTTTCTTTCTTCTTCGTCTCTCTCACTTTTCCTCTCTTCTACTCATGCTTAACAATTAGAAGGCCCTTTAGGGTTAAAACAAAGAGGAAAGGCCGAAAAGAAAAGGAAAAAAAAATGTATTTTCTATTAAAAAAATCAATCCAACTTTATCGTTGTCGTGACCAATTTTTAAGACCGATTCAGGCAATTTTTGGCATGAATTGCTTGAATTGGCGATTCAGCCGAGTCATGCCAAAAAATTGGGAAAGACGATTCACGATTCAAAAAAATTTCCTGGGTTGAATCGAATCGCCAAATTGGCAATTCAAGCGATTTTCGGGCGATTTTTGGAACTATGGGTTTTCCAATCTTCCCTAAGCCATTCAATTGCAAGTTTATAATCTGATTTTTTGAGTTTGAAGAATTAAAGTTAGACTTCATTTCTTGTGCGAAATGTCTTTAGGTTTGTATCTTCATACTTACATTTATGAATGCTCTTGACTTGCTTCTAAATAAACTACGTTAGGGCTCAAATTTCTGAGAATTTTGGTGCTGCTGTAGAATAATTTCATCTTGCTCTGAATATATGATCTGCATATTGGAAATTTAATTTGAGTTGGGTGTTTCAACTCAACACCTAACTTTAATACCTTTTAGTGCTCAAAAGAAATGTGTCCCAAATGAGGCCAACTTGGCCATGGAAAAACAAAATATAAATTAATAACAATCTCCTAGTTAAAATCGCGGCTCTTTGCATTAATGAGTGCACTTTTCAATCAAATATGTTTGAATTAAGGAGCCATATGTTTGGAATTGAGGCCAAGGTCATTAAAATTTAGAGCCATTTGATCAGATTTAGATCCACATGATTGGAGTTCGATGCTAAATGATCAGACTTAATTCCACAAGTTTAAAGCCCCATTTAGGCTTGATTTCATTGAGTTCATACCTGGATTTAGGTCTTATCCTTTCTAAAATTAAGGCCCACGCATTTGAATTTGAATCCTCGCACTCAAATATAGGATTGGGAGCTGGAAATTAAGCCCATGTGTTTGGATTGGGAGACCTACTTGAATTCAAGTTCTGATTTAATTGCATATGATGTCCAATTCCACTAATATAAGACATGATTTAGGGCGTACACGTTTGAAGTTGGGGCCTATATTTTTGACTTAAGGCCTATGTATCATGCTTAGAGGGCTAATTTAGGTCCATACTTATTGGATTTAGGCCTGATCTTACTAGATCTGGCCCATACATTTTGCATTTGGGTCCTATCGTTGGGCATTGAGGATATACACTATCTTGCATTATAAGGTTCATCCGCACTATCTTGCCCACAGATTGAGGACTTAGGCTACACGGTACATGATTAGAGCCTATGCTTTGAGTTTTGAGCCCACATTGTAATGTTCTCGATGACACCCTTGAGAGTATGTACCTCATGGAAACGACTTGAGGGAAAGTGCTTGAGGGAGACCACACAATGGAAAGTGCCCAAGGGAAACCACCCAAGGGAGTCGTGTTGAAAGGAGCCCAAGGCTGTGTCGGAGGGAGCCAGGGCTATGTTGGAGGGAGCCTGATGCTGTGCCAGAGGGAACCTGGTGTCGTGCGAGAGGAATCTGAAGGCTACGGAAAGGGAGGTGAAGGCCATGGGGAAGGAAGATATTAATGTGAGATTCAACTAATTGAAGACAACTATGAATGACTTAATGTCGGATATTCACCAAATACCAAAAGTAAGCCACATACAGAGATGTAATAAATTGTAGACAATTGTCAATATTATATTGCAAACAAAGATGACACTCGGACTTGCCATATACAAACAAGTATTATAGAGGACGGAATAGTGTGGGGTTGAATCCCATCGAAATTGTAAAAGCCAAATAGGGAAGATCTCTCACTTCCGAAATGGAAAATAACACAAAACTCCAACAAGAATTCACGTACAATAAAATAATCCAAATTGCATTGC
Organism: Cupressus sempervirens; assembly: GCA_028749045.1. Taxonomy (NCBI): domain Eukaryota; kingdom Viridiplantae; phylum Streptophyta; class Pinopsida; order Cupressales; family Cupressaceae; genus Cupressus; species Cupressus sempervirens. The sequence goes on from CM053786.1 coordinate 880,490,284, forward strand.
TAAAACAACCTACAAGATGGCCTTATAAAGGGCTTCAGGGAAGCTTTTCAAAGGATTACAAAAATACCGATAGAGCGGCAAGTTATGGCAAAATAAAATAGAGTGGGCCCCTTTTTTAATTATATCAATTAATTAAATAAGTCCTTGTGATATTATTTGATTTTTAGGACCATTTAATTAAGTGACCTAATTAAATGTTTTATTAAAAATTGGGGACATTAAAAATCCTTGCCGCCCAAAGATTGCTTGTCCTTAAGCAATTCGCTATCCAATCCACACTGTCAATTCTTGGATCACAAATCAAATGCACAAGTAGATCATGTGAGTTGACATCAAACCTCTGTTGCAACACACAATCATCCAACTTCCAGTGTGCCACTTTGATATAAACACTGTACTCTTTACCATGATGCCAATGATGCCAGTCAATGAAATCCTTTATGTTATCATGTTCAAAAATCAGTTTGGGTATGGTCATAGGCATAGACGTTGATGCTGGCACAAACTTAGCCACTGACACGACCGCTATTATACTCTTGACTGGCAAATGCCCTCAGAATAAACCCTATAGTATATTCCCAATGGATAAAGCCTTAATGAAAAATACCTCAAAGCAGGGAGCCTTGGTCGTGATTAGCTTGTAGAAGGGAGTTGCAATCGTGAGTATGTTGTTGAAGGGAGCCTCAATGGAGAGAGACTTGATGACGGTATGCAGATGGTACAACTGGCAAATTGTACAGTCAATTAGCAAATGTTCCTCGACAAAGGGAGCCTCGTTAGAGAGTATGTTAGTGAAGGGGTCCTCGGTTGTAAGAAACCTTGACAACAGGAGCGACGAAGGGTGCCTTGACGAAGGGAGCCTCAACGAAGAGTATCTCAATGAAGGGAACCTTGACGAAGAGTAACTCGGCAAAGGGAACCCCGAGCATGAGTACCTCGAGAAAGAGATCCTTAACAAAGAGTACCTTAGTGGCAGACAAAACCTCGACGGCAAACAAAATTTTCAGCTGTGAATAGAGCTTCGTTGGCACACAAAACTTTGACGATGAGTAGAGCCTCAACAACGAACATCTCCTTAGTAAGATACATGGCGACAGAAGTAGCCATTGCGATAAATGTAGCCATAGTAATAGACACACAAGGGCGACAAAGACAACCACGATGATGATGGGCACAATTACGACTATGACGACGACGATAGACATAGCCATGACAATGACGGACATAGACTTGGTGATGATGACGAACATGACAACGATAGACACAGACTCAACGACGATGATGAACATGATGACAGTGACGATGACGACAAGCACAGACTCGATGAAGACAGACATAGACTCGACGACGATAACAGATACAGACTTGATGATGATGATGGACACGACGATAGTGATGGACACAGTGATGACAATGTACACAATGATAGTGGTAGACATAGACTTGGCAATGGATGTGTTGATAGACATAACTACAACGACTCGGTGACGATGACTAACACGATGATGGTGAGCAACACATCCTTGGTGACAGACATGACTAGGAAGATGCACATAGCTTAGGTGACAGATACATAGCCTTGACAACAAACACAACCTTTATGCCTGATAGTGCCTTGAAGATGGGCACAACCGAAGATAAAATCCATATTCAACCAATTGTGGTTTCTCTTGCAAGGAGTCATTTGTAGCATCTCCATGAATTTGAACAATTGCTGGTAGAGTTTGCTCCTTCTGAGGATGACCAATAGGGCTTGAATTTTCATCAATGTGATCCACGAGTGTTGGTTTGATGAAAGTAGTGCAGACATCTTCTTCACTGTTTTCGTCATTTTGAAGTTTCAAATGCTTTCCACTTGTAGGCATAGCAACAGATTCTTGTGAATCCTCATGTGACTCTTCATTTTCCTCTTGTGCTTGTATGACTTCATCCTATAGCCACTTATTAGTCTCCCACTTTAGACCATTGTTGAAGAGCTTATTGCGTTGAGACGACGCATACTTCATTCACAATTTTATATAATCCTTTAGATATATGTTTCTCTCCCATCCACCAATCACCCAATCTTTCTTGATTTTCTTCAACATCTCAATCAATGCATCACTCGGCACCATGATTTGAATTCAATACCCGACTGGCTAGCAAGATCACCATCTCTGATACCATTGTAACGTTCCCGACGACACACCTGAGATTAAGTACCTGATGGAAACCATCCGAGGGAAAAGTTGTCATGCCCCCTATTTTCCTCCAATAGAATAATTTAAAAAAAAAAAAAGAATAAATAAATTATAATATATTTTTTTGTTATTCAACTAACTATATAAATTTATATTCTAATTAATATAATATAATATTATATAAATAATAATGTAGTATGATATCAATTCACAATGATAATAATAATAATAAAATAAGGATTTGAAACAAGTGTTTGAAAAATAGATAATAATATAATGAATACAATTTTGTAAATGACAATATTAACAAATAAATAAAGTTATAAATAATAATAACTATAACAAAAAGGTTTAAATATAATAAACTTCTAATATTAAAATATAATTTTGAATGCAAAAGGCATGATGGTTCAAAGAAAGAGAAGGTAACAAATATATATTGGGGAGAATCACACATTATGGGGAGGAGAGTCAGCATTGAGAAAAGACCTCAGGAGGAAAAAACGGGAGATGGCAGAATTTAGAAGAGATTCATTCATACAATCAGCGAGCCTGCAAAAACAGTGATATCTATTATGCATAGTGAATGGTGAATAGTGATTCGCTACAGTTACGTGAACAGTGATCTGCTACAGTGATGTCCCCAGCAGTAGGGGGTAAAGGATTGCTAAGTGTGGAGTTTCAAGCTTGAGGGAGTTAATATATGCCATACAAAACTGTAACTGCTGTTCATACTTATGGGAGTTATACCAGTTCTGAAAACTGAGACTTGGGTGGCGTTTGGGGTAGACAACAAACATTATAATCAAAATATTCAGTGTCTACACTATGGGTGAAGTCTGAAGTATATTTTGAGTGTCATTACAAAACCTGAAGACATCCCCCATGTCTGCAAAATTGTTCAAAGTTGATTGTATACTTGAAGTTTTAATGAACCAAGTGTTTTCAACATTAGTCTTCTTTGTTATAAGTACTTATTATGTATGGTTCTTTTATATTGAAAGGAGGCCACTCAGCAAAATATTGATAGAAAAACAAACTTATTTCACTATAAGTTGAGAAACAAATTAGAAACTCAGAAAAGAGCCTGCAAGCCAACTGTTTGATAGAAATACATCAGGTGAAAAGTTACAACATTGTTCAAAAATAAGAGGGCAAATCCTCACATTGCTATTATGGCATGTTTGCATATTGTTTTTCATAATTCTTTAAGTCTATCACAGCCAGTACTTGGAATGCATGCCTATTGTTTATCATAATTCCCAAATAGCACAATCAAGGGAATAAGGAAAAATTGGCACATAGGGAGGGGGGACATCTTAGTCCTGTCATCCTATGGAAAATAATAAAGGCAAACCTATTGATAGAGAAAATATGATCTCAATGATCAACCAAATAGTTGCAAAAATAAGACATGATGAGAGTGGTAAAGATGTGAGATAGCTATGGAATAGTGCAAGCATTTTGTAACGAATTAATGATAATGACAAAAGCATTTATTATATTTGCAATGAAAGATAATGCATATTAAAATGAGAAGCATAAAAGGAATAACATAAGACATATAAAGAATAACATTTTTGGAAGTTGTTGATGATCCATATAAGAAAGCCTCATAGTTTATAAAAGGAAATAACGACAGGCATGAATGGTAACGATAGTTTTATGACGTGAAAGTGGAACAGGATTTCAAGAGAATTTTATGACAACAAATTACTATGAGACTTGGGAAAAGATAAACTCCTTCCAAAGAATTATAGAGATGCTTAATCCTTTAGGGGTATTCGTAGAGGTCTTAGGGTGAGATAAAGTCTCTCCTAAGGATTAAAAAGAGATGGATAGTCCTAAAGGGATATCCATAGAGGCTTGGGAAGGGATAAAGTCTCTCTCAAGGATCATAGAGATGGATAATCCTAAAGGAATATCTGTAGAGATCTTAAGGTGAGATAAAGTCTCCCCTAAGGATTGTAAAGATGGATAGTCCTAAAGGGATATCCATAGAGGCCTGGGATGAGATAAAGTCTCTCCTAAGGATTATAAAGAGGGATAGCGCTAAATGGATATCCATAGAGGCCTTAGGATAAGACAAAGTCTATCTTAAGGATTCAATAGAGATGGATAGTCCTAGAGGGATATCCATAGAGGCCTTAGGATGAGATAAAGTCTATCCTAAGATGGATACATCCTAAAGGGATATCCATAAAGGCCAAGGAAGAGATAAAGTCTCTCCTACAAACTAAAAAGATATATACATCCTAAAATGGTATCCATAAGGTCTTGGATAAGATAAAGTCTCCTTGAGAAATTACAAGGTTTACTCATTGGAACTCATCATGGAACAAAGCAATGCATAGCAAGGAGCTGAAAATGTTACAAAAAATCAAGATAAGTTTTTATCTAAGTTCTTAACTTAATAATATGATATTTTCAAATTGATAACTTTATATTCATGAATGTAAGCAATCAGTTGAAATTGTCATTTCAGGATCAGAGTTGCATCATGGAAGTCTCTTTGAGAAATTACAAGGTTTACTCATTGGAACTCATCATGGAACAAAGCAATGCATAGCAAGGAGCTGAAAATGTTACAAAAAATCAAGATAAGTATTTATCTAAGTTCTTTACTTAATAATATGATATTTTCAAATTGATAACTTTATATTCATGAATGTAAGCAATCAGTTGAAATTGTCATTTTAGGATCAGAGTTGCATCAAAGGATCTAATTGCGTGAGGACAAGCAATTTGAGGAAGGGTGGATTGTCATGTCTCCTATTTTCTTCCAATAGAATAATAAATAATAATAAAATTAATAAACAAATTATGATTTTTTTAAATTATTTAACTAACTATATAAATTTATATACTAGTTAATAATATATAATATTATATAAATAATAACATAATATGATATCAATTCACGATGATAATAATAAAAATAAAATAAGGATTTGAAACAAGTGTCTGACAAATAGATAATAATATAATGAATACAATTTTGTAAATGACAATATTAACAAATAAATAAAGTTATAAATAATAATAACTATAAAAAATAAGGTTTAAATATAATAAACTTATAATATAAAAATATTAATTTGAACGCAAAACGCATGACGGTTCAAAGAAAGAGAAGGTAACAAATATATATTGGGGAGAATCACACATAATGGGGAGGAGAGTTAGCGTTGAGAAGAGACCTTAGGAGGAAAAATCGGGAGATGGCAGAATTTAGAAGAGATTCATTTATACAATCAGCGAGCCTGCAAAAACAGTGATATCTATTATGCATAGTGAATCACTACAGTAATGTGAATAGTGATCTGCTACAGTGATGTCCCCAGCAGTAGGGGGTAAAGGATTGCTAAGTGTGGAGTTTCAAGCTTGAGGGAGTTAATATATGCCATACAAAACTATAACTGCTGTTCATACTTATGGGAGTTATACCAGTTTTGAAAACTGAGACTTGGGTGGCATTTGGGGTAGACAACAAACATTATAATCAAAGTCTTCAGTGTCAACACTATGGGTGAAGTTTGAAGCATATTTTGAGTGTCATTATTGTTTCTCAATTTTCACACATGTTCAAATGGAGTAAAGCATACATGTTTATCACTTTCAAGTTATACTCAGAATTGCAAAAAAGAAGCATTTTTTATTCATATTGTAATAATATACAATGTTTTTGTATTATTCACTATGATGGTACAATCAATGTTACAAGCATGGAATAAAGATGCTGAAAGTAAATTTCTCTTGCACATTTGACCGTAAGAGTAGTCCCTATCTACTAATATATACTCCTATTCCACCAAAATGAATAACATGAAAGGAGTATAAAGAAAGGTAAGGTCACGGGCACCAGTCATTGCTTGTAATGACTATTTGAGTTGCATCTATCCACGTCAATCCATTCGCTGCCCCACACCACGTCCCTCCCATGCATCCAATCTCTGCATTCATAAAAAAAGATATGTTAGATCCAATGGATCTAAGCAATGTTAGTACCTCGCTTCACCTCACATTCACAGTTCTAACATGCTACTCATCGCAGCAAAATAAAGACATCCATCAGCAGAGAAAGAGGACAATCACGGTAAATATTTCAGTATTAACATGTTTGTTTCCTGTACAGCGGATCATAACAAATTGAACTTATTTTGTGTGGCTGATTCATAATAGAAAAACAAAAGCATTAAAGGGACAAGTCAATTTGATTTGAAACCTTTTGCTTTCAGTAATTAAAGAAATTAGGATAAATGCATCAAGAGCATTTGGGACACGCCTCTTTTGAACATGGGACCTTATGATGAAAAAAGTATGCAACTTGAATCAAGAGAATGAAAATCAAAGGGACAAACTAAGATAGTTTTGAAACCTTTTGTTTCATATATATTACATGCATCAACAAGCATGCTGCAAAAGAATGAAAGATATAGCCGGAGTTACAAATAAACTAGTAAATGCTACAGCAGATGTATGGCAAAATAGTGCAAATTGAGAAGATAAATACAGCTATAAAATCATTGACGTATTACAAGAAAAGTGCTCATGTTCTATGAATTGAAATGGTTTTCAGCTGCCTACTTGATGGTGTTAATCTAACAAAATTCAAATGTGCAAAGTCATACAAATAAACTTTCAGTAAAGCAGGATTTTCAATGAGAGAACAAAAGCATTTTTTTTTTGGGCAAAATCACAAGAGAAATTGATATAGTATCTACTTACAGCAATACAAAAAATTACTGGAAGGGCGATATTCAAAGATGACAGAGAAAATTAATAGAGAGACTATGTTAAGAATTTCTCAAGGATGTCATACTGAAATATCTTAAAAACAATTACAAAATGTTAGAGAAAGGTTAATTTAATTTAATTTATTAAATGACCTTTTCTCCCTTCTTAAGATTTCACCTTTATGCACTTTTGCATTCACTTTTAATAATTAATTAGTAATTATTAAATGGCTTTTTCCTTTTAGGTTACCCTTTTTCAAGTTTCGATCTCCTTTTATAAGGATAGATCTTTTGTAATTATCTCTTATCTTTTTCATTTCTGAGAATACAATTTGCATATTTTCAGAGCAAACCCTTGCCTCTTCTTGACTTTTTCTTCTTTGTGATAGGTTTTTACATGCAGGTATTCTTTGGGCTTTGTGGATTTTTATTGCTCAAATCCTACATGGTAGCAGAGCTAGATTTGTTGTAGCTTGTTTGGTATTTGGAGAAAAAGGAGAACGAGTGTTTGACAGAACAGATCTGACATTTTTTGGGCATTTTCTTTGATTTTTGGAGGTGCAACAATGGCGATTTAGAAAAATTAATTATAGAGGTGATTTTCAAACAATGATAACTCACTCATACGGACTCCTTTTTTTGAGCAATTTTTTTTGTTCTAGGGTAGAATTTCGTGATCTACATGTTGCTGCGGGTTGTTTGCAATCTATTTTCTTGAAAAAATTTTCAAAATTGCAAATCCCGATTTTTGCAACTTCAAAGGCTTTGTTCGGGCTCACATGGACACATATTCATGTGCTAATTTTATTTAAAGCGCATAATTTTTTGTCTACATTCCAGATCTGGTATCAGTTTGGAGTAATATTGAGTGGACATGGTACTTTAAGAATTTGGCCATTTTTTTGCCTGCAAAAAAAATCCAACACCTTCTAAAACAATGACTGAGACCTCTTCTTGTCTAGAACTTTTGACCTCTCATAACTATTACACATGGAAGATCTTGATATACCATCTTATGGTACTTATGCATTGGTAGCTCGACCATCTTTAGGGATGAAGGAGAAGATGCATAAATCTCATTATATAGTCTTAGATTGATTCTAGCACTCATAGTTCATCAAGGCCACCTCCTCCTAAAAGGGGTAAACCAAAGCCAGAAAGAACGAAGTGTGCTTATTGTAATAAGCCTAATCATGATGAGTCGCATTGCTATGAGAAGAACTTAGATGGCTATGCCAAATAGGTTTCAGATTTGACAACTCTCCTTTAGAAGAGCAACATTGATATTCTTTCTACTTCTCACATATCTTCTTCATCACTATCATTTTAGTTAGATGGTAAAGATATCGGAAAGGGTCATGCACTATGTACAACTACTATTCCTCATTCTTCTAGATGGTTACTGGATTCAAGTGCTTCACACCATATGGCATCTTCTTAGGATTTGTTCTCTTCTTTTGAGGCTTCTCCTACTCCACACATTTTCATGTGGAACAACACTTTTATGACTGTATATGGGAAAGTTTCTATTGACATTGATGATGGTACATTTCATGATATACTTTGTGTTCCCTCTTTGTCCTCTAACCTTCTCTCTATCTATTAGATTACTCACAGTGGGACATGGAAGACAGATGAGTTTGTACTAGATTTAGTGCACATCAAAGATAGTGAGATAGGCAATATTATTGCTACAGGCATTGTTGATCATGCTTCCCACCTATATTCCTTCTCACATTTTGGTCCACCATCTCCACTATCGAAGAGACACTATTTTTTCATGAGAGTCTACTAAGTTGAAGTTAGGTCGCTTGAAATTATGTGTTGTTCCTGAGATCAGTGTCGTGACTTCTACACCTCCACCTCTTATTCAAATTCCATCTCTTGCACAGGATTACTCATCAACATTGCCTACTATTGTAGCTCCAGTCATCGAGCCACCTACTGCAATTGTTGAGGATATATCAGAGGACACACATCTCCTCTCAGATGACAGATTTAACACACCTATTATCTCACCTCCATTGGAGATTCCATTTCAGGATTCTCATGCTTTCTCCTTTGAGCATTAGTTAGGACTTCCAGCTGCACCTTACATACATGGGTTTTATCATCCTTGTCCACTACCTTTGTTTCCTTCAGATTGGAGCCACATTGGTATGTTCATCGACACAGGAGTTCTGTTATTCTAGGGGGAGCTATGGAGTCTCAAGCTTCTATCATAGTGGCTTTCATTGTACTTATGGTCTTGAGAGATTCTTTTGAGATGTTTCATTTGAGCATCCTTTTTCTATCTCTTTTTGGAGTAGAGTTTTTCTCACTAGGTTTTCTCTATTTCTTCATTTCATAGAGATTTGGTTGTGATTGGGTACCTTATCAAGCTTTGTTGTCAGAACCCAAGTTTGCTTTCAACATTGCAGTGTCCTTGCATTGTTGCTCATCTTAAGGGTTAATTTCATTTCATTTATTAAATTACCTTTTCTCCCTTCTGAAGTTTTCACCTTTATGCACTTTCGCATTCACATTTAATAATTAATTAATAATTATTAAATGACTTTTTCCTTTTAGGTTACCATTTTTTGGGTTTTAATCTCTTTCTATAAGGATAGATCTTTTGTAATTATCTCTTATCTTTTTCATTTCTGAGAATACAATTTGCATATTTTCATAGCAAACCTTTGCCTCTTCTTGTCTTTTTCTTCTCTGTGACAGGTTTTTACATGCAAGTATTCTTTGCGCTTTGTGGATTTGTATTGCTCAAATCTTACAAAAAATTCAATGTTACTAGAAAACTAAATGATCATGATTTTACACAAGGTTTTTTTTCCAGAAATTTTGTTACAAAAGTTTTGTTAAAAGGGTGTTGTAGCATAGATAAAAAAAATAAGGGTCAAAGACAGTAAGCAAATACAAAAATCTGCAAGTTATTTCCAAAACTCCATCTTGGATAGTGAATATATCAACGTATTGTGCAGCCAAAAAGCAATAACGTAAAAGTCAAGTATCCATCAGTAGATTCGACTATGGGAGACAATAGAATGTATATTTATTCGAAACTTTCAAGAAGAATGCCTGAAATGGTAGCCATTTTTGTATCTTAAGAAGAACCCCAAAAAAATATGGATAGGTTCTACTTATGACTCATATATCAGAAGCAGAAAGAAGTGTGAATATTAAAAATAAAATAAAAAATCTTCTTGCAAGCTACAACCAGAAGATTACATCAGTAAAACCTCCAAGAAAATTCTGAATGACTTGAAAATGACATTGAAGCAAGTAGAAATGACTAGAGCACCAACAGTCACGCCCAACAAACAACACGAAAAAGAAATAGCCATGAAATGGAGAAGGCACTCATGGCATGGAGATGAAGAAACCTCAACATATAAACAAAACTCATGCCAATCAACTCGGGACCACCATGACTCACGACAAACAACCTAGCAAGTAACCAGAGCCACAAAATGGAGAAGACAACAATCACGACAAACAATATAATGTAACACCACCATAGCCACCATTAGCAAACATACCCTCATGACATGCACAAATGTGGAGCAAATATTGATGGAAATGAGGCAGAAAATGACTCACAACAAGAGAAGTCACGAAATGGAATTACAAAGACCCAGAAATGGAGTAATAAAGAAATTGAATGCCATATACCAATAAATAACAATAGGAGATACGTAGAAGTGACAGAATCCAATAGCCAAAACCTTCAAAATTTCCCAAACAATGGCGGCTAGGGTTTCAACTCTTCTCTTTCATTCGAAATCAAAACTTGCAAAAATCGAAATGATCAAACAAAGTGATAATACCTTTCTTCATGTTTTTTTCCCCCTTTTATTCCTATATGGAATTGGATAAAATTTTGGGTCCACATATTTACTTGGTTTAGGAGAATGTAATAAATTATTAATTAAATAATGGTATAAGACTTAGCTTTTAAAGTCTTTATTATTATTTTTATTAATAATTTATTATTATTATTGTTGTATTTTGTTTAAATTGTATTATTATTGTTTTTTGGTTGATAAAATATGAGTCAACTGTTTAATAATGATAAATTTTTAATACAAGTAATAGAAAGGAGTTATTAAGCTATTTTTAGACTCACAGATCAGACTCATGACTTTGGAGTGGTTTTTAGCATTTATAGTCTTCTTGGACTTGTCTACATGCGTGTTTGGTCAAGGCATAGTTTGGAGTGCATGAGGCATATTTTTGGATCTATTAGGCCATTTTTATAAACAATTAACTTATAATTTCGACCCTCACTTCTTGATTTTGTGGGAAGGTGGTGTTGAGTTCGTTATTGTTATATACCCCTCTTGTTTATAGAGAAGGGGTTCAGATTTGGAGAGGAGAGAGATGTGCATGTGATATTCGTCCCTGGCATCTTTTTCTCGATTTTTCTAATCTTTTATGCAGAGATATTGTTATTTGGGCCTGTAAGAATTTGGCTTAGGCCAAAATTCACCCAAGAACTAAAGAACTCAATACAAGCACACAGTAGACCAAAATAGACAGAGTATGATCAGAATGATATTGCTTACTATTCAGAAGCATGTTCATACACACTAGGAGTGCTTGCTTATATAGGCCTCTCAGGAAGCACCTGGAATGACTCTAGAAACAACCAGGAGATAAGACAACTAAGCACCTTATCCAACATTCTAGATGAATGGATAAGAATGACAAAGTGTCATATGTGTGTAGAAGATTCCTATGTTGTAGACAACATGTGCTTAAAAGAGGTGTGGACCCCTGTGATGTAATCATGACAACACATAAGAGTGCACATACTCCTAGGTGACTAATAAATAAATATTAATAAAATGCATTAACCTAAGTAAACTTAAGTAAGTGTAATAAGTAAATACTTATTTACACCAACACCCCCCCTTAAGTGCAACTTAGGGGAATGCCCTTAAGCTTACAAAATCTAGGATGAAATGCAGGATGGGTCCTAGCTACTAGGCCATGTTAGGTACCCATGTACATAATGATATGCAATCTCCCATAAAGCGGGGAAAGAGGGAAAACCTCATGGGAAAAACCCTCCCCCAAAAAGAGAGATAAATAGGGATGCATGGATGGATGGAGTAATCAAGACCCTCCCATTATGACATACATCTAGTATATACATAAGAAGAATGCCGAATAGTGATTGCTTTGATGAAGAAGCTGATCCAAGACTGTAGAATGGTGTTCCTCCCTTAGGAAGAAACAATGCCAAGGGTACAAATGAGACGCTTCTGCTATGTGTGGAAAGAATCCCATGGATAAGTGATGTCTCTGAAACCTGCTCAACTAGCTGAAGAACCTGTCCCAAAGAATTGTCTGTCTCTGCAACTGATGAAGAACCCTGCTACAACTGCTGATCATAAGTATCCACAATCACTTCAACCTGTGAGGATCGATCACGTAGAGAATGAACAAGAGAGTCGGATGGAACCCTCATGACAACTGGAAAAGGTAATTCCGCATCAAGAAGAAGAGGCAGATCATGAATACTGTCCCCCAAATCTGTCACTGAACCTGTATCTGGAAGACTGGATGTACCCTGCTGTTCTGGACCTATCACTGTGGCGATGTATGCATGTGGACTGAACTGATAAAGTGACCTCTCACTGCAACTGTCGATAGAACCCCACGTATCTGAATCTGTTGAAGCACTATCACTGAAATCACTATCAGTTTCCACATTGTATGATGTGCGAAGAGGAGTAGAGGACAAGCTTGGTGAACTTTCCTCAAAATATACATCCTTCTCCACAAAGATCTGATGTGTCTCAGGATTTAGAAGTCTATATGCCTTCACACTGTCTTCATAACCAATGAAAGTATAGGGCCGAGAGGACTATGCCTTGCATTCCTTGGAAGATCTCTTTGCTCATGTAGGACAACCGAAGACTCTGAAGTGTGTCACAATAGGTTTTCTGCCGCACCATGCCTCAAAAGGAGTTTTTCCATCTAAGGCTGGATGAGGAGAATGATTAAGGATGTGAGTGGCACTTGAGATTGCTTCGACTTCTAATGATGGATCTAGAGACTTGGCATGAATCATGCAACTTGCCATAGACTTAAGAGTTCGGATCCTCAAAGCTGCAATATCTGTCTTATGTGGACTAAATGCCGGTGGAGTCTGAAGATCAATGCCCTCATGTCTACAAAAGTCCTTAAGTCTTCTGTTCACATCCATGTTTCCATTGTCCATGCAGAGTACTTTGATGGCCTTTCTGGATTTCCGTTCTACATGAGCCTTCAAGGCTAGAAATGTGTCTAACACTTCATTCTTACTATGCAGAAAGTAGACCCAAGTGAACCTTGAAAAGTCATCAACAAAGGTAAGTATGTAGTGACCCTGGCTGAATGCAAAAGGACCTGCTAATACCATGTGAACCATCTGTAGAACACTTGTTGCTCTTGAAGACTTCCGTCTCTGTAACTTTCCCTCTGGATGCATATCCACTGAATCTGTTGAACACTCACCCTTAGAAAAGTTGATTTGAGGTAGACCTTTCACCATTCGGTATGTGCAAAGTTGCTGAAGGTAGCGGAAGTCAAGATGACCATATCGTTCATGTCATAATTGCATGTTTGAATTGGATTGTGATAACAAGGCCTTTGGAGGAGACTTGGGCACAAAATGAGAGAAAGAGTACAACTTTTTGTTATGATCCACTTTCCCCACTGCAACCAAGGAATCATCTTTAAGACTGTGCACTTTTATTGAGTTTGGAAGGAATTCAACTCTATGTCCATCTCCAAGGTGAGTGATTTGGTAGATTGAGAGGAGATTTGAACTTAGGTTTGGAACATAGAGAACCTCTTGAAACTCTTCATTTTCCATCTCCACATTTCCTTTTCCTTCAACTTCCATTTTTCTATCATCTCCCATGAAGATGTGTGGTACCTTTGAGTGATTCAATGAAGAAAAATCCTCCTTTGAAGAACCCATGTGATATGAGGCACCTGAGTCAAATATCCATTCCTTTGAAGAGTTTGAATTTGCCATGAGTGCTTGCCCTTTGCCCTTTGAATTTGAAGACAATCCTTTATCCTTGTAAGCATTAGGCAATGGAACATTATGTTTCTTCATGATGTTGGTCAATTCATCAATCTTTTTGAGATAACACTTATGCTCTTCATGACCCGATTTCTTGCAATAAGCGCACTTCTTCTTCTCCTTATTCTTGTCCCCCTTCTTGTTGGAATTTGAGGACTTGCCTTGTTGATTGGATTGAGGTGCTGTCTTTTCTGCATCCTCTGATTTGCTCTTCCATTTTTTCTTACCCTTTCCTTTATTTGAAGACTGTCCAACTGAATTTTGAGAACCCTCATTGTTGGCTACTAATGCTTTGGACTGAGGTGATTTGAGAATCCCCATTGATTTCAACTTCTTTTCTTCATCATCCAATAGTTTAACATATTCATCAAAAAGTGACTTTCTTGTAGGTAGACCCTAAGTAGTCTTTGAGGTGTTAAAAGAAGATATAAATGTTGAATACTCCGATGGTAGCTTGTTATGTATGAGATAGATCAGTCTGTCATCTTTGATAGAACTCCCATAAGCAGTAAGCTTTGTCCTTAATTCATTCACCTTGATGATGGAATCTTGTATTGAGTCATATGACTTAGGATCTAAGGAGACAAGCTCATCTTTAATTTTGAACACATCCTCTTCAGACACTTTACCATAAAGGCTTTCGAGGGTATCCCAAGCTTCCTTGGATGTAGTACATTTCTTGATTTGATACATGATCTTATCATCAACCCCCAAACATATATCACCTAGGGCTTTTCTATCCATGGCTACCCAATCAGAAATTTCACTTGCTGATACATTTTCACCTACTGGTTTAGGAAGAGTGCCATCTACATATTGAAAAACTCCATTATGCATTAAGTGATACCACATTTTGATTGACCACGTAGCATAGTTATGAGGAGTTAATTTAGGAAACTTAAAGTTGACCATAATGCAGAAAATGAAAGAAAAGTGCAAAAAAGAGAGAACACAACACCAAGAACACCCCCCTTTTTTACTAAATCAAGAAACCCCCCCAAAATAGATGCTTTGGGCACTTTATCAGTAGTGTGATTACAATGGGCCACTTGCCAATTTTGGCCTTTGTGGACTTCTTATTTTGCTTGTTACAACCTCTTAATGGAGTACAAATCTGAAACTTTACAATGTGCTACAATTCTGAAGTATTACAAAGCAAAGAAAGGCCCTATTGCTGAAAGTGACAATTTTGTCCACACAGCACTACAATCTGATGCCAAATCTAGAAAGTAGACAACATAATAATGCACTTTAAAAAAAAACAGAACCTGATTTTGACTCCAAATGTGCCCGTATAGTGTTTGAAGTTGCAAAATGCAAAATTATCCAGGTACAATCGCCAAAACATGCAAATTCTGAACAATCCTTGCACCAAAACCAGAAAATAGTTGTACCACTAAAAAGTTTAGGAAATTCTACCCAATTTCAAAAACAATTGCACTTGATTTGGAGTCCGGATGTTCGAGTTATGGCCTCTCAAAGTCGGACTACAAAATCCAAAATCAATCTGAAGAGGGTTGCATCAGCGAAGGATGGGGTTAAATTTGACGGTCATACGACCATCGCAGCAGTTATAATTTGGCTTGTTTTGATGTTCAGATGGGCGTCAAATTTAAGAGATGAAAATGATGACATTAGCAGAAAATTTCGGGCCCTGGTGATGTGGTAGATGACGTGTCCACCGTACTATACGAAAAAATCCGGCAGGGCGCTCTGTGTGTCACTAACTGGATGTACGGTGGGTGGATTTTTGCGTTGACTCGACACTGATAGGATTGTATTGTCAGTGTATGGGTGGCAGACTGGTGTGCGATGAGTGGAGGACATGCTGTCATGGCTGGATGTAGTGTCAGAGGATGCGTGTCTCTGCAGATAGGACGTGTGGAGGCAGTCCGGTGATGCCACGTGTGTGCGGGTTGCGGGACTTTCATGGGGGCTGGAACTGCTTTCTTTCGTATGCCAGAAGTCAAATAACCGATGCCGGATTTTTAAAATGTGACCCCGAAAAATTGTAGATTAATCCCACATTCGTGGGTTAGTGCTCTGCGGACTTCTTTAAAAGGAAACCTCCACAATTGTAAAGCAAACTACGTGCGCAGTGGGTGGAAGAAAAATAGGGCTGCCGGTTGAAAAATGATTATTGACCGGTGCTGAGATTATTGTGGTTGGGTCGGAATTTGTAGCATGCTGTCGAAATTTGCAGGTGTATAGGCTGAGTGAGTTATTATGACCGCAATGCGGATTATTGAAAGAGCTTGCCGAATTAATAAAAATTTCCTTGCAATAATAATAATTCCACCACACCAAATATAGAGCCAAGCCGAGGTGTCATTGCTCGGTTCGACAAAAAAAATTTCTCTGCCTGTAGAACTAACGGAAAAAATAATTTCGAAAATAACAGAGAAATTCAGATCCGAAAATCAAATTAATTAGATCAAAAGAAGATCATACCTAAACTGCAAATCGGGGCCTCCAGGTTTCGATTTGCAAAATTTTTTTTGCCTCACGATCAACTTTCACTCAACATAGGCAAATTTATAGTCGAACTTCACCAAATCGACGCTCTGGACGCAACGGTGAGGTCAGATCTGGCTCTAGATGCTCCCAATTTCTGTAGATCCTTTGGATTCGAGTCGAGGTGATGAAGCATGAACAGTCTGGAATGGCTATGTGCAGAGAATTTTCCTCAAAGCTCTGATACCATGGAAGTATTTGGCTTAGGCCAGAGTTCACCCAAAAACTAAAGAACTCAACACAAGCACACAGTAGACCAAAATAGATAGAGTATGATTAGAATGATATTGCTTACTATTCAGAAGCATGTTCATACACACTAGGAGTGCCTGCTTATAAAGGCCTCTCAGGAAGCACCTAGAATGACTCTAGAAACAACTAGGAGATAAGACAACTAAGCACCTTATCCAACATTCTAGATGAATGGATAAGAATGACAAAGTGTCATATGTGTGTAGAAGATTCTTATGTTGTAGACAACATGTGCTTAAAAGAGGTGCGGACCCCTGTGATGTCATCATGACGACACATAAGAGTGCACATACTCCTAGGTGACTAATAAATAAATATTAATAAAATGCATTAACTTAAGTAAACTTAAGTGTAATAAGTAAATACTTATTTACACCAACAGGGCCTTTGATCGTAATACAGTTTTCATTAGATTCAGCTTTTGGAGTAAAGGATTTGGTTGTGTGTAGTGTGGTGATTGATGTTATCTAGTTGTGTTTTACTGATTTTGGGTAATATCTCGTTTTATATCTTCCATGTCTGATATTTGTTATTCATAGGTTTTAAGTTGTGTTTCCTTGGTGATATATTCGATTGTGATTTATTTCCTTTCGTATGTTCATATTTTAACCTTCTCTTAAAATATTTATGTGGATTAACAATTCTGTCAAGTTGTGTTTTCGTGATTATCTGTTGAAATCATTCATTGAGTTACAAGTATAATAGTAATTTGCATTATTAATTTTGGTGTATCACCTTAGTTTTCATCATTTAGGTTTATTTTTTATTTTTAAGTTCACATCTTCACACTTTTCCACACAAATGTTTATGTCTTCATTAGCATAGGTGAGATATTAGATATATCATATAGGAACCAGCCTAGAATTCGGAGGTTCAATCAGGTCATAGGTTATCCACAACCTTTGGTTGGATCAATGTGTCTCCAAAATTGCTAAGGGTTTCAGAACTTAAAGCATTAGGGTGCAAATTTTGAAGATAATAGTTACAAAGCCTGAAGACATCCCCTATGTCTGCAAAGTTGTTCAAAGTTGATTGCATACTTGAAGTTTTAATGAACCAAGTGTTTTCAACATTAATCTTCTTTGTTATAAGTACTTGTTATGTATGATTCTTTTATATTGAAAGGAGGCCACTCAGCAAAAGATTGATAGGAAAACAAACTTATTTCACTATAAGTTGAGAAACAAATAGAAACTCGGAAAAGAGCTTGCAAGCCAACTGTTTGATATAAGTACATCATGTGAAAAGTTACAAGATTGTTCAAGAATAAGAGGGCAAATCCTCACATTGCTATTATGGCACGTTTGCATATTGTTTTTCATAATTCTTTAAGTCTATCACAGCTAGTACTTGGAATGCATGCCTATTGTTTGTCATAATTCTCAAATAGTACAATCAAGGGAATAAGGAAAAAATGGCACATAGGGAGGGGGACATCTCAAAAGTGCTTGAGGGAAAGTACCCGAGGGAAACCACCCTAGGGAAAGTACCCAAGGGAGACCACCTGATCGAAAGTGCCTGAGCGAAACCACCTGAGGGAAAACTACTCAAGGGAGCCATGCTGGAGGTAGCCAAGGTTGCGTCGGAAGGAGCCTGAGGTGGCGTTAGAGGGAGCTTGATGCCACACTGGAGGGAACTTGATGTGCAAGAGGAATCCGAAGGCTACGGAAAGTGAAGCGAAGGCCACAAGGAAGGAAGATATTAATGTGAGATTCAACTACTTGAAGACAACTGTGAATCACTTAATGCTAGATATTCACCATATACCAAAAGTAAGCCACATACAAAGACTTAATAAATTGTAAACAATTCTCAATATTATATTACAGACATAGATGGCACTCAAACTTGCCAGATCCAAACAAGTAGTATAGAGGATGGAATAGGGTGGCGATGAATCCCACCAAAACCGTAAAAGCCAAATAGGGAAGATCTCTCACTTCCAAAATGGCAAATAACACAGAACTCCAATAGGAATTCTCATACAATAAAATAATCCAAATCGCATCACTAAAACAACCTACAAGATGGCCTTATAAATGGCTTTGGGGTAGCTTCCCGAAGGATTACAAAAAATGCCGATAGGCCAACAAGTTATGGCAAAATAAAATAAAGAGTGGGCCCCTTTATTAATTTAATCAATTAAATAAATAAGTCCTTGTGATATTATTTGATTTTTAGGACTATTTAATTAATTAACCTAATTAAATATTTTATTAAAAATTGGGGACAGTACACACATGTTCGGGCTAAAGGACTCGGTCTTATTTGAATTAAGGCTTGGTTAACACATTCAAGGCCACACGTTTTCCAATAGGATTTAATAGTCTGATCCTAATGCCTTGCACCCAGATTTGGGGCTGCATTAATTGATTTAAGGATTTAAGTCACATGTTTCTGTATGGGGCCAAACGCTTAGAATTTTGTGCCCACAGGCTTGGGCTATAGGGCCATATGCATTCAAATTTCAGGGGGCCTTATCATTGACTTTGACACCAGATGTTATCCTTTTAGCCCCACATGTTTCATTTTTATGACCTAAGCTCACACGCTTGAAGCTGGAGGCCAGATTTAGCCCCCCGCTCTAGTTGAATTAAAGTAAGATCAGGCCCACATGTTTGCTTATGTGTCTAATTTACATCAAGTTTAGGCTCCACCCTAGAGTTTTGAGCCATACACTTTATGCTTTGCTTTGTTTGCATCAAACTTCAGTTCAGTCTACATAAATCAGGTTTCATCACAGACCCTGCTGATCGGCTGAGGCTATACACATATGGGTTTCGTGGCTGCAAACTTGAGGTTGGGTCTTGTTTATGCAACATGAATCCATACTTATTTTTTTTAACTTGACGAGGGAGGCTTGTGATTGGTTGCTACTTCTTGATGCCTCCCCTTTCCATTGTTTTCTCTCCTCCCTTAATTACACCAAGTTGAATTGCTTCCCCTGCCCAATGAATCATTGACTCTATCCTTTACCATGAGGAGGTGGAATCCACTCCTTGATGTGGCAACCTTGCCACATGAGAAGGTGGAGTCCACTTCTTGATGTGCCAATTGCTAAATGAGAAGGTGGAATCCACTCCTTAAAGTGGCAATCTTGCCATTGGAGAAGGTGAAATCCACATCTCCATGTGTCAATGCCAGTTGAACAGGCCGAGCCCACTCCTTGATGTGACAACCTTGCTACTTGAGAAGGTGGGGCAACCTTGCCACTTTAGAAGGTGGAATCCACTTCTTGCATTGTCAATATTATTAAAAGGGGGGGAATGGCATTTTAATTTTAACAATTTTTTAATTTAATTTCCCATTTATGGCAATTTTACTTTGGCAAATTTTTAAAGCTTATTTAGACAATGGCTCAAATTTTCTAGTTCCATACTTAGCCAATTTTTTGCCATTTTTTAGTTTTTGGACATTGTGATCTTGGGGAAGCCTGCAAAATCTCAAAATGTTGCCAAATTTTCTCTACCATCTAAGCCTATCAGGACAAAAGGGACAAGGGGACTGCCTTTGGGCGTAGGAGGGTGGGACTGTTAGAAAAACCTATTTTGAATTTTCCTTATAATCTCTATTATGGTAAATGAATTCACAAAGGCACTCAATCATTGGAGATAAGATGGAGTAACAAGATTGAGGGTAATGGTGATAGAGCACTACACTAGGTATGCCACCTCATATGGATGACATGAGCCACATGAGGCCAAGGTATCAACTCTTGGGCCTAGAGTAGGGAGCCACTAGGACACCTTATTAAGTCATCCTACCTTAGCACCCCTAGTCATCTAATATATGATTGAGTCTTTTTTTCTAATAGATGTTTAATTTTGACTCAAGAATGTTTAATTGTAAATTATGCTTATAATTGTTTTCTAGCTTATTTGAAGGATCTTAAACAAAGCAAAAAAGTATCTGAAAAACCCTACGAGCTTTAGATTATTATAATCTAGGGAAAAATTTGGGTACTCATAATTTGGGGACATTACACAGGTCACAACATAGAACTTTGGCAAATAATTGTCCAAGCTATTTCTCTCTTTGTATTCAGATATGTAACAAATCTCCAATTTTCCAGAATAACAATTTCTTAATAAAGTGTTTTTTTGGAATTTGTTGAGTTATATTTATTGCAGATAAGTTGTATCTTTTTTTTAGTTGAAAAAAATGAGTGTTTGTAAGGGAACATGACAGATTCTCCTTGTGCTTAACCCTTATTATAGTCTGTGTCTAGCACAAGTGTGTCTAAGTCAGTGATGCCCAATTATGAGTCTCAACTCACCATTTAATAATTTATTCTACCAAGAATTATCTGTTGACCTGGATTATGCAATAAACCAACTGCATCTTTTCTAGGATGAAGAGGGCCAGAACTACTCAAAAGCATTCTCACATGAGCTCAAGTTAAAAATATGCTAGCTCTTAGTTTTATTTCATGTTTGTTTGTTAGGACGATTACTATAGTTAACAGATTACATACACTAAACTTCACTATTCCGATACAGTAGCATGAATTTATCTTTATTGACTAAAGAAGCTTGTCTAGTAAGTTTTTCATTTATCATGAATGATATTTGATCAGATATGTGCAGTGGATTGACAGTATTCTCTCCAGCAACAAGGAGATTGAGTTCTTCACTGACGAATTCCGGTGCCCAATTTATGTGAAGGATGTTATAGATGTAATTGAATCTCTAATTAGAAGATGGGACACAGGTCAGAAACTTGTGACATCACTTTAGTGGTCTCATTTCTTTCATACTCTATTTCATTTATTTTTTATCGCAGCAATGTCATATTTGATATTTTTTAACATTTAGAAAAGCCATATTTTATTATCTGTTGGCTTATGAGAGCTTTACAAGATGAAATACGGAAATTTTAAGGTGAAAGTGGATCACAAAGAGCAATGACACACTAAAAGTTCTCAGTTTATGTCCTTTCAGGTGGCAAGTACATGCAGGTGCTGTTGAATGCAGGGGGACCTGATAGAGTTTCACGTGTACAGATGGCAAAGGTAGTTTCAGATCTGAGAGGATATGACAGCTCAAGGATTAAATCTGTTTCTGCAACATCAGTGAGTTGATACAAATAGTTTGCTTAAAAGTTGAATAACGTTTTTGTGAAATACGGAGGTTGAAATACTTAATTTTCCTTATAATATGAATGTGGATTTTAGCAAAATTGTTAATATGCTTGGTGCAAACTACTTATAGGTGAACCGAGGTGTTGCATCTCCTGCTGATATATCTATGGATGTTAGTAAATTGGTTAAATTGCTTGGTATCAATCTGACCACATTTAAGGATGGTGTGCGATTTACTCTAGAGTCTCAACAACTCTAGTCATTTGCAGGTAAACATACATTTTTCAATATGTTAGCAATAATAATTAATTTGCTAAATCTTTATTCACCCTTGGCAATGCATCATTGCTTATAGTAATGATTACCTCAAAATGGAAGTCTGGTTTTATAACAAGAACAATTTTACTATTTTTTCTAAACTGTGAAAATTTGGAAGATTTTCCTTGACCCAAATACTAGGTGGGGTAATTTTTTTTTTTCCTATAATACATCTTTATAAGAATGTGGTCTCTGTTTAGTCAGGTCACTTAATTCAGTTAAGCATATGAGAGCATATTTTTCTTAAATACACTTAAGCTGGCCCTTAGATCTAGGATAGCATGCGGTGATCCTGCGCTGATTGGTCAAATCAATATCTTTTTAATTGTTTCAATTACAAGCTCCAATATTATAAGTTTTTTTCTAGCACATGGATATTTCAAGATGTTTTGCACAATATGGCTTGTTGAATTGGATGGGGACAAGAATGTCCTACCAATAGCAGAAAAAATTGTTTGGCAGCAAACCAAAAGTACAAGATTTTTTGAAAAAATATAAGAAAATTGAATTTGGCAAAAACATAAAAAAATTGTGAATAAAAATACAAGGTACTTTAAGAGAAAAATTGCAAACAAAAAATTTAAGGGCATTTCCAAAGCATAGAGGTATAGTAAATAAAACAGAGTTTAACCCATGAATTGTAGAAAACAGATTTTTTTTGTTTATATTCATATCACTGATTTCATTGGAAAATGTTTAGTTAACTTTTTAAGAGGGCAATCACCAAATAAGCCAATTAGTTGTCCTAGTGTGAGATCAAATATTAGCCAAGTCTATGATGTGATTAAGGTAAAAATATTTCAGATACCAATCCAGATACCGTGAGGAATTTAGTAAAAGTGGCAGCCATTTTGAACTAGTCAAGACTTTCACTGTGATTGAGGCAAGGAGTTTTACTGGGGGTGTTCACTATTTGAGAAAGCATATAAAATCATATTCTACAGTTGCAATGCTTTATATTTCATAATGAAAATTGGTGAGTCCTTTATAGGGGGTAGAATTCAACAAGATGCTTTTGTTTAGTTGAAGTCAAAAATGATTATGTGCTGGAGGCTCTTCTATTACAAAGATGTAATCTTGTTTGTAATCATTCATATTTATTTCATGGAGAATCATAATAACCCCCCCTTTAAAAATAAATAAATGTAATACTAAATGCAAGCTATGCTTGTAGTGGTTACCAGGCTTGTGGGGTTGAACAAATGCTGATTGCTAGGCTTGCTGAACAAATAACAAGTAACCTCAAAAATGAATAAGGGAACGATTCAATATTACTGTAAAGGGATCAAAGTGCCTCATGTGCTACATCCCTTTATGGCTCGTGGGGTTGAACAAATGTTGATTACTAGGCTTGCTGAATAAATAACAAGTAACCTCAAAAAGAATACGGGAACGATTCCATATACTATAAAGGGATCAAAATGCCTCATATGCCACATAAAGTCTATAATCAGAAACACTTTGACCACCATCCCAATCATGAATACATGCCATCCAAAGATAAGTCATTCTATCTATAACAACAAAACATGAGTACTACTTAAACTGTTATCCCAAACTTAAATACCCAAATCTAGAGCTATCAATATGCAAAAGCAGCTACCAAGATACAACATTCATAGCTGAAATTAACACCCACAATAAGTGCTAACACATCTAACTATCCATAACAAAGGTATACAAAACATAGTAAACTCATGCAGTCAACATATACAACCCATCACATGTAATTATTAGCTCCACGTGCAAACTTGTCAATGAATAATTTACACATCTAGGAATTTGCACTGCACGAGTAATGGAAATCAAGAAAATATCAAGGTGTATCAAAGATATACAAAACATAATAAACTCATGCCATCAACATATCACATGTAATTACAAGCTTAATGTGCAAACTTGCCAATGAATAACATACACATCTATGAATTCACACCATGGGTAATGGCAATCATACGCTACGTAAAGTCTATAATAAGAAACATTTCGACCACCATCCCAATCATGAATACATGCCATCCAAAGAGAAGTCATTCTATCTATCATAATAAAACAAGAGTACTACTTCAATCGGTATCCCAAACAAAAATACCCAAATCTAGAGCTATCAATATGCAAAAACAGCTAACAAGATACAACATTCATAGCTGAAATAACACCCACAATAAGTGCTGACACATCCAACTATCCATAACTCAAAGGTATACAAAACATAGTAAACTAATGCAGTCAACATATACAGCCCATCACATGTAATTATTAGCTCTACATGCAAACTTGTCAATGAATAACATACACGTCTAGGTATTCATTCCGCACGAGTAATGGAAATCAGGAAAAGATCAAGGTGTATCAAAGGTATACAAAACATGATAAACTCATGCCATTAACATATCACATGTAATTACAAGCTTAATGTGCAAACTTGCCAATGAATAACATACACATCTATGAATTCACACCATGGGTTATGACAATCAGCAAAAGCAACTACCAAGATACAACATTCATAGCTGAAATAACACCAACAATAAGTGCTAACACATCTAACTATCCATCACTCAAAGGTATACATGAAAACATAGTAATTATCAAGGTGTATCAAGTCTATCACTAACATCACATGGAAGGTTTAAATAGCATCATGTAGTACCAAGGACATCCACAATTATGAGGGTATCAACTCTTGGCAAAAAAGGTTGACATGATGAAGAGGTGTGACCTCTCCTCATATGGGAAGTTATAAAATGGACAATGATTCATTTGAAATGGGTATCCATAAGTGTTTTTTTTTAAAATAAAAAAGGAGGAATCAAACATATAGATTTGATCTAAATATAAAGTTTGGATCTGATTGTAAAAGGTTGTGTCCCTTGAAAGGGAAAAAGTAATAAAGACGTGCACTCTTTCAAAGGTTGTTAATGGTGAAAGGTGAAAGGTTATGTGTCTTGCAAAAGGGAATTTATGGTGATTAGGTGGAACCTTTCGCTCACATTGAGAGATATAAAGGGAATAAGCTTCATTTGAAGAGGATGAAGAAAAGATTGAATAATAAATGGATTACCCAATAGATTTGAATATATGCATAGTGGCGTTGGAAAATGCATCACATTGGAATTTAGATTTATATGACACCCATGCTTTATTTCACTTATATGTATATGCATTCATGATAGATGAAAGAGCAATATGATTAAGAGCCTAGTCCTTAGTCTTCCATTGATGCATTCGTATAGACAAGAGGTTTGTTTAAGGAGAGGTGGATTAATTCCTTACGAGATGGACAAGTTCCAAGTGGGCAAGAACATGTATTTCTAACGCATTGAGAAAAAAGTCCCAAGATGGGTATGAACATGAATTCCTAATGCATTGAAGAAGCCTACTTGTAGATGGTTTAACAAGTGCCATGGAATAGTGATTCAAACATTTGTCATTAGAGTTAGGGAAGTGATGTATGTTTGTAATACATGAGATATTAGTATACTCATAGGCTAATCATTAAGAAGAATAAGTTGGTGTCGGGTAGGGAGAGGTAGAGTAAATCCTTACAAGGTAGGTGACTCCCAAGATAGGATATGGGCAGGATTTTGAAGCCTTCAGGGAGCCCCTCTATGTGTGTGCGCATGCATGTGTGCGGGTGTGTGTTATTCCTTACAAGATGGACAAGTCCCAAGTGGGCAAGAACATGTATTTCTAATGCATTGAGAGAAAAGTCCCAAGATGGGTATGAACATGCATTCCTAATGCATCGAAGAAGCCTACTTGTAGATGGTTTAACAAGTGCTTTGGAATAGGAATTCAACCATCTATCATTAGAGTTAGGGAAGTGATGTATGTTTGTAATACATGAGATATCAATATACTCATAGCCTAATCATTAAGAAGAATAAGTTGGTGTCGGGTATGGAGAGGTGGAGTAAATCCTCACAAGGTAGGTGACTCCCAAGATAAGATATGGGCAGGATTTTGAAGCCTTGAGGGAGCCTACGTGTGTGCGTGTGCGCGCGCATGTGTGCATGCGTGCGTGTGTGTACATGTACGAGCACACGCATGCAAAAGATATATTGGTATACTCATAACCAACCTCCTTAAGAGGACAAGCTCACATTACTTACCGATGGAAGAGCATCTAAGTCAACAAGATATCTTGTCTAAAAGAAAATAATTTTATAATTTTTCTACAAAGTTTAGGTGATTGAAAATAAATGGAGGCATCTATAGGTCTCCTTGTACCTAAGAACATGTCCAAAATGACATAGGAGGTTGAAATTATTTAATATTTATGGCTTATGCATAAAGGCAATTGTATTTTTGAATAAGGGATACCATTTTATAAAACTATAGAAATATTCTTCTCAACATTGAACAAGGGGGAGAGTCATGCACTTGTCTTTAAATTGATGATTACATGAAAATGGGAAAACACATCCTTTTGGGCAGACACTTGGGAAAATCGAAAAGAGATCTCTTTAGGTGGACTCCTCAGAAAGTTGAAAGGTTATCTATTGGCTTTGTGTTGCTTTTATTGTTAACTATGCGTTGATCATCAAGAGTGTGAGTGAGGTTTACAAGAGACCCAATGCTTCTATAAAAGGGAGGCTTGGGCTAGAGGTTATTATTTAGAGTTGAGTTCTCCTCATCATAGATAAAGAGGATTAGTAAGGAGTGTAGAAGATTAGCCTGTACCTTCATCAGGCAATGTTGTAAAGATAAATTGCTAATATTATGTAATTGAAGCATGTGTATTTCATTTTATTGCAAGAAATATAAGGAAGGCACATTATTTCTTTTAATTTTATGATTTGTTCTCTTTGGCATGCTATGCATGAATATTTGGAGAAGAAACCCTCATATAGTATAAGAGAGTATGTACTTTGAGTGTGTTAGAGGCATATCGTATATCATGTACAAAGAGATGGAGTAAATCCTTACAAGGTAGGTGAATCCTAATATGTGATATGGATGGTGTCTTGAAGCCTTGAAGAATACTTGTAGTGTGATGTCCAATCAGCCTTTACCAAATAAATTCTTATCCTCCTTAGGGTTGATGTTTTGGAGAGAAGTAATTGGGGCTTAATAATGTTAATTATCAATTATATTATGAATCATTCATTGTTTCCTAATTTAAGCCAATTTAAATGGATAATGAAGCTTGCTAACCATTGCGAATTGGTAGCTTCTTATTAGAGAATATAGAAACTAAATAAATTACCATTTCTAAGAAAGAATCAAAACCCTAGTTGGGATTTTTAGGGTAAATCAAACTAAACTCCTAGCTGGGGACATTATATTATTGAGTTCTTTCTTGGAAAATTTGAAAGAACAATAGGTTATTATAAACAAGCTAAGAATCAAGGGAAGCTTCATTTCTAGGTAGAGAAATGGTGTCTTTGAGTTTGAACTATTTTTCACGATTTGAAAGGAACGAGAATAAAATGAACAGAGGTGACAACCTTTTTGATGAGGAAAGGTTTGAGTGATTGACCCATTGATTTCTAAGCAAACATTGGCATCAACAAAAATGAGTTTTATGTAGGAAATGAGCTTGGGACTAAAGCCTAACTATTTAAGCATCATTACTATAAATTGCCACCTAATTTTTTCATATGCTTTGTCAAAGTCCAATTTGACAAGGAAGCAATTTTGACTAGTTTGTCATGCCTATTTCGTAGTTTCCTAAGAGAAGACCAAGTTGTCTAGACTGAATCTCCCTTATAAATCTAGTTTGCTTAGGCCTTACATTCTCTTGCATTGTGTGTATTTTCTCCTTTTGTAGTTTCTTTGTCTATAATCTTGGTGGAGGTATTTAATGTATAGTAATTTATCTCCATCCTAAAATGTTCTCATTTTTTCCTCTAAGAATTAATTTAATCAGAAATTGAATAATAATCCTTGTGATAAGGCTTCTTCATATACCTTATACATGTCCTCCCTAATGAGAACCTACATTCTTTGTTAAACTTGCTAGTAAGCCATCCATCTTGGGATGTTTTGAGTTAATCATATCATTGAAGGCAACATAAAACTCTTTAATGGTGACTATGCAGTATTGGTAGGTTTTCTATTAAAAATTGATCTTATTACGAATGCAACTCATTGAACTTTTGTGTTTGGTTGTCATCAATGTCAAACCCAATGATCTAGATAGATCATAGTATGTGGATTAGTTGATGTCATTTTAGGAGGGCCACTATTTCATTGTCATAGATTAAAATGTACAAAACAATTGTTGTTAGTTTTGGTGGTTTTGATGTAGGAGCATCCTTGGGTCATTGCCAATATTACAACAACCAATTTTTCTATTTTCTTCTCAATTTGTTCACGTTAGTTAGTTTTTATGTTTTTAGTGGCATTCCTTTGTTTTGGCTCAATTGTTATTGCATACCTCAAAATTGGTTTCAAACATCATGTTTTACTTATGTTTAGGTTCACACCTCAATTGGTTTCATTGCAACTGAGATATCTTAGTTTCTTGTTTGGGCTATAACATGTTCTTCATATTCTAATAGTTAGTTGGATTTTTTTAATCTTGCAAAGTAATTTTTTGATCGTTAATGCTTTATGGCTAATATCACAATATTCTTAGATCTTAGGCTATGTACTTCCTTGGATTGCTTGTTATTTCATCGACTTGGCATCAAGATTCTTATGATTTGGGTCTTGCCCTATATTTCAATATTGTGTTTTCTTGTTCTTGGAAAAAGTGATTGATCTAGGTTGACATGTTTCTCGTAAATGTTGTATATATGGAGGCTTTGTTCATTATTTGTAATAGGATCTTGGTAGCATATTCTCGAGGATTCAAAGGACTTAGAAGTTGCATGTTGTAGACCAATTGCTAAGTAATCCTTGGTTATTTACTAATGCAAACATAAGATTTGGCATGTTTTCAATTTATTATTGGCTTTGTTGTCGATTGTTTTTGTTGTGTAACTAAGGCTGCATAGTTTGGACCATCTCTATCGAGCAATTCTTGCCATGATTGTATCATATGGTATCCGAGTAAGGTTGGTGTTCTTTTGTTAGCCGATCTATGTTCCTGAGCTTGTGACGTCATACATGACTTTGTTGTGGGATGACAAAGTGTGGATTTGACCCATAATTGCAAAGGGCTCACATAAGAGGATTACAAAGGAGTTACTGTTGGTTGAAAAACTTGCGAGAGTTATTGAAGACATCTTGCGGGTGAATAGATCATTGAGTTGGAGGCAGGTTGCAAGTGTGTTCAATAGATTGTTGAGTGAAAGGTAATCAAAACATTGTAATCAGATCATCAAGGTTGAAGTAGTTGTACCAAAAGATTAAGAGAGATGTCACTAAGAGGAATGAAACCTAGAAGGTTGGAAGAAATGAAGGAAGGCTTTAGATATGAGATGAGGAATGAGATCAAATTTGCATTGGTAGGATTGCATATGAATCTTGAGACAAAGGAAGAATATGAGTAAGTTGTTGAAGATTATGAGTCTGAAGGGACTAACGTACTTGTGAATGAAGAGAGATTGTTGAGGGCAACAACATAAGCTAATCAAAGTTATAGAATGAAGATTTATAATCTTTTTTGGTTGACTACATCTTGAGGGTTTGATAAATTTCATAGGAGAGTAGGAAGGCTACTTCAAGCTTGAGGATATTAAAGATCCATAGAGGATAAGGCTAACACAAGCCAATTTGAAGGGTCATGTTGCCTTTTGGCCAAAAGAATTGTAGATTGATAGAGAAGGGAATGGGGAAATAAAGACCACTAGTTGGAGAATCATGGTTGCATGATTATAGGTTGATTTTATCCCAAAGAATTATGAATTGTAATTGGTCAAGAAGTTGTAAAACTTGAAGTAGAAGGACACGAGTGTGTAAGAATATAGTGAGGAGTATTAATAGATGACAATCAAATTTGGACACCAAGAGATATCTAGGGAGAAGGTAGCTACATTTATCAATGGTCTTCGATCACATATTCAAGATGTGATGATTATGTTGAATAGTAGATGCTTATCAATATGATCTTAAGGTAGAAGATAAGGTGAGGAGAAGACAAAAGAGACACCCTAGGGGAAAAGAGAAGCGAGTGACAACAAGGAGAAGAAAATAAGTGAAGATGAAATTGGATCCAAGTGGAGTAAAGAACCTGATTAGAGAGCACCAAGAAGGGAAGGTGGTAACAAGGAACAAGGGTAATGAACACAAAGTTTTTTATGTCTAGATCTCAATCTAGCATAGACACAAGTAAGAAGAACCTTATGGTACATGAGGATCAGACAATTGGTACATTGGATGAGAGTGTGGAAAAATTTGAGACAAGAGTCTCTTATGCTTAGGAGTTCTAATGGAGTAGAACAAGATTGAAGTTGAACCTACTTGAAAGAGGAGTTTGTTTTAAGACAATATGTAAATTAGGAGGTAAATATTGTAAGGTTATTGTGAAGAGTGGAAGTATCGATAATATGGTTGTTAGAGTAAAAAGGTATTTCACTTAATTGTTTTATTTTAGTTAAGTAAGCTTTTATTCATCTCTTAAGATGAACTTAGTTATGCTTTTTGGACATTTAATAATCATTTATAGTAATTAAATGTGCTCCTCTAGGGTTTGCATTAGGGTTTTGATCTCCTTTATAAGGATTGATCTCATTGTAATAATCGATCTTGATAAATTGATTAATTCAAATAAGTTAATTCATTCTCTTTCTTTCCCTACAATTGTCTCAATTTTCCTTGCACTCTTGCATTCTAGATTTGTTTCTTATAGATGGTAGGTATTTTCATTTAGGTGACTTTTGGGCTTGTTGGAATCATCTTTTGTGAATTCTAACAATGGTGTCAAAAGAGACAACATGCAAGCTTGGCTTGAAGAGGCTTAAACATCCATGTCCTTATCATATAAGTTGGTTACAAGATGACCATGCAGTATAAGTGAAAGATCAATGTTTCATGAACTTCAACATTGAGCCTTCCATAGATGAAGTCTTATGTGATGTGGTCATTGATAAACTCGCATGACCCCAAAACATTTCCTTGCAGTTTGTTCATGTTAGTCAATTTTTGTCTTTTCATTGTCATTCCCTCATTTTGGCTCAATTTTTGTGCAAACCTCAAGGATGGTTTTGGAAATTATGTTTTACTTTTGTCTAGGTTCACATCTGAATTAGATTCTGCATAGTGGACATATCTTGGTTTCTCGTTCGAGTCGGTGTGTCCTTCATATTTTGACAGTCAATTGGAGTTATCTATTCTCGTGAATTGATTTCTTGATTGCCAAAGTTTTGTGATGCATATCACATTGTTCTTGGATCTTAGTGTGACTTCTTCCTTGGATCACATCTCATTTAATCAACTTGGCATCGAGATTCTTATGGTTTGGGTCTTGACCTATATTTTGATATTGCATTTTTTTTGTTCTTGGAAAATGTGATTGATCTAGGATGACATGTTTTTTGCGAAGGCTCTATATTTTGAGGCCTTGTTTATTGTTTGTGATAGGATCTTGGTAGCATGCTCTTGATATTTGGAGAACTTGGAAGTTTGGATATTATTTCTAATTTAGACATGTACACTTAGAATATAAGTTGCATGTTGCAAGCCAATTGGTATGTAATTTCTAGTTATATGCTAATGTGAACTTCAAATTTGGCATATTTTTAGTTCATTATTGTTTATGTTGTTGATGTTTCCATTGCATGACTTGGACTACATGGTTTGGACCATCTCCATTAGGGAAACTCCTTCCATGAGTGCATCAGAATTGGATAGAACTGGATAAAGGTAGAATATATTAGTATGAATGAAAAGCATATATATACAAGAAAGTGGAAGCTAAGTATTGCAAATGTTCTATAGTGTGACAATATTTGCAAGTATTATTTCTGGATAATCCTTGCTTCAGTAAGTAATGATGATGGTTCAAGCAGATGATTCTCTCGGTGTTTGAGTTATTGGCTTGAATGTAACAAATAATATCATTTTTTGGTCTCTTTGGATTGTCATGCAACAGTGGTAATGATGATTACAGATTTGAGGATTACTATACCTAGCTCTTTCAATTAAAAAGTAAAAATCATGCATTTGAAGAATGTTTAATGGCCTAGGTGTGTATGCAATTGAAATGACTTTTATAGATATGACAATGATGACTTCGTGTTCCACAGTTTTGTCATTAAGATTCTTTGTTGTACATATTCTAAATTTCTTTATGATATTGAGTTGTTGGCCTTGGTTGTGCTAATTTTATTTCGAGGGGATCTCGGTGGTTGTATTTTTCGTAATGATTGTTGTGTGCTCTTGTGATTGTGGCATATGATCTTGACTATTGGAAGGAAATATATTGACAAACTTTTTCTTGGACAAAATGTTTTGAGGTTGGATTGTTACCCGTTGGAAAGAAATATATGGACAAACTTTTTTTTTTTTTGGACAAAGTGTTTTGAGGTTGACTTTGTGTGTGTGTGCGTGTGCGCACGTGTGCGTTTGTGTATGTACAGGTGTAAAAGTTTGTCGTTCATTGTGTATGTTTCATGTGTGCATATTCATGTTTACATTTGCTTTGGTTGTGGTTGAAGATTTGTTTTACTGTTTACAAATTTGTAAAATTGAAGACACAAAACACAATTTCCAACCACATCGTTAGTAACATCTTAAAAAATTATCATCATCAACATAATAAATAAACAATTGTAGATAATACTAAGACATGATAAATTTGGTATCCTTAAGACTATCATGATTTTGTCCCTCTTGATCATATATAAACAATATTCTTTTGTGAGAGTGTTTTGTGTGAGATAACTAAAAATGAATTTTGTTCTTTAGTCTCCTTTCATTTAATGAAACTTTATAATTTTATTTTTGTTTAGCTAATAAGATTAATGTGTGGGCATTTAGTTGAGATAGTCTTTTTTCACCAACCTACCTATTGCTTTTTTCTTGATGGTTTATATGGCTAATGGATGGAAAATGAAGTCAAAATTGTTTTCATCTTATCCCCTTCCACTATTTAATTGTATCCTCCATTATCTGTTAAATTCCATTGTCGCGTCTATTAAAGTGAGGCAACTCTTACCGATATTTATAATAAATTTTATGTTTACTAATATTTTGTTTAATGTTTTATTTCCTTAAAAAAAATCTTATCAAAATTTTATTATAACTAATAATTTTAAAGAACTTAAAAAATATGATTTAAATCATTTAATTAATCAATGGTAAAATTTAAGTAAATTAAAATTAGATATGTACTTTTTAAAATATAAAATTAAATAATTAGATAAAATTAAATAATGACGAAATCAAATTAAATATATTTTAAGTAATAGCAGGTTAAGTTTTGAGGGGATTTTTTGTCAATCCTAAGGGCGAGAGAGACGTTGAAGAGGATGTAATTAGTATGACTTTTGATAGGTTTTAAATAGAGAATAAATAAGAAGGCATTCCACACCTCTCAGATCTACAAACCTGTACACACTCTATACAAAAGTAGGTGTAAATAGAGGGTGAATCTCATATTTTTAGAAATATAATAAGAAAAAAAATTTGAAATAATTTAAGACTTTAGATGTTGTGATCCGGATTTATTTTATGATGATTTATAGCTACTAAGAGAGCTAATGGTACAAAATGAATATCTTGCAATTTAACCTATAATCTCAACCCTTGCAATCAAATGACATGAAAAATATGAAGTTGTCTTTTGCATTGAATCTTTACATGCTTTTAAGGAGGGAATTTCATAATGATATGATTAAATTGATTTTGTTGTTGTAATGTTACAATCTCTCTTTATTATAGGGTGACTTAGAGAGCTAACAAATCTTTACAAACAAACTATTTTTTATTCTTAATCTTTTTGAGGAATAGATGAAAATTATGAATTTGTGATGTGCATTAAATCACTATATGAATTTTAAAAAGAAATTTCTTTTTAATACAACTAAGTTGATTTGTTTTGACCTTAGATATTACTATTCTTCTTTATTTCACAATTATTTACATTGAATCACTACATGATTGATTTTAAGAGAGAATTTTATTATATTACAACTAAATTAATTTTTGTTTTAAGATCTCCATAAATTATAAATAGTTTATTATTCATTGTTCATTAACTTGATGTTCTGAAAAAACCTATCTGCCTAAATACCCTTATGGAAAATAATATTACAAGGGAATTCTAATGTTATGTGGGTCACAAAATGACACTCAATACCTTACATTAAATAAACAAAAACGGAATTATGTAATTGCTAATAATAAAAAAAATCTTTGTATTTTTTAAAAACGAGATTCCTTTTTTATTATGGCGGTTAGGGTGGACTACCAGCCAACTCTAGGGTTTTCTGGGCTTCCACGGGAGAAAATTAGGGTTGTTAGAACCGTAGAAATCAAAACCCTAATTATTTGTTCCTTAAGAAATTTATAAAGCCTTCAATCTCTTCCATTGAAGATGTGAGCAGAGGAGGTTGAGATATAAATGAGGATTGCATTTGGTTCTGTTTTAATGGTCTGCTTACTATAACACGCAATGAGTTCTTGAAGGACGCTGAAATATGCGTCTTTTAGCTGGACCAGATACAAATAGAGTTTATTCAGTGCATCTCAGAAAGCCTGTGGTCTATATCCATGGCCTCCTCGCTCGCTATGGTGTGCATATCTCTTACACCTGTTTACATCGGGCAGGACTACATTTAACTAGTCTGCTTTGAAATTTATTTTTATCCCTTTTAATCTGTCTATGATTGCCGTGTATTTGCTGGCTTATTTCATTGTATGATTTGGCTTCTGCTTTACAATAGAAGAGTTCTAAGTTTGTTATTACAAAGTTGTGGTTGAGCGGTGTTTTCATTTATCATGCTTTTCTCTTTAGATTGCTAAGCCCACGGTAGAATTTCGTTCGATTGTTTTACTTTTGTTTTTTATTTAAGCTTTCGGTGGAACCAAATTTGTAATTTTAGTCTTGGGTTGTGGTTATTGTGTTATCTTTCTCTTTGATTATAGGTTCGTTTTCTATATGTAGGTCTCGTAATGGTAATTCTAAAAAGAAATTTGTAGCACTGTTAAGCTTTTACTGTGTTAAAAGGTTTTTATCTTGATGTGAGTAATCTTGGACCACATAAGGTCAAGGTGTTTCTGCAATTTCTGAATATGTAAGTCCATCTTGGCGAAGCGGGAAGCCAGCAATGGTAATGCCTAGCTTTGAATGCTAATGGACTGAGATTAAAATGGTCCACTGTTTATTTCTCTACACCTTTTTAATGGGTTTGTAGAGGTCTAAGGGGATCTTACATCTGCTTTTAACTGTACACGTCTACTCTATTTTGGTGTTGTTAGATTTGCCTGCATATCTTTAGAAATTGTAACTGTTCTAGCCCTGATTACCACGACGCGCTGTTTTTCATCACAGGGGAAACAGGGTTTGAAGGGATCTCAAAAGTTCATAACTAGTATGATGGGGAAACAAGGAAATGTAATTCTATTAGACTAACTTCCAACTACTCTGTACCCCAAAATGCTGCACACTACTGAAATAAATTGCTTGGGAGAATAACACGTTTTCCTCACTAAATAAATCAACCTACACTCTTTAGCTGAGCAGCAGGATAATCAGTAGGAGATCTTCCCTAACTTAAGGATTAAACATCCATCAAGTAGAATTGCCTATTTCAAGGCGCACCTAAATGTCAAGAAGGGGGTTAGACATCCACTTAGCAGCTGATTCCTATATCAAGGTGCATTTAAATATTAAGAAGCACATGAACTTCCCAATCCTAAGGATTAAATATCCAACATCCGTTAAGCAGCTAATTGCCTATTACAAGGTACATTTAAAAGTGAAGGCCAGGGATATAGATTTGAAATGGTGCAATAAGATATATGAACTATGTTCGGTTTTGAAGCCTTGACAACTCAGAAGCAAAATACCAAAAAGTAAATGCTGGATTTGATTTCATAATCTATCGACTGGGGATAAACATGTGAGAATTCACAAATTTAAATTCACATGGAGGAAGCTTGGGATATAGGAACATTTACCGATAATACTGGAATTGATTTCTTAATCTTTCAATTAAGGAACACTGTAAGAATCAAACAATCACAACAATTGATTTCTTAGTTTATCAAATAAGAAACAAGTAAGAATTTACAAGTTCCGGCAGGAACCATGTTCTTTTCTGAGGTGAAAATTTTACTGAAAACTAAAGAGAACAAAATAATAGAAGAAGCAAAGAGAACTACAGGAACTACTCTATTGGCCTTTTTTTTCTGTTTTGGGGTGAGTTTTTTTTTGAAAATCAAAGAGAGCAAAACAACAGAAGAAACAAAGAGAACTACAAAGATTTATCCTGGTCCACAAGTTGATCTAGCATCTGAGATAAATGAAGGGGAAGCATGCTATGATCAGACTATTCCACCAGCCTTATTGACAGAGAACTACAAAGATTTATCCCGGTCCACAAGTTGATCCAGCATCTGAGATAAATGAAGGAGAAGCATCTTATGATCAGACTATTCTACCAGCTTTATTGACAGTAACAATCACTGATTCTGTTTTCAGGTGGAAGAGCAGTGAAAATGCCGAGGTTGACTCAACGGACCCCTTTAGTGAGGGAATTTGAGATACTAACAGTTTTTCAACTTAACAAAACTTTTGCTCTTTTATTCATAATAAATGAATCCATTACACATTGTGGAACTGGAAATGAAATGGATCAAGTTCATGAGAATTTATTTAAAAAGGAGGAATAAGTTCCCCATGAAAGAATACAACAAACTTAAGTGTGAAGATCTTTCATCAACAAAGAAAACAAGTCACCCAAAAGTGAGGTTTTGTCGGTACTTCACTTGAGCTTTTACCGGTCTATCGAGCAGAAAATATGCACCACATTGTGACAATTTTTGTAATTTATTAATTAATTTAAAAGTAGTTATGTGATTTTTAAATTAATTAATAAATTGCAGAAATTGTCACCTTTGGTACATATTTTCTGCTGTTTAGCCACGGACAAAGTGTTTGTGGTGCCTGCCATGAAACAACACACTTATCAACAAAGTAGCTGCCACTAGACACCACACTTGTCAACAAAGTTGTAAAACATAGCAGAAAAACATATGAAAACATGACCCTGTTCGTGGCTTGTAATCCTCCCAACATAGAATCATGCTGGACCAACAATAGATAAATTTCTTTTCTTAGCATTTATCACGAAGTCTGAAGTGGATGATTGCCCAACATCTCCTTCCTATAAGCCCTAATAACATCCCCTAATAATATCCTTTTCTTTCCCTCTGAGCAATGGCCATATGAGGGAAGTAATGGTTGGATTTTAAGGGGCAACCAATGTTCCTATTTAACTTTCTATGACATAATATACCATGATGCTCATCATGTTGTAGGACATAATTTTGAGAGGGGTGGGCCTATGCTCTTAAGTCAAGAAGACGATTACACTTGTGTATTCTTGAGCTATTGTTATGCACAATGCTAAACAACATGAATTCTTTCGAACTCCTCTCTTGAAAAGTTGATCTTTGGAATCAACTCCAAGGTTTCAAGTGATCTTGTGACTTACTAGAATCCGTTTAGTTGAAGATAAATGTGTTTGTTCACGAGGAGGCTTATGCTTCTGTATTTTTTTTATATTTTTCGATTAGTGCAATGTAACAATGCAACTAATATGAATTTCTAATCTAATAAGGAGTTAGTGAAACAAATAATAAAACTTCAAAGCAAATAACGTGAAATCAATATCCCAATGGACATAAGCTACGCAAACAACACGTTTGCGAGTTAAACTTTCAAATAAATCGGTGGGTAACCAATGAAAACAAGAGCAACACTTCTTTGATTCCATTGATGCAATCATCAACGAGAAATTTTAATAATCGTATGATATTTCACTCTTCATCAAATCACAAGGCCACAGAAACTGTGCTCATGCAAGACAAAGAGTTATGCAGACACAATTCGATGATTTCTCTCAAGCTAGATATGTTAACGAAATTTGTTAAAATCGTAGCAAACACCAAAACTAAAGAGATCACACAACCAGAAACAAAACAATAAACTTTTGGCTCAATCACAATTCCATGAACAAAAATTCACAAAACAATGACACATTTAGGCAAGAATCACTATACTCCAAATGCGAGTACCAAAAACATAATTTTATTGCAAAATAACGATGGCTCCAATTACATATTACAATGGAGTATTTATAAGAAATTGTCTCCTCAATTTGTGTTGAGAGTGAGAGATATCTTCATGCAATAATATGTTTTTAAATTAATAAAACAAATAAGTTATATACAATTTAAAAATCTAACTGGTGCTTAGTAGGACTCTATCTATTTTATATCCATTAATTGGATGTATGAGCCTTTACATGGTCATAGGACAAATAATTTATGAGAGAAAAAGAATAAGAAAACTTTCATTTGAAATGGAAGTGTCAAAAATAAAAGCTGATCCTTAGTTGAGCATTTGTCGAAGTTAAACTACCATCAGAATGTGTTTTCAATGCATGGAAAGTTTTATTTTTGGAACTCTCGGTGCACCTTCAAAAAAGTGCACCAACTCACTTGCGTACTTGCGCACCTCAAAAGGTCCAAAATCTTAAAATTTTACAATGTCAAAATTGAAATTTCGGCTTCTGGGTTTTGTCGCCCTTCATACCAGAGCTATGTTTGGATGTTTGCCTTTGAATTTCTCAATAATCTCAATAATCTTAGCCGCATCCAGAAGATCTAAAGCATCATATTTATCTTTGACCTTTTGTCTGTAGTTGTCTACTTTAATTCGGGTCTCAACAAAATCCTCGAGTTTTGTATCCAACTCTAGCAAGGCTTCTTCTATTCTGAATGCCTGCCTGATGTCATCCTCACTAGAAGCTTTTTCAAAAATCTTCTAGAACTTATCTACTACTACCTCTACGAGTATTAATTTCTCTTGTTCATCATGCTCAAAAATTTCTAGACATGCATCATTATAATGCCTCTCCACCTCCAAAATTTCCTCTTGGGCTTGGTCCTTGAGCCGATGGATCTTCGTGTGTAATGTTTCCATTACTTTATTACTATTTACTATTTTCTCAATCCAATCATCAATTAAATCTAATTCTTTCGCTGTATATACACTTATCAAAATCTTGTACCTTCGCCCTTTTATGGCTTGCAAAACTTGTAAATCTTTACTCCAAGCCCACATTTCATCCATTCTGCTGAAAAATCCTATTTCAAAATTGCTACCATCTTGTTTACATTTTCCTGTGTAGCATGCAGTAACTTTAGATTCCCTCGGATGATTAAGACACCTTTTTCCTCAAAACTTTCCTGCCATTGCTGACAGGCTTTCAAAAATGGATCCAGATGTACATCTCCCCCTTTTCAGAGTACAACATTTAGAATCTCCTCGGGGTGATCGGGATCCAGGGGACCAACAACTTCGGCTAAATATCCTCATAGCATTTCATTTTGCCTACAAAGCGTTCTGAGTTCAGCCCCTTCTTCCTCTAAGGTTTTGAAAACCTCCTTTATTCCCATGGTAACTATCAACTTGGTAGTATCCAATGTGGGCTTCTCGAGCATGACCTTTCGGATTTGATAGTCTTGTGGGCCTAAGTCTTCTACATCTATATCCTAGGCAAATAAATCTTGGTTCTGAGTACTATTGATGAAAGCTAAAGCTCTTGCTTCCTCTAATGGGGACTTGAGTTTGTTCAGAACCTTGACCAACTCGATCATATCCTCTTCATCGACACGGAATTGTGGCTTCCTATTTCTCATCATTTCCTTCCTCAACCACCTTGGAACTCTTTTTATTGAAGGTCTGCCTCTTGAGGATGAAGGAGTGTGTTCAACTATTGCTTTCCCCTTGTCACTCCTCTTTGGGGTTCTTTCTCTTTGTGATGGTTCCCCCTTAGTGGACTCTGTTTCCATGGAGCCTGTAGTTTGAACCTCAGTGTCTTGGGAGGCTTGCTAAGAATATTCAACCATTTGTCCCTCTTTAGACACTTCATCGTTTGCCATTTGCTGTGGTCCCTCCTCTTGTGAAGACTCCTTTCAAACCTTTTCTTCTTCAACGTTCGGAGGTGTAGTAGTA
Organism: Cupressus sempervirens; assembly: GCA_028749045.1. Classification (NCBI taxonomy): domain Eukaryota; kingdom Viridiplantae; phylum Streptophyta; class Pinopsida; order Cupressales; family Cupressaceae; genus Cupressus; species Cupressus sempervirens. The sequence goes on from CM053786.1 coordinate 880,530,521, forward strand.
GAGCCTTTGTCTACAACTGTGACTGGGACAAGGGGAGGGGGAGTAAGATCAGGACCCTGTGATTCTGGCGGCATTTGTGTCCAGTCTTCTTATTGAGGCTCACTTGTCAGGGTATCCCTAATCTTATCCCCAACCAACTCTGTTCCTACTGGCATAAAGTCAAAATCTGACATTTTGAATACATCATTGCCCTCTTCACCCTGCTCATCAACCCATTGTTGTACTTTGTCTTCCGAAGTACTTATTTCCAAAGGTTCTTTTGGGACTGATGGCGGTGTCACAGTGGAGCTTCTCCTCCTTTCTTATTCTGTGCTCTTGCTAGTCAAGTTCTTCTTGGTAAGGGCACATCTTCCTCCTCACCTTACTCTTCTTCTTCTTCCTAAGGAATAGGTTCCGGGACAGATGGGAAAGGAACCATCCTTCTAATCACCCTTTGCCTCTTCTTCATGGCGGTCTTGATCTTTTTCTGTTTCTTAGAGGTGGAAAGGGATGCTTGTTCAGCCTACAAAGGAGAGACTTCTTGGGTTTCACCTTTTGTTTGTCTAGGTGTAGCTGGTGGCAATAGTGGGTCTTCCTATTGTGCCCCAGTATCCTCCAACCCTTGCACATTTTCCTATTGTTGCGGAGGCGTCAAGATTTCACCCTCCTCCGGTTCGGCTCTTTGAGGGGAACTCCTCTTTCTTTTGCCCTTTCCTTTCTTCTCTAGAGGGTGATAGTATCCAACTGGTTGATCAAGTTGGTATACTATTTCCGGCCTTATAGGTGACTGGGCTACAAAGGTAGGAATAGTAACTTTCTTCCCTCTACCTTTGGCCAGGCAGGGTTGCTCATGAAAAATTAGTGTCAAGTATTGGATCAAGTCTAAATGGTTTCATGATCCAATCCTGTGTCAACTTGATAACATGCCTCATCCGATGATTAATATCATCATTCTCCTCCATGTCAATCTTAGCATTCATGATGGGTCTTTCTCCAATCTTATTTGCATTGAACAGAGGGTTGAGCAACTCTCCAAAATCTTGCTGCAGTATCTCCAATGTAATCTTTATATTCAAAGCCTTTTCTGCCAAATACAAAGTCATCCTACAATAGTCCCTGATATGGACATCGTAGTTGTTTGTTGCATTCATCTAGTGGTCTTTGATGGCTTCTTCATGCTAAAATTCCTTGCCTGTTGGACTCTGGGCTTTCTCGATATTATCAAAGCAGGGCCTCGGGGAATTGTACTCTTCAAGGGGATATTGATCCCATTCCCATTCAAAAGAAGGAATATCCTGCTTCCACTTAACTTGATATGGTCCTATGACCAGGGGCCATGTCCAACATGGTTTGCACTATTTCCTGACTCTGTTATATGTAGACTCAATCTGTCACGCGATCTCCAAAAGAACAAGCTCATCACTAGGATATCTTGGGAGCTTCTTTGGATTGACAATAGCACCAGCTACCCTTAGATATGTAAATGTTTTAAACTGAATGAAATAGGCCCCAAGTGTTGTTATCGGCACTATTGCATCATCAGATAATGTTTTGGCATAATCACCCTCTATGAATCAGATGATAGCAAATATGAATGCATCATTCACGATTCTGTATTCTTTACTTTGGCCCGAAAGCTTCTTCCTTACCAACTAGGTATAGACAATATATGGCCAAGCATTCGGATCCTGCATGCTGCCTCTTCTATACAAACCGGGATAATCTGTTGCCCGTGTAGCCAACAGATAGACCAAATATGAAGTCATATAGAACTTCTTTTTGTCTTTTACTACTCCCAACTACTCACATAGATCTTCGCTCAAAGTTGTGGCCCAATCAAGTGGTATCCTTGCCATTTGGATAGTCTTAACGAAATGCACCATGAAGTCATTTAGGTTCCCAAATGCCGGTAGACCCATCAGACGCATCACCTTACTCAGAAGTATGATTGAGTATTTGATATCATCCTTCATATATCCTCTCATCATATCCACCTTGCCAGTTACCTTCCCTAAAGGAGTCTTTTCTATTAAATAAGAGGACTGAATGATTTCAGAAGCCTCTTTCAGATGTTCTCTGTACCACCTTTCTGCTGCCTCATAGATTAATCTAATGAATTGATCCACCCTAGGGAGATGGAATACCCTTTCAATGTTATCGGGTTGGAGGTCTAGGACAACTTCTCCAGTATCACTCTTCACCACCCTTTCCTTCGGAATAAAATGTTATGCAAATGTCATGACAAGCTCGGAAGATTGTATTGACGTCGGATGTGAAGTTGCGCTTACTAGTCCCGATCGGATTAATGCCAAAACCAAAGTCGACCTTTCAGTGGGTCTGTTGCAAATCCTTAAGAAATCTCCCAAATCAGTGTGTCCCAAATCTGTATCCTTAATCTCAGAATAGTCATCTTGAAGCCTCGATTTTGATGGGACACCTTGGAATTTGAACACAACGGGTTTTGGTGCTATTTTCTCGCATGATGAGGATGCCATTATATCTGCACGAATGAGGGAAAAAATCCATTAGTCCCTAGTGAACCAAAATTTAGCGAAATTTGTTTGAAAACATAAACAAAAACAACCTATCTTTTTAACCTCTTAAGGAATTTTTTTTAACATCCCTTCAAAAATAACAGGTGCGCACTAGGGCACCTAGTTAGGTGCACCAGTGCGCACCTATGATTTGGAGTTTTGAATACAATGAGGTGCGCCCTTTATGGCTTTTATTGCTTTTGTTTTGCAATATCGGGTGCACACCTGTGCACCAAGCTAGGTGTGCAAGTGCGCACCCGAATTTGGGTTTATTTCGCTTAAGTTATGATTGGGGGTGTCGACTAGCATACCAAGATAGGTGTGCTACTGTACACCCCTAAGTGTTGTTTGCGTTCATTTTTTAAGTTTTTGTGTTTAAGTATTGCATAGGGGAGGTGCATTGAAGCACACCTCAACTTAATGTTGTCTTTTGTGATTGTGCGCAGGCGGAGGGAAGCATGGAGTGGGAAAGATGGAGGGTGCACCGGATTAGGTGTACAAATGCGGTGTTTGGAGAACCGACGCAAGTGAGTGCAGAGCAGAGTTGGTGAAACACAAAGGTGCAGTAGCAAGGAAAATTAATCATGATGGGGGAAGATAAGTGCAAGTTAAGGGGGTATGGGGGACCCCCCTGCATTATATAGATTCGGGGTAGTTGTGTAACTGCTCAGCTGCACCATTGTGTAGTTGTGCAACTGCGTAGATGCGCATATAATGCAAAAATCTTTATCGCTTTGGGCATACTAGCACACTAAACCAAGTGCACCTAGGGTGCCTAATTCCAAATTTTAATTGCTTCTTCCTAACTTTCTGATTTTTGAGCTTCCTTAATAAGACCTAGACGCGAACTGGGGGGGGGGGGGGGGGTGGGTGGGGGGAAGACAAGTCCTCAAAATTGACTCCAAAAAAACTCAAGACCTTTGACTAGAGCCTCGAAAAATAAAAGAACAAAGTAGGAGGTCCCCATCCTTGGTAGGGAATGGAGCGTGCATTGTGGAACCACAACACGTATCTTATAACCAAATACTCTTGTTCATTCCTCTCTAGCCATTTGTTCATATTCTTCGAAGGCTTCTTCTCTTGTGTTTTGTATATTGAGAAATATTGTAATTATGTAGGCAAGAAAATTATCTATAATTAAAAAAATGTTCCCTAAGATAAAGGGTGTAAATCCTTGTTGGAGGCCTACAGTTCAGAAGTTTGGGCTATTTCCGTGACCTTAGTGATCTTACGTTTTTAGCTTTGTGATTTCTTGGTCCTTTTAGTAAAGCTCAAGTTGTTGATTATTGTGATTTCCTAATCCTTTTGGTAAAGCTCAAGTTGTTGATTATATAGATATCTTTGCATTCGTTCATTTTTTACATCTCCCTTAATTCCCTTTGTATCAGCATATCCTTGTACAGTTTGTATGAGTAGTTCTTTCTACCCATATTTTTTTGTTTTTGTACCTCTAGAATATGAGGTGACTCATTTGGTGATTCAAAATTTTGAACAATGGTGGTGTGTTGCCACCCTTAGAAACAATCTCAGCATAATGATTAATTTGTATAGAGGTGGCAACTCACCACCTTCGATATCTATTTTATCGACAATATCAATTTTGAATGTTAGGTGACATCTCATCAACAATATTACCACATAATCCTGCCCCACTTGCAAGAGTTTTTGCCACATTGTTAGTAGTGATTTGTTTGCATTTCCTTGGTCACAATTTCCTTTTATGTGGTAGAGGAGTAGTTTTAGCAGGAGATTCCTTCTCTAATTTTTCTTTTGCAATTTATCCTTTTTACTTCTTGAGAAGGTATCCCTTCATGTGTTTGGGGAGGGGCATCATTCAGAGTTTCAAAGGATGCCCTAGGTATGCTTTTTTTAGTGTTTAGCTTAGCAACATGGTTAGTTGTTTTAGGGTTTCTATCAACATTATCAGAGGAGTCTTCTTCCTTAGACTGTCTTTGGGATGAGAGAGACTCTTCCCTTATCTTGTAAGTTCTTCCTTTATTAGTTGTAACTGTATGGTACAATCTTGTACCTCTAGGCTCTACATCTTTGTGCTCAAACCTCTTGATTCTCACAAATTCCTCCAAGACATAGGAGGAATTTTTGTAAGAGTTCTCTCTACAATAAGTTTAACCAAGCAATGATGTGAAACATAATGATGCATGCCTTTTTAAACTTCAGAGGCACTTTGAGAAACAAATTGTAGATAATGTTAGGAGCATTCATAGGCCTATTTGCATGTCTGACATGGTTGAGCATCTTGAATTGGATAGTGTAAATATGATGGTTGAATCTCATAGGTGAGATACTTCATAATATATGTGGCAATTTCAATATAATCCTCTATTTGGAAATGCCAGTCTCTTGGTACACTGCTTGTCCACTTCCAATTGGGGGTTTCTATGCAAAGTAAATTGTTCCATAGAGAAGTGGTATTCTTGCCTTTAGGAAAAATTTCTCCCTTAGGTAACCTTGTCACTTCAACTATGATTTCCACTCAACCTTTAAGCCACATTGTCTCAGAGTGAATTCAAAAATTTATGTCCTATGGTATTGTCATAGCTATGAGTTTGACAAAGTAATCGAGCCTTCCACAATTTTGAAATATTTGTCCCCACCTTGGATCTTGTAACATGTCATGACGGTAGGCTCATGCCTGATAGGTGCTCCACCCATGTTTGACTATTCTGTCCTCAACTCAAAATTACCTAGAAAACCTTTGTCAAATGTCTGCTTTTGCTCACAAACCCTTGATACCTCAGTGTTTGCAAATTTTCACACCTTCAACTTTCTACAATTTAATTCAACCTCTTACCACTTTTAATGACTGAGGTAGGACTTGCTTTGAAAAAGGTGACAAGAAATTAGAAATATTTGAGATTGCCTATTGATAAAAATGTCACAACATTCTTTTCAATCTTTTTTGAAAAGATTTGGCAAAATGTGACAATAGTGATGAGCAAAAAGACAACAATGAATGGAAGTCATGGCAGAATACGAATGGTGTGGAAGATGGATATTGATTACAAAGAAAAAGTACTTCCACGAAAATTAAAAATATTTATTATGACATGAGAAAAACTAGACTAAAGAGGAATAATCACTAGGCTTGACTTTGCCGATTGTAGGAGACCTGGTCGAATCCTCATCTGTAAATTGTTGCAAGATCTTTGCTTTGTTGGATGGTTAGCTATATAATGTCAAATGATGCCCGCTCATAGGCAACTTGAACCTCACTGGATCGATCATCTTTAGTTGCATTTCTCCATTGTCAAAGACTTTGCTAATTTCATAAGGACCTAGCCATTGTGTCTGGAACTTACCTGGGGCGTTCTAATATTAGGAATCAAATAGAAGTGCCCAATCACCTGGGTGAAATTTCTTGTCTATAATGAACTTATCACGACGCTGCTTCCTTTGTTTTTTAAATATTTGTGTTTTGTAAGGGAAATTTTCTATAGTTATATTAAGTTATCTAGATTGAGAACAGTCCACAAGGTTTTATATTCAAATTCAATAGGCATCACTAATGTTTTACTATAGGTCAATTCAAATAGGGTGAAACAAACAATTGTTTTCCATGTTGTCCTATAGGCCCATATTGTTTCCTGTAGCCCATTGGCCCAATCTGGAGCCATTGTGTTAATCAATATGTTTTTTATTTCCCCGTTAGTGATTTTAGCCTAACCATTGATATGTGGATGATAAGGTGAAGATTTCCTATGCCATATATTGTATTCATTCACTAGTGTTGTAATCAAGGTGGAAATAAATTGGGTGCCTTGGTCGATTATAGTTTCCTTAGGACCTTCATACTTGGTAAAGATATCCTTAGAGAAATTTAGCAATAGTGTTGTCTCTAGTATGTTTCATTGGCGCAGCTTTCACCCTTGGTCAATTATAGTTTCCTTAGGACCTCCATACCTGGTAAGGATATCCTCAGAGAAATTTAGCAACAATATTGTCTCTAGTATGCTTCATTGGCCTAACTTTCACCCACTTAGTTACATAGTCAATACAAACCAAGATATTAGACTTTTCATTGGATGAAGGTTCAACGTGTCCTATAAAATCAAGACCCCCATTTATCAAATGGTGTTACCATAACTTGAGGAAATAAGAACATTTCATTTGACCTAGTGAGCCTTCCCATCCTCTGACACTTATAACACTTTTATGTGTACTTAGTTTCATCCTATGAAGTCGTCAATAGTACCATGTGTTGAGAATCTTCATGGTTGTCCTCTTGGCTACAAAATGTCCTCCATAAGGTTAATCATGACATGCATGGAGTATATCATTTGTTTCATCTTCCCTGACACATCTCCTCATAACCTATTCTGGACTAACGTAGAACATACACCGCCTTGCACTTGCTGTCTTGACAGGAAATCTACCACTACATTGGCCTTACCAGGTTTATCCAGTATTGTCATTTCAAATTATTGCATGAGGAGTAACCACCTGACCAACCACCCTATGATGTGGATGGCTTATCCATGAGATATTTTATAGCTGCATTATTATTATGAACAAATATCTCATACTTGGTTATGTAGTGTCAAAATTTATTTAGTGCACAAATTATTGTCAACATCTCCTTCTCCATGACAACACAGTTAAACTTTGCTCCCTATAGGTTTTGTTGACATATAGTAGATTACATGCTCTACAAACCCTTTTTTCATCCCAAAACAAATCCAATTGCATAATCTGAGCCATTAGTGTGGGTATTAATTTCCAAGGCCCAATTGGGATCTCTCAGAACATGGCCCTATGTAAGTGTTGATTTAAGACTCAAATACTTTACCATTGTCTCCTCCCCATTTGAATTCAACATTCTTTTTGAGAAGATTATACAAGGGATATTCAATTTGGTTAAAATCTCTTTATGACCTATTGTAGTACCCTGTATGTCTTAAGAAACTCTTAACAATTTTGTGCTTCTCTAGAGATAACCTCTATTTTGGAGGGATCCACTTGGATTCCTAGTATAGATATATAATGGCATAGTACAACCCCCTTTTCCATCATTGTGTACACTTCTCACTATTTAGGGACAATTTGTGTTCTTGATATTTCTAGAGGACCTTCCTTGAATGTGAAACCATAAGTAGTCAAGTCATTCACATATATTTTCATGCATTTCGAGGTTATGTCTGAAAAATACTAATTACGACCCTTTGAAAAGTTGTAGGAGCATTGCACAAACCGAAAGGAAGGACTAAATAGATAAATGTTCTCCATGGACAAGTAAAGATTGTCTTATCATGATCCTTTGGAGCTATCCTTATTTGGTTGTAATCACTGAAAACATCTAAGAATGAGAAATATTTCTTTCCTTTCAAGTTATCTAAAACTTAATAATGAATGTTAGTGAGAAATGACTTTTTTTTGGTGTAACATTAAGCTCCCTATAATATACACACTCTCCACTTTCCTCCTTTCTTTGGCACTATCACTAGAGGGGACATTCATTGACTGTCATATTATTTATACTTCTCTGCAGTTGTCTTATTGACTTGTAGTTCTTACTAACATAGATTCTATGGGTACACAATTTAGGGTATAGGCATTTCATGTCACATTAATTCCATGCAAAAGCCTTTTGGTGAGCTTGAAGAAATTGCATTATAGAGGATTGTTGTGCTTCAATTAGATTCTTATTAACATTTAAATTCTTGTTTGGGGCTACTTCAATTTGAGTAGTGAGTTCAACCATAAAAACTTCATTCAAAGATGTTGATTGCAACTCATGAGCTGAAGTGGTTAGATTAATAAAGTGGTCAAATGCAATGACAAGCTAACTATAGCATTTGAGTGGATTGATCAGTAGGATGAGTAGATGATCAATAAACTGTTAACAGGTCGACAAAAAGAAAAACAACTAAGTACGATGACATGTAGATAGGAATACTATCATCACAAAACTATTATGGTGGCGATCAATGTGCATTAAGAATTAAGTGGTCTAATCATAGATACAACATGCACATGACAAGAAGGGACTATGGTTACAATCACAATTCAAGATGATGACAAGTTAGTGAGGATCCAAGAAGAAAATGAAGTTGCAAAATGAATATATCATGTTTTTGAGCTACCAATCTTGAATCGACGATCTTTGATCAGTATGAGTAGTGTGGTGAGATCATATGTTATGGTGACATGTCTTAATCATTGAGGATATGATGAGGTGGCAATTGGCTATCAAAGTGAGCAAGAAGAGAAGATTACATAAGAAGTTGAGAATTAATCGAACAAATTTTGATTGTTCTTGAAGAAATCTCATTTAAACTCTAATATAGATCAATGTGTTCAAGGAAAATGTATTATGACATCGAGATATGTGAAATGAATGTGGTGAGTGAGCACCATTGATGGAATTTGAATAAATGGTGAAGATTAAGCGGTACTAGTAAAGTTCTTTGGAAGAATTGTTCTTAGTATTGATGAGAAGTAAGTTACATGAATCGGTAGGCAACATGGAGAGATAGATTTATGAAAGGAAACTTGAAGATGCAAACAAGGTGACTAGGGAACTGAGGGACATCATGAGGATTTCTCTTTGAAAATGAAGGAATTGAGTCAACAATTGAGTGAAAGCCAAGACTACATAGAGCAACTGTCAGAAGTTAGTGGATCTAAAGAATCAGAAGAGGCAATCACACATCTGATGAATGAGAATGAGAATGAGAAAATGGCCAAGGACATTGCAAAAATGAGAAAAGAACTTGGAAGTCAAGCTATAAATGTATGTGAAAATCTTGAAGGAAAAAGAGCTTCGGAGGATGCAAGTATGTTGATGCCAAGAAAGTTGTGGGAGTTGCATTGAAAGAAAAAGACAAAGAGATCATCAAAGCAAGACAAGAGAATGCATTTCTTCAAAGACACATGCATGACGTTGTTGAAGAAAATATGCAAGTTGTGAATGAGAATAAAAGATTGAGAAGAAAATGAGAAATTGAAGAAAGAACTAAAAAATGAGAAAGAAGCCAATAAGCAATTAAAGAAGTTCAAAGAAAGATCACACAAGCTTACTAAACAATTGATTAGTAAGAGGAAATAAAAATATACAAATGATCTTATATACACTAATTAAAATACTTTTGAAGTAGGATAATCAACCAAATCTAAGGAGCCACAATAGGATGTGAAAGTACATTCAAGCAATATTGGTAAGAAGCCTAACAAACCTATTTGTTTTGACTATAGAAAGGTTGGTCATACTGCAAATGTTTATAGAAGTTAGATAGTAATCACTCGATCTCATACATTTAATGAACACTTCTACAATTGCCATTGTCATGATCATGTTGCATATGAATAAAGATCCAATATTAGCAATGGATCAAGTGGATGAAGATTTGATGGTTATTGTTATGCGTGTAATAAATAAGGTCACAAAGTTGAAGATTGTGGGTCTAAGGAAAATATTCCTAGGTCACTAGTCAAACCTATGAACACTTATAGAAGGGAGCAAGAATTCAATATCACGTGCTCAATTTGTGGAAACTATGGACATCTAGTTGTAAATTGCAGAATGAGAATATCGAGTTGGAAATGCTATACCATGGTAGTCACCCGGTGTGAAATGTTTTCACTTCTGTAAGATTGGTCACCTTGCTAGAAACTATAGGTTTTTGGAAAGCAGTTATTGAACTTGTTATATGTTAAGAAAGGAATGCATATTGTTAATGTTGAGGAAGTTAGAAATGAGATGAAGAAGATTTGGATGAAGAAATATGTCACAAAGGAAGAGGTGAAGTCATTTGAGAGAAATTCATCACCCTCTGGTGTAGAGGATTCATCATCAAACCAAGTCAACATTTGGCTTAGGAAAATCACTTAAAAGAAAAATCTTTCACCAATCACCTAAAGTTATGAGCAATCATATAAATCTTCATATTGAGATGTAATTTTGTGTTTTAGATTTTTTTTTGAAAATTTGAAGTTATATGTGATTTTGAGGTGACAAAAATAAAGGTTTATGCTCTAATGAGTCATGTGAAAATGCACAACAATTAAATAATGTTAACTAATGGAAAAAGTATCGTTTTATCGTTGAGTAGTGTACTAATAGTTTCCAAGGATAAATAAGGTCGTAGGGAGTTCATTTGTCACTTTACATTCTTAGAAGCACTAGTGATATGTGAAAAGTGACCAACTACAAAGAAAGCATGATTTGTGAACTAAAATTTTGCAAAGTGTTCAAGAACACTAAGCTGCAAAGAAAGAAGTATTCTACTAAATTGTGGTGAGATTTCAATAGAGATTCAATGGTAAATCATGGCACAAACAATAGATACACTAGTGTTGATCAATGTTGTTGATAAGCCATGACCCATGTTTAAGTTACATCCGATGAAGGCAAGTGAAAATAAAAATTTGGGTGCTCTATCCTCTATTCCTCAAGGACTTTTGTTTGTCAAAGATGTCTTGTCTTACATCAATTGCAAAATCAAAGAACTTGGAGTGGAATCCATCAAGCTAATCTATGAGGAGAAATTGTGTGAGGGCAACATGTTGAAGAGCAAGCATGAACATTTGAGGTTGTAGAGTTTGACATATACTATTGATATTCCAACAGAGTTCCATCTAGAATGGTTTCAGTATGTTCTAAGAAGAGTCCATGATCAATTCATGTGGTTGGATAGACTGCACAAGATCACGAAAGAGGCTATGCATTAAATTACAAGGTTTGGTATGACCAATGAACTACAAATCTTAAGAACAATTGTTGCTAATTTGGTTGCTTTATTAACCAAGTCTAAGTTGAGTTCCAAAGCAATGAGTATCAATCACATAATAGGCCATGAAGTTCAATTTGCATCTATGGTCATTGGTTATAGGATATATCAATAAAGAATAATCAATAATGTACCTGATGGAGCTATCCATGTAACATGCTAGATAATGAAAGATGGTGCTACATACAACCTTTGTGAGATGCTGAGAAGGTAGTTCATGATGAATATGGAGAAGAGAAAGAAAGATAATAAACAAATCTTGAAGAATGGATCAATTTTGGTATTTATGTTCTTTTATGTGCAAAGTTTCTGTCTTGGTAGAGGAGTTCAATGGGGAAATGACAAATTGGTAGTAGTATAGCTAAGTGAATTCATTAGAGAATAATATGATAACTTCAATAATGTTATGTGGGGTTATTTTAAAGATCTTCAATCTTGAATGCATATAAGAGAGAATCTTAAGAAACAAGGTTAAAAAATATAAAGATTCCATATGCTTTCTTGTTTATACTGACACTTGTACTCTGCAAACTATGCAACCACAAACCTTTGGCTACCTACCACAAGGTATGAGTTAGATTATGAAATTGTGAAAATGTATACAAATGTTTATTCTCTCAATCTATAGATGCAACTGCACCTAGGTTGACATTCAAAGATTTAGATGTAATTGAAAAAATTGATGATACAAAGAGAAAAAACTATTATAGAAATGGTTTTCCTATCTACAACATTTGCACTTTTTACAATAAAAAAACCCCTTACCACAGGATAAATCTAAACTATATCAATTATGATTGGTTCCCAACGTTTGGAAATCCAAGCATGTAAATCCGAAAGAGAGGGCCATAAACCCCTACAACGAAAAATAGCAATAGAAGAAGAGTAATCCTTCATATTTTTGCAAATCTCATCAATTGTTTCTAAATCAAGATTAATCACAATGGGGTTACATATCGAGACAAGCACAACCAAATGAACCCTCTCTCCCAAGAAAGGCATGACTACCGAGTCCTGCCTCAAATGAAGCCACATCCACATAAGAGATCACAGACCTCCCCTTAGCAACCTAAGACCCAATGAGGGCCATCTAAGACAACCTAAAAGACCCACTAGGAGATGCAACATGGGACTTCTCACGAAAAACACCCCCAAACATGGCAATCACAGCAGTAGGAGGATGATGGGCAAGAGCATTTGTGTTTTGAAATGCATTGTGAGTGGGAGCAACGAGAGTGTGAGCAGGAGACATCATCTACCTATAAAATTGAAGAAGTTTTAGTCCATTGACAATTTTTAGTTATTCATTGGTTGGGTTATTGATTGGGGATTTATTCTCTTTGATGACAGTTGTTATCTATTAGTTATTGTACTTTTGGCATTTCACACTTGGTTTGGAAATGGTTATTCATTTTGTGTTGTATCTCTTTGGTTCCAATACTTGATTTATACTTGGTATCTTATAGTTGACTTTGATATGTGGTGATTTTGGTATTGGATGATTATTATTTTGACTTTGGTATGTGGTATTGGAATTAGATTTGGCATTCATTTTGTGTTGTATCTCTTTGATTTCAATACATGATTTATACTTGGTATCTTATGGTTGACTTTGGTATGTGGTGATTTTGGCATTGGATGATTGTCTTTGTGCTTTGGTATGTGGTATTGGAATTGGTTGAGAGTCTGTTAGACTTTGGTTATCTTTTTTTTTATCAATAGTTTATGCATCCTTGAGGTAGATTTAACTATCAAGATTCCTTGCTTAGGATGGATTTTATGATTTAAGATCCCTATGTGGATTGGACATTATCTCCTCTACACAGTGGGAGTGGGATCTTGATTAGGTGACCAAGTGCTTGAAAGGTGATGACTTGTTACCATTTGGGTCCCCCTCAGATTGGCAAATGTTGGATGTTCGCTAATGTGGTTGTATGATTGTCATTCTTATTTTTATCCTAAAGATTTCTATTTAGATGTTGTATCTATGTGTAGTATGTATCTTATATTTGAGATCCTACAAAATGTTGTATAGTATTTTGATGTACTTGTATTTATTATTGTATACCCTGCAACATGTGTTTTGGATGATGTTCTCTAGATGTACATTATCATATTAGTTTTTCTTATGTATGTATGTGTGTATGTGATTATGTATTTGTTTATTCATTTTATGACTGTGGACATTGTACTTGAGACTTAAACTTATTAATAAAACTTCTTAAACATGACTCAACATGAACGAACCCTCAAGGAATGAAATTTGTATGGTAATTGCATAGGTGTAAATGATGTGTAGGTGTATCTTGCTTCCACATTGTTACTTTGATGTTGTGTAGACTTTATAGAAAAAATAGTTCAGTGAACTTTCTAACATATTATGTTTATTTATTTTGGGTTCCTGAGTGGGGAGTTACACTTCCACTCTAGCCCTAGAAGAACCTGAACAAGAAATAGAAGAGATACCTACAACACAAAAGATCTATAAGAGAAAAGAGAAGCCCCAAGATAAGATAAGATAAGATAAATTTATTAATGTCCAACAAAAGTCCACAACGTGGGTCTATGGGACTGTAAGCTTACAACAAGGAAAAAGCAGACAAACGGAACACCAAACAGTGTCCAAAAAAAGAACAAGCACAACAAAAGAAGAAGAAAGCAGGAAACAACACGGAAAAGATTAGGTATCCGTCTTCATAGGGAAAAAGTCCAACAGTGACTGATCTATGTGGCTACCAGAAGCCCTGTGATGAAGTTGAGTGCCATGAGAGGAGTGTCGCTGGCAAAAAGGTCCCCTATGGGGTCTCATTGATCTAGAACAGCCCATGTTAGGGAAACTGTGTGGTCGCTTCACACCCCGAGCTGGAGTTAAGGGTGAGAAGAAGGTCGTAATAAGTTGTGCTTGGGTCTGACTCTTGGGAAATGAAAGCTGTAAAGTATGGTCACAAAGTTGTAAGGACTCGCAAAGATAGAGTGCAATGCAACGCTGATCGATGTACCTGAAAAAATTCGAGAGGGATCTGCAATCTCTAAACAAACAGTAAAATCTCCTTCTGATCTTGTAGTATATGGGGCATTTGAAAAGAAAATGAATCTCAGATTCTGCCTCTGCTAAGGTACAAAGTGTACACACCTGATCCTCTCTAGCAATATGGTGATTGATCTAAATCCGGAGTTTGTGTGAGCCCACCCTAAAGGAGCCAAGGGAGATACGCAGGGCGTGAGTCCAGTATCTATGTAAGTACTCAGGGCCTACAATAATCCCATCTCGGATAACTAAGAAGTGCTCAGCATAGAAAGCCATCCTTGGACATAGTCCCCCTGGAGGATCCACCCAGGTCCGTGTGATATACTTCTTGTAAATGTCAAGTCTGACATGCCCATTCAACTCCTGCCGAGAAGGGAGTAGATGAGCAAGGGCATCCAATGAGAACTAGTAGGGAGGAAGATGATCAATGTCGATCCCCACTGAACTCAGTAGGATAGTAGCCTGAGCATACCAACTGCGGGCTCTAGTGGCAGGATCGATGTAAGCAATAGCAACTGAGGAGCAGTAGGCTAAATAAGGGTATCTGTGTTGGCCTTCCTCCGAGTTAGCAAAGCCACGAAGACGGTGGAGAAACTAGATCAAATAAAAAATGGCTGCAAGTCTAATCTAAGGAGAAGAAGGAAGTGAAAGGTAGAGGAAAGAAGAAAGGACCGAATATGACAAAGAAGTTAAACAACCGAAGGATGGTGGTAAGAATATCACACCCACCATAGAATTCATTACAAAAGATATAATTGATTGTGGTAGAATGTATATTGTGGGTAGGAGATATCAATTATGCAGTGATTGGAACAAGAAGAAGTTAGAGGAAGCAATCATATGGAGTTTGCACAAGCTCTATAGGACATGTAGTTAACTGTACAATGTCCTACCTATGGAACTTTTATCAGTTGGTTGATGCAAGATGGAGAGAAAGACTCACAATGAATAGAGAGATTATGGAGATAACTTGTGCAAGTGACACCTACTTTGGAAGTTGAAGATATGAGGATAACAATTGAAACGTATAAGAAAGACTTAAAGATCAAAGAAAGAATGTTAAGGGTCCTAGTTGGTGACAACAAATTGTGCACAATGAAACAATAGAGACAAGGAAGAAGATCATGCAAACATAGAAGGAAACAAAACAAGAAGCCACTAAACAACAAAGGAAAGGTAAAGAGAAAGTTTTTGTGCAGACAACTACTCCAATAGAGATAATTAGAGAAGTAGAAACTAACATTCATAAAAAGGATCATGATATCAAATAGAAAGATGTAGGACAAAATAGTGTAGAGACAATAACAATTGAAGATATACCTTATGAAGAGCTTCATCACACACCTAAACTTTAAAGAATACAATTGATAGAAGAGAAGAAGGAAGAAGAACACAAGGTAGTTGAGGAGACAATGACAGTTAAGAGGAAGATGAGTTTAGGAGAAGTGATAGGAACAAAGAGGAGCAAACCCTTAATTGAAGCCATCCCTATGGAAGAAATTAGAGATGAAGATGAAGAAGATGAGACCCAAACTACTGGGGACATTACAAGTTTAACCCCTAAGGATTTATTTATGTTATCATAAAAGATAAAGATGAAGGCTAAAAGTGATAGGATGGGAAAAATGAAGATAGAAAGAGTATTGAAGTCAGCCAGAGATATACTTGTAGATATTGTTCCTTGATGTAGTATACAACCTCAAGAAAAACATAATTTATCAAACAAATGTCATGATTAAGGCTATAGTAGGACAAGTACCTACATTAGAGACATTGGCTATGAAGTTAGCTAAAAACAACTATGAGAAGAAAAGAGCTAACTTAAAATTATGTAAACAATAACTAGAGACAAAAAAATACTTGGAGAGTTGGTGGACCAGATAAGGCTACTTTAAAGGAAGTTGGGCAATTATTGACCAAGGTATCAAAATTATTAGATTTTACTAAAGACTTGGAAAAGAAGGGAGAAGAAGCACAACAAGAGTTAGATGCACTAATTGAGAAGTTCAACCCTATTATAATCTTTGTAATAGAGTTTAGTTCCAAAGTGAAATTGATCACACATAAGGTTAGTTAATTCAAAGATAAACATGAGAAGAGGGTTGTCACTTTATTGGAGCTACAATCCTATTTGGCCTCTATAATTGAAGTGATGAAACAAAATTTTAAGAATACATAGGTCCTAATTAGATTACTAGATATGAATACTTTGGACTCTATGAAAGAGTTGGTAGAAGACATTCATGGACAAGTCATTATCACGAATCATCTAAAGAGGTCATGGTAGATGCCATTAGAATCAACCAAGACAAATACCAAGGAAGTATTTGATAAGATGTAAGAAAAGGGGAGTTTAGTATGTCTAAATACCTTAATGGCTATACCTTTTTCATTGTTGACAAAAGGAGAAGAAGTTGTAGCATGTGAACATAGAGGGAGAGTGCAATTTTAGTTGAGTGTTGTACACTATTAGGGGGAGTTATGCATGAGATTACTGGTGAAGCATGAGATCAATGGGGAATGGAGGAAATAAACCTTGATGAATTGTACCTTATCTCTTTTCACATATGAGCTTTCCATCAATGCCAAAGGAATAGATTGTTGGCATTATAATGAGAAGTGGTCATATTAGTAAAGTGATTAGATGCAATGATGTATTTGGTTGCCATTGATGGAAACCTAGCCATTGCAATTGAGTGGATTGACCGATGAGACGAGTAGACAATCAATAAGTAGTTAACTATATTAGTAGAAAGGATAATAACTAAGTACAACCATTTGTGAATAGGAAGGCTATTATGGTGACAATTAGTGTGCAATAATAATTAAGTGGTGTAACATAGATACAACATATACATGACAAGAAGAGACTATGCTTACGATCGCAACTCAAGATGATGATATGAGAGCAAGGATCCTAGAAATAGATGTAGGATGAACAAATCATGTTCTTTGTTAAATGTTATCGATCAAATTATAGGTTGAGGTATTTTCAATTTTTATACTTCTAATTTCTTTGTAGAGATTTACAAGAAGATGAAAAATGTAGACTTGTAAGTATGATAACTTGTCTTGGCACTCAATATGTTTCTATGTGCTTTCCAAGAAAGTATTTGATCAATATACATATTCTAGTGAGGAGTAATGTGTAACGTAGATACACATCTCTACGTGAATTAGATTCACATAGGGACTTGTCTCAAGTCCCTACATAACACATGCCCCATCTAATATAGCAAATGTCATTTCATTAATAGCCTGATTATTGTCATAAATAAATATATACATTCAATTGTGATGCCACTAATAATGCAAGTAAAACATATTAATGTCTTCATCAAGGATGTCGATAAATAACAATGACAATACATGAATAATTTCATAAATCATCAATAACATTAATCAATCCATGTATAATATGATTTGAATGTTCTTGATTATTAATAATGTTATCACACACACGCAACACAGACATGCATGCATGCATGTAGATGCACACAAACACACATGCACATGCACACACACACATGTGCGCACACACATACACAAATGCACACATGCATGTGCGCGCGCACACACGCACACTCACTCACACACACACACACACACACACACACACATGCGTGCACACACACACACACGCGCGATTGAATTTATCCAACCAAAGCTATAAATCAATAACACTCCCTTTTAGCTAGGGAGGATAGTTTCCATCCGAATAACTAGGAACTTATAATCATCATATACAAAAGGGGATTATATGACATCCATTATAATTTATATTACCTTATGGTATCATCAAGAGTATGGTATGAACATGAATACCAACGATATGATATTTCACCATACTTATATCTTGGTATGTGCAAAGGTATCATGTCTCATGATGTCTACCAAAGAAAGATATTTTCTCAAGGTATATTGACAAAAACTATGTCTCATAGCATCCACATCCACTATGATGCATCTTGCTATATAAATTGATGTAGTTGCACAATAGTTAGTAAATTGCATAAAAAATATGAACTATCATGATCTTCCATAAACATCAACCATATGAAATCCATCATGATAGTAAGTTAAACTATTATTAAGCTCATCACCTTAGAATAGTAACCATAATCAAACATCATTGAAATATCATCATCTTTCATGATGTTTCTACAAAATCATGTAGTGACTCACATGATAAACAAAAAAGTTTGAAAATAAAACATCTTTCAACATTAGAATTTATTGAGGCTCAACCTCAAATAAAATTTACAATTTTACCATTCCAAGGTTACCTCTAAAGTGGTCTACTTTTATCTTAGAGTGAAGCTTGATTAGAATATTTGTAGTTTTCTCGTCAATCCTAATGTATCTCTGTTGTATAACATTTCTCCCCACCACATCTTTAATATAATAACAGAGAATCTCAGTGTACTTAGATCTATCATGAATATAGGGTTTATAATAATCATTCTACAACTCCAATTATCACAATGAATAATTGTGTGATCCATGGTTTTTCCAAATATCCCGCCAATACTTTTCTCAACCACACAACTTCTTGAGCTCCCATGGATGTTGCAATGTACTTGGTTTCAGTAGAGATTTTTGTAACTAAGGATTACTTCCTGATAAAGTAGGAGATCATGGCCAATCCTAAGCTAAGATAACATCTATAGATTAAGATCTACATTATCATATTTTAGTCCATATCCAATTGTCTATATAGGCATCTCATAATATGTTTTGTTGCAAAAAGGTGTATTTTTATAGGTTCACACATGAATTGGTTGAGTGCATTTGTTCCATAAAAAATGTTTGGTTTGGTGTTTACCAAATAGATCAAAGATCCAATTATCTATCGACAAAGAGTAGGATCAACAAGTCTTAGTTCTCATGTTGCTTCGTTTAACTTATGCACATTTGTCTCCATGGGTGTAGACATAGGCTCGCAGTCCATCATTTTAAATTTGTTAAAAACATCAATGGTATATCTACCTTAATTTAGGATGATATAATTTTCTTTCTTTCATACTTATAAGCCAAGAAAATAGTGTAGGGTGCTCAAATCCTCCATGTTGAATTAGGAAGCAAGTTCTTGTTTACATTTAGTGTTAAGATGATCTTCACCTATGACTAGTAAATCATCCACATCAATAATGAGACTTAACATATCACCATTTACCACCTTGAATTAAATATTAGAATCTACATCATTTTTGGAGAGGTAATTGTCTATTCTCTTATACCAAGCCAAAGGAACCTGTTTGAGACCATAAAGTTCCTTCTTTAATTTACACACATGAGAGGTACTGTCATGAGCAACAAATCCTTTTGGTTGTTCCAAGTATACTTCCTCTTCAATGATGTCATTGAGAAATGTTGTCTTTACATCTATTTGGTGAATTTTCCACCCTTTTGATGCAACAATAACAATTACCACCCTAATTGAGGTGTAATGAGAAACTAGGGAAACAATCTCTTCATGATCAATTCCTTCCCTCTGTGAGGGCACTTTGACAATGAATCTTGCCTTTTTTTGATACTTCCATATGCTATATGTTTTATTTTAAAAATTCATTTGGATGATACAACTTGTTTAAACTATAACCCAAAAATCAAAGATAACAACCAACAAATAGAAAGAGAAAAACCGAAACAAAGAACACCAGAAATATCCTAGGAAAACGCTTTGAGAATGAAGGGAAAAACCTAGCCACACAACAAAATATATATTTATTGATAATAAAAGTTCAAGCGTGCAATATCCTTTGCTTGATGCAAATATATAACAATAAGAGAGACTCTTCACATGATAACTGAAAGGTCTCTTGAGATTCCTATAACTCCTATAATTAATTATGACTCTTCGAATATTTATGCCTCAATGCATGAGAATGACACATGTCATTTACATATAATATTACAAATTAAAACTTAAGTGACTTTTTTAGTCGAACGTAACAATAACAATAATGACGTTCATATTTCCAGAGATAAAGATCTCTATCGCAACTACCATCTTCAACACTCCCTCTTAGCCAGAGAGAGATCTTTAGCTGAACAATCATACAAGATTACAACCAAAATGTTAATAACAAATTCTCATCCCATATATCCAATGAAAACATGAAACAATCAATCACATTCATGGAATCACTCAACATGAAAACCTGTAACAAGCAATCATATTCATGGAATAACTCACCATGAAAAATTTGCAAGACTCACAGCTAAGCCTTTGTTCACGGACTATCTCAATGTGAACTGTCATGGAATCTCTCAACATGACATCAACTCCCATCACAGAATCTCTCAACATGATGACATCATGGCCTCTCTGAACATGATGTTCACTATCGGATAGTGAAAGAGTTATCATAGCTGATCTTACAATCTCATTTATTCACACAAGAATAGAAATAGGCATAACAAACTAAGACTTGATTCCATTTAAGTCTCAAATACCACAAATAACATAAGCGTATATGAGAATGAAGGGGATTCCATAAACACTCCCTCTTAATCAAAAGAGTTTTGATCATCATATTCAGTTAGATAGTGTAACCTCCCTCTAAGATTGAACATCTCCCTCTTAATCTTACATCTCCCAAAGAAACCTATTGCCTTTCTTGTTGCAACTACAACAATGAAATATTAAAGATTAATCAGTCAAATATGCCAAACAATAACATACTCTATTTCTAACAATAACCATAAATACTCATCTCTTTGTGGTCTAATATCAATAAACACACATAAAAAAAGAGATTCAAAATAATGCCTGTAAATCTCATAGCATCAATATAATTATAAGAATATGATATCAACATAATACTTATCTAATATTATTTCACAACAAAGTCCCGCTTTGTAGCTAAAGAATGCAATCACATTTGAAACCCGTTTCCAACAAATAACTTATCACAAATAAGGAACCTTATTAGTAACATGCATTAATGATTGAAATATAACTTTGAGTATCATAAGAAGATAGCTAAAGAAACCTCCTTAAGAAAAACATAAGCTCCCTCTCAGTGTTATATCTGTAGCAGAGCTGGTCCAATATAATTGATCCATGCATGACTAGAAGCTTTCTTACTGGCCTAGACTACCCTAATAAAGTGTAACTGAATGAGCTTTCTTTTGTGCATCCCTTTGACAGTTGAGTTTGCAACTTGGTGATGTGGGCAATCAAAGTGGCCTTGGCCCTCTTCCATTAGGAGGAGAGTGAGCATCAACCAGAGAACCCCCCTTGTTATTCTCCTTTATGTCTGTTGCCAGAGAAACAACAGGTGTCAAACACCTCTTTTGCTGCAAGCTCAACATATACAAACCTCAAATCTCTGGCATAGGAAATCTTGGACACAAACCCTTACAATGATATGAAAACAGGTCATACATGTATCACCTAGTTTAGTAGTGTAAATTGAATACTAGCTATTAAGGAAAGCATTAACCATACTAAACAAGCTAACACTTAAGATAGGACCGATTGTTATCACCACAAAAGGAAGCAAACCAAGAATGGTAGGCTCCAAATGGTATAACATCACGATGCAATGGATTTTTCCTTGATTTAAGATATGTATGCTCACAAGTTTATGCTCAAGCTTTAGATGGATGGATGGAGTGAATGAAGCAAGGTTCTAACAATAGAGTCATGGAGGTATTTCAGCATAACAATGGTTTTTTGGTAGTTTTTAGGCTCTCAAAATAGCATTATAACTTTGGATGGAAGGTGGATGAATTTGTGAAAGGAGAAGGTTCAATTTATAGGCCAAGGATTGGAGAAATGGAGGGCCAAGATGTCAAAATGATGAGATGGTGAGGGAGGGTCAAGATGCACTCCAAAGGGAGCACATGGATTGTGCTTGTTTAACATCAATGGGGAGGTGACACTTGTTAGAGGGTGATTGGATGAAGGGAAGGCAAGGTGGATGGTCAACAAAGGAGGCTCAAGAGATAAGGGCTCCATAAATGCCTTGTAAGAGTCATTAAGGGAGGTGTAAGAGGTGTAAGAGTCATAAATGTTGGAGGGTGAGGGTGAGGATGAGATTGTTGACTTTGGTTTGAGTTAGCAAGTCTTAACCCATGTTTATGATTGTGCACATGATTAGAAGGGGATTAGGATTAGCTTAGAAGGGGGGTTAGGGGGTAAGTGATTTAGCTTTGATGGAATGGGTTAGTTAGGAGGCTAAATGAGGTTAGTATGGGTGAATGGGTTGGATTAGGGGTTAGGATAGTGTTTAGAAAGGCTTTTTAGGATTTTATATATTTTATTAAAAGTTTTATTCAATAAAATGGGAGTATGGAATTAAATTGAATAGATTTGATGATTTATCCAATTTAATAGAGGAATATGGATTTAATTGATAAATTGATTTTGGGTTATCATTTGATTTTATCAATTAGACTATAATTAATTTAATTAATTAATTAACTAGGGGATGACGATTAATTAATTAAATAATAAATATTCAATCAATAATGTCTTAGGAGATGACTAAATATGATTTACTTATTGATATAATCAGATTTAGGTGTCTATAATACAATCCAATTTCTGTCAATTCTCGATGAACCTTTCAAATTCTGAACAACTGATCAAGGTGAGTAAACAAAATTTAAATTTTTTTGACCTTGGACACAAAATCCACTACCAACTGTGTAATTAAAAATTGCATGTTGTGAGCATACTATGACGTAGCAGTTAGACTTTTCTAATGGAACATAAAATAAATCTATCGCTCCTGTGGGAGGCTTTTGATCTCCATTTCTGCATTCAATTTGATTTTCCAACTAGTCAAAATGTTTGTCAATGACCAAGCAATAAAACTTTGATATACACATATGCAATCGACTTATCTAAAAATAATGGGCTCAAGCACAATAATTATGCATAACGCCTCAAACTTATGGGAAGAAATATATTGAAGAAACACCATAAAGAAATCGTCTTCAATAAGCGGTGGAGAAGGAATGTCCAGAGATGTCAGTTATCTAACTGTGGACCTAGACAAAAAATACCTATACACACATAAATAAAGGATTTCTCCACAAAACCGTTAGCTCATGTACTAAAACATTTTAATGCTTATTAATAATGATTTCAAGAATTTCATATGATGCTAAATAAACTGCAATTGAGAGAAAATGTGAATGACATGCTTGAAATTCCCCCAACTTTCATATCATTAACAAAATCGTGAATCACACATAATCACTATATATAAAAATTCAACTAGAAGAAGGAAGCTGAGCAAAGAGGATCTCATCTTATGCAATTTTAGCACCCACTACTGTCCCTCCTGCACTCGCGTCTTTTTTGTCAATCGAAACCTTTCAATCTCCTGCTTACGTTGCCAATGACCATGGTAGATTTAACATTGGACTGGAAAGTGTGGCTTGTTGTGATGCATCAAAGCAATGCATTTCTCCATTTATGCGAATGAATTTGAGCAAGGCCATGTCGCCAGAGCTCTTCTCATCAGACAAGTATGAGCCATCAATTTTTCAAATAGTTTTCTTTTCACTGGGGATTAATGATTTCTACTCAAACCCAGGGCATTTGGTCAATCTTAGCTAGCCTTCTATATCATCAAGATCCACCAACTAGGACAAGGGCAGGCCAGAGGATCTAGGGAAAAACCTAACACATTGCAATGGAAATGCAAGGGCTGTAGAAAATCTCCTTTCATGGTAGATTTTCCACATACATTTGAAGGGTGAACCTCTAATGGTGAAGGCAATAAAAATGTTTTGCAGCAACTTGAAGTGGAGAGCTAAATCACTATAATCAAAACTCAGCTCTGATACCATGGTGAAACTATATCCCAGAAATCAAAGATAATAACCAACAAATAGAAAGAGAAAAACTGAAACAAAGCACACCAGAAATATCCTAGGAAAACCCTTTGAGAATGAAGGGAAAAACCCAGCCACACAACAAAATCTATCTTTATTGATAATAGAAGTTCAAGTGTGCAATATCCTTTGCTTGATGAAAATATATAACAATAGGAGAGACTCTTCACATGACAACTGAAAGGTCTCTTGAGATTCCTATAACTCCTATAATTAATTACGACTCTTCGAATATTCATGCCTCAATGCATGAGAATGAAGCATGTCATTTACATTTAATATTACAAATTAAAACTCAAGTGTCTTTTTCAGCTGAATGTAACAATAACGATAATAATGTTTATATTTTTAGAGATAAAGATCTCTATCGTAGCTACCATGTTCAACACAACTAATTTTCCTTTAGGTCGAGGTATGATGTCTCAGATGTGATCCTTTAGAATAGATTGATATTCTTCAACCATGACATCTTTCCAAACTTGATGTTGCAATGCTTCCTTAACATTAGAAGATTCAAACTTGATATGTTCACTCATGAGAGAAACATAGTTTAAGTAGTGTCTAGGTTTCTTTCTTTCTCTAAAGGTACCTTTTCAGTTGGTGTGGTTCTTTGCTTCTTCAAGTGCTTTCCTTGCCCAGAAAGGCCTCTTTTTAGTAATAGTAGTATCACTAGATTTAGGAGTACCGTTCAAAGGTTCATTATCTTCTATAGGTATCTCCCTCTAAGGATCTAGACTAACCTCTTCTATATTTTGTGGAGATCCATCATCTATTTCATTTATGTCTTTGGATCTTTTAGATGCAACATCTTCTTGAAAAATTACATCTCTCCTTAGCTCAATTAGTTGTTGACCAAGCATGCATATTTTGTAGGCTTTGGATTATTCACTATATCCAACAAATATCCCTTTCTTCCCCAATGGTTCTAATTTAGACCTTTTCTCTTTGGGGGTGTGAATAGAGATTGGATAACCAAACATTCTAAGGTAGCTTATATTAGGTTTGATTCTAGTAAATGCTTCTTTAGGGGTAATATTGTTTAGAAAAGAATGAGGAAATCTATTTTGTATGCATATAGTTGTGCTCAAAGCTTCAACCCAAAATGTAGTGTGAAGGAATTTATCATCCAATATGGCTTTAGCTCATTCTACTTTGGTCCTATTTTTCCTTTTGGCTACCCCATTTTGTTATGGGTTGTAAGGTACAATGTATTCCCTCTTAATCCTAGTTGTACTACAAAATCCTTTAAAATTCTCAAAATTATATTTTGCTCCATTATCTAACTTTAGAGATTTTATTCTTTTCCTAGACATGTTTTCAACTACGGCTTTGAATTCTTTAAATCTTGATGGAAATTCATTAGATTATTAAAATTTCAAGAAATAAATCCAAGTTTTCCTTGAATAATCCTCAACAAAGATAACACAGTATGAAAATCCCCCTAAGGAGGTTAGTGACATTGGTCCACATACATAAGTATGAAGAAATCCAACGATATTACTTAGTTTAGTCTCACTACTATGAAAAGTCCCTTTTGTTTTCTTAACCAAAGCACATGCCTTGCATAATCCTTTATGGTATTTATTTAGTTTAGGTAAGCCTTTAAAAAAATTTCTCTATGGGGGGTAGAGCACGATAATGGAGATGTCCTAACCTCTTATGATATTTCATTTGTGGTAGAGATATCATGGACTAGGGCTTGAGGTTGAATAGTGCACAATTTGTATGTACATCTATCTTGGGTCCCTATAGTGTAAGCCTTCTTTATGTTTGATTTCGTAGGCCATGTTAGAACTTTTCTATCTTAGAAGGTGATACAATATCCTTTTCCTTTGAGGGCTAAGATTGAGAATAAGTTTATTTTAATGCAAGGAATGAATAATATTCCTATTATTTGAAGCAAAACTCTAAATATTAGTTGAATTGTACAAGTCTCAATTCCTTTCATAAAGTAGGTGGAATTATCATCAATGGTGACTTGTTCATCTGAGTTTTCATCTAGACTATCCATTTATTCTCTAAATCTTGCTATATATCAAGATGCTCCACTATCAATGATCCAAGCATTTCTACTAGTGGATATGTTTCTTAATAGTGCCAAAATAATAATAATTTTTTTGCATCTTTATTTTTTCTTACTTTTGTTAACGAAGTTTTATTTTTGAGTCTATCTAGGCAATTTACAAGAAGGTGTCCATATTTGTCACATCTAAAGCATTGTACCTTAGACATGTCCTTCCTTCTTTTGAATAAGTGTTTGTTGTTAGTTGTCCTTTCCTAGTGCAAGAGCACCTTGAGAAATCTTCATAGGTTTTGACATGCTTAAAGGGATCTCTAATCATGTTTGAGTATTTTGTGTTCTTAGCACCCTAAGATTTTGCAATGAGATCCATTTGTAAGGCTCATTGCTAAGTTGATGGCCATATAAACCACTTGGGAAACTATAGTAAAAGTGTCAAAATGTGAGTGGTATAAGTTGATTAGGTGTCCTAAGGTGTTATTTAGTCATTTTGGTCCATTGAGAACCATGAATCATGCATACAATAAAAGTTGCTAATTAGAAGCAAAAAATTGTCAATGTTGCACCAAATGTTGCTATGCAACTTTTTGGGAAAAAGTCCAACTTTTGGCATATCAATTGTAATAGTTCCCCAAATAGTCACAATGTTCTAAAATCAATTGCAACTTTTGGGTAAGGTCTTCAAATATCCCTTATAGGTGGGTGGAAGACAATGGCGTGTGATTTTGCTTTCCTCAGAAAACAAATACAAGAACAAATAAAAAATAACCTTCAATAAACCATTGCAAAGTATAAGGCATTTGGAGACAAGAAGATAATGGAAACACATTTTTAGGTTGGTGGTAAGGTGTGGGCTTATCTTAGAAAAGAGAGACTACCAAAAGTAAGATACACAAAGCTTCACATGAAGAAGATTGGTCCATGCACAATATTGCACAAATTTGGTGAAAACACTTATGAAATAACCTTACCACCTACATTTTTCATTTCTCATATTTTTAACATCTATGGCCTTACTCCTTTTAAGGGGATTTTAGATGTTGCAAGTGAATCACATGATGGAGTTTCTACTTAAGAAGATTGGGCGAAAGACCTAGCCCCCAACCAACCAGTTCAGTTGGACATGATACTTGACTCCAAGGTTCTCAAGAAAACTAGGAAGAATAACTATCTGTGGTACATTGTTAAATGGAAAGGGTTGCCTAAATTTGATTTAACTTGGGTGACATAACAAGATATTATCAAAAATGACTCCACAGTGGAAGAATTAGGCTTTAGTGAGAACTTAAGTTTTAATCATCTTGAAGAGTATGGTGCTAGAGCACCCTAATTAATCTTCATATGTGTTGACATGCCTAAGGACTCTCTAATCATGTTTGAGTAGCTTGTGTTCTTAGTGTTGGAAATTTAAGAGGAGTAACTAAGAGGGGAGGGGTGAACTAGTTACCACAAAAATAAATCCTAGATCCTTTAGATGTCAATACAAATCAAAACCAAGCTCTGTTGAAACTAAAATACTATTGTAACTCGGTTAGCACTAAATCACTTGGCAAATAATTAGAATTACAGTTACTTGGCAATCACTGAAATAAATGCTTCTTAATATGTTTAATGTGATTAAGCTTAATTAACTTAGTTGCAGAATCATAAAACAAATAACATGAACACATATGACACTAGGATATAACATGGAAATCCAATTTAGGAAAAACCACCAAGTGTAACTAGTTATTATTTTTCACTTTTTTGATGTGAGTCCTGTTAGGAGCCAACCCTATTAAAGGTTACAAAACACACTGTTAGGTGTGACCCTGTTAAAGGATTTAAATCAACCTGTTAGGAGTGGCCTTGTTAGAAGTCTTTAGACACTTCAATCTAGAAATGCCACCTTGTTAGAGGATTTGGCAAATAGTTGTTAAGCTAACTCTGTTAAAAGATTTCATACACTACTACAATTATTAGAGAGTAACAACGATATGACTTGATTGCTGATGCAACTATATTGTTGATTTCAGATCTTCGTTCTAGCTTGAGTACTTGATCCTTCTTGAGCAGATAAAACTTTGTAGCTCGGTCAACTCAGGATACTCTGATATCCTTCCAATTCGCTTCCTTGATTTATCTTCTGAATCCCATGCTTCTCTCACTCAATCCCACAACTTGACCTTATATCATTTACCTTGTCAAGTTGGATAAAATACACTTTCAAATATTGAACATTCATCCTTTAAGTCAGCTAGAATTAACAAATAAATTTATCAAACTGAATATGTTGACTCAAGATAATCCTTCATTAGTCGACCCAGCTCGTTCAACACTAACTCAAAAAATAATTTCTTCAGACTTCCTTTGTTAACAATGTGAACTCGGTTATCATTGCATCCAGAACTAAATTCCCTTTGTTAACCAAGTGAGCTTGGTTAACTTTAGTTCCTTGCCAACTTCTCTTTGGTGCTCAAGTGAACTCAAAAGACATTCTCTTCTTGCAAACTTTCTTTGGTTCCTAAGTGAACTCAAAAGATGCTACCTCTGAACTTGATTATCTCTGGAATGCTTAATAGACACTGGAAACTATTTTTATTACCTGAGTGAGCTTGGAAGACACTAACTGGTAAAGATTTGACCTTTTGTGTAACATCAAAGACAATGTACAATTGAATAATTGTTTTCGACAATCCCCCTCTTTAGCATTAATAGCACCACAACATGTCATAATACAATGAAAGTTTAGAGAAAAATAAAAGTAAGGATAAAATCCTTTGTTTCAATCTGATTCTCATCCATGAGAACTCCCTTTATCATCGTGGACTCCCTTTGTCATCAATCTTTGATTGCAATGATTGCAATAACAAACTCTCCCTCTTTGATATCAACTCATGTTCATTCTCCCTCTTTAACATCTTTGACATATATAAAAAGATCTCGTATATATGACAAAAAACTCTCCCTATCAAACATAAAGTTTCTTTGAATAAAATTTCTTTGATGTATGACAACAAACTCTCCCTCTTTCACATCTCATGCCAAAGATAGCATTCAATGAACTTCCATGTACTTGATGTACCGATTCATATGCAATCCACCCTTTACAATACTGCATCAACTTGATTGGTTCAACATGCTTAGTTGATGCATCACTAAATTCTGATTAGTGAGCTTTATATAGGGGAATGACCCCTAGCTTATCTCTTAGATACAAGAATGCACCCTTAGGTAATGACTTGGTGAATATGTTTGCAATCTATTCTTTTGGATTCACATATTCTAATCTTACTTCCTTGTCTTGCACCAATTCTCTCAAGAAATGATACTTTATTGCAATGTGCTTGGTTTTGGTATGCATCACATGATTCTTAGAAATGTCAATTGTATTGGTGTTATCACAGAAAACAACTGGATCCTTGATTTCTTCCTTCATGCCTTTCAATAGTTGTTTGAACCAAACAATATTTGAACAATTGACTGCTGCAACAACATATTATGCTTTTGTTGTTGACTGAGAGATATAGTTCTGCTTCTTTCTTGTCCAAGATATTGGCATCTTTCCAAGAAAGAATGCTCCACTACTAGTGTTCTTTCTATCACGAATGCTTCCCGCGTAATCAACATTAGTGAATGCTTTCAATTTAAAGTTGTCTCCTTTCTTATACCACAAACCATAATATTTAGTATCCTTTAGATACCTCATGATTCTTTTTATTGCCATTATATGATTTTCTTTTGGATTAGCAGGGAATCTTGCCACCATTCCAATTGCTGAAGCTATATCAGATCTTGTATGTACCACATACTAAAGTATTCCAATCATTGATTTGTATGTGGTTTGATCTATCTCTTTTGAATTATCATCTTTGGAAAGCTTATGTCTAGTAGACATAGGTGTTCTAACTGGTATAGAATCCTCCATTCCAAACTTCTTTAGTATCTCCTCCTTTATGTACTTTGATTGAATGATGTAGATTCCATCCTTCTATTGAATCTACAAGCCAACAAAGAATTTGATCTCTCCAAACATTGACATCTCAAATTCCTTACTCATTTCATTAGAAAACGACTTTCACGAATCATCATTTCCTAAATAATGTATCATCCACAAAGAATTCTACCAACACAATCTTGTAATCTAGTCCTTCTTTGATGTATAGGATGTTTCTATCATTAGTTCTTTGAAAACCAATCTTTATGAGATAATTATGCAACCTTTCATACTAGGATCTAAGGGCCTGTTTGAGACCATAGAAGATTTGTGTAATCTATAAACCATGTCTCTTTTGCTAGGATCAATGAAAGCTTCTGGTTGCTCAATGTAGTCTTCCTCTTCTAAGATTCCATTTAGAAATGTTGATTTCACATCCATCTAATATACTTTGAATCCTTTGTGTGTTGCATATGCCAGGAGTGTTCTAACACCTTCTAGTCTAGCAACAAGACCAAAAGTTTCTCCATTGTCAATACCTTCCTCTTGAACATAATCCTTGCAAACTAGCCTTGCCTTGCTTCTTGAAACTTATCCATTTTCATTCATGTTATTTCTGAATATCCATTTTGTGCCAATTACATTCTAATTCTTGGGTCTAGGAGCAAGAGTCCAAGTTTTATTCCTATCTATCTATCCAATTTCTTCATTCATTGCTTCAATGCAACTTTCATTCTCTAATTCATCGTTAACAGATCTAGGTTCAAATTCAATAAGAAAACATCTACCTTTTAATTTTTTCCTTATCATTGCACCAACTGATCACTCTCCAATGATTTTCTTGGGTGCATGATGCCTTCTAACATATTCAACAAGCTAGGGCTCCTTCTTTCTGAAATCACTAGATTCACCATATTTTTTGAATCATTACTCAGGTCCATCAGACTATGACTTGGTTCCCACTAGCTGGAACTCGGGTCCTTCTAATGACTTGGGTTGCATTGGTTGCAACTCAGGTTGAACTGGAGATTTTGGGGACTCAGGTGGTGAAGAGTGTTGATTCTCAATTGTATTAGATAAAGTCTCAAGCTCATAGTAAACAAAGTTTCTATAGTTTTCAGGTTCCTTACTGCTTTGTTCTTCACTCTTTTCTACAAACTCATCAATCTTCACATGTGCACTTTCTGTAACTTTATGAGTAGATAGATTCATACATTTACATGCTTTGCTCTTATTTGAGTATCCCAAAAATATGCCTTCATCACTTTTCATATCAAATTCCCCTTTTCTTGACTCCTTTAGAATATAACATTTGCTTCCAAATACTTTGAAATAACAAACATTAGGTTTATAGCCATATGATAACTCATAAGTTATTTTCTCTGAATCATTCTTGAACTATACTTGGTTCAAGATATGAACTATAGTGTTGATTGCTTCCTTCTAGTCTTTGATAGCAATGTTCTTCTCTATCATTAGGGTCTTTGCAGAATCTAGGATTGATCTATTCCTTCTTTCAACAATGCCATTTTGCTGAGGTGTACCAAGTGCATACACTTTCCTTTTCATCCATCTTTCATTGAAGAATTCATTGAATTCATTAGAAATGAATTTTCCTCCTCTGTCTAATCTTAAACATTTCAGTTTCTTTCTTATTTCTTTCTCTACTCTAGCTAGATACCATTTGAACTTTTGAAAAGCTTTTGATTTATCCTTGAAGTACATTACTGCCATCATTCTAGAATAATCATCAAGAAATAAAATAAAGTACTTATCTCTACAATAGCTCTTTGTGACAATAGGTCCACAAAGGTCTGTATGAACCAGCTCCAACATTTCTTCAGAATGATAGTTTTTGCTTGTAAAACTTGTCTTTCCCATTTTACCAATTTGACAATTCTTGCAAATGCTAATATCAGGTTTCTTGAGGCTTGGAATGCCTCTAACCCTTTTGTTCTTGCTTATATTTACTAGGTTATCAAAATTCACATGACATAACCTTTTATGCCATAGCCATCTTTATTCTACTTGAGCAATGAAACATGAACTTTCATTTAGATCTAGGTAGAATAGATTACCTTTTGTTTTCTTGCCAGTCCGAGCTAGATTTCCTTTCCCATCTAGCGAGTTGGCCTTTCCATTCACGAATTCTACCTTGAATCTAATTTTATTCAATTGAGCCACATGAAGTAGATTATGCTTCAGTCCTTCAACCCAATAAGCATTATCACATCTGAGATCATTGGTTAGTGCAATACAACTTTTACCTTTCACATAACATGGTTCATCATTGCCAAATCTAACACTTCCACCATCATAGTATACCAAGTTCTCAAATTTAGGTTTATCACTAGTCATATGGTGAGAACAACTATCAATAATCCATGTATCATTCTTACTAACATATGAGATAAGGGCCATCTTATCATTCTCACCATCTAATTCATCCTTAACAATGTTGTAGACCATTTCATCATCTTCTTTACTACTATTAGAATCTTTAGCAATGTAATAAGAATTTTTACCTTTGTCCTTGTAATCATTGTATCTTTTGAAGTCCTTATTGCCCTTGTACTTGTCATGCTTCTTTTCTTCTTTGCCTTCTTTTTTTGGACACCTTGAAGCAATGTGACCAACTTCTTCACAAGAAAAGAAGATCAAAAGAATTTTACATTTGTACTTTCTTTTGCCCTCGAGAAATCTTCTTGCAAGTAATGCTTCAATGACTTCAAGATCTTCATCAGAACCATCTTCATCTTCACTGTTAGATTTCCTTGTAGATTTTGTAGCTTTCTTCTTGAGTGATAGCTTGGCTTGAAATGTAGACTCAAGGTTGCTAGAGTTAGAAACATAATTATCATAGTTATCTAACTCAAATGTTGTCAACCTTCCCACTAGTGCATCCAATCTTATATCATTCTTGGGATTGCATCTCATTTCTTGAATTGTTGAAACTCTAATTGAATATATAGGAAGGAAGAAGTGTTTTGAGAACCTTTCTTACCACTGTTTCATCATCTATCTTTCCTCCTAAGGCTTTGATTGTACAGACATTGGCTTTGATTCTTTCACTATATTTTGAAATATTTTTATTTTCTCTCATCTTTATTTGATCAAATTGACCTTTGAGACTTTTTGTCTTAGCTCTACTTACATTTTCATCTCCTCCATATATGGCTTTCAGTTTGATCGACGTCTCATAAGTAGTACCACAGTCTTTGACTTCATCAAATTCACCATAGTTGATAGTTGAGGCAATATCAATCATCATAATGTTATGATTCTTCTTTTCTATAATTTCTTCAACAATCATAGCTCTAGTAGGTCCCACATACTTAGTGTCTAGGTACTTTAGGCCCAAGTCTGCATTGGTTGCCAAATGTAATCTCATGAGTTCCTGTCGTGCCTTGAAGTTATCTATGTTCAGCTTAGAGATCTCCCTTGCATAAGACATCTTGATCTTTAGCTTAGGTCCTTGAATCCTTCTCTAAAAACACTAAAAAATCTAATACCAATTGTTGGAAATATGAGAGGAGTAAATGAGAGGGGAGGGGTGAATAAAATACCACAAAAATAAATCTCAAATCCCTTAGATGTCAATACAAATCAAAACTAGACTCGGTTGAAACTGAAATACTTTTGTAACTAGATTAGCACTGAATCACTCGTCAAATAATAAGAATTACATTTACTTGAAAATCATTGAAATAAATGCTTCTTAATATGTTTAATGTGATTAACCTTAATTAAATTAGTTTTAGAATTATAAAGCAAATAACATCAATGCATATAACATTAAGATTTAACGTCGAAACCCAAGTTGTCAAAAATCATCAATTGCAACTAGTTACTATTTTTCACTCTTCTGAACTGTGCTTGGTTAGGAGCCAACCTTGTTGAAGGTTACAAAACACCCTGATAGGTGTGACCCTGGTAAAGGATTTAAATCACCCTATTGAGAGTGGCCTTGTTAGAGGTCTTTAGACACTTCAATCTAGAAATGCCACCTTGTTAGAAGATTTGACAAATATTGGTTAAGCTAACTCTGTTAAGAGATTTTCTACACTACTACAATTATTAGAGAGTAACAATGATACAGCCTGATTGCTAATGCAACTTTATTACTGATTTCAGATCTTTGTTCTAGCTTGAATACTTGATCCTCCTTGATCAGATAAAACTTTGCAAATCGGTCAACTTAGGATACTCTGATATCCTTCCAATTTCCTTTCTTGATTTATCTTCTCAATCCCATGCTTCTCTCATTCAATCCCACAACTTGACCTTATACTTATATTATTTACCTTGTCAAGTTGGCTTGAATACACTTTCAAATA
Organism: Cupressus sempervirens; assembly: GCA_028749045.1. NCBI lineage: Eukaryota > Viridiplantae > Streptophyta > Pinopsida > Cupressales > Cupressaceae > Cupressus > Cupressus sempervirens. The sequence continues at coordinate 880,564,940 of CM053786.1, forward strand.
TTCAATCTTCATCCTTTAATTCGGCTATACTTAGCAAATAAATTCATCAAACTAAATATGTTGAATCAAGAAAATCCTTCATTAGTCAACTCAACTTGGTCAACACTAACTTAGAAAAGGCTTTCTTCAGACTTCTTTTGATAATTGTGTAAACTTTGTTAAGACTGCACCCTAAACTGAATTCCCTTTGTTAACCAAGTGAGATCGATTAACACTGGTTCGTTACCAACTTCTCTTTGGCGCTTGAGTGAACTTGACAAACACTATCTTCGTGCAAACTTTCTTTGGTGCCCGAGTGAACTCGACAGACACTGTCTCTGAACTTGATTATCTTTGGAATGCTCAGCAACCACTGGGAACTGTCTTCATCACCCGAGTGAGCTTGACACTGATTGGTAAAGACTTGAAATTTTGTTTAACATCAAAGACAATATACAATTGAACATTTTTTTCAACACTTAGGACCCTAAGATGTTGCAATGAGATCCATTTGTAAGGCCCATTGCCAAGTTGGTGGGCATATAAAACCCACTTGGGAAACTATAGGAAAAGAATCAAAATTTTTGCAGTATGTGTTGATTAGGACCCTTAGGTATTATTTAGTCATTTTGGTCCATTGGGAACCATAAATCATGCATAGAATAAAAGTTTCTCATTAGGAGCAAGTCAATGTTGCACAAATTGTTGCTATGCAACTTTTTGGAAAATCAATTGCAATAGTTCCACGAATGGTCATAACACTAAAAAATAAACTGCAACTGTTGGGGAAGGTCTTCAAATAGACCTTATAGGTGGGTGGAAGACAACGACATGTAATTTTTGTTTCCTCATTAAACAAATACAAGAACAAGTCAAGGATAACCTTCAACAAACCACTATAAGGCCTCTGAAGACAAGAAGGGACAAGAAACACATTTTTAGGTTGGTGATAAGGTATGGGCTTATCTTAGAAAAGAGAGGCTACCAAAAGGAAGATACACAAAGATTCACATGAAGAAGATTGGTCCATGCACAATATTGGTTAAATTTGGTGAAAATGCTTATGAAATAACCTTACCACCTACAATTTTCATTTCTCCTATTTTTAGCATCTATGACATTACTCCTTTTAAAGGGAATTCAAATGTTGTAGGCAAGTCATAGGATGATGCTACTCTAAGAGGATTGGGTCAAAGACCTACTGCCTGACCAATTAGTTCAGTTGGACATGATACTTCACTTCAAGGTTCTCAAGAAAACCAAGAAGAATGAATATCTATAGTACCTTATTAAATGGAAAGGATTGCCTAACATTGATGCAACTTGGATGATATAACAAGATATTATCAGACATGGCTCCATAGTGGAAGAATTAGGATCAGGTAGGAACTTAAGTTTTAATCATCCTAAGGAGTACGGTGTAGGAACACCCTACTCAATCTTCATAGGTTTTCACATTCCTAAAGGATGCCTAAAGGACTCTCTAATCATGTTTGAGTAGTTTTTGTTCTTATGACCCTAAGATGTTGCATTGAGATCCATTTGTAAGGCCCATCACCGAGTTGGTGGCCATATAAATCGATTGGTCAACTATGGTCAAAGAATCAAAATTTGAGTGGTATATGTTGATTAGGTGGCCTTTGGTTTTATTTAATCATTTTGGTCCACTAGGAACCATGAATTATGCATACAATAAAAGTTACTAATTAGGAGCAAAAATTGTTGAGGTTGCACAAAATGTTGCTATGCAACTTTTTGGCAAAAAGTGAAAATTTTGTAAAATCAATTGTAATAGTTCCCCCAATGGTCACAATGTTTAAAAATTAGTTTCTACTATTGGGGAAGGTTTTCAAATAGTCCTTACAGGCAGGTGGAAGACAATGACATGTAATTTTGCTTTCAAATCAATAAAATACTACCGATTTTCCTACAACTTTGACTTTGTTTTGTTGTATATAGACTTCTACGAATTCATGATTGTTTGAAACCTATTGTGGAAGATAGGTGAATGGGGTATCTTTATTTTAATTCAGTTTGAGCCCTTAAGACTCAGTGAGAAGGGAGATTGAGCTAAATTTGTGAACAGAGGTCTCAAACTCTAGGTTAGCTAGGGTTTTGTAAACAAATGTCATTTTCTCATGTTTCACCTAATGGAAAATTTTGAAACTTGGTGAAATTGGAGAGTGGCACTTGTACTTTATGATTCTGGTGCCTATGTGCAAGAAGGTTGTTGGCACATGTCGATTTGGAACAAACTAAGGTTAACATCTCTATGTGGCAACTTAGTGAGAAGAAGAAGAATTGAGGTCAGAGACACATAAGGGTTGAATCAAGCCCCCAAACCTTGAATTCTCATTATTCTCAACAAGCTCAACATTTTCATGGCACTAGCATGGCTGTTTAGTGATTCCTTGTACTTCCTTTTTTAAGTAGGCCTAATTAGGTCTTTTAGGCCTCAAACTTAGTCAACATTTTGCTAGTTCCTTGAGGAGTTAGAACTTGAGAATTGGGGGTTCAAAGTAACTTAGAAAAAGGTATATGTAACTATGTTTAGTTTCCTAGGTCTTTTGGAGAACCACTAAGTCGTGGTTCAAAAACCAATATACAAGGGTTAGTAGGAAATGAAGGACTTAATGAAGGAAGTACTAATTGCTAGTGTATTGATGAAGTTTTGACCATTCAAGGATGTTACTGAGGTCTCAAATAAGATGGATCCAACTTGATTCAATTGAAATCATAGTCCTCTTCATATTGTATAATATGTGTGAAATAGGTACTTAGTTTAGTCTAGCTATTTCACCTACCAAAGAGGGAACTACAAGAAGGATTGTAAGTAAGGGTTGTATAGGGTCTTTTGATCCCAAATACATATGGAATGAAGTTGTTACTAAAGGTGCCAATCCTTAGTTAGAGTCTCGAGCCAAGACCTTGGGAGTGAAGCCTCTAGGGAGGGTATTGCTGAGAGTGGTTGAATCCCACAGAAAGAACACTGACCACTTAATTGGTGTTGGGTAAAGTTAGTGCACCAAGAGATTTGTATCATTTCCCTTCCGTTTGAAGTTTCTTTTGTTCCCTTTCTTGTTAGAATTTGTATTTAGTACTTGGATTTCTACACCATAATTATTTATTCTAATTCCTCTGATGATTAGTCTTGATTCTTCTTGAATACAAACAGATTTTAATCAATTGAATTTTTGAAGTTTGGATGGAGCACTTATTACTTGTATGAATGATTCCCAAGCCATGGAATGTTTGTTAAGGACTAGCATTGTTAATTCCTCATTGTCAATTATATGACCAATAGTGAATAACCGGTTCCTTAACTCAATTACTCTTATAAAGTAGAATTTAATAGATTCACCTTTGTTCATTTTACATGATGCAATTGTTTCAAACTGGGAGCTACGCTAGTATTATTTATCTCATACATGTTTTCTAGGAAGGTAAATATATTTTATGTAGTATCCAACTTTGATAAAACTATAACTATATGCTCCTTCATTGCATCTACTAGAATCTTCATGGCTTTGTTGTTGTTCTTTGTCCATTGAAGTTTCTCATTATCATCATTTGGTATAGGTACAACCTTTTCCACAAATAAGTCTAATTCTTATTCTCTTAGTGCCATCATTACTCTAAGTTTCTAAGAGACAAAATTTGTTGATCTATCAAGTCCATCTTCAAATTAAATTCTTTTGACCATTTTTTCTTATTTGAATTTCTTTTGATGGTGATTAGATTTCTTGTTTAGTTTATCTTATTGTTATTTGCTTCAATGAGACTCTAATACTGTGTTAAATGTTATTGATCAAATTATAGATTAAGGTGTTTTAATTCTCAATATGAGGTATCAAAATTAACATTTTCGATCTCCTTTCAATCTATTATAATTCTTTGTTTGTATAGATTTACGAGAAGATGAAAAAACAAAATCTATAAGTATGCCTTTTGAATCTTATATGTATATGTATATTTATGTCTATGTGTATGCCTATGTATACATATGTATAGGTATATGTACATGTATGTATATATAGAAAGACACAGTTATATATGGTATTTGACATATCCCTTTGGTAGGATGATAATTAAGAATGATATCTAGAAGTTGTGTATTTTTTGTAATTTCTTGATGAGTATTTGTTTTAATAAATTTTTGAAGTGAGTGCATCCTAAATTTTTTGCACATGTTCAAGCATTGGGAATCAAGTGTAGAATAGTATTATGTAATTTATTTTGAATTTGGTTAAGTATATAAAAAGTTTTTAAAATAAGGTTGACATATGTTTGTGAGGACTATCAAGATAGTGGTAAAAATAATAAAGTTTACAGTGTTAATGTTGTCCAAAAATAGAAAAAACTTATATGGTTAAAAAGATAAGATGTGTAAGATTATGGTGGTCACTTCAACATTTGCAAATCGGGTGAAGGCAAAGATGAGAATTCATCTTAGAAGATGAAAAAATGTCTAAAGGACCAAAATTGGAGTAAAAACAAGATCCTAGGCTTTTGAGTAATTTCCCTAGGCTTTTACGAAGCCATAATCTGATCAATTTTTAACGTTTCAAATAACCCAATTATATTCTAGAAGCCTAATGTGCGTTTTCTAGATTTTCATAACTTGATTAGGTTGTTATGATATACAAAGCTCGATAAGGTTATGAAGATTAGAGACTTAATATTATATTGTACTTATCTATGTATATTTATAATTAAATATTTATATTATATTTATGTATATATAATTAAATACATATGCCAATAGTGGCATGTTGTGATGGTTAAGTTGTTGAGTTGGTATTCTTGCCATCAAGGTTCAAATCTAATGGGGATGAGGTTCCCCGTTTGTGGCCTCACAGGTTCACAGCTCCAAGTCAAAGCATTTACCCCAAGAATAATAATATTAATAATAAAATACATATATTCATAACCCTTCTCTCTCTCTCTCTCTCTCTCTCTCTCTCTCTCTCACACACACACACACACACACACACACACACACACACACACCCCTAATCCCTCTCTATCTCTCTCTAACTTTTAACCCCTAACCCCTCTCTCTAGCTCAAATTTGCATCTCTCACTCTCTCTCAAACACGTAACCCCTCTCTCTAACTCCTAACCCCTCTATCTCTCTAACTAGTAACCCACCCCCCCAACCTCTGTCTCTCTCTAACCCATAGCCCATAACCCCTACCCTCTCCCTCTTTCTCCCCACGTCATCTTTGGTTCCTAGTACTACATAACCTAATTGGGTATTGTAGAACTATTAGAACCCAATTGGGTTATGAGATAATATGGACTATATCAAGTTCCTAATGGCCTAAAAATGTTGTTTTGTCTCCTTGAAGGCTCCGCTATTGTATGACATGCTTTTTTGCAATAAGTCTACATATGCTTTGTTTCATTTTTCTTGGAAATGATTGATTTTTTCTAATTTTTTCCTTCATGTTATTATATCATTTGAACTTGATATTAGATAATAAAACCATTGATTTCTCTTATTTTTCACTCTATTGTATTACTTCATATTATAAAATAATGTTGTAAATTTTCTATTGTTTTGTATTTGATTATGTATTTTTACCATGATATTGTTTGTAGGACAATAAACACCCCACAATGGGAAAGAAAGAGGTGAATAATTGAAAAGCAAGAGGCACCAAATGATCAACAAAGGGGCAATCAACACTCTCCTTATCGCTCGCTTTTAAAGAAGTGCAACACACTACGTTGTGCATATAGTAGCAACCATGTTGCTTTGATGTAGTTGCAGTCACAAAAGTTGTTATTGTGGGGTAGGGTTTGAGACCCCCTGCTCCACTTTTTTTTTTTTTTGATTTTTTGACTTAATTTTTATTTTAATTTACAAAATTGATAATTTTTAAAAGTGTATATTTTTATTAATATATAAATGTCCAAATTTGATAGGATACTATATTCCAACCAACCGAAATTTAAAATAATATTTTCCTATTCACATAAGAATAAGGAAATATTTATTTTTCCTCTTAGCAAACTAGTATGGATTTTTCTAAGATATTTCACCTTTTTCATTAGGTTTTTCTTGCTAGGGCTATGTTTCCTAAAATTTAAATGTAAATATGGAAAACCAAAACTACCAAATACATGACCAATGGAAAACCAACAAATTCCAAACATAAACTAGACAATATTTTCGAATACGAAATCAACATGGGTTTTCCAAATCCTACCTGAAATCACAATTGAATTTAAATGACAAGTAGAGCCAGAATCCAAGCTTTGAAAAACAAGTCTCTAACTTTACACCTAAAACCAAATTTTCAACTTGATAACGTAATGAGAATAATAACCCAAAATCTCGTCATATAGAAAAACCTATTAGATTTTCCTGAAAAATGAAACTTAAACTTTCAAAAGAAAAGATTATAGCATTAAACTTACTCCATATGTCACCTAACTTAACTTTTAACTTCTATTTAATTGATGTGCACTTAAAATATAATGAAAATATAATTTAGAATTAATATCATTGGCACAATTTTATGGAATAATTATAATTAAACCGTGATTAATTAATTTGGCCAAATATAATATGCAACTTGATCTTAGAAATGAATTTATATTTTTTGTGCAACTAAATTAGGATTTTTGATTCAATAATTAATTAAATCTTCAATTTCTTAATTAGACTTTTAGTTAAGTCATTTTAAGTAAATAAAGGTATTTAATTAATCCTTTACACTTTAATATTGTAATATTTAATATTAAAATAATCATAAGATTTAATTATTCCTAAGTCATAATCAAACTTAATAAATTCATTTTACCAAGATAACCATACGATAAAAAATACATGACTGAACCACATAACAACAACTCACAAGACTATCATGCTCAAGGTTATGTTTACAAATTTATGTCACCTTGGTGAATGCAAAGACCTATTGTAAGTCAGATACTTGTCCAATTTTAGGTCAACAATAACTTATGATAGGATTTGAGTCTGTATACTTTCTCCCCTCTCATTATTGAGATATTGTGATAAAGCACACTCATCTTGGCAACTCAGAGAAGTCAACATGTCTATGACTCTCTTCGTCAACTATATTAGACATGTCAAGAAAAAATTCAAAACACACACACCATACACAATTAAGTATGGGGTAAGTAATTTCTAACCATATACATAAACATAAAGCATCATAACTTATACATAATCCTCATGAAAATAACCAACACACACATGAGAAGTGATTCTGTTGGTGTAAATACGTATTCACTATTTACACTTACTTAAGTTTACTTAGGTTAATGCATTATTTTAATATTTATTTATTAGTCACCTAGGAGTACGTGCACTCTTGTGAGTTGTTATGCTGACATCACATGGGTCTGCACCTCTTTTAAGCACATGTTGTCTACAACATAGGAATCTTCTACACACATATGACACTTTCTCATTCTTATCCATTAATCTAGAATGTTGGATAAGGTGCTTAGTTGTCTTATCTTCTAGTTGTTTCTAGAGACATTCTAGGTGCTTCCCGAGAGGCCTTTATATAAAGGCACTTTTAGTGTGTTTGAATATCACATTCTAAATAGAGCAATGTATTCAGACATACTTTGATTAATTGATCATATCCATTTTTGGTCTATAGTTGTACTTGTGTTTGAGTTCTTAGTTCCTAGGTGAATTTTTCCCTTAGGCAAATTCTTATATGGTATCAGAGCTTTTGGAGATTTTTTCATCACATAGCCGTCTGAGACCATCATCTTGCTTCATCACTACAACCCAACTCTAGAGTGTCACAGAAATTGGGAGTGTCCAATACCAGATCTGACCTCACCATTGCATCTGGAACACTGATTCGGTGAAAATTGGCTATAAAGCTGCCTACCCTAGGTCAAAGTCGATTGTGAGGCAATTTTTTTTTTTGGCAAACTGGCACTCAAAGGACTGATTTGTAGAATTGGTATGATCATTTCAGATCTGTACATTTAATTTTCAGATTTACATTTTTTTCATCTACATCTCAGCTATTTTTTTAGATTTGCATCATTTTTTGAAATTTTTTTGGCCATAGGGCCATAGGAGAGATTTTTTGCAAGTGAAGATTGAAGCTTGTTGGTGCAAATCTGATATTTGCATCACATTCAAAAGGTCCAAAAACCCCCAGATCAGATTTTGTTTCATCCAAATCTAACACCTGAGGCAAAGTGTAGGGACATTTGTTTTTTGGAGGCACGACGACGATTAAGAAAAAATAATAGTAGCAACAATTTTCAAACATCGATATCTTCCTCATACGAACTCTTTTTTGCGAGATTTTTTTTTTTGTTTTGGGGTAAAATTTTGTGATCTACACATTGGTGCAGGTGGTTTGAGATCTCTATTTCTAAAATTTTTTGCAACTCCAAAATCTCGAATTTTGCCACTTAAAATGCTTGGTACGGGCTCATCCGGACTCCAAATCAGGTTTCGTTTTTTTTAAGTGCATATTTTTTGTCTACTTTCCAAATTTGTAATCACATTATAGGTTCTATGGACAAAAATACTACTTTCAGAAATAGGCCCTAAATTGGCAAGTGGCTACCGAGTGTCTAAATCATTCATTGGGGGGGTTCTTTGATTCTTTGGAGGTTTCATTAATTAGTTCATCATGGAAGAGGATGATTTGATCTATTTGCACGCAAACAACTATCAAGAATGGAGTCAAATAGCTATCAAATATCCCAGTCAGCACAATGCACTACCATATGTGAGAGGATTTGACTATGATATTGAGACATTCGACTTCATTACTCGTGTTCTCTTTCTATATATAGATATGGAAATTCTAGATTCACTTATTAACCTTAAGGAAACTAATCCATATGTTCATTGGTTGTATCTTTGGGAAACCTATGGAGATCCAAACATTCCTCCATTCCCAAAAAATCCCATTCCTCTAGTTGCAGCTAACTCCTCTTCAGATGAGATCACACCTCTAGCTCTTGTTGCTCCCAGTGATCCTATTCCAGCCATAGATGCTTCAGATTCAGTGTAGCAGGACTCTTTATGTCTTCCTACTCTACCTTTATGTGATGAATTCCTTCCCGCCCTTGCAAGCCTGTTCATGGAGTCTCACATTGAAGATGTGGGAGACATTCTTGATGACATTTGTCTTCTTTTCGAGGCGGATACTCCATCCTTTTCCATAGTGACAGATTCATGTATTTTAGCACTTCCGGATACACATGGTCTTCTAGGTGATGATTTCTTGCCAGACATTTTAGCTCTATTCTTGGAGTCACACAGTGGTTATGGTTATGATGATTTCTCGCTTCTCTTTGCTGAGGATTCTTCTACAATTATTACACATTCTCTACATGATCAATCCTTCCAGGTTGGCATGATTGTGGATTCTTATGTACAACATTTGCAGGAGATCTCTTTCACATTTGAGAAGACTATTGGTTTCTTGAAGAAGGTTCTACCACACTCCCTGTTTGATTTGAACTTCTCTTCAATAGTTTTCGAGGAAGCCATCATCAGTATCAACACAGGAACTTTTGAATAGGTTTTAGAGACACCGTTCATCATTGAGATTCCTTCTTTATACAGGGGACACATCTCATGGGTACCCTTGCCATTGTTTCTTCCAAAGGGGAGGAACATCATACTAGGGTCATGGATCAGCTTCTACATCAAAGCATTTCTCACTAATCGGCACACTACTTTTAGGGGGGTGGGGGGGCCTATCTGATCTCCTTCGTCTTTTTTTTTTTTTTTGGGGTGGGGGGGACTTTTTCCTCTTAAGAGATTTTGTCTTTCTCCTTCTCTTTTGTATATACTGGATGTATGTCGTAGTGGGGGGTTCTTGATTACTCCATCCATCAATGCATCCTTTTTCATCTCTCTTTTTCGAGGAGGGTTTTTCCCATGATGTTTTCCCTCTTTCCCTACTTTATGAGAGATTTGCATCTTCATTATGTACATGGGCACCTAACATGGCCTAGTAGCCAAGACCCATCTTGCATTTCATCCTAGTTTTGAGAACTTAAGTGCATTCCTCTAAGTTGCACTTAAGGGGGGGTGTTGGTGTAAATATGTATTCACTATTTACACTTACTTAGGTTTACTTAGGTTAATGCATTATTTTAATATTTATTTATTAGTCACCTAGGAGTATGTGCACTCTTGTGAGTTGTCATGTTGACATCACAGGGGTCCGCACCTCTTTTAAGCATATGTTGTCTACAACACAGAAATCTTCTACACACATATGACACTTTTTCATTCTGATCCATTCATCTAGAATGTTGGATAAGGTGCTTAGTTGTCCTATCTCCTAGTTGTTTCTAGAGACATTCTAGGTGCTTCTTGAGAGGCCTTTATATATAGGCACTCCTAGTGTGTTTGAATATCACATTCTAAACAGAGCAATGTATTCGGACATAGTTTGATTAATTGATCATATCCATTTTTGGTCTACAGTTGTGCTTGTGTTTGAGTTCTTAGTTTTTGGGTGAATTTTGCCCTTAGGCAAATCCTTACAGATTCAAGAAATTCTAACATCAATATTGAAAAATAAACTATCAGAGGGGTGTTACATCCAGCTTACTCTTGAAAGTCGAGAAATAACTAAAATGTACAAGGTTTTGACACATGTGCTACAATAGTTCTATTATGCATACAATGCATGATTCAATTAGGGAGTTAGATCCTTGACCCAATTGACCTACTATGATAAAACATTCTAATCTTGTAAATGCATAACTTACATAGTAAATAATATATGATTTCAATTTGATACACAATCCATTTATGTAAATAAGAATATTGTAAATTATTTTTTGTAATCTCTAAATCAGTCTTATCCTTTTACATTTAATGACAACACACAATACAATATGAACAGTCAAATATAAACGAATCCAAAAATACAAGTTTTATATTATACCACTAGAGCCATAATAATAGTCTAAAATAGAGAAGATTTATGTCTATTGGCATATTTTCAAGTAGCCAAGATTTGAAATTTTTCATATCTACTCCTATGAAAAAATTTATTCATTCAAAGACACACAGAATCATAAATTTATGGTATGCGATCAAATGTATTATTGTATTTGTTGGCAGCATGTTGAATGGGTCAAAGTTTTGTAGATAATTTTTGATGGATTAATGGTTGTTCTCAAGATGAACAAGACCTATTGAACGATAGAGATCAAAGATGCTTGGTAAAAGGAGTGTGATAGTAAAGACCACCAAGTTGCCTCAAGGAATGAATGTTATCGGTATTTTTACAAACTTCCAAAACATTGATACAAACATTGTAACAAGCTCCAAAATTAACCCAATCTTTTGAGAAGAAAAAGATTGAATCATTCTGAAGAGAGCGTTAATTGTTATTATTCATCGACAACATGTTAGAGTTCATTAATTCTAACTGTTTTCACAAAAGCTTGCACCCTTGCCTAAAGTTTTGACCTAAAGGCAACCTTGTGAAACATGGAAATAATCTCCAAGTTGTGGGACATGAACAATGAGATTGAGTCTCCAAAGAAGGCTAATTTTCTTACTATCAGGATGCACCTAGCTAGTCTTCAGAGGAAAAGGGAGAAGGAGATGCATGAAAATCAAACTACCTAATCTAATCTAAGAAGAGGTGATACACCAAATAGTACGTTCAATCTTATCTCTACCTAAGAATGCATAGTTAATCAATATAACCTCAAAATATATAGATTCAATCCTTTCTTAACTTAACAACTATATGTAGATTAGAAACCACTAGAATGTTGTGAGGATGAGGAAGAGACTTCACTCTATATCACTCAAAGGGCCAAATAGATACAATCATGCAGGTGAAGAATAAAGACAATACATTAACACAAAGAAAGAAGGTATTGCACAGTATATTAATGGAAGAAAGAGATACACCATAGAACTATATTAACTTAGAGGCAAAGAAAATTATAGTGGCTGAGCATCGAATATAATGCTATAGAACTAGAGAAAAGATCAACCCTTGGAAGGGTTACATAATTTACTTTTATAGTTCAAACATACCTAAGAAACTTCCACTAAAAGCCAAGATATCAAACACTGACATCAAGTTGCAAAAGAAACATCAATGCTGATACATAAGGATTTGATTAGGTCCGCACTGTTAATGTAAATAATTATTATTTGCACTTTACTTATGTTTACTTAGGATAAATACATTATTTTATTATTTGTTAGGTTACACCTAGGTAGGATAAATACATTATTTTATTATTTGTTAGGTTACACCTAGGAGTTTTCTTACTCATATGAGTTGTCATGCAAAAAGCATAGGAGTAAGCAACTCTATTTTAGCACATGGTGTCTACAACAGTGGAGTTTCCATAATCAACTGAGTCGTCATGTTGACAACACAATTGTTTGCACTCTTAATTAAGCACATGGTGTCTACAACATAATTTTATGTGACACACCTTTGTAGGCTTACCTTCACACTAACACTTGTGCTTAATGGAGGGTAACCCATTCCTGGTGGACATGTGCTTAGTTTTGAGGCTTATCATATTGCTAACTCCTAGACATTCTAGATGTATCTTAGAGGCCTTTATATATAGGCACCTCTAGTGTACTATACAATCAATACAATGAATTAAATATCATATTGTTATTCTGATCATACTCTGTTGGTCTATTTTGTGCTAGTTATTGTGCTTCTTGGTCTTGGATGATTTTTCCTTAAGACAGATTCTTATACACACCAATATGCATGTTAGTGTAGTTTTTTATTTTTCCTATTTTGCTAGGTTTTTCCTACACGTTTAATAATCTCGCTTAGGTTAATAAAGCATGTCTTATTAGGTGAATGGTTGTGAGGTGTCACCTTCCTACATGTGAGCATCTATTAGCTATCTTGGGAAGATACTTTGCTATCTTTAGTCCGATAGATGGTTGCTCCTCATTGGTTGGTGTTGCCAACTCCTCCCTCTTCCTAGCCTATATAAGCATGCTACCTGGCTTGTATTTGTATCTCTTGTTTTTGCGTCCTCTTAATGCTATTTTGCTTCCAGCATTTGCATTACTCTCTTGGAGACTAACTCTATGATGCTATTTTGATTTTGTATCATTTGCATTCATAGTTTAGATATTTACTCTTTGCACTAGTTTTCTGGGTTATTAATCTTATCAGATTCTAACAATGCAAAATAAATTTGATCCCTGTGCACATATTCAACCTTGGAAGGGACAACAACCATAACTAAAGATTGGATAAATGGATAACAAAAAATCACATGAAGATAAAAAAACAATTTTAATAAATAGGAAGAATGCAAAAGAATAATGGTAGATGATCAAAAAATTGATTTGGTCATTAAGAGCCATTGGATGGCATTCTCAATGCTTTCTAAATCAGATATATCAACAAGTCAAACATATTCAACTGCCAACCTGTACCCTCCTTGTAATTTCATTGGTTGAAGACACTTTATTTTCTAGCTCAAACAAGTAGAAACCCTTTTATATTATGGTCAACCCAGGAACTTAAGATCTTGTGATCATCAATGAAGTCAAACCTTCCATAGCATCTCCATTTGAAAACTTAGCCCTTACAATCGTCAATTTATCTCATTGTCAAAGAACCCCCCTATAACTCCTACGATCTTACAATCACTAGCTTATCTTAACATTGGGCCCTCCTTGAAACCTTCTTACGATCTTACAATCGAGACATTGCTTTATGATCTCATGAACATACAAAGACATGACAACAACCTTCACGTAGCATCAACAAAAAGTATCTAGACTTCTATGATCCTTTGATGACCCTTGGATCGTGACATTAGGACTACTTTGAAACTCCTTCACAATTATACACCACACTATTATATCGTAGCTTCAGAAGGCCACCAAACTACACTTGAGATCTTATGACCATTCATTTCATCATAACATTAGGCCTCTATCGTGTCTTACAATTCCTTGACTGAATGATCATATGATAACACCATTGGCATAGGGTTGTCGATCCTTCAATTTTTCTTTATGATGTTATGTGTGCTGTGAAATGACCTTATGATCTTATGATTGTAGTTAGTTGTAACATTGGCATCATAAAAGTCAACTTCAAGATCCTATGATTGTGGTCAACCTAACCCCTTGTCGTGTCCTAGGCAGTGTAATATTTTACCCCTGCAATCTTATGAACAATGGTTCATTGTAAGATCAAAACAATATATTTCTTTCCCTTCAAAAGAAAACATGTCTAATGAACATATCAATCTTCACTCAATAAAATATTATTTGAACTTGTAATGATGTGACCCAAAGAGATTGAAAGATTGGGCCCATCTGGACACTTGTCCACTTGTCATTATGTTGCTATGACTAATAACCTTGCAACTTTGGATAATGACATAATGATAACCATAGATCCTCCAGATCCAATGATCATGATGCAGCTGAGGCACCTGCTTAATTTAAGACCCTCGACCAATTAGGGCTAGCCACCTATTCACCTCCGACACCTAAAGACTTATTAACTTGTGACCGCTTCCTTTTTGTAGCTTTGTAGGCTGGACAATTAGACTCCAAGATCTTATGATCGTTGACCATCTTGTAGCATTGGGTAGGTTTTCTTCTTGGTTCACGATCCTATGATCATTATGATGCTACGACCATACGATAGTCTGATGGCACGACAACACTATACTTCATGATATCTCAAGCCATTAGTATACCCTTTGCAATCTTATGGGGCTCTTCATTGTGTGCATCTATGATCACTCAACCAATCAATGATATGACTGCATGATCACATGACCACCTTCTGCCCTTTGAAACTTCAAAACCTCTGGCACCTCTATTGACGATCTTACAAACCATAGTTTATTGCTTGGTCACAGGTCCCTAAAATTTTCATTGCAATAACTTGTCTCTACGATGTCATGACAAAATTGACTATCATAACATTGAGAGACCTTGAATTTGACCTCACGATCCTCTTCTTATTGTAATATCATGACCCTGAGTGTTTATCATAACATCACACTGACCAACCTGCCTTTCAACATTAAACACTTACAATCAAATGATAAGAGCTATCATAAGCTCACAATCCACAAAAAATGCACTGACGATGCTATGATCACAAAGGAAAATCATGAGATCGTGAACCATGAAACATACTCTTGCAATGCTATGACCATTGGGTATATCATAGGATCGGGACCTTAGCATACATAACATGTAGTACTATGACTAGAGAAAATCATGAGATTGGGAGACTGAGCATTCCACCTTATGATGACTTGCTAGCATTATATTTCATAACATTGGGAGAAACAAAAAGAAAGCTTATGATTGGACAATGGAACCCTCAATTGTAAGATCGTAACACTTGGAAAAGATATGAAAATTTGAAATATGGCACACAAAGATAGAGTTTAGCATATTTTGACCAATTGGGCAATTTTGATGCCACAAAAGGGATCTCTGATCAATTCTTTATGATATTGTTCAACAATGAAGGGGGGGCATGAAATTGACTAACACTTATGGCGACTCAAAGGGGATGTTATCCTACTATGCATGTGACCAATGACCTTAAGCATCCATTGGGCTATAGAGTCACAAAAAAGGCCCTCACAGTCTAAAACACAAGATGCCTAACTCTACAACTACAAAATACTTTAAAACCTACTATCTCACAAAAAGAAAAGCATGTGCTTGTGCACTTATTGAAAAAAAGAAAACTATTCTAATATATAGAGAAAACCCTAACCTTCTTCAGAAGTAAGATTTGAGGTAAATGCCATTAACTAAAATGGGTAGAGCACCATCATTAGGCTTGGATAATTGGAAAGCATTGCCCTCTTTGCAGTTGGTGATAACATAAGGGCCACTCCACATAGCATCGAATTTGGAGTACTTGACTAGCTTGGCTCTATCTGCATCCCACTTGAGAACAAGGTCTCCCTCTCTAAAAACCCTAGCTTTAGCCTTCTTGTTAAAATTCTTTTTGATTTTCTGCTGACACATTTCAAGAGTCTACATAAGCTATTGCCTCTTTTCTTCTAGCTCCATTAATTTTGTCATTCTAATAGTCATGGCATCATCTTCCATTAGCTTTAATTTGAGCTAACTCAAGAGAGGGAAACTCCAGGGAAATAAGAAGCCTGGCTTCCCTTCCATAAACTAAAATGAAAGGAGAGTTCCCAATGGCCCTCTCAAGTGTAATTATATTAGCTCAAAGGGTTGTTCTTAGCTTCAAATGCCAACACCTCTAATTGTCCTAAATTGTCCTCTTCATGATTTTGATCAAGTTCCTACTGGAAGACTCAACCAAGCCATTGCCTTGGGGATAGTAATTTGAGGATGTACTCTAATATATTCCATGATCAACTACCCAAGAGAAAATATGAGTCCCAACAAAGGAATTAGCATTGTCTAATATTATTGTTGAAGGAGTACCAAACCTAGTAACAATTCCATCAAGGAATTCCACTATTGAGGCCTGTGTAGGATCTTTCAAGGTTAGTGCTTTTGTCCACCTTGTAAAATAATCTATTTCAACTAAGATCCACTTGTGACCAACTATGGAAGGTGGATTGATTGGACCAATAAAGTCCATCCCCCATTGGGAAAATGGTTGATCAACCTGAATCGGATCTAGGGGAAGAGATGTTAATCTTTGTTTACCTAAAAAGAAAGCCCACTTATCACATTTCCTTATATATATGTAACAGTGATGAAATAGAGTTGGCCAATAATAACTAGACCTCATGAATTTCATGTTTGTTGTTCGTGCTGAGAAGTGGCCACCATCATGACCATCATGAAATTCTTTGATCATCCTATTTGTCTAATCAGGGTTGATACATCTTAGAAAGGCTCCATTTAGATCCTTCCTAAAAAGGATCCCATCCACTAGGGAAAAAGGGATAGATAGTAGTCTAAATTGTCTTCTTTTGGCCCTACTTAACCCTTGTGGATATCCTTCTCCTAACAAGAAGGCTATCATGTCCTACATCCAATTATTTGGATTCTCATCTCCTATTAGTTTTGCATCTTCTATAACTAGAGAAACCTCCTTAGTTGCCTCTTGAGATAAAATCATCTGTTTACACAATCCTTTTCCTCTAACAAAATAGGTGATCTTGATGTCTATCTTATACTTCATGACCTTAGTGATCCATTTAACCCTCTTCTCATTCACATCCTTATTTAAAAGAAAGTCATTCACACTTGCATGAGGAACCAAGAGTTGGATCTTTTTGTGAGACAAAAGATGCTTGAATTTCTTTAGAGCTCTTATGACCACAAGAGCCTAGTTTTTGACATAGTTCTATTTATCTTCATAGTCCTTTAGCCCTTTACTAAAAAAGGCTATAGGTTGCTCTTCATTTGTATCATTTAACTGAGTCAAGACAACAGAGATGCTTGACTCACCCCCTAGGGTGTAGAGAATGAAGTCCTTATCAAAATTAGGACTGATAAGGATGGGGGTTGATGCTATTGTTGCCTTTATCTCTTCAAAACTGGCTATTCCCTCCTTTGTCCAGGTAAACACCATGTTCTTCTTTAAAATGTCTATGAGATGCTTAACCATGATAGCAAGATTAGGAAAAAACCTTCTCACAAAATTGATTCTACCAAGAAAGCTCTGCAACCCTTTCTTATGACCAGGAAGTCAAAGAGTAAGGATTGCTTTTTCTCTCGTTGGATCAATGGTCAGACCATCCTTGGAAGAAAAATTATGAAAAGAATGACCCATGTTGAAAAGAACAACTAATGAGAAAATAGATGAGTGGAAGCTATCAAGATTATGCGACATGAACAGGGTCATATGTCAACAAAAGCCACGTGTCTCAACAACGCTTCCTCACTTTATTTAAAAATCATGTAACTCCACAATGTGGGTAAGCACTATCTGTTGATCTTACCTAGATTGATGGCTGACAAAAATCAGCCCTTTAAGCTCAAAAAACTTTATACTAACACACAAGAAACACAACCATGGTCAAGGAAGACTTAGAAAATAAGAGGATTAAATGTGAGAAATAAAATAAAGTCATCTTTTATAAAAAAGAAAAACTGAGGGTAAGATGTATTCCCACACTATATTGAAAATGCCAACCCTTTTGAAAACTAGGGCACAAAATGAGGGTTTTAACTTATCCTTTATGAATTTTAACTAGGGTTTTGATTAAGGATCATCAAATTAGCAAAAGGGCCCTATTTTCATATTTTGGCATAGTGGTAAGGCACATACAAAAGATCAGGCCAATAGTGGCTTTGTCTAGGGACATTGAATACATTGGATTAAAAAAGAGGGCTTATAATTTTTGGGATAAGCAGACCACACAAATGAACTTTACTTCAAAACTTGACAACTCTGAGAGAGCAACAACAATAGGAACAAAACTATGCACAGGAAACTATACAAAGAACAAAGGATATACAAATGTATAGAAAATCTAAAACTATATTCATGGATAAAAATAAGCATTTTAGCAAAAATACTTCTTCAAGAACTGTTCATGAACTTGCAGCTCAAGAATACCTCCTAATAAATCCTTCAACAAATAAGAATCTTCTCCCCATTAAGCTTCTTTTAGATAGGGACCTAACCATATAGTGTCAAATTTGCCATGCTTTCCCTTTTCTTCAATTCTTGCATTCTACATGAGGACCAAATCTCCATATTCCAACTTCTTACTTACTATTCTTTTGTCATATAATGTCTTGACCTGTAGTTGCAACTTTTGGTTCCTGAGAGATGCTTCTCTCCTAGTTTTTGCTATTCCTACAAGCTCATCCAATCTTTCTTGTATATCATTAGTAACATCTTCATCATACAATTAGATGTAATTATAAAGTCCGACCAAGTTATTCTGAGGCATCCTTGCCTGAATTGCATACATAATATCAAAGGGTGCTACACCAATGGCTTTCTTCACAGTCACCCTATCAGCCCATATTGCTAGTTGTAGTTTAGAATCCCAAGCCTTTTTACTATCATCTAATATCCTTTTTATTACCTTTAGTAAGCTCTTATTTGTGGATTCAACTTGTCCATTTCCTTGTGGATGGTAAGGAGAAGACGCTGATCTTGTTATCCCATATTTATCACAAAAATTTTTAAACTCCTCAGACCTAAAGCACATTGCATTATCTATTATAATCTTCTGAGGATATGTAGTGCCTGCCCCTAAGTCGCATTTCAATTATCATTGCCAAACTCTTTTAGGCCAGTTTTATACTTGATGTTTAGTAGCATTACTTTGAGTTTATCAGTTATTGTTTCACATTCAGTTTATTATATGATGAGATTACTTGGTACTCTACATTTCATGTATGCATGATGATTATTTAGTGTTTTTAGTTATCGATGATGATTAGTTAGATGGTTTATTATCACATGTTTTCTAATGGATACTTACCCCATACTACATGTGTATGGTGCGCATGTTTGTTTTCTTTATGTATGGCATTTCTGATGTGGTTAAGGGAGTCGTAGTCACCTATTAATCAAGATCTACACGATGCACCACTTCCTGCCATTACTTGTTTAGCTTAGAATATTGTGTGTGTACATGCGTGAATTTTATGCAAGTTGCAGGTACTGGGTATCAACTTCTTTGAATTGTCAGGATGAGCATACCCTATCACATTATCTCAATGGTAAGAGAGGGAAGATAAATTCTTAAGTCCAAATCCTAAACCCTTAAGCCATTTGTCCTAATTGATAATTAGGACAAGTATCTGAGTCATGTACCCTCTGAATGCGTCGAATGATGTTAATTCGTGATTATAACCCTTTTGTTTGATTTTTGCTATGATGGGTTTTCGTATGTTGCTTTATGAGTCTTTGGTGTATTTTCTATTAATTAAGTCTAATTAAAAGATTAATTAATGATTTAATTTAATGGAGAATTATTAAGACATTTCAATATTTAAATTATATTTAATTAATTGAGAAATTAATTAAATTATAAAAAAAAAAATTGGAGATAAAAGTTTTAAGTATAAATTTCAAACATGATAATATTTAGTCAATTTAATAACAATATATTTAGGTTCATTTTTAAATAAATGATAAATATTATTATTATTTGAGTTAATAAATATTTTATCAATTAATTTTCTAAAATAATTTAAAAAGTGAAAATATAATTATTTAATAAAGGATTTTAGATTACTTGATGTGTGCATGAGTTTAAATAGAAGAAATTAATTAAATAAAAAGATATTTTAATTATATAAAGTATGCATGAGATTAAAGTAATTAATTAATTAAAAATAGAAGTCAAGTGGAAATTAAACAAAGTTATTTAAAAATTCATTTAACATCCATAAAAAGATAAAGCAAAGATTAATAAAAATTAATTTGGAGTTCAAGTCTTGTAAGCATGGAGTTCTCCCGGGTGAACGTATAGTTAGTTCCCCGATTTGAGGAGAGAGAACCCTTTATCACAATTAGAAGGTTCATTTTCGAGGGACACGAATTTTGGAGAGATGAATTTTAGAAGACGAATTTTGGGAACAGATTTTGGAGATGAATTTGAACATGAATTTTGGAAGAGGAATTTGGGAAAATTTGTAGAGAGAAGTTTCTTTTGGAAAGAAGTGAATCTTCTCATAATCTTCGGGTGGTTGAGTGTCAGCATCAGGTTCAGGTAGGGTCTTGTGTTTTGATCACTGATTAAATTACGTTCTTTCTCTTTCCTATCTTCATCATGTCTGTTAATGTTTGTCTAAATAATTCTCTATGACGAATCTTAATCTTGTAATTTCTGAGAAATCTCGATATGCATGTTGACTCCTTTTGTGTGCAAAGAGATCAAGGAAAAGCTCAATTTGAAATCCTCGTTTTGTAGGTGAAAGAAAATTAGGATTTAATCGGGGAAGGGTTTGAATTTAAAAACAAAATTTTAGGTTGAATTTTTTTTTGAATGGTTAATAGAATTTTCCCTATCAGATTATAACTGTAAATGTTATTTTAAAAAAAAAATTAATTAAAATAAAACAAAGATGAATTTGTTTTATTATTATTAGTGAGAATTTAAACTAAAATAAAATAAAAGTTATTTATATATTTTACACACATTTTTATTGAGGGAAATTTTTTTTTTTTTTTTAGTTTATATAATAAATAAAATCTAAAGTAATAAAATTAAATAATATATATACATATCCTTATACATTTGGGGGTGAAAATTGTTTAAAGTTTTAATTGGAAACAAATTTTAAAAAAATTAAAAAATAATAATATAAAACACATAAAACTGTTAGAAGTTGTAATCTTTCCTTGGTGTGTTTATAAACCAAGGTTAGAACTCTTTTCTTTATTGTTGTAATATATTAGGATATTAGCCAAGGTATCCTAATATATTTCTTTTTTGTCCTTTTTCCACTACATCTTATTTTGTCATGTAGTGGAATATGTGAGGACAAATATATATTGTAATTTCTAATTTTAGATTATTCCTCCTTAAGAGGAATCTCACACTTGGCCTCACACACTTATGAATGGTGGCATTCATAGATATGGGAGTTACATTCTAACTCCTCTCTCTCATCTCTATTGAAGAGATGACCCTCTTCTCTCATTTAACAATGAGGTTTCTTCCTCTTCTCAAATATTGTATGAGCTCTCTCTCTCTCTCTCTCTCTCTCTCTCTCTCTCTCTCTCTCTCTCTCTCTCTTTTCTTTCTCTTTTCTTAGGCTTTTCATGCCTCATTCATAATGTCACAAGGGGTTTTCTTTGCTTTCCCCTTTCCAAATATCTTGTCTCATGGTGTTGGAGCTTGAAGCTTTATCTCTCCTATTTTATGGTAATATATTTTCATGCATTTACTCACTTAGATTCTTTCCTGGTATTGTTTATTTACATATTTCTTTTTCCATTTCTAACAAAAACTTTACCTCCCATTGGTCGGCGACAGGCCTGCAATCAAAGGGTATGTACCTGCGATGTAGGGGTGCCATTAAATGGCCGCACGACTAAGTTATTAAGTCGGCAGCCTGCAATTTCATTAAATTGCATTTGTTTTTTTCAAAAGTGCTTTATACGTATAAGTTAATTTGGAATGTTTAAAAAGAAGTTCATTATTATTTTAGATTAATAATAATTTATTAATAGTTTCATTTATTATTATTTTATTAAAAAAAACTAAATTATATTTATTTATTTTATTGTATTTTAATTCAGTTAAAACTAAATTGTATTTAAGTTGTTATTAATATTAGTAAATTTAAGTTATTTTAAATTATCAACTATATTTAAACATACTTATTTGAAATTATTAATTTATTAATAGTTTTGTTAAAACTTAATAAATTGATAGTTAATGAGATATTAAATGAGTGCTTAGTCAGATAATTATTAATTAATTTAATTAAAATTAGTTTAATTAATGATGGATATTGTTTAATACAATTGTAGATTTATATAGGATTGCTTTTAATTTAATTAAAATTTCTTATTTAAAAAGAAAATAAATATATAAGTTATTATTTTAATAATTAAATAAATAATTACCTTCTTTTTTTTGTCATATTGATTAATTGGCTTAAAATCAAAAGTGGGGTAATTGTACATATTATTTGAATATAAAATGAGGTAAATTTATATGTTATTTAAAAAGAATAATGGGTTAATTGAAAGGGTGAACTACGTAATTTAGTTACTTGGAACATATGTTAAACTGGAAACTGGAACCTTACATTTAACTCAACCACATGCTTTCAAATCAAATCCAAACTATGAAATTATACTATTTTGTTGTATTGTCTATGCTTTTGGGTTTTTTGGGGTTAATTAGGTGTTGACCAGTTTAGGTTGTTACTAGAGGCTTGAGGGTCATGCGATTGCGATGATATGATGATTTATTCTCGATCTTTCTAAACCCAACCATGGTGATGTGTTGATATGCTCTATGATGGATATTTTTACTAGTTGTTATTGCTTTCCAATTTTTTTGTGTGAAGCTAAGGTGTATGTTTATGAGATACCTAACTTAACCATTTTTGAGCCATCGATCAGTTATATTTGATTTGCATTCCAGCCGTTTTGAGAGGACTGAAGTGTATGATTTGTTCTTGATGATGTCATTGTGTGAGATGTTTGACTCGACCATTTTGGAGTCTTCAATTAGTATTTTTTGGGATGATTTATGGTTGCTCATTGAGAACCAATGGACATTGTGGGATACTTTCTGGTTGCTCATTTGAGAACCATTGGATATTGTGATTTATCATTGATGCCTTCAGATGCTGATAGAGATCTATTGTGATCATTATGATTATTATTTGATGCTTATCAGTTGCTCGTGGAGAATTGATGTGATTATTGTGGATTATCTTTATGATGCTTTCCAATCACTTGTGTTTATGACTAAGGTGATTTTACTATGATTCTTTGATTTGTGATTCATGAGCTTAGGGTAGGTAATCTATATGTAGTGTCGAGAAGTGGCTTGCAATGGGGGCTAGGGCCCTAAGTGGCTGCCAGGGTAACTCATTGTAAGTTATTTTAATAAGTGATAACATTTACACTAAATGAGAGTAAAATGAACCTAACAAAATTAATTGTATGTTCTCACCCATGCCTCGAGTACTAGTATAGACTAGGATGGGAGTTGAGAGAAGACTTGGTTGCGACCTTGCATTCCGTAGTATGCCTCATCAGTATGAGAGGATACTAGTGGCCACAGAGATCACTAGGGACCTGGGATTCCTAAGGGATTGCTTGGGTAACTCCGAACGTGATTCGTGCGATGAAACTTGACTGCTTATAGAGTAGGTTTCCTACATGTCTTTGTGATGCCTCTGAGTCTAGATGTCGATCAATTTGGAACCTTTGAGTTAGTGTACTTTTAGGATTGCCTAGACTTAGAGAGTACTTTTGTTTTGTGTTTTGATATCTTGTTTGGGGCTTGAGACTATCTCCTTAGCATGGTGGGAGTGGGCCATTTAGATTCCATGTGGTCGAGTGGTAGTGCTTTTCACTCTTACCATTGAGATCTGTTTGTAGTCACCATGGCTGGAGCATTCCTTATCTGCATTTACTTTCATTCTGTTCATGGATCATTATGATAGATGGTTAGATTTTATGATGGATGTTTTATCGTTATTGATGTATGGATGTATCATGTATGGTGGATGATTTCATTTATTTTATTGTACATATCATGGATCCGAGGAGGAGGATGTATTTCTATTTTTACATATGTATATTCTTTTAAGCCTTTCATACCCTGTGACATGTACAGTGGATGAATGAGCATTCCGAATTAATTTGCCAAGAGGCATTTGGAACAAATGTATATTAAATGGACATTGGACTTTATAATCATTCTTTCATGTGGATGTGGTAGTTTCTATACTTAGAATCAATTAAATTTAAATGTGACTCAACGTCTTGGGATCCTTAAGGAATATAACATGTTATGTATGTTTGTTGATGATTACATGTTTTTGCTTCGGCTACTATGTGTTTGATGTGTATGTTATACTTTCTTACTTCAAAAAAAAAATGTTTGGCAAACTTAGTAAAACTTTAGGTTAATTCTTTTGGATCCCTTGGCAGGGCATTACAAGATAACCAAATCTGGATATAATGTTGTTTAGCAAGAAATTATTAACAACTTCACTAATTGCATTTCTGGTAGGGATTTCCTCCACCCATTTTGTAAGTAATCAGTAGCAACTAGTATTTAGGAATAACTAGTATGAGACTTGGGAGAAATCTCACCTATAAAATCCATTCCCCATTGTTGGAATGGCAATTGGACTTCCACTAGTTTTAATGGGGTGTTTCCTAAATTTTTTAGCTTACCTGCAAATCTCTGCCAAGCATCACATTTTCTAATCATTAATTGAGAATCCTTAAAAAGAGGGCCACCAAAATCTAGCTCTCATCACTTTGTGAGCAGTGGTCTTGGCCATTTAATGTCCTCCACAAACTCCAGCATGCATCTCATTCAATATGTCTATCAATTTCTTCTGATCAATAGACTTTAGCAATACTCCTTCAAAATTTCTCCACCTTAAGCTATCCTGAACAATAATATATTTGATGGCTTGTAACTTGGTGCTTCTATTTTCATTTTAAGTCAAACGAGGAGGAGCTTCCATATGTTGCAGATAATGAATGACATTGATGTACCATTCACAATGATCCATATCAGATAAATTTGATTTTAAGACATCTGTCATTGTATTAATCTGATTAGCATCTAAGTTAGTCTAAGCCATAAGATTAGCTAATCCCTGACCTCTCACCAATTTTGTTATCTATATTTCAATGTTAAACTCTTGAGTCCTATTGATCCATCTGAATCTTCTACCTAACACTTCGTGTTGAGAAAATATGTCTTTTACAACAGCATTGGGTACAAATGCAATAACAATGGCACCTATCAAGTAGCATCTAAAAGCCTTAACAGATTTTACCAAAGCATAAGCTTGCTTCTCATTTATCTCATACTTTAGTTCAATAGGTTGTAGTGATTTACTAAAGAAGGCAATAGGTCGTTCATACCCTTCCTCATTCGTCTAACAAAATTGCAGCTACAGTATGGAAAGATGCAAAAGAAAATATGTGCATAGGTTTTGTGTAGTTAGGAGTCCTAAAGACTGGAGCATTTTTTATAGCAGTCTTAATGTCCTGAAATGCTTGGGAAGGTTCACCATCCCAGTTAATAATAGTTCATTTCTTAAATTTTTTTGAAATAGGCCTACTAATCTCAGCAAAATTTATAACAAATCTCCTTAGGAAGTTTACTTGCCCAAAGAAAGATTGTATCTCTTTTACATTTTTTGGTCTAAATACCTTATCAATAGCTTCCACCCTTTCAGGATCTATTTTCACTCTATCTTTTGATAATATATGTCCCAATAGTTTACCTTCAGTTACCCCAAATGTACATTTCTTAAGTTTTAATGACACTCCATATTCTAAGGCTTTGATGAAAATATTCTCCAAATATCTACAATGGTCTTCAACCCTTTTGGAATAAGTTGTAAGGTCATCTTTGTACACAACCATGAATTTATTGATATACTCATGGAAAGCTACATCCATAGCTCTTTGAAAAGTGGCGCCAACATTAGTCAATCCAAAAGAAATTCTCACATACACATAAGTCCTCCATGGAGTTGTAAATGTTGTCTTAAATTGCTCTTCTTCTTTCACCAGGACTTGGTTATACCCTGAGAACCCATCCATCATGGACATAAGTTTAGAGCTAGTTACCTTCTGCAACATAGCCTCCATGTTTGGTAACCGATAATTATCTTTTAGGGAAGTAGTGTTTAGATTTCTAAAATCCACACATAGTATGATATCTCCATTCTTTTTCCTGTTAGGTACTAGATTTGAGACCCAAGTGGAATGTCTAATAGGTTTAATTATTCCTCCATCCCTTAATGTCATCAATTCCTCTTGCATTTTCGAGGCTACAGTGGGATTGACTAGTCTATGTTTTTGCCTAAAAGGTTTTACATTATCCTTCAATGGTATGACATGTTGAAACAAATCTTCTCTATAAGCCTTTCGGTTATCATACGACCATGCAAAAACATGTCTATATTTTCTAAGCAGGTTAATCAAAGGCTTTTTTATTTTAGCTGATAAATTGTGACCAATATAAACTTTCTTAGGGGCCTCATTAGTTCCAAGGTTTATTTCTTCCAACTCTTTAGGTTTATAATCTATAGCCCTAGCCTTACCCTATCTTGGTTGTCAAACTTGTTCTCCAAAATAACTAGATCCTTAGGTATTTTATTAGTCTTTAATTGTATGACCTCTTGACCAAAAATTATTTCCGTACCATCTATAGTTTTAACCAAATCACTATAATCCAACTTTTGACCATGGTATTTATCTTCATTCAATAAGAAATTCACGATGTCTTTGTCATCAAATACTTGCCAATATTCAATATTATCAAGTATTGAGGGTCTATTTTTGATCTCAATCTATGAAATTCCTACAAATGATACATCTAGTGGTTTGATTGCTACATTTTCTAATGGGTCAACCATTTTATTTTGAGTTTTGTCTCTCCATGAAATACCAAATTTATCAAAGAACTCTATTTTATCCCAAACAACGTTTCTATACTATTTCAATCTTTTATTTTTAAAATCATATGTTCCCCTTATCTGTGAGATAACCAATTCATAATCACCTATAAAATGCAACTTTTTAATTCCATGGTGGGTAGCAACTTTCAATCCTAATAGCAAAGCTTCATATTCAACTATATTGTTGGTGCATGAAAAATTTAGGGTGAAGGAGTATCTAAAGGTATTCTTTTTAGGGGAAATGAAAACCACTCTTGACCCCAAACATTCCTTAGAGCTGGCCTCATCAAAATACATGGTCCATAATACAACACTCAACTTCATACTCAATCACAATAGGAAACTTCTTGGATAATTAACTTAGCTCTGAATGCATTCACACCCGTGTCTAAGAAACAAGTAGAATCTTTGTCAATTCCTTCCCCCAAAATATGACTAACTCTTGGCTCTCTATCTACTTTAACAACCTTATCTCCTATGTGAAAAGTTTGATAGGTTAGGTCATATTGTAGGCTACTTCCCATAGCAACACTCCATTTTCTAGAGAGCAACATCCCATAATGTGGAGGAATATCAACTACAAGGACTACCATAGTCAATTCTACCTCAGGGTATGCAACTAGCTTAAATAGTAAAGCATTGATAGTACCCATAACTAGAACTTCTCTAGCATCCATACCTCTAAATCTGCCTTGCTTAGTGTCTACTTTTTACCCTAGGGATTCCATTACTTTGAAAGACATGGTGGTGTTAGAGGCTCCTGAATCTGTCATTATATTTTTTAGGGTTTTTCCTTTAATAATTAGACTGAGAAAGAATGGGTCAATATCTGTCATATATGGTATTGATGAATCGTCCAAGAACATTTGGAAAATTTGAGATATAATACCACTATCTTCTACTACCAATGGGGTTTGTTGAATGATGTTTTGTTCTATAATATTGTTATTATTTCCTATCCCTCACAACCATGGCAAAGCTTTTCTTTTATACTCTTCAATTCTAAATAGTTTAGATAAAGGTATTTTTACCATTATTTGGGACAACATAGATATCATATCAATAGGTTCAGATATAGTGGGTTTCACAAGGATATCTAGAGTTGAAATCTTTTGAACAATAGGCACTATTATTTGCTTGATAGTATTAGATCTTGATTTCCTTTCTTGCACGATTGCTTTTGCTATGTCATTTCTCTAGATTTGAACCTTCTTCTTAGGTTCCCACTTCTTGGTTTTTATGTCTTTAACTTTAATTGTCTCTACATTATCCTTCTTGTCTTCATCTTTCATCTTTCCTGTAATATCCTTTATGAATATACCATAAGGCTTCCCAACATCATTATTAACTATTCAATTTCTTAAATTGTAATTGCTATGCACTTGGGAAATCATCTCTGTAGTGATCCTATCAATCTCCTCTTCAGAGGGCATTCTTAAGCTTACATAGCCAACTTTAGAAGATGTAACACATACCTGATCTTCATCACAACCTTTGTGATCTAAGAACACTTGTTGATGATGTATTTGATATGCAACTCTCTTATTTGTGAGATCATTTTTAGTTTCTTCCAAATTAGAATCCATACAATCATCACACATGCTAACTATTTTACAAATGACATCATTGTGGCTTTTTTCTTCTTCCTCCTCATTTTGTGCATTTTGACCTAAAGAAAATGATTGAGAAATTGCATAGTAATCTAAAGAGTGAGGTGATTTACATGTGATGCACCATGGCACATCATCATTCATATTAATAGAGCTTCTTTGTAGAGGATTTGGTGTACCCTTTTCTTTTACATTTTGGACTTGGTTAGGAATTGGTTTATCATCCATCCATTGAGTGGTATAAGGATAGTTCTACATTCTGGGTAGTCTGTTAAAATTGTTGTTCATTGGGACTTTATCACCAACATTGGGCTTTTGTGTATTGAAAGTAGTTGGGTTCATCTTTTTCAACAAGTCCAATGCTTGACCTATGGTGGGTTCTTCAGGTTTCTTACCTGCAGGAGTTTTATCAATTTTCTTCTTATTGTTATTCTTGGGGTTGAACAACTTTGGGTCATCTTTCCCACCAAGCTTGCCAGATGCTTTCCTATTATTTTCAATATTTATTGCAACCTTATAAGCATCTCTAAAAGTTTTAGGATCTGTATCTCTCAATTGGTAAGCCATCTTACTATCAAAAGCATTAAAATAGGTCGTAAGACAAACATCCTCATTCAATCTCATAATTTGCAACAATTTGTACATTCCCTTTTGGAATCTCACATTGAAATCAAATGTAGATTCATTAGGGCTTTTCTTGATGTTATTGAAATCATTCAGCATAAACCCAACATTAGTATTATCTCCCTATTGCTTTTTAAACAATTTCTCCAAATCACTCCATGAACTAATGCTATCATTGGGTAATTTTCTAAACCAATCCCTCACATCTTTAGTTAGTGAATGAACAAATAACTTCATCACCACATCCTCATGTTCAACTTCAAAGTCATTTAGCATATCTATAAAAATTCTCAAGTGCTCTTCACTAGTAACAACATTATTTCCAAAGAACTTGATGACTTTATCTCTTAAATTGAAAGATATAGGGTGTGGAGAACCGAGAATACCTGTAAATGACATTTATCTATATTTTTTCATGTAAATGGGCTTCTTCTAAAAACCAACAACATTTGAGGTGCTTGCTACATTGGCTTGGTTGAGAACAACACATTCAAATTGTTGGGGTTGGACAACAAGAACTTGAGTACTAATGGTGGATGATGAGGTAGGGGTAGATTGAGATATTCACTAATTTGAAATTACTGGTCCACAAGAAGGTATAGAAATTGCATCCCTAGTAGATAAGTTTGGCCATGAAACCAATGCAAAATTAGACTTTATGAACTGGATTTTTCTCCTATTTTCTGCAACTTGGGCTTCATTCTCAACCTTTTTGAGTTCCTTTGCAAGATCTTATTTCTCTTTCTTAGCCTTTTCCAGATCTAAATCTAATTTTGACATAGGAGGGTTTACATATTTACTTGCTACTACCTAAGGCTCATTTATTTGGATTCCTAAAACTTTACCTTTTCCTTTATCTGTCTATTTGATAGTAGGTTCTACTTGGTTATTTTGGACAGGTTTGTAAGGTTGAACTTGGGAAATAACAGGTTCTTGTCTTTGGCTTAGAAGCTTTTCTTGTTCCTAAACTTTGGTTCTCAAGCTATCTACATCTCCAAAGACATCAACATGAAGGATTGAAGTTCTTTCTTCTAACTTCTTGTTTTGTTCTTTTAAGGTAGCCATCCTTCTAAGAAAATTATCTCTTTCACCAGTAGTGTCTAGGGTGGCTTGCTCTCTTTCCTTTTCTAGATGAACATGTTTAGCTTCTTCCTCAGCGACCCATTTCTTCAAAACTCCTATCTCTAATCATACTTCCTTAAGATCTATAGAAGTGGCTTCTGAATTAGCAGGGTCATCCAGATCTATAAGATTAGATTCCATGTATGGGACCACTCTAGGATTAAAAGGATCTTCAAATGAACTCCTGAGTCCTAGCTTATGATTCATCTCGGCTATTAGATCTAGCTTAGGGGATGCATTCCCTACTACTAACATACCCTTGTCTTGATAGGTTCTTTCATCTAGTAATGGGGTACTAAATATTCCTCTTAAGAGTCTTGTGGTTTGTGATTCAGAGCTGAGTGAAGAAGACTCTCTCCCTACCACTAGTTGGTATTGAGAATTAACTGATACACTACTTCTTGGTTTCCAAGTGGGGTTTGGGTCTACCTTTTTCTTATTTGGGTTCTTCCTACCACCTTGAGGTAAGTCAGTATACATTGGTACATAAGGATTGGTTCTTGTGTAAGCCCTTGTGCATTCCCTTTTGTCAACCATATTTACTATTTATCACATAAGCACTAGCTAACCTTGACTGAGTTGCCACCCTACTCTTAGGGAAAAGTAACAATAAAATAACTCTTGGCTTTAGGGAAAGGACACAAGATAATATGACACACTAAGGAACAAATCACAAAAAATCATAAGATTGCAACTCTGGCTTGACATATAAGACACTTGAAAGGGTTGTATAATCAGTGTACGCGTGTGGCATTTCGGTTTGCTTTCCTTTTATTTATTTATTTATATTAAGGTTTGTCACTAAAACAAGTTCACCATAACCACAAATAGCACTAAAATGATCTGAAAATCACATAGACAACACGAGGCAAAGAAACTACAATACTTTTCACACATATGTTGAACAACTCCCTAGTAGAGTTGCCATTTTGTTGGTGTTTTTTCAACTATTGAGTAGCAAAACTCAATACCAAGACTATAATACTCACAAAATCTAGGCACTAGCTACTTCCTATTAACAATTATGTATATATATTACTTGGATCCAACTTCAACAAAACCAAGACTGGTCTTCTACTCTTTAGGCTTTGCAGAACCAAGGTGGGTATACCTAAGGGATGATTCAAATGAGTGCCGTTGTATGATAATTCTTTTAGTTTCATTCTTATTCTCATCTCTTATCTCTGACATATACATAGTTTATCCATTCCTTGGCATTTTTAGACGATATATATCCCTTATAAGTAGATTTGGTCACAATCCTCCTTAGGTTTACAAGTATTTTTGAAAATAGTAGCTATCTAAGACTCAGAGATTAGATGTAAATGAGTGTTGACCATCTTTGGAAGTCTTCAACTCGTAAAATAAAAATGATTTTGATTTTTAGCATTCATGCTTATTCATGATCTCTATATCTATAGGTTGGATTAATTGGATCAGTGCTTTATCCATTGGGATTCATAGTCTACTTCAATTTAAAGATCTAATTGATTGCATTACAACCAATACTATCAGCAATATGAGCCTAGATGCAAAATATCTGTCAAATCTTACATAACTAGCATCGTTAGCCTCCAAAGTCATATCAACACTCCATAATTGGACTCATGAATTTTCGCCATCCTTTGTGAATTCTAGCTCCATTCCTTTAGAGAAATAGGTAACTCCCTTAAAAAGACATATGTGCATGAGTAGGAAGTACGAGAAAGAGTGTTTGTTTACCTTTCCTTGTGATATTCATACCAAACCATTATGAATTTCTTCTACAAGGAAAGTTGAAAAATCCAAAGTAGTGCTCATTCCAAATTACAATGTTTGAGCCATAATAAGAAGAATGGAACCTTGGATGTGTTCCCCCTCATCTATCCCAAAAATTTGGCATAGGGTGAAGTACAAAGTTTGAGCCCTAGGATTGAAGTATTTCCTCATCAGTGGCTCTGGGGTATTGGGTGTGACCAAGGGTAATGTACCAATTCTGGCAAAATGTTGTTGCAGAGGCCCTGTTCTTAGATACACTCTCTATGCATCATACCTTGCTTGAAGGTCATCCATGTCAATAAGCTCGTGCACAACATGGTTAGGTTAAGGTTGAAAACCTCCCTAATCAATTCAAGAGAGAGCCTAAAGAGATTGTCACCAACATAGTTATTCACAAACTTAGTAATATGATCATACCTTTTAGCTAGGTCAGCTAATAGATCACTATCAAAGAAAAACTTGGGAACTACTAATTTTTCAATATCAAATTCCTAGACATTTCTCATAGGGGTATCTAGGTTTCTCTCAGTGAACCACTTTTTAAATAGTTCTAACCCTCCCATAGAAACTTAGGCATCTCCTAAATAATTGGCCTTATCATAGAAACCCTCAACAACTATCAACCTAGGATTCTTTGGAATGAGATCCCTACTTGCTATTATTTCATGTACAGATGGGAGGCATTGCTCAAGAAAATTGTCATGGACAGACCTCTTAAGATAGTCAGTATGTCTAGAGAATTCCTTCTTTGGAGGCATTTTTGAAAAACTTTAACTTCACACAACACCAATTTCTTTATTTTCAAAAGTTGTAGATCACTTATCCGCTGAATTGTGCCTCTTTTCTATAGAATTTATTTGCAATTCACTAAAAACCTTGGTGGAATTCTATGTCCTAGCTCTGAAAAAACCATTGTGCTTTGATAAGCTTTCATGATTGTGATTCAATAATGGCATATTCACAAATTATACCAAGGTATTAAGATCACACAAATGAGCTCTGAGTGACATTAAGTTCCATTAGCCGTTATTTTTGTGTCGTGCTCAAATTTGAATCTTATCCATCGATCTCACAATATCAGACGACTCTATTTCAAAAAACAAAATTGCTTTACAGCTTAAAAAATTTTGCCACATGTCAAATAGGTGCTTCCCTACATTACTTAAAATTCTTGAATCTTGACAATCTGAGCAAGCATTGGCCATTGATCTCCCTCTAAATCTATGGTCAAGAAAAATAAAACATCTTTGCAATAACATCTTTAAAAGTGAAATCCAATTGGCACAATAACTCAACATCTATTTCTAGCCTGTCACAAGTCAGCGCATCTACATTGCAATTGGCCCCACTTTGCCACATGTCAAATTAGTGCTTCCCCACATTGCTTAAATTTCTTACAACTTCATAATGCAGGCAAGCGCCGACCTTTGATCTTGGTTAGATGAACGATCATAGAAGTTTGTATTGCTATAACATCCAGTCAGCTTCTCCAACCAATAGAAGATCTTCGTGTAATGTAGTCCATTCTAACAACTGCCATGCAAGAAACTTCCTTATTACCTTCTGAAAAGGTGGGTCCATAATGTCATCATTTTCCATGCATCAGATAGACATTTCCCCGCTTTATCTAATTGTCAATCATTTTCACAATGCAGGTAAGTGCTAGCCATTGATCTTTGAAATATCAATGGCAGCACAATCTAAACCTTTTTGATAGTATGAGATAGAAGTAGTGGCATTAGCATGGACACATGTCACTAAGGTGCTTCCACACTTAGTCTAAAACTCTTGCAACTTCATCAAGCAGGAAACCATTGTTCATTGATCGATCCAAGATCAATGGTGGAGCAAAAAATATTATGGGAGACCATGTTAAAGTGCATAGACAATGATAGTATAATACGTGTGGTATGGAAAGGGAACAATTGCTAGCATCGATGATTTATTTCACAAAGTGTAGTGCTGACATCAACGTAGACACGTGTCCACAAGGTGCTTTCCTGTATTACTTAAAACCTTTGCATCTTGATCAAGTGGGGAAGTGCCAACCATGGATCTCCCTTTAGATCTATGGTGGATAGAAAAGGCATTAAGACCTGCTCATAATATTTCACCTATCGTCATCTCAGACAATTGTCAACACAATGCTTGCTCGCATTATTTAATCTTCAATCAACTTCATCAACGGTAAAGTGTTGATCATTAATCTAGTAAAAATCAACGGTGCAACAAAATCATGAAAAGAATGACCCACATTGAAAAGAACAACCAATGAGAAAATAGATGAGTGGAAGCTGTCAGGATTATGTGGCATGAATAGGGTCATACATTAGCAAAAGCCACATGTCTCAACAACACTTTCCCTCTTTATTTAAAAATCTTGTAACTCCACAATGCGGGTAAGCACTATCCATGGATCTTACCTAGATCGATGGTTGACAAAAATTACCCCTTTAAGCTCAAAAACCTTTACACTAACACATAGGAAACACAACCATGGTCAAGGCAGACTTAGAAAATAAGAGAATTAAATGCAAGAAATAAAATAAAATCATTTTTTATAAAAAGAAAAACCTAGGGTAAGATGTATTCATGCATTATTTTGAAAATGCTAACCCTTTTGAAAATTAGGGCATAAAATGAGGGTTTTAACTTATCCTTTATGAATTTTAACTAGGGTTTTGATTAAGGATAATCAAATCAGAAAAAGGGCCTTGTTTTCACATTTTGGGGAAATGGTAAGGCACATACAGAAGATTAGGCCAGAACCATCCTTGGACACAATATGTCCCAACAATTTCCCTTGATTAGTGGAAAATACACGCTTGAGTTTAGGGATAGACCATATTTTCTACTCTTATTGAACACTTGCTTTAGATGAGCAAAATGGTCTACCACACTTTTTGAATACACTATAATATCATCAAGGGACACTAGCACAAATCTTTCAAGCATACTCTTGAAAGCCATCTCCATTACCTTCTAGAAGGTGGCAGGTGCATTAGTTAACCCAAAGAGCATTTTCAATAGGTATAGGTGCCCCATTTAGTTGTAAAAGTTGTCTTATATTTGTTAGAATCTTGAGCCAGTAATTGGTTGTAACCTAAAAACCATCTAAGAAAGAAAATATTTCCGAACCACTGACTTTGTATAAGATTTGTTCCATGGAAGGGAGAGGATGGTGATCTTTAAGAGATGCCTTATTTAGATCTATGGAATCTACACATAGTCTAATCTCCCCACTCTTCTTCCTAATAGAAACAAAGTTAGCAACCCAAGAGGAATGCTTAATAGGAAAAATTATGTTGGCCTCTATAAGCTTGGATAACTCCTTTCTCATCAATGGTTCAATTTTAGGATTAACTAGCCTCTATTTTTGTCTAACAGGTTTTGGCATTATCATTTAAATCTATGGTATGCTGAAATAAACTTGGGTCAAAATATTTTATATCATCATATGCCCAAGCAAATATATCATTAAACACTTGACATAGATGAACACAATTTTCTTGTTCAGTTTCAAAACATACCTTTCCCACATTGATAGTCATCCCCTTAGCAACACCAACTGGTATGCGATCATCTTTGTTGGCAGCTAAATTCAAACTTCTACTCCTTGCCTAATCATCAAAATTAAATACACTCTCTAAGGTGATTAACCCGTTAGGAAACTTGTTGGAACTGAGGTTGATGATTGGATCACCATACTAGGGTTGCAATTTGGGCTCGTTCCTCTCTAATAATTTTGGCTCATTTTGCAAAAAATCAACAATCTATGCATCAAAGTAAAAAACCTAGCGATTGGTATGGTTGTATGGAATTGTAGGTCTTATAATCAACCTGATGTGTTGCTCCTTTTTATCTTCAACATGCTTTAGTACATCATAAGAAGCACCAATTGTTGCAAGCCTATCCGCATGTTCATTTTCTCTTCCAATGATTCTTTGGATGTTGAATGCTTGAAAGCTCTCAAGAAAATCCAAAACCTTATGCTTGTATGATTTGAGAAGGTTGTTCTTTGTAATATTCTGATTTCTAACTTGATTAATGACCAACTCATTGTCCCCATATACCTTCACAAATTGGATGCCTCTCCTTTGTGCCAATTGAAGGCCTTGAATTAGTGCTTCATACTC
The DNA here is from genome assembly GCA_028749045.1 of Cupressus sempervirens. Lineage (NCBI taxonomy): Eukaryota > Viridiplantae > Streptophyta > Pinopsida > Cupressales > Cupressaceae > Cupressus > Cupressus sempervirens. The sequence goes on from CM053786.1 coordinate 880,601,236, forward strand.
TGACACATTATTAGTGCAAGGAAATTGGAGCTTATAAGAGAAATAATATCTCTCCAATTTAGGGGAAATGAGCATGACACTAGCCCCTAAGCCAGTCTTATTCCTTGAGCCATGAAAGAATAAACTGCACAATCCACTTGTACTTTCCTTTGTTTTTATGAGATTGGTAATAGATGCCTCCTCCTTAAGTATGCAACAGGTACCAAGACCTATCTCCCTAGCTTCTTGCACTAGGTCAAATTGATAAGTAGTGGGCCACTCATCCAAGAGATAATCAAGCACCTCTGTTAAAGAAGTAGCAAGCTCTTGTGTCATCTCTTTATTATCTATCTCATGAATAGTGCAATTCATGTTTATGGGACTGTGAGTGTAGGTCTCTATATGATTGAGGGCTAGAGGCTCTTCTCTTAAGGAAGCTCTTACCTCATACCTTGTTCTTAAAAACATGTAAGACCAGTTAGATGAAATATAACCACCTATTTATGCAGTGAAGTCTTTGAAAAGACATATGGAAAAATGTGGTATGACCTTAGCTACTAATATGTCTTGTGTGAAAATACAACTAGGGCAAGCATGCAATGCCATTTCTATATATTTTTAAGATTCCCATTCTCTTGTCAGAGCTACCATCTAACTGGAGCACATCTCTAGCCATTGGCTCATATTTAATACCCATGAGGTCATCTACACACCTAGGCATTACATAACTACTAGCCCCTAAATCAATCATATAATTATGGACTAGTTTATCTCCTATGATTAAAGAGACATAGAAAGGAGGAGGTCTTCTTTTCTTACTTGATTCTCTTTCTTTGATTGGTTGCACTAGACTTGGAGCATCCTTTAGAGTAGCTAATTGATCTTACACTCCTATTGTTTCTAACTCTTATTGCAGTAGCACCCTTTATGATGGCATAGCAGTACAACATCCCACATTAGGACACTGACATTGGTCCTCTTCATTTGATCCACAATGTTAAGAGGAGTACCAACTTCTTTGATTGAAGCTTTGGGGGCTACAGGTTTTGATGACTGAACATGAGTCGTCTGAGATTCACAAGGCTTCCCACTATTTGTGTCCTTCTTCTATTAGGTAGCTACACTTGGTTGCGTATCCATATTTGGAACATGAGGAGTGACCCCTGAAGTTGAAGCTTGATTGGTGGAGGAGAGATAGAATCCTCAATGGCTCTTATTTTAGTTCTGGTGTTTTGAGCTATAGCATCCTAGTTTGTATGGAAATGTTCTCCTAGTTGATGATTCATGAAAGGACAATCACCTTGGTGTTGTAAATGGGCAACATTACTAGATTGAGGGGCATTATATGTTATCCTGATGCTTGATCTTGTGTGATCAATGCTAGGTATGATTTTTCCTTTTGGCACATGCAATGACCATAGGAATAATTAAAGGAGGGACAAAATTCCCAATCTTGAGCAAGATTATTTTGAGGAAATAATGTCCTCACTAGATTTGGGTTTGTATTTGTTGTGGAGGTATTTCCTATAGGTCAATTATATGTAGGGTTTTGTAAATAAGGCTAAGTAGGCCTAAAATTTTGAGCTTGTTACCTTTCCAAGGTCACCATCTTATTGCTCATCTTTTGGACTACCGAGAAATTGTCCTCAAGGTTCTTTTCTTGGTCTTGCAACTTCTTGCCTAACTTAGAGCCCTGATCTTGAAATTTTTTATTACTTAATGTCAAGGTTTGCATCATATCTTTCAATTCTCCAAACTCACTAGAAAATGTGAAGGTGACTATGGCTATAGCAAGAGGCTAGCTTGTGGAAGTAGTAGGAATAGGGGCTATTGGAGGCTAATGATTGGGCATATCTAGGAAGAAAGGAATAGGAGGCCTTGGAGCTAACTTTGATTCTTGTATTAGAATTTTTTTTCCCTTATAGCAATTTCATAGGCATCTGGAAAGGTGTCTCCTCGCATGGAGTGTAGAGTGGTAGCAATATCTCTATTAAAAGCTCTAAGGTAATACAAGAAATCATTACCAAGAGAAGGCTCTACTGCAGTGAGTATTCTATCCCATGTTTTCTGAAATCTATAATTAAAATCAGTCATGTACTCATGGGGTGCCCTCTTAATAGTTGTTAGCTACTCTAAGAGTGATAAGTGATCACTTTTGTCTTCAAAATGTGTACAAAGCCCAACTCGTAGCCCATCCCAATCAATAATAGAGTTAGGAGACAAACCTCTATACCATTGTAAGGCTTTCCATTTTAAGGATGACTCTAGAAGCCTAACAACAACATCATCTTCTACAATACCATGTACATTGTAGACATTTGAAAGTTCTTGTATATGTTCTAAGGGAGAAATAGAAGTTTCACCAGTAAATTTAGGTATATTTATAAGTGTTGACACTGGAATATCATGTCTTTGAGCCAAAAGGAGGGGACTTCCACTATTTAAGGTGGCAAAAGCATAGGCTCTAGGTTGCACCATATGGAATAATGACCTTTTAAAATCAAAGGATGGCACCCTAGGCTATGATCTATCAATAGGAGAGATCTTACAAGTGTATTTGTTACTACTACACTCTTAACTAGTGATAGGGATAATCTACTTCTCTTTCTTCTATAGTTTGAGAATGAAAGCTTGGTATATTGAAATTACCTCTAGAAGATGACCTCGTATGAGCCTTGGGCATGAATCACAAAAATTGTAGTCTGAAACCAAAATGTAGAGATAGAGTCACCAAGTACATGAAAATAAGCCTATAAAGGCCTGAAATACTAAGAGTAACACTATCTTCTCAGCATCAATTTGAAGTTCTCTTCTATGACACTAGCAAACTAGTAGACTTAAGAATACTTAAATATCAATCCCACTAGGCATGCCAAAAATTGTCATCATAAAATCTTGCACCCTTGCCTAAATTTTTCACCTAAAGGCAACCTTGAAAAACATGGAAACAATCTCCAAGTTGTGGTACTTGAACAATGACATTGAGTCTTTGGAGAAGGCTAGTTTCCTTACTATTAGGATGCACTTAATTGGTCTTGAGAGGAAAATGGAGAAGAAGATACATGAAAATCAGACAACCTAATCTAATCTAAGAGGAGGTGATATAGCAAATAGTATGTTCAACCTTATCTTTGCCTAAGAATGCATAGCTCATCAATATAACCTCAAAATATATAGATTCAATCCTTTCTTAAAAAAACAACTATATGTAGATCAGAAACCACTAAAATTATATGAGGAAGAGATTTCACTCTATATCACTCAAAGTTCCAAATAGATACAATCATGCAGTTGAAGAATAAAGATAATACATTAACACAAGGCAAGCAGGTATTGCACAATATATTAATGGAAGAAAGAGATACAATAGAGAATTATATTAATTCAGAGGCAAAGGAAATTACAATGATAGAGCATAGAATACAATGCTATAGAATCAGAAAAAAGATTGACCATTGGAAGGGTTACACAATTTTATTTTATAGTTCAAGCATAACTGAGAAACTTCTACTAGAAGCCAAGAAATCAACCACAAACATCAAGTTGTAGAAGAGACATCAATTCTAATACAAAAGGATTTGATTAGGTGCTCTGATCTTATTTCTAGGATCTAGGACTATTACAGATAATGTTAACCAATTACATAAAGTTAATTTTAAAGCTTTAATAAAAAAAAATTAACGTAATTACAAATAAGAAAACACAAGATGAGATGATAAAAAGAGAGATAGAGACACAACACATTTGATTTCGAAGTTCATCTGGGAAGGACTACGTCTCTGGGTCTAGCTCCAATAGGGGGACCGATCCGATTAACTCCAATAAATCAATACAAATGATTTGTGACAATTCCCTTCAAGCACACGCAGCAAAATTCCTCTATGTGTAGGAAAAAATACTAAGTCTCCAAATACATAAAGTCTCTCTCACCATTTTGCATAATTTCTCCCTTCACTTTCATGCCTTCAAAAGGCCCCTAAACCCTCTTTTTATACAAAATATTTGCCTAATAATAGGACAAAACAAGATTTTACATATTTAGACCCTTACAATAGTCTATCTTCGAAATAAGACTCATTCCTATTTTTTGAAAATTGTCCTTATTTAATAATTGCCTTTATTTAGGCGAGAGGGAATTGGGCTTGATACACTTTAAATAAAATCTGTGCTAAAAATATCACAAGTCACTCACGTGGCACAATGGCAAAGGAGATTTTTGAAAACGCATGCAAAAGAGGGAGGTCGGTGGTTCCAACCACCACACCGACTGTTGGCTTTTAGCCCAATTTAGCGGCGTTCAAAACAATAAAACAAACATTTGTCACATACATTTCAAATGGCTTTCGGTGGTGTAACGGCCACCAATCAAATTTTAGGGGCCGGTGGTCACGGGTTCCAATCCTGGCACCATCAACAATATCAATATATTTTTATTATATTATTTTTTAATTTTTTTTCCACCTCATCATCCCAAACTTCAATCGGGCATATCTTTCGCATACGAGCTCCTTTTTTGACAAAACGAATGTCGCTGGAAAGCTCTCAATGAGATCTTCAATTTGAAATCCATTGTTGACCACTTTTGAGATGATTATTTCTTCACCTTTTGATGACCTCTGCACTTGGTTTGACCAAACTTTGACTGGCTATAACTTTTGCGTATGAACTCCTTTTTTTCCTGTTCAAATTGCATTGGGTGTCGAATTTTGAAGATTTTAAAATGATGTTGATTGTTGGAGTTTTGGAGATACTTCAGTTCTTGGTGAAAATATCCCTCGAATCAAGCCTTCCCACTGAGAAGCTTTCGGACCACCGAAAGTTTGATTACTCAAAAAATAGGTGAGGGTATTTCTCCCTCACTTTACCTATCTCCATCCATCTTGCTTTTCTTGGATGCATCCCCTTCAATCCCACTCGGAGGTATTCAGCTGGTCCTCTTCATGAAGTTTTGACATTCTTGTCAAGGATGACATCTTCTGGCAATTCTGTCATATACTCTAGTGAAAGATCATCAACTGATGGAACCTGAACACTGATGGCTTCATCCAAGATCATTGGAGGCTCATACAACTTCAGATTCTCAACATTGACAACTGAGTAAATTTGCATGTATGGAGGAAGATTAAGGTGAAAGGCATTAGTACCAATCTTTTCTAAGATTTCAAAAGGACCATACCTGATAGGCTTGAGCTTCCTTCCTTCACCTTCCATTCTTTCCTCACTGATATGTAACCAAACTCTATCACCAACTTCGAACTGATGATCAATGCGATGCTTATCATGGCGAGCCTTGTATTTTGCTTGGCTCTGCTCCAACTGTGCTTCTACTACCTGATGGATTTCTTGGACCTTCTGGATGAACTTCAAAGCCCTTTCTGCATCATGGCGTCTATCAATGATATTGTCCTTTCCAAAAGCAAAATCCATTGGTGTTTTTGGAAAATATCTGAAGCAAGTCTCAAAAGGAGACCTCTTTGTAGAAGAGTGTGCTGCATGGTTGTAAGCATGTTGCACATAGTGAAGACTTTCATCCCACAACTTAGGATGCTTGTTGCAGTAACTTCTAAGTAGATGAACGACTGTCCTGTTGACTACCTCTGCCTGTCCGTTAGTCAGTGGATGGAAGGCTGTACTCTTCTTTAGCTTGGTATCCATGAGTCCCCACAAAGATGACCAAAATTCCCCTAAGAATCGAGAATCTCGATCCGATACAATGGAAGTGGGTAACCCAAAATGAACCCATACATTTTGAAAGTACAAATGAGTAGTCAGTTCAACAGTGTCTTTCTTTTTACAAGGCATTAAAATACACATTTTACTGAACCGATCAACTACTACATACAAATAATCATGACCCTTCCTAGACATAGGTAAACCCCCCACAAAATCCATAGACACACTTTCCCATGGACGGGATGGTATAGGTAATGGTGTGTACAAACCAAATTTCCTATTACTTGGCTTACTAATTGCACACATTACACATCCTTTTATATACTTGGTGACAGTTTCCTGCATATGAGGCTAGTAACAATATTTTTGCAATTGAGCTAATGTCTTTCTTACCCCGAAATGCCCTACAATCAAAGAAGTGTGTGCTTCACGGATTACATGTGCCTGTTCATCTTTAGGAATGCATACTTTTCCCAAGTGGTACAACAAATTATCCTGCACATAGTAATCTTTCTCTTCCACATGTTTACCCTGGATTAAAGCTGCATAGATATCCTTAAAGTCCTCATCATTAGAATATTGTTCCTGAAAACTTTCATGAACCATAGAACTATTCTGAAGGATTATTAAAGCATTCTTAATCAGAGGCCTAGAGAGCATATCTGCTACTTTGTTATAGGAACCCTTTTTATACTTAATTAACAAATGAAACTATTGTAGAAAACCCATCCACCTAAAATGCCTACTCTGTTGCAACTTAGATTGTGAGTGCAAATATTGTAGGGGCTGGTGATCAGTGTGGATTATAGTTTCCTTTCCCATTAAGTAGTGCTTCCATTTTTTAACACTCTAAAATAAAGCATAAAGTTCCTTATCATAAGTAGGATAGTTACTTACTACTCCTGAAAAAGTTTCAAAGTGGTAGCAGACATGTTTACCTCCTTGCATGAGTATAGCTCCCATGGCTAACTCGCTTGCATCTGTCTCAATCTCAAATGGTTGATGTAAATTTGGTAAAGCCAGAACTGGTGCGGTGCTCAACTTTTTCTTCAAAGTGTCGAAAGCCTTCTGTTGTGGACCTCCCCACTGAAAAGTTGCCTTGGTACTGGTTAATGAATGCAACGGTGATGCAATATACGAGAAGTTTGCAATGAACTTTCTCCAGTACTGAACTGCACCTAAAAATCTCCTGACTTCTGTAACTGTACTTGGCTTAGGCCATTTTACAATACATTCAACCTTCGCAGGGTCTACTTTCAATTGACCATTTCCTACGACATAGCCTAAGTACACTAAGGATGTCTTTGCAATTTTGCATTTTGACATCTTTACATAGAGTTTTTCTTTTCTCAATACATCAAGAACTTTCTTTACATGAATTACATGATCATCCCAAGACTTACTAAATACAAGAATATCATCTAGATATACAATGACAAAATCATCAATAAAAGGACGAAAGACCTCATTCATGACTCTCATGAATGTAGCTAGTGCATTACAAAGCCCAAATGGCATAACCAACCACTCATAAAGTCCCTGTTTTTTCTTAAAAGAAGTTTTCCAAATATCACTTTCTGCAATTCTTATTTGATGATATCCGCTACATAAGTCTAGCTTAGTGAAATAAATTGCATGTTTCAACTGATCAAGTAAATCATCAATTCTGGGAAGAGGGTACCTGCTCTTTACCGTTATCTTGTTCAAAGCCCTGTAGTCAATGCACATTCTCCAAGTCCCATCTTTCTTTGGAACCAACACAATAGGAGAACCACAAGGAGAAGTACTAGGATGGATAACTCCTTTCTCCATGAGCTCTTGAAGTTGCTTCTTAATTTTCTCATTCTGCAAGAATGATAAGTGGTACATGCCGATATTAAGAAGTGGCGCTTCTGGCTGCAACTGAATTTCATGCTTTATCTCTCTTTTGGGAGGCAATCCCTTCGATTCCTGAAATAAGTCATCATAGGTAGAAACAACTTTGACCATTTCATCTTTATGTTTTGGATCACATCCCTTAAATGTCTTAGATGTTTCATCTTCTTTGGCTTTTACAATCATCAGCACAAAATTCTTACTAGAGTTTACTAACCTTTTCATCTGACCAGGATTAACTAGTGCCAGATTAGTCTTAACCTTATGTGCCCATACAATGTATTCAATTTTATCTTTAAACAAATGATACTTATTTTCCCCCCTATAGAAGATAGCTTGTCGATCATACAAATAAGGACTCCCAAGTACAAGACCACAAATATCTAGAGGGACTACATCAACTTCTACCTCATCTACAAAGTTTGCAGTGATAGCAAATCTTAACTTACATTGCTTGGTTACCTGTAATTGCGCATCATTGCAAACCCATCCAAGAGGATATGGCTTTGGATGAGGTGTTGTAGTCAGATTGAGCTTCTTAACAATTTCCTCAGATATCAAATTAACTTGAGAACCCTTATCAAATAAAATATCAACCTTATTTTGCTTGATGACAACTCGAATGTGAAATAATTCATTCCTTTTCTTATCATTCTTAGGAGAAGAATCTTTACTTGTACTTGCACTTATGCTAGAAGAACTGGTAGCTGATGAAAGAGAAATACCTTTTCCTTTACCTTGGATCCCGGTAGCAATGATCTTTGTTTCATCTTCGAAGTTAGATCCAAGATCCAGTTGAGCTATAGCAGCAATCTTTTGTTTGCCTTTATTTCCACCAAATTGCTTCAGCCTCTTTTTAGGATGCAGCTTCCAGCACTTAGAATCATCATGCCCTTCTTTCTTGCAATGCAAGCATGTGGGTTTCTCACCCTCTTTCTTTACTGTAGCTGTCTTTTTACCCTTCCCTTTGCCTTTGGACTTTTCCTCAGACTTAGATGACTTTTTGTCAGACTTATCAATGAAGGTACCCTTACCTCTTGACTCTAAATGTGTTGCCTCAACACATACTTCATCCAAATTACAAGGATTTAGGATGAGAATAGAGTGCCTTAGGTAAGAATGAAGACCACCTATATACTTGAGTAAAGTCTCTTGGGTATACAATGGGACATTTAATGAAATAGCCCTTTTACGAAACTCATGGGTGTACTCTTGGACAGTTTGACCTTTCCCTTGCCTAAAATGTTGCCAGCTCATCATTAATTGTTGCATATGGACTAGGGGGTAGAATTGCTTCTTTAAAGCACTAAAAAATTCTGACCAAGACATATTTAACTTACCATATTTTGAAGTTTCATGCTAGGTCCTACTCTCCCACCAAGTCAGAGCTACACCACCTAACCAAAGAGTGGCTAGCTGAATTCTATCAACATCATCTACAAGGTTTTGGACTCTATAGTAGACTTCTACTTGCTGAATCCAGTCATCTAACTTCTCAGCATTTAACTCCCCACAGTATTTTGGCAAGTCAAATTTTACATCCAACTTAATTTGAGGCTTATGTCCTCCTTTAAAAATATTAGAAGACTCAGAATGTGTAGAAGAAGGAGAAGAAGAGGAAGAAGGAGAAGAAGAGGAAGAAGGAGAAGAGGGAGGAGATGGAGGCTCACGATCAGGATCATCATCAGCACCTTTCTTTTTCCCTTTATCATCACGAGTTGCACGCCTTCGCATCTTCTCTTCTCTTTCTTGTAACAAAACTTCTACCATTGTTTGCAAACTCTGGAGAATCTTCTGGACATTTTGATCTTTTGAACCTTGTCCACCACCTTTATCTTCCATCTGAAACGGTGGATTAGCTCTTCGTTTTTCGATCTCAGGATTATATTCTTCAAGATCACCTTCGCCTTGATTCAACCTGGATCTTGTTAACATTCAAATCTACAATACTAGTCCAACAAAGCTCTAATACCAAATTTGATCTGATTTCTAGGATCTAGGACTATTACAGATAATGTTAATCAATTACATAAAGTTAATTTTAAAGCTTTAATAAAGAAAAATTAATGTAATTACAAATAAGAAAATACAAGATGAGATGATAGAAAGAGAGATAGAGACACAACACATTTGATTTCAGAGTTCATCCATGAAGGACTACATCTCCGGGTCCAGCTCCAATAGGGGGACCGATCCGATTAACTCCAATAAATCAATACAAATGATTTGTGACAATTCCCTTCAAGCACACGCAACAAAATTCCTCTATGTGCAGGAAAAATCACTAAGTCTCCAAATACATAAAGTCTCTCTCACCATTTTGCATAATTTCTCCCTTCACTTTCATGCCTTCAAAAGGCCCCTAAACCCTCTTTTTATACAAAATATTTGCCTAATAATAGGGCAAAACAAGATTTTACATATTTAGACCCTTACAATAGTCTATCTTCGAAATAAGACTCATTCCTATTTTTTGAAAATTGTCCTTATTTAATAATTGCCTTTATTTAGGCAAAAGGGAATCGGGCTTGATACACTTTAAATAAAATCTATGCTAAAAATATCACAAGTCACTCACATGGTGCAATGGCAAAGGAGATTTTTTAAAATGCATGCAAAAGAGGGAGGTTGGTGGTTCCAACCACCACACCGGCCATTGGCTTTTAGCCCAATTTAGCGGCATTCAAAACAATAAAATAAACATTTGTCACATACATTTCAAATGGTTGTCGGTGGTGTAACGGCCACCAGTTGGATTTTAGGGGCCGGTGGTCACAGGTTCCAACCCTGGTACCATCAACAATATCAATATATTCTTATTATATTTTTTATTTTTATTTTTTCCACCTTATCATCCCAAACTTCAATCGGGCATATCTTTCGCATACAAGCTCCTTTTTTGATGAAACGAACATCGCTGGAAAGCTCTCAATGAGATCTTCAATTTGAAATCCATTGTTGACCACTTTTGAGATGATTATTTTTTCACCTTTTGATGACCTCTGCACCTGGTTTGACCAAACTTTGACTGGCTATAACTTTTGCGTATGAACTCTTTTTTCGCCCATTCGAATTGCATTGGGTGCAGAATTTTGAAGACTTTAAAATGATGTTGATTGTTGGAGTTTTGGAGATACTTCAATTCTTGGTGAAAATATCCCCCAGATTATGCTCACTCATATGCAAAATAAATCTAATCACCATGCACATATTCAGCCTTAGAAGGGACAGAAATGATGGCAATAATTGAAGATTGGGCATATGGGGAATAAAAAATGGCAAGAAGATAAAAAAACAATTTTAATAGACATGAAGAATGCAATAGAATAATGACAGGTGATCAAAAGATCAATTTAGTCATTAAAAGCCACTAACTGGCATTTTTTATGCTTGCTAAATCAGATATATCAACAAGTCAAACATACTCAACTATCAACCTGTAGATATGAGTGCTAAATATTGGCCTTTATGATTCACACACACTTCAATATGATCATTATCTGAGGAATCATCCTGGAATGAACATGGCATTGTTCATCTGAAATAACCAACAAGTCAATCTATTGCCTCCTAACTAGAAGAATTTTGCTATTCACTCTAAGACCAATAAGCTAGCTACCAGACATCTAAAATAAAGGATTTTTAAGCTAGAAGATATGCAAGATTAAGCTAGATGTATGCAAGTAAATCTAAGAACATAAAGAACGGATTAATCTAGATGAATGCATGATTGATCTATATGAGATTGCAAATATGAGACTACTAAGCTAAGAAAGAAAGAGTGAGTCAACAATTCAACATAGGTTCAATACTATTCGATTTCTAACCACTATAATGAGGAATTAAGAGATTCTTAAATAGAATCCAAGAATTGATCAATGGTTGAGACCAATTTTGAATGAATGGTCAAGATCTGAAGAAGGTTCAGTCAGAATAGAAAGTTTCCTTATGAAAGGAAGTTAACTAATTGCTTTTGTGTGGAATAAGGAGTTAATTGATTTAATTCCTTTTTTAATTTTAGTCAACTCAAAGTTTCCATTTCTGAACTGAAGAGAGAATATTGGAGAAGATATTTGATTTAAGAAGATCAAATATGGCCTCATGATTGAATATTCTAATACATTAAATAATTAAATTCAACAATTAGAATGAGAATGTTTAATTAAATCAAATCTATTTAATTCCTCAGGTATATTAGCTAAAGGGGAAAATTTAATTTAATTAAAGTACTAGGACTTATAATTAAATTAATTAAATTAATAGGTTAATTTAGCCAATTCAATGAATATTTAAGAATTAATTAAAATACATGATTAATATAAATTAATGATTTTATGAATTTGACACTTAGCTCAAGTAGAGATTATCAAAATTAGAATTACCTAGTAAAATAAGACTTATGATTAATTGAATAGACTAGAATTGGTTTAGCATGGCAATATGCCAATTTTTGGGTATTACATTTGCCCCTCTTTGAATGAATGTGCAAGCAACACATTTGATTCAAAGAAATAAGAGGTATGAAGCATAAATCAAAAAATGAGATTGGTTCTAAAATTGATGACATACAGACCAATTGATTAACTTTTTAAGGTTATCTCTAGAATGAAGCTCAACCTTAGGGAATCTAGATAGAAAACCTAGATACCAAGATTGATAAACTTTTTAAGGTTATCTCCAAAACAAAGCTTAACCTTAGGAAATCTAGATAGAACACCTAGATATCGATATGAAAGAACAAAGATGGTCAAACTTCAAAGAATTGTTCTCAAAATGAGACTCAATTCTCAGGAGTTGGGTTAGACTATCCCAATATTTGTCCATTAGAAAATGACAAGATTAATCACATTTCATAGAATTATCCCCAGAATGAGGCTTAATCCTCATGAGTTAGTGTTAGATTGACGCAATACCTATCCATTGAATAGTGATTGAAAGAAAGAACTTGGAATTATCTCCAGAATAAAGCTTAATTCTCAACAAGAGTTAGGATTATCTCTAAAATGGAGCTTAATCCTGAGCAAGAGTTAGAATTATCTCAAGAATGAAGCTTAATTCTCCAAAGTCCAAATGGAACACCTAAATATTGTTCCATAAAGGAGATAACAAGACCTATCATGAGTTGTAGGATCATCCCTAGAATGAGGCTTGGTCCTCCGGAGTTAGGGTTAGATTATCTCGACACGTGTCCATCGAACTCTGACAAGAACTGTTATAAGATTGATTAGATGATTGTAAGATAAGATAGATGACATATGATGCCAAATAAAGGGAACAAAAATACCCCGAGTGGTGAGATGCCTCTAGTGATTAGGACACAAGATTCAAACTAAGTTGAAGCTAGTTTTGAATGATTTAATGATGTAATCATTCTACCCCCTTGGGAGAAAAATTGAAAGATGACACAAAAGAAGAGTGATGCTGAGCAGTATATGAGAGATATTGAAGAAATTTGAGATTTAGAAGAATATAGAAGAGATCAGAATGCTTTGAAGAAAATTTGGAGTCAATTTGAAATGATTTTTGAGGACCAAAGTTAACCAAGTTTGACCAAAGTTGACCAAGTTTAACTAGAGTTAACTATTTTTAGGAATTTGGAAAATTTTGAAGAGAATAGGTTTAAGAATATTCCAAGATTCACAAAGCGTCAGTAAAATGGACTGCACAAGCATTCAATCACGTTAGTCCCAAAATTTTAAAATATGATTTTGACCTATTTATGTGTGTCAAATTTTGAATTTGATCCAAAAAATGAGTTTAGAGTAGCCAAATTAGCTAGGGGGTGATTTTCACGCCAATCAATGTTTAGTTTGGATATGTATGATGACTTATTAGATTTACAAGTTGTGCAGTGTTGTAAACAATCTATACTTACAGGTTGCAGTTATGGCTTGGTTATAGGTTGTCTTTGTCCATTGATCTTTCATTATTGGTACATATTTAAATTGGTGGCTTGGATTTGGGTTGTCTATGCCCAAAGTCACATGATTTTTTGATTTTTTTCTTCATGTAGAAGGGATGAGATGTTGTTTCCGGGTACAATCATGGTGGAGCATTGTGGTTGACTATTTTATGCTGACAAGTTAGACATATTGAGAGTTAGTTTCTTGGTTCATAGATGTGATCATGGTGCCATAGATTTTGACATGACATGATTGGATATACAGGTACATCCTTGATGTTAATTGGTTTGGATTCCTAATTTGGTTATGGTGGTATATCTTCTTCGTTGAGGATCATGCTTATTTGGTTTCTTTTGAGGAGCTCATGATGTGCACTTTGATTTCTTTGATGACTTTTTAACTTGGTTGATTCTCATGGGTAGAAGAAGGCTTTTCATCATGATGTCATGGATAACTTGGATACATGGTTAGTGGGAGCTTGTGATAGTGATGAGGTTACAGTGTAGGATTAGTTCCTAGTTTGGTTTGTAATTTTTTAGTTTGGAGATCTTCGTTTCACTTGGTACTAACACTTTGGTTGTCTAAGTATAGACCTAGAGGATCTTCATATAGGAGATGGATTTTATGATGCCATAGGTAACTCGATACAATGATTAAGTGGGGTTTGTTGGAATTGATATATTTATTTAGTGTTTGTAGATGTTGTAGGATTTTCTTAGATCTTGTTGCTGCAAAAAAGTCTTTGACATTTGCATGGTGCACTTGGTTATCTTCATGGTATGTGAAGATGGTTAGATCTTGAGGACTCATGGGTCTCTTGGTTATCTTCATGGTGTATGGAGATAGTTCCTCATGATATGTGGAGATGGTTTTCTTCATGATGTGTGGAGATGGTTGCATCTTGAGGGCTACTAGAGTTCTTGGTAAATGTGTGGTTTATTCTTTCATTTGACATGTTATCCTTGGTGTGAGGATTATTTCATTTAATGTCATGGTATACTCTTGATATGCGTTTAGAGTTTTGACATGTTATAGTATGTTCATATGGAGTATGTAATCTCTTTGGTTGAGATGTTTAGACCATGTTGTCATGTTTATATTCCTAAGGCTATGGTTAGAACTTTGACAATGATCTTAGTTTAGTTTCTTGATATTGAGTATATTGATCATAAGCTAGATACTTCATGATATTGCTATGTTGCATTTGGAGTTGGCACGGACTGATTAGTTATAGATTCTCATGGATACTTAGAGACGGTGGTGATGCTGATTTCACTTAGATTAAAGATGTGTTTCTTAAGACAGTTGATGTTTTCGGTAGAGAGTCTAAGGGGCATTCACCTAATATGGACTTGAAAGAAGATTGTTCTTAGTTTTCTTGGTTGGAGACTTGGATATCTTGATAAAAATTATCATTCCTCACTCTTCGTCTTCTCTCAAGTGCATTATATTTATGCTTATCTTTCATGGATATGGATTTTGAGCTATGGTAAATGAGTTAATTTTGGTGGGTTCATTTGAGAAATGTTTTGATGCAGGAGCATCCTAGGTGTAAGAGCAATCTTACATCACCCAAAAATATTTATATTTCAGTCTTTTCTATTTTAATAAGGACTAGTAGACAATGTGGTTACTATTTATGGAAACTTTCTATTTTTAGTATTTTTTTAATATGAGCTTAGAACATTCTCATTTTCTACAAGAAGGTTCATTTTAGAGTTATAAGCCTACCATAAAAATCTTATTGCTCAAGCATTAGTATTAGAGAAGTTATTACAATTTTTTTATGTAAACATTTGCAGAAAAATCTTCAGGCTCACTATTGGAGGCCTTAGAGCGTCCAGATGAAGTCTAAAAACTCAATAGAAGGGCTCTCATGCAATTTTGAGGCTATAGATCAGGAGCTGGCATTTCCAAAAAGTGGTTATAATAGCCAATTATAGAAAGATTTTGAGTTATGGCCTTCCAAAGTTGGGCTACCAAAATTTTCAAAATAATTTATCAAAGATGTATTCGGCTGACTCTATGTGTATTGTTAGGGTCTGTTGGCCCTAGGTATTAAGTTTGAGCATCTAGAACCTTCCTAGGTGGCATACAACTACCTATTTAAGAAAGACTTGAACATTGTCTAGGACAACTTTCAGTGATAGTTCATAGCACTATCTTGTAGATTATTGTAATGAAGGTGCCTATTTGGGTTAGCATTTTGTAATTGAGAATTCTATAATTCCACATTTGTGGTGATAATAAGAAGTCCATATTTTGTTCTCGCATTTGTTGTTGTTTCTTTATTTATGTTACAAGTTTATGGTATTAAGGGGAGCACCCTACATCAAGTGGAATTAGAGCTAGAGTTCTTGAGTGTGTGGACAAATCACTGACTATGAAGCAATTTGCACTAGGACCATGGTTTGGGCTACACATGTAGACAAATTACCAATTGTGAGGTAGTTTGCACTAGGGTTTCAGCAGAAGCATGAAAATTCCTCCATGAAGAGAGCATGGTGGAAGAGCTATAGGTGTTACACTTGAGGATTTTCGAGCCCTCCAAAGGCAAATACAAGCATTAGAAGAACAAATGAAAAGAGGAATAAATATTCTTATAAGAGATGAAAGTGAGGATGAGGACGAAGTAGAAGAAAATGCCGAAGTAGAGGCAGTTATAAACCTAAAGGAAAAGAGACTTTTTAGGGCCATCTCCAAGATTGGGAAAACACCTAAGTTTGAGGTTCCCACATTTTTGAAAATTCTAAATCTAGAGGAGCTAATCTATTGGATCAATGAACTAGAGGAGTACTTTGAGTATGAAGATATTGATGATCCTAATAGGGTCATGTTTGTGAAAGAAAAACTAAAGGGACATGCAAAGATCTAGTGGTAGGAGGTTTAGTTGGAGCAAAATAGAAAGGGAAAGGACAAAATCACCAGATGAGATTGGATGATAGCTAAAATAAAGTGACAATTCATTACTATGGATTATGAGCTTGACCTATTGAAGAAGATGCAAGGAATGAAGCAAGTGAGAAAATTTTTTTAAGAGTATACTAGAGAGTTCTACCAAGTTCTCATTAGAACTAGTCATACAGAAGCTAATAAGGAAAAGATTGTCGGTTATCTTAATGGGTTAAGGCCAAGATTTCAGGATGAGTTATGTCTAGTTTGAATGAGCAGTATTGAGGAGGCATATTAGTTTTCCCTAGGAGTTGAGAAAAAATTGAGCAAGAAATTTGACAAAAAGAATAGTTGAAGAGTTCATGCTGGAAGATTTCATGGATGATCTTATGGAGGCCGTAATGATGATCAGAAGAACAAGAATGAGGCTGGAAGTAGCAATCAAAACCAAAGGGGAAACAATTCCAATCATTTCCATAATCAGAACTATAGAGATCAAAGAGGAAGATGTAAAGGACAAGGATTTCGAAGAGAAGGCTTTTGTGGAAAATATTTTCACAATGGAGAAGGGCATAAAGAATTTGAATGTACCTAGTGCCTAGGAAGGATAGATCAAAGAACAAAAGGTCAAGTGATAGTTACACATGTTGACGAAGATGCCAAATCATCACATTCTAAAGATGTTGAAAGAGGAGAAGTCCTAGTTAATCGAAGAGTCCTGTTGAGTGGTGAGAATGAACCTGATTAAAGAAGGAGCTTATTTAGCACAAGGTGCAGATGTAAAGATAAGTGTTGTGATGTGATCATTGATAGTGGAAGTACTGAAAATATGGTGTCAGAAATGATGGTAACCAAGTTGAAGCTCAAGAGACAGAAACACCCATGTCCATACCATATTGCTAGGGTGCAAGATGACTACAAGGTTATGGTCAATGAGCAGTGGTCAGTGAAGTTCAAGATTGGAAGCTACCAAGATGAGGTACTATGTAATATCATACCGATGGACATATCTCATATGTTGCTGGGTAGGCCGTGGCAGTTTGATAGGCATGTTGTACACAATGGGAGAGAAAATACCTACACTCTAACCAAGGATGGAGTGAAACATAAGTTGAAACCATTAAAGGATAAGGAAGAAAAGGTACGTAGAGCTGCCAGAATGTATTTTTTTAATGGAAAAGAATTTTTTAAAGGTATGAAACATGAGCATATATGTTTTGCTATAATTCCTAAAGATAGTGAAGAAGTAGAGGAGGTACCTACAAAAGTTGCAAATATGTTGGAAGAGTTTTCTGATATTGTATCAGATAATGTACTTGATGGATTGCCTCCAATGAGGAAGATCAGTCACTAGATGGATTTGGTTCTAGGAGCTAGTTTACCAAACAAGGCAGCACACAGAATGACACTAGTAGAAAGTGAAGAGTTGAACAGGCAAGTTCATGAGTTGTTGCAAAATAGGTTGATTCAAGAAAGTCTAAGTCCATGTGCTATACCAGTAGTATTAGCACCAAATAAGAATGGAGAATGGAAGATGTGCACAGATTCTCACACTATCAACAAGATCACAATAAAGTAAAGATTCCCATTGCCAAGGATGGATGATATTATGGACTATTTGAGTGGAGCTAAGTATTCCATAAAGATAGATCTAAAGAGTGGGTACCATCAGATTCATATCAAAGAAGGTGATGAGTGGAAGACTACTTTCAAGATAAGGGAAGGTCTATATGAGTGGGTAGTCATGCCTTTTGGGCTAACCAATGCGCCAAGAACTTTCATGAGGGTCATGAATGAGGTACTAAAGGAGTTTTTGGGAAAGTTGGTCATTGTTTACCTAGATGATATTGATCTTTAGTAAGACATTGGAGGAGCATTTGATTCATATTCGCAAGGTGTTTGATAAGTTGAGGGAAGAAAAATTGTTGATAAACCTGTTGAAGTGTAGTTTTGTAAAGAAGGAGTTTGTGTTCTTAGGATTTGTAGTCTCAGGAGAAGGTCTTAAAATGGACCCAAAGAAAGTGAAGTCTATCCTTGAATGGCCTACTCCAAGGAGCATGACAGAGGTAAGATCTTTGCATGGACTAGCTACATTTTATAGAAATTTCATAAGAAGTTTTTGCAGTATTTGTGGACCCTTGACTAAAACAATGAGAGGGGATAGAAAAGAGTTTAAGTGGACTATAGGGCTAGATAAGAGTTTTAATCTATTGAAGCAGAAAATTACTGAGCAATCTGTTTTAGCACTTTTTGATTTTAACAAGGTGTTTCAAGTAGACTATGGTGCTAGTGGTATTGCAATAGGAGCTATTTTGAGCTAGGAAGGTAGACCAATTGCTTATTTTAGTGAGAAGTTGAATGATGCAAAAAGAAAATATTCTATTTATGATCAAAAATTTTATGCTATAGTTCAAGCATTGAAAAGTGGAGACACTGTCTTCTTCCTAAGGAGTTTGTTTTGTATACTAATTATCAAGATTTTTAATATTTGAATAGTCAAGGAAAATTGAACCAAAGGCATTTAAAGTGGGTTGAGTTTTTGTAGAGTTATACATTTGTTTTGAAACACAAAAGTGGGAAGTCTAACAAAGTTGCAGATGCTCTTAGTAGAAGACAACTTTTGCCGATAGAAATGCAGATAGAGGTTGTTGGGTTCAAGAAACTCAACACATTGTATCTAGATCATCCTAATTTTGGTGAAGTGTGAAAGGCTTGTACAGAATTTGTTACACTTGACAAGACAAAGTGGTTGGATTTCATGATCCAAGATAATATGTTGTTCAAAGGAAGCCAGTTGTGCATTCCCATAATTTCAATGAGAGAGAATCTCATTAAGGAGAAGCATAGTGGAGGATTGGCTGGACATTTTGGCAGAGATAAAACCATAGCTTTAGTTACTAAAAATTACTATTGGCCACAGTTGCAGCAAGATGTGGTGAAATTTGTACAAAGTTGCAAAGTATGTCAGATGGGAAAAGGAGTGAAGCAAAATATAGGATTATATCAGCCATTACATATACTAGAGAAATTATGGGAGGATATCAACATGGATTTTGTTCTTGGATTATTGAGGACACAGCATGGGCATGATTTTATTTTTTTTGATGGTTGACAGGTTTTCAAAAATGGGACATTTTATTCCTTGCAAGAAGACTAATAACATTTTTCATGTAGCATAGTTGTTTTTCAGAGAAGTAGTGAGATTACATGGTTTGACAAAGAGTATAGTTTCAGATTGAGATACCAAATTTGTTGGGTATTTCTGGTGTACATTGTGGGAGAAGTTGAAGACAAATTTGAAGTTTAGCTCATCACATTATTCACCGATTGATGGACAGATAGAAGCTATGAATCATAGTTTGGGAAACTTGCTGAGATGCTTGGTTGGAAATAAACCAAAAGGATGGAATATGATTTTACCATAGGCAAAAAATTTATATAATAATTCTATCAATAGGAGTACTAGTAAATCACCATTCTAGATTGGATATGGGAGTAATTCTAGAAATGCTTCTAAATTAAGGTAGTTGGATAAAGGAGAGATAAGTAGTATTGAAGCAAAAGATTTTGTTGAACATTTGAAGAACATTCATGAGGAGGTGAGGAAGAACATCATAAAGATGAATACATAGTATAAGGTTAAGAAAAATGTGAAAATGAGATAAAATGAATTTTAGATTGGAGATGAAGTCATGGTTTATTTGAGAAAGGAGCATTTTCCAATGGGTACATATAATAAGTTGAAGATGAAGAAGTTTAGACTATGCAAGATAGTGACGAGGCATGATTCTAGAAATCCATATGAAGTGGAGTTTATTGTTGAATGAAATATTTCACCAGTATTCAACATTTCAGATTTGATAGAGTATTATGAAGGAGGTGATGAAGATGAAGTTGTAGAAGTGTAGTGGAGCATTCCAACAACTAGTTTGGCTATAAAGGAGATTGAGGAGATACTAGATAGTCGTGTTGGAAAAAGTACCAAAAGCAGAGCTTATGAAGAATATCTAGTCAAATGGAAAGGGAGACTAGTTGAGGATTCATCATGGCTAGCAAAGGAGGAGGTTAACCGTCTTGGTTTTTTTTTTAACACCTGAGACATGACAAAGTTACTTCTCAAATTACCCCAGGTATTTGATGCAGGAGCATCCTAGGTGTAAGAGCAATCTTGCATCATCCAAAAATATTTGTATTTCAGTCTTTTCTATTTTAATAAGGACTAGTAGACAAGGTGACTACTATTTATGGAAACTTTTTATTTTTAGTAAGTTTGTCATATGAGCTCAAAATGTTCTCATTTTCTACAAGCTCACTGTTGGAGGCCTTAGAGTGTCTAGATGAGGTCCAAAAACTCAATGGAAGGGTGCTAGCATAGTTCTGAGCCTATAGATCAGGAGTTGGTGTTTCTGAAAAGTGGTTAAAATAGCCAATCAGAGCAACGGTTTGTGAGTTATGGCCTTCCGAAGTTGGACTACCGAAATTTTTAAAATAATTTGTCAAAAATGTATTTGGCCGACTTTATGTGTATTGTTAGGGTCTGTCAGCCCTAGGTATTAAGTTTGAGCATCTAGAACCTTCCCAGGTGGCATACAACTACCTATTTAAGAAAGACCCAAACATTGTCTAGGATAGCTCTAGGTGATAGTTCACAACACTATCTTGCAGATTACTATAATGAAGGCACCCATTTGTGTTAGCATATTTTAATTGAGAATTTTGTAATTTTGCATTTGCAGCGATAATAAGAAGTTTATATTTTGTTCTTGCATTTGTTGTTATTTCTTTATTTATGTTATGAGTTTATGGTATTAAGAGGAGCATTGTGCATCATGGTTTAGCATTGGCTATCTCCATGTGCATATTTTGTTGTTATGTTAATTGAGTTTGGGAGATGGTTTTATATTGAGCATATTCCCTGGATTAGGAATGGGAGATGGTTTTATATTGAGCATATTCCTTGGATTAGGAATGGTTTATGAGTTTGATCTTCTTGTGAGAAGCTTACATCCATCATTAGTTAAATGGTATGGTTTGGGTGTTATTGTGGCTTCTTGTTGATGTTTTAGGGAGGAGATCATACTTGCATAATTTACATCTAGAGTTGTGTATAGAAGGACATGAAATAAGTAATGATTTGCATGATTTCTCTTTGATCTTGGTTATCTTTATGGATGTTTGGTTTCACTTACATTGGATTTGAGATTGGTTAGAAATTGTAATCATTGGTTTGTGCTCATGTATGTCATGTGAGAAATGCAATGGTTATCTATTTATCTCTTTCCTCTGTTGGTTGTGGAGAACTTAGGAGAGCATTTTCGACTTGTTATGAGAATTGTTCTTGCAAGATATCAATCTATGTATTGTGGATGTCCTTGATGCTACATAAATTCACTTCTTTGAGATTTTGTGAGTGGATTGTTTATAGATTTGGCATGATCTTTTGCAATGAGAGCTTCTTGGTATATATGTGGAAAGTATTGCTTTTGGGGCTTGTGATTATAGGTTACAAATTGGATATATTAATGATGTGAGATTCACTTGGTATACCTTTGGAGGTATGGATAGTTGGATGGATTTGGCACTTGTTGTGGATGCTAATTCAACTATAGATATTTTGACAACTATGGATACATGTGATTACCTTTAGATCAGGTTTTTTGTGCTTGGTATTTCAGTTGGTATAGGATTTTATGACCGTCTAATGTGACAAGTTGGGTGGCTTTCTCTTTGCATGACTTCTACATATGTCTAGTGGCAGTGGCATAATAGGAGGTCAGATCATTCATGTTGGTGATGCTAGATACTTTGATTTTTTTGCACATACTAGGATAGAGCACATGGTGTACTTTGATCCATGATGGTAGATGTGCTAGAAGGGATTGTTCACTTGTTCATTTATGTGGCTACAAATTGACCCTATGTAATGTATACAAGTGAGAGATTGTTGAGATAATGTGTGTTGCACACATTAAATAATATTGTTATATTGTATTATTTTATCTTATTATGTAATATGGCACCTAGATGGACGTGCAACATGGAAATATTTCTATGGGATATACTTGATGATTTGTATTGTAACATTGTGATAATATTTGATGTAATTATTTAATATTGGGGAAACGAATTAAAATTTCAATATTAAATGTGGGGTCAAGGGGTTAGGTAGCATATGGTTTTAGTACATGGTTTATGTAATATCACTTGGTGATTTTGTGAGACTTACTACTATATAAGAAGCCACAAGGGTAGTTGTAGAGACAAGGAGAAAAAGAAGGAAAAAAGGGAAAGAGTTGAGTAGGACAAGGCTTGATAGGTTAGCCAAGGGAGCATTTGTGAAGGTTGGATGCATGGCATGGAATATGTGGATTCATGCTTGTTCACATAGATTGCTTAGTTGTGGCTATGGCTTTGAAGGCTTCCATGGTTGTACTGAAATGGTATTTTTTGCTGAATAATACATGGTGATGGATGCTTTTGGAGGCTAGATTTTTTCCCTCAGTGAGGGTTTCCTAGGGTATATCTTGTGTCACATTTTTGTGGTTATGTTGTCTATTCTCTTGCATGTGGATTTTAAGTACATATTTATTTCAAATCTATTATGGGTTATGTAGAAACAATTATATTCTTTGTTGCATGTTTCCTTACACCTTACCAATGTTGAAACAAAGAAGCTTCTCTCTAGCACTAGAATGCCTTAATCTTGAGCAAGACATATTTTCTCCTCCTTTTGGTCTTAACCCTCATGCTCTAGAATGAGCATGACTAGGGGCAACATGCATTGTTGTAGAGCTAGATGCCTTATGGAAAATCCTCTTGATAGTCTCAGGTCTAAGCAATCAGCCTTGACCTCATCATTGTGCTCTATAATGATGGTATCCTACTAGTTTGGAAGTGGCTCCATTTCTTGGAAAGAAATAATCTCCACTTCTTTCTCATGATGCTCATGAGCCACCTCATCAAGAGCTACTAGTATAGCGTGAATCTCCACTTGTTATTTTTGTAAAACATGCTCTTCATATACAAGAGATGATGAATCAATATCTATGGAAGAGTAGATAGCATCAAATTCATCCAAAATATCATCCTCAACATTGATCTCCTCCATTATAGTTGCAATAACATGCATAGATTGAGAGGCAACCTCACGCATATCAGCATGTTCCTCCTCAAGGATAGATCAATCCTTAAGGTCCTCTTTTTCATCCTCCATATCATGGAGAAAAATCTATTGTAGTGAATGATCTTATCCTCCTTAGCTTGTAGCAAATCCTCGTCTTTTGGTAAAGGCTCAAAAGCCATGATTTTTCCCTCAAGAGAAGGAACAACATTTTCTTCTTCTTCTTTCTGAACAAAAGAGGGAAGCAATTCAAATGAGAGGATTAGACCCTCTTCCTTTGGCTCTATCTCTTTGTCCTCAACAAGATGCAACTCCTCCCATGGAAACTTTGTGGGATTTGTTTTACTCTCCCAAAATTCCATGTTTGGGCCATTAGGATTCTATACAACTGGTCGACCCTTAAAGAGTGAAATGGTGACAAGTATGGAAGGCTCATGAGGCCATCTTTTCTACACAAAGAGTGGAGAAGTTACAATAGTAGGTTCTTGTAATGGATGGGGCTTCTTGAAGCTGGGGATGACATACATTGGAGAAGGGGTTGGCTTTGCTTCCTTAGTCTAAAAAGGAGATGATTGGAGCCTTATTTCCTCCCCACTTGTTGTAGCAACTTGCATAGCAAGTTTCTCTCAATATGTCTATGTCTCTCCCTCTCTTCTTCTTGTTGTTGGAGATAGGGTTGGTATGTTACCTCCTCCTATTGTCTCTCTATCTCTTGTTGCCTTGCAATCTCATCAAGTTGCCTACCACAAGACAACAATAGCTCATCTTGCTCATGAAACCATGAGTCCATTTTCATACTCCTTTCCTAGAACTTGCATTCAATCTACCTTTGGAACTCCAACATCATATCTTTTAGCTCCTTAAATGGGGATATTAGCATTGGCGGAGCAAGGGTAGGAGGTGAGTAGAAATTTTAAGCACATTACCTATAAACAACTTGGGGTTTAGATTGAAATTGGAAATAGGAAGGGTGAGGAATAGAACTTTCAAGATATGAGGAAGAATAGTAGTCATTTCTATGAAATGGGTCCATGGTTAGAGCTTCATAAAAGATACAATTTGATAAAAAATTTGAAAAGCACAAAAAGATCAAGAATGATCTTTACATACGAACATTGTTTCATCTTGAAACGAGTAGATGTGCACTAGAGTCACCATGGTGTTTTATGGAATACTTCCAAAGGTTGATGACACTAAGATAACACCCAAATTTTCAATGCATAAAGATTATATGGCTTTCAATGGATTTGTGTGGCTGAAATTGATTGTACCATCGGGTGTGCCAAAATCTATTTACATAAAGTCTACACCCCTTCTTGATGTATGACCCTCAAGCGACCTTTTGTAACATGGAAAAAACCTCTATGTATGGGACTTGTGCTCTAAGGCTGAATCTCTAGAGAATGACAACTTCCTTACTATTAGGATGCACCTACACTACCACTTTGAGGGAAAAGGGAGAAGAATGCATGAAATAAAATTGTTGAAAGGAAAGGCGGTGATGCACTGAGATAGATATATGGTTACTATCTCTGCCTATGAATGCACTACGCATCAATGAAAACCAAAATACACTAATCTTAACTCTATTCTACCTTCTAAGAAACCATATGTAGGTTTGGAACTGGTTGAAGTGTTGAAAGGAAATGAATTTGAATATACCACAACCACTAACAAACTTAACACAACACATAGATAAGTAGGAGATAATTTCCATAGCTAGTCAAATTGTGATATTGCTATCAGTATTTAACTGTGTGATTTTTGAGTCAAACTCATTGACCCATGTTTCATGAGTAGTGATTCAACATGAATCCATCTCTCATGAGAAAAAATGGAACAATTAGCACTCATTGGATATAGGTGATGCTCATAGGGGTGAAGCACCGTGACTTCAAAATAAATAAACGATTGAGATGCATCCAAAAATCCCCACAAGATGTGCCAAAATCCAATGGTCATTGCATCTTCACCAATGACAAGCACTAACATGAAAATACAAGCATCATCTAATCAAAAGAAACCTTAGGAAAGAATAATTTTCTTCGTGACATAAATTTTGAGGTCAGCATAATTTTCGATGTACGATGGAGGAGCCAGCAACAACTTTTCCATTTCGTGGAAGCCAAAATTGAGACCTTTTGAAATGGTGAAAATGGGATAAAACACAATTTTTTTCCCACTGCTATGTGGCACAAACCCATTGGTCGCAAACTTGATGTTGCTACTTCACAAAAGAAAGGTATGAAGTTTTTCCAAAATAAAAAATTTCACTATTTTAGAAAGGGCATGACAGTGCTCCTCTGAAATGGCAAAAATGGTTAACCTGAAGTGTTAACCCTTGCAAAAACACATATTAATCCATATCCAAAATGCATGTTAACCCATGGTAGAGAAAACATCCCATTGAAGATATCTTTGATCTATTATTGGTGATGGGCTGAATGGGGGCCAAAAATCACCAACAATTACTTGGGAAGTTATTCTAAAGTGGTTACTCTAGATAGTTATCCTAACTAGTTAGATGGTTTCTCTAGGTGGTTATGCTAAGTAGTTATGGGTTGGTTATCTCTTGAGCCTATAAATTGAAGCTCATTTGCAATTTAAAAAAGGGGGGAGGAGCATTTTAACAAAAGGGAAACTATGCAGAATCTCTTTTGGATCTCCACCATGTAAAAAAATGATTTTGTACTTATATAGTTTCAAAAATATATAGATGAATGCATTTAGTCGTATGTCTCGAATGTGTCATCAACTATTATTGCTTACTTCTTATATGTGGAGTTGTACTCTCTTACGTAATGGTGTAAATCTATAGCCTTTTCATTCTATATAATTGATTTGATGAATGCATTCTGATGTAGGAGCATCCTACGGTTGTTAGCAATCTTACATGTTGGAGGGATTTTGGCTAGGATTTGTGGACTCAGTTTCTATTGGGTATAGTTTGGGCCAAGAAGCTCGATCATTGAAGGGGCTTAGTCATTGTTGGAGCTTGAAATATTTTTTTGCTTGGCACTTGTTATTTCTAGGCAATACTTGGGTGTTTTCTGACACTTGATAGTGTGTTGGTGCTGTTTGCAGTTCTTATAGATTTTCTCGATCAAGTTGAAGAATTTAATGCATGTATTGGTGATCATGATGTGGATCAATCTGGGAGTTTTTTTGGACCTATTTGGGTCTTGTTTATCTCTCTTATGTGATTTAATTTGTGGTGTAAGACTTATAAGGTCTTTTGGTATTTAATATATATTGGAGGCTAACTTGTGGCTCAACATATATTCAATATTAGGATTTAATTGTAATTAACTGGGCCAACTTGTGGCTTAGTTGAGTATAAGAAGGGGGCTTGTGGAGTCTTTAGATCATGGTTATCCAGCTTTGAGAAGAGGATGAAGTGTAGGAGAAAACTTTGAAAAGGCTAGAAGTTGTGGCTTGGTAAATCAACAGATTGCTTGGTGGGCTTGCGGGCACAAGTTGAGATTTGCTAGGGATTTTCTTCCAAAGTGTAGATCTAGACTAGTTAGAATTAGGGATATGAGTTAGATCTTGTGGGATCTTGTAAAACTATTTTGCAAGTGCTATTGTATTTGGCAGTAACCAACAAGACCTTACAACCTGACACATTGCATGTAAACAATTATATCTATGAATAAAGTGTTGTGATTTGGTATTAGATCTTGCTTTGTTGTTGTGTTTCTATTGGGTGGTTGTTTTTTGGGGGCTAGGATATCTCCTTTGGGGATTCTTCCACCTTCCACTACTTCTAGTGGTATTAGAGAGAAGGTGTTCTTGAGTGTGTAGACAAATCGTCAAAGTTAAGGCAATTTGAGCCGGACTTGGCTGAAGGCTAGAAGAGACAGTTGATCTAGTGGAGTTGATTGATCTTCTCGATTTGTGGATCTATTTCTTTTGGTTTATGAAGATCTTGGAAGATGCCTCCAAGAAGGTTGAACCCTAGGGCAATTGATGATCTTAGTGATGTTGTAGAAGAAAGGATCTCAGAGAAGGTTAAAAGAGATTTTAGATCTAAGATGGAAAAGGTTAAAGCTAGTTTTAGATCTAAGACGGTACTAATGAAGAGTGACATGATTGCTAAAATTGTGACTGCTTTAGGTGGTGTACCTAGGCATGTCGATATTGAAGATGGTTATGAGGAAATTGTTGAAGACTTTGAAATTACCAGATCAAGTAGTGAGGATGGAATTGATCTCATGGAGAGACCTATTGGAACTAGGGTTGGTCAGTTTGCTAGATCTAAATCTTAGTTGAGGCTTAAGCATATGATGGAAGTTTCTAAATTTTTAGATACTTTGACTCTTGAAGACCTGATTGATTGGATTGGTGAATCAAAAGACTACTTTGAGCTTAAGGATATTAGAGATCCACTAAGAGTGAGGTTGGTACAAACTAAGTTGAAAGGATATGTTACTCTTTGGTGGAAGGAACTACAAAGAGATAAAGAAGAAGGTGGTGAAATAAAGATCACTAGATGGAGATTGATGGTGACCAAGTTGAAGGCTAAGTTCATTCCTATTGATTATGAACTTGAGTTGTTTAAAAAGTTGTAGAATTTGAAGCAGAAGGATATAATTGTGAAATATTATACTAATGAATTCTACAAGCTGACTATTTAGTCTAGGTATAGAGCATTTTCGAAGGAAAAGGTAGCTCAATATATTAATGTTTTGAGATTCAATAGTCAAGATAAGGATGGTATGCTAAATATTTCTTTAGTTTAGGATGCTTATTAGTATGCTTTGAGAGGAAAATAAAAGTTGAAGAGGAAGATTCAAGGTAATGCTAGAGGAAAGGAGAAGCAAGATAGCTTGGCAAAAGCTAAACCGAGCAGAGAAGATGAACCAAAACTTGTTTATTAGAAGAGGAGGATAGGTGGAGGTGAGTTTAGAGGTACTTGTTATAGATGTGGTGAAGTAGGGCATATATCTTTTGACTGTCTTCATGGTAGGCGAGTTTCTATTGTGATTGAGGTTAAATTCCAAGATAGTCAACTTGAGTAAGGAGATAGTTTGCTAGCTCGAAGAGTGTTGATTGGTTAGAGGAAAATAGAATCTTGTTAGAGGACTAGTTTGTTCAAAACTTGTTGTAAGGTTGGTGGTAAAGTCTACAATATGATTGTCGATGGTGGTAGTACTAATAACCTTGTTGCTAAGAAGATGGTTCATAAACTTAGTTGGAAGAGAGTGAGACATCCTTATTCTTATAGGATTTGTTGGTTACAAGGTGAACATGCTTTGGAAGTGAGGGAGCAATGCCTTATTGATTTCCAAATTGGGTAGTATAAGGATCAAGTGTTGTGTGATATTGTGGACATGAACAGGTGAAATTTGTTTCTTGGTAGACCTTGGAAATATGATTGTAGGGTTGTGCATGATTGTTTCAAGAATGTGTTTACTATCGAGAAAGGTAGCGGGAAGCATTACCTGATTCTTTTGTAGAATGAAGAGCTTGGTAGAAGGAACCTAAGTATTGGTAGCTAAGTTGAGTTGGTAGATTCTAACAAGATTAGGGATCAACATGGAAATTAGAACTATGGAACACTAACGATGGATGTGAAGAAGTAGAAGAAGAACAAGGGAAAGAGTGTACAAGTTGAGGACTTCAATGATATGTATGTGAAGAACCAATTTGGTATTTATGTGTTGAATCTCAAACTATGTTCTTCCCACTACTAAGAACATCTTTTCAACATGGGGTTTTTGATGCAAGAGCATCCTAGGGTTGTTAGCAATCCCATATGTTGGAGGGATTTTGGCTAGGAGTTGTGGACTTAGTCACCTAAGGAATGGTGCTTGGTCACTATTGGGTATATTTCTAGCCGAGGAGCTTAGTCATTGAAGGGTCTTAGTCATTGTTGGAGCTTGGAATCTTTTGTTGCTAGACACTTATTATTGCTTGGTATGTGTTGGTTTCTTAGCAATGCTTTGGAGCTTCCTAACACTTGACAATGTCGACTTGAGTTCTTGTGGATTTTCTCAATCAAGTCAAAGCACGTAATGCATGTAGGGTGTGATCATGACATGGATTGATCTAGGAGTTTGTGTGGACATATTTGGGTCTTGGTTGTCTCTCCTATGTTCATTTAATTTTTGTTGTAAGCCTTTTAAGGAATTTTGGTATTTAATATATGTTGGAGGCTGACTTGTGGCTCAACATATATTTAATGTTAGGATTTAATTTAATTTGTAATGAACTGTGTTGTCTTGTAGCTTAGTTGGGTATAAGTAGGGGGTCTTTTGGAGTCTTTAAGTCATGGTCATCCAACTTTGAGAAGAGGATGAAGTGTAGGAGAAAATTTTGAGAAGGCTAGTAGTTGTGGCTTGGTAAACCAGGAGATTTCTTGGTGGGCTTGCAGAATTTTTTAATTGCTATTATATTTGGTTGTAATTGAGAAGGACTTACAGCCTGACACATTGCATGTAAATAGTTATATTTATGAATAAAGTGTTGTAATTTGGTATTAGATCTCTCTTTGTTGTGTTTCTATTAGGAAGTTATTTGTTTAGGGCTAGTACATCTCCTTTGGGGATTCTCCCACCTTGCATTGCATCGCATTCATCTCTTGGTAGCTTGATTTGAATGTATGAGAATATCCTATCTTTTCATATGTCAATGTTTGATATTCTTGTTTTTTTGTCATTATATTGTATACAAATTACCCCTTTGTAATCATTCTACATTATGAATCTCAACTAGTATTTGAATGTCTTCTTTTAGGGTTCATGTTAACTATCACCCTTAGTTTTGATATATATCCTTTTTGTACTTTTAGGTGAAAAGTACATAGAAATATAAATACCCCTATCATACGAGGGATTTTCTCCTCTCAAACATAAAGGAAAGTTGCAATTTAATCATGATCACATTCAATCTATCCAACTATCAGAGCAATTTTCACTACTCCTCGAAAAAACATGGGCAATTATTGAAGAAGCATTCACACTAACAAATGTGTTTACCAACAATGCCTAAGTTTTCATTTTCAAGTTTTAACTACTTGGACATCTAGTATGTGTTTAATACTCCTAGAGTTCCCAATGTAGAAACAAGAGCTCTGATAACAAGTCTAATGCCCTACTATGGAACCCAGGAGAGATTAATCTAAATAATGTAGCTAAGTTTACTAAAAACATAGATTACAAATCTCAAAGGTTCGATAACATAGAGTTACATATATATTAAATTCCACTAAGTACAAATATTAATCACAACTCACATAATGTAGATGAATGAATAAGAACATCATCACATACGAGAATAAAAAATCCAACTAATACAAAATCCAAATACATAAAACTCTACATCTATTGCACATGGCATGGGGTATGGGATATAAATTCAACTACACACACATCTCATAGAGGTATCATGACGAATACATAAAATAATACACAAGAATAAGATTAGAAGATAGAAAAAATCTTTGAAGATGAATCATGATAATGTAACTCCTAAAAGGATCATCTAGTAGTAGTACAAGAATTCAAAACATATCTCAACATAGGTTTTCCAAACCCTGCCTGAAATCACAATTGAATTGAAATGAAACCAAAATGCAAGTCCAAAATCCAAACATTGAAAAAAATAAAAAAATCTTTAAATTTGCACCAAAAACCAATTCTTTGACCTTATAACGTAATGAGAATAAGGACCAAAAAAATCTTCATATAGGAAAACCTATTAGGTTTTCTAAAAATAGAACTCAAACTTTAAATATGTAAAGAGAGTAATAACCCAAAAAATCTTCATATAGAAAAACCTATTAGGATCTCTAAAAATAGAGCTCAATCTTTAAAAAGAAAATATAATAATTTAAACCATAAGTTAATTCACTTAACTCAATTCTTAACTTAGAATTAACTTTTAATTTCTATTTATTGATGTGCACTTAAAAAACATAATTACAAATTAATTTAGAATTAATATCTTTAACATAATTTTATGGAATAATTATAATTAAATTACAATTAATTAATTTAGCCAAATATAATATGCAACTTGATTTTAGAAATCAATTCATATTATCTCTACAAATAAACTAGAATCTTTTATTTAATAATTAATTAAAATTTTAATTTCATAATTAGACTTTTAATTAAGCATTTTTAATTAAATAAAGAAATTTAATTAATCTTTTACATTGTTCTAACATTTAGTATTTTAATCATCATAAGATTTAATTATTCCTAAGTCACAAATTCACATGACCTTTATGAATTTAAATAGGTACTTAGTTAGTGTAATGCCTACCCTAGTTTACTTTTCATGTTGGATTGTCAGATTCTTTTAGGCAAGTTTTATAGTTATGTTTTATGATTAGTGGTAATTGGTTCCTAGATTTGATTAGATGTTATTTAAGACTTAGTTTATATATTTGATAAGCTACTTGATACTCAGTTATCTCTTGTGTTTATGATTATTCTTTTGATGATGATACATGTATGTTCATATGGTGATTTTAGTTATTTCATAAATATAGTTAGACAAATGATTTATATATGCAGTTTCTATGGATGGTTGCATGTGTATGGTGTACATGTATGTTTGACATTTCTAATGTGGTTGAGGGAGGAAGTCCTATTTAGCTACTAGTCAAGATCTACACGATGCACCACTTCTTACCATTGCATGTTTAGCTTAGACTTATATGTGTATATACATATGTTTGACTTTTATGCAGATTAAAGTACTAGGCATCGACTTTCCTATATTGTTAGGATGAGTGTGCCTTATCGCAGTATCTCAATGGTAAAAGAGGGGAGATAATCCTTGAGTCCAAATCTTAAACCTAAGTCAATTGTCCTAGAAAGTAGAACAAGTATATGAGGTATTTACCCTGCAAAAATTGTCAAGTAACGTGAGTTAAAGATTTTGACCCTTGAGTTTGATTTAGTACTTTGTCTTTATGATTGCTTTTCTTATTTGGATTTTTGGGTTTGTTGTGATTTTTAGTTAAAACTAAATCAAATAAATTTTTTATTAAATTATTTAATTTAATGAAAATTTTATAAAGAAAAATCAATATTTAATTATATTTAATTAATTGAGAAATTAATTAAATAAAAGAATTAAATTTAAAAGATTTAATTGAAGTTCTAATTTTAGCATAATTATATTTATTTAATTTAATAATAATTTATTTAGGAGTTTTATTTTAATAATAAACTCTAAATAATATTAAAGAAGTCTTGTGGTTTAATAAAAGAGAGAAAGAATAAATTTAATAAAGTTCAAAAAGTTTTCACATATAATTAAAATAAAAGAAAAAAGAAAAAAGTTTCACATGATTGCAAAATTGATATCCTAAAAGGATAAGGCTCTTTATTAAGAAATTAGAGTTCATTTCTCCACACACATGTTTGGAGGAGAAAATTTCAAGAAAGAGAGTTTTCGAAAAGACGAGAATTTTCTGTGAGCTTCAAATATTTATGTCTTCTCTGTGTTTGTATGGACCAATTTTCATAAGTTAATTTGGGTTGAAACCCTTGTATTCAAATTATTGTTCTTGAAAATGTCTGTGAAAAAAATTAATATTGGAAACCCTTGTTTGAGATTCATGTTAATCATATTTAGATTGTTTTGGATAAACTATGGATTCGAGATGGGGTTTGAAAAAGAATATCAGAAACTAGATTTACAAATTTGAAAGTTTTGTATTTGTTTTCCAATTAGATCTATGTTGAAAAAGTTGTTAAAATAATAATAAAAAATACCACGATAAATAATTACTATGATAATTTATATCATAAAACACAATAGTAAATTCAAATTTCATACGAAATTGATGGGGGAAGCATTGTTTTGTTCTTGTTTTATTAAATAAAAATAAATAAAAAATTAAAAGGGAAATCACGGGTTATAACCTCCCTCATGCCCCTCCTATGTTGTCATGTCCCTCCTATGTTGCATCGTAGTCAACTACATAGGCAGCGAATGTTGTCGATAGTAGTCATAGCTACTATGACAGCTGAGGTTGCCTAAGCAACTAGAGCTACTATTTGCAGCAAGGCCATTGACCTTTAAACATATACGTATGCAATTTTTTTTAAATATTTAATAGTTTTTCATCAAATAAAGTTTTAATATTTAGTTTTATTAAATTAGTTTAAATAATTAATAATATTGTTCTTATATTATTAAATTAATAATTATTGTAATTAATTAATTAATTAATATTATTTTATTAATAGTTTAATAATTATTAATATAATAATATAATAATTTTATTTTTAATAATATTTGTTAAAAGAATTAGTTTTATCGTTATCGATAAGTTGTGTTATTTTAAAATAATTGAAGAAATTATTTTATAAAAGTTTGGAAAAAATTTATGCGATACTTCAATTTTATATAAAAAATTGGGTTTTTATATTTAGGCAATTTTAATGAATTTATTGAGACTTTTGAGGTTCTTATGGACTCGAAAACCTTAACAAATCTAATACTTGAAAAACAAAAACTGGAACTTTTCTCATAAATCAAAATCTTATGTTTTCAAAACCAATTAATTATGAAACTGCATTTGTTATATACTTGATGCGATGTATGTTTTACTAGTGTTGGGTTTGGGTTTGATTTAGTACATTGACTAGTCAAGATGTTTACTAGAGGCTTGGGGGATTTTGTTGTGTGATGATGCTATGGTTATTATTTGGTCACGATCTTTTATACCTGATCATTGTGATGTATTCATGTATTTCTATGATGAGTTTTGATCAGTTGCTTGTTAGTGCTTTCCAGTTGCTCATGTAGAACTGAGGTGAATGGTGTGATTATCCTAGTGTAACCTTTGAGTTTCCATTAGTTATCTTAAGATGCTTTCTAGTTGCTTGTATAGAATTGAGGTGATTATTATGGCTTTCTTGGTTGTAACCTTTGAGTTTTTGATTTGTTATCTTTTGGTGCTTTCAAGTTGCTTGTATAGGACTGAGGTGAATATTATGATTTCTCTTTAGGTGGTTTCTAGTTGCTTGTAAAGGACTGAGGTGAAAATTGTGATTTTATGAGTTGTACTTTTCATAAGCTTAGGGTAGGTAATCTATGTGTATGTTGGAAAGTAGCTTGCAATGGAGGTTGGAGCCCTAATGAAGCTACCTAAGTAACCCATTGTAAGTTGTTTTACTAAGTGATAACATTTTATTAAATGGGTTTAAAATGAATTAATATGAGTCAGAGTTTTTTCCTAGCCCATGACTTGAGTGCTAGTATAGGATAGGATGGGAGTAGAGAGGATGCTTGGTTGTGACCTTGCTTTGTTAGTATGCCTTGTCTATATGAAAGGAAATTGATGCCACATAGAGACACCAGGGGGCCAAAGTCTAGAGAGGCTACCAGGATAACAGTTACCAATTTTTATCTCCCTATGTAAATTGGTGGAACTATTGAAATTTGTTCCTAGCTAGGTGCCTATGAAGGGAGTTAGTGTAAGCATGAGTTTCACCTCTAAGGTTTTGACAAATCTTATAATGAACCTAGGGTGGTGTTCGTGCCTATATTCTTTGAATTATTCACAATAGTGATGCATGCATGAAAGGGATACATAAAACCTTGGTCATATCCTCTACATCCCTAAACCTTAAAATCTTTTATATTGCATGATACATCCTTAAAAGATTTCAAGTCGCAACCATGTGACTACCTTCCATCACTTTTTCAATCTAGTTTATGCCTTAACCATAGGATAGGTTGTAAAGGTGGGAAAAGTTAGGATTGTAGCTAGTTGTGTGATCACAAACAACTTTAGATTTAAATAGATTCAAGCTGCGACCAAGTGAAGTTAACTACAACAATCTACCTCATTCCTTGTTCGCATAGTCACAATAGGTCAAGCCTAACCTAGTGTCAAAATGGAAATGTAGGGAAATGTCTTGTTCACTTATTTGTAGGGTTAGTAGTTGGGTTAGCATTTCAGGTTGTGAGGTTATGAATTGCTCTTGTGCACATGGTCACAGGGTTGAATGTTGAACTCAAGGTTTGAGTTATGAGGATGTGATGAGTTGACACCTATCTTAGGGGGGCCCTACATATGCCTCTTATTTCTATTTTTTCAAGGATAAGGAATACTTCATCAAATGAAGGCTTCTCATCTCAATTGATACATTACATTGAAAAGCTTCAAAGTTTAAGTTGTGATATTGCGAAAGTCAATAGGCCACAATCAAACTCAGTTCAACACATCATCATAGAGGATTGAGTTTAACCCTAGGTCAGAGCTATGAAGTGGCGATCCCCTTTGTTCACACTATCGAATGGAATCAAAGGTAAACCATGGTTAAGGTAGCAATGGTGCGAATTCTTTGTTCACTCATTCTCAAGGTTAGTTGATGAGTTAAGGAAATAGGTTGTGAATGCACAATGACAGTTAATATAATAGTTTTCATAAGATCACAAGGGCTACATGGAAAGGGAAGATAGTAGTTGTGATGGGTGATCAAGGTCGTCAAAGCTGGGTGTTCAAACATCATAGAGTTAATACATACTTCACAGCTAGCAATTCTAAGGGGGCAACGTGGTTAGAAGGGCAGGGTTAGTAGCTTCACACAATTAGTTGGCAGTCAGGCTCTAGCAGTTTTGAAGGTGAAAAGAGCTCCATTTGTAGTCAATTTCACATCAATTATAGGGTCGCACAAATTTCATGCCAACCAAAAAGAAAGTTGTGATAGGGAAATAAAGGCAAGATAGTAGTTTTGCATCGTTACACGGTTAGAAGACTGTTAAGTCTAAACCATGACGACAGTGTGAAGGGCCAGCTTTCATTGATCATGAGGTCACAAAAATTAGAAGGATAGAGCAAAAAAAAGCCTATGACACAACAATAGGCATGAAATATAAGATGGTTATAGTTTTGCAAGGTCAGATAGATAATGAAAGAAATAAGTTGTGAAGCCAAAAAAAAGGGCAGTTAGCTATCAACAAGAAGATAGTAAGCTCACTAGGATGGAAAAATGTTGAAAGATTATTAGGCCACATGGCAAGGTTGATTATTAAAAAGATGAAACAACTTACTCAGCATGGATGCAGACATGGAAACAAGTAACTCTTTAATGGTGAACAAGTCCTCAATTGCTTACAATTTCTTTTTGAGTGTTCCCCATGCTTATTCAATGTAGTCTCATTTCTCCCCCCACTAGGTTCATCTCTCTACCCAATCAAGGTAGTAATGGTCATTGTTTTTGTCATTCAAAATTAGATTTGCACGTAAAAGATCAAATCTTTCAGTATGTGGATGTGCATCTAATCATGATCTTTTTGGCTCAATAGTTATTGCTCCACTACAATCTCAATTCTACCTAGTTAGAGTTTGAACTCATTGTAATATATGAGTTATGCCTAAAATCTATAAAAGGTAGTTGTAAATGTGTTCTATGGGTTGGGAGTTTTTGTAAAAAGTAATCTTGTCATGATCTCGTAGGAGTCTTTCATACTTTTTTGCATATTACTTATAACCACTGAATGAAATGTGGTTGAATTATCATGGAGGTTTGAATAAAGGAACAATTCAAGGCCCTTATCGTGTTCATTTTTGTAGTGTAAGCTACTAATTTGATATACTCTTGTGATTTATTTTTGAATCACTAACTTTGTGTCTCAATCCTTATCTGCAAGTGAGGTTTGGAATCTTCATAAAGGTTGTAAGTCGTGACATCTTTCTTTCTTTCTTTCAAGTTTTGTTAGACTATGAATGTTATCATTCCCTTTAACATCTTGTCTACAGTTTATCCTTCTTGTGAAATATTTTTGCATGAATGTGTTTTGACATCAATATTGTGTCACCCTTAACTATTAAGGAAAGCTCCCTCATGTATTCTCAACGATATTTTCATCTTAATGTTTGGTTCATCACCTTAGCCTTAGCTTTCAATTCTAGTATTCCTTCTATCCCTTTCCCTCCCAAGTTTAATTTCATGTTTGAAGAGAGAATAGGTGAAGCATCATAAGGAATTGACCTATAATCTAAAGATTCACTCCTACCTTTGGTATAACCACTACCTCAAGAGTGTCCAGTCGAGGCTCAACTTTTAGAGATAATGGTAATCTTAGAGTTGGCTCATATGATGAGACTTTTCCACTTACATAGTAGATTTACTATGTGTCTTTGTTACCTATAGGTTTAGATGTCATTCACTAGTAGATCTGGTGTTAATTTTTGACCTTATGCCATTTTCCATTTGATTTTAACTTCTTTTTTTGTTAAGATCTTGAGTTGGTCAAAAATTTGACCAACATGAGTTTTTTAGTAGAAATTTCGACCAAAATGGACTACAAATGAGTGTGTGTGTGTGTGTGTGTGTGTGTGAGAGAGAGAGAGAGAGAGAGAGAGAGAGAGAGAAGTGTGCAAGAGGTTTGATTTTCACTACAAGTTAGTCACTTGCAGGCATAGAATCAGGAGGGATCAAGCTCATTTCTCTAGTAAGCCATCGACCCCATGCCATTTTGAATGTAGGTTACAAGTTGCAAGATTTCAAATGCAAGTGAATAACACTTTGAATGATTGTGCCTAGCAAGGTCATCAAGTCTTTGGCGATTGGGATTTGAGATTTTAATGCAAGTGAATGACACTCTGATTGTATGCATGAAACATTAAGCAATATTTTTGTGGTTAGGTTTTAATGGATAATTTAAGGCACCTCAATGAAAATCTTCCATATGGACCAACCATATTCACTCTCACCTCCTCTCTATTCATTACCCGCAGTTGCTCTCCTATATTTGGTTAGGTGCCTCCAATGGGATTTGTTTTAACTACTCCTTTCAATGCATTGAAAATTATTATATGATTGGGTTGTGAGCCTTACCATGAACATTTCATTTACATTCTCGATATATAATTTTAAAAAGGCTTACATGTGTATGAATTTTTAAGTTAGGAGCAGAGGCGGGTCAGGCAACATTGGGATAGTGAGAGCTAGGTTTTCAATACACAACTTTTCTACCACATGATGCACCAACAACACCCCATATAATTTTAGGGAACCCCCATTGCTGTCCTTCAATAGTGTATTGCCCCTTCGATGATGGTGTTGTTATTTGAAAAGGAGGCATTCAAACAAATCTATCTTGCAAAGTACGAGAAGCTCAAAGTTCAGAAAGATTTCATCTATGTTTAATGGAAGAACGATTTCAAGCAATATAATATACTTATGCTCATTAAACATGCCTATATATTTGTTGGATTATGATTTGTGTTTAGTAATGAATGAGATTGATCTCTTCTTTATGTAGATTGTTGCTTGTGGAGTAGCGATTAGGACATACAATTTTGTTGCAACAGACTTTAAAGATACACTTGTGTACAAGGAAGCTACTGAGTCTCAAGGATTTTTTGAAGAGGCACCTAAAACACATAAAACTTTTTAAGAGGTATGCAACTCAAAATTGAATGAATATAAATTGATTTTACTATCTGTATTTGTGATTATATATTGGTAGAGAGTGGCCATTGAGATTATTTTGAGTTTACTTATCAATGATAAGACCTTGGCAAAAATGAAGTCACTTGAGTGTCATTAACAACGATAGGAACTTCATTCATGTGTGGATTATACTATAATCATCTACCATAGATTCAATCAAAATGATCAATATCATAATCATATATGAAAGATTCTTTAAATTAATTAGTTAACGAAATTAAAAATAAAATTCTAGTTACTAAAAACAAATAATTAACAACATAATTGAAAATATGATTTAACTAAATGAATAACTATATAAATTAATAAATTAATAATATAAATATGGTTAAATAATAACTCATTCCTTTGTAGATAATTGCATAAAACAATGATAACATGAAAAAAATTAAACTTTGGTCACTGGAAGAACAACACTGGCATCTACTAAAATAACCCCTAAATAGATAAGATGATTGTGAAGCAATCTCAATTGTTTAAATAAATATATTAGAGATATCCATGTTGGTAATTTCTCTCAAAAAAGAATCCAGTAGTTGTTGCCAACTAGCCGAAAACACTCGAATCATATTCGATTCTATCAATGCATATATTTTACAACCAATTACATGAGCACACTACATCCTAGGCCAATAAAAAAATTATAATGATTTTTTAGCTAATGAGAAAATGAAAAATGGTATTATGTGATTAACTTTGGCTGAATTGAAATTTTTTTATTGGAGAAGACAATTTGGTGCCATCTCATCATCCTTATCCTATAGCTCCATTTGAGAAGATGTGTTTTGAATGCTAGTTTTTGATGTGGCTATTAAAACTGAAAATATTTCTTTGTCAATCTCCATCTTCCACCTCCTAGGCCCTACATCTTCGACCTGGCAAAACAAGGAGGGAAAAAAATTGATTTTATTGAATGATAAACTTTGGATGTTTTCATAAGACTACATTGCATTAGTATCAAAATTGGTCTTAGATCATGCATTGATTCAAATTTCAAAGCAATGATCATTCCTTCTACAAATCTTGAAATGAACTACATAAGGAGCTAGAATAGATTAATCATAGATTGCCTCCAAGTGGAAGTCGGTTTAGTTCAAACAAGTAAGTCTAGGAATAAAATCTAGGAATAAGTAAGTCTTTTAGTTCAAACAAGTTATAGATTTAACTCTATTTATCCTTCCCATCAAATATTAAAATGAAATTGCTTATATTAAATCAGATTTTAGTTTCCCTAAGATTTTGACCTCCCTCCAATGATCATCCACATATTCATATTGCAATATGTTGTAAATTATCATGAATATGTTATACTAGAGATTACATCGTTGTTAGTCCTAGGATAACTTCTTGTTTTTTAGGTGTCTATTCTAGGGTTGGAGGGTTGAGTTGATCAAAATAGTCCAAAAAAAGAAGTCTAAAGTCCATCAAATTTTTCTTTGACTCTGTTATTGATGTCAAATTTTCACAATCCAAAATTTCAAAAATTCCAAAATACATTTTTCACACATAGTCTTAGTGTACATTTTTTCATACTTGCATTTTAAAAAATCCAAAAAAACAAAAACAAAGTGCATTTTGCATACATCCCTCATACTTAGGTGCATTGGTATACATCCTTAGAAATCATGCCAATTTTCACAAGATCACAAACTTCCACAAGGAAATAAGGTTCATACCAAACCATGTACATTTCAAGTGATAAGAACCCACAAACATTCTTTGACAATTAACAAAGAGCATTATAAGTTGACAACTTTTTATTGATTATAATATGGGTGAATTTGAGCAAGATGACCAAATTATTTTTTCAAAACCATATGAATAGATATAAACATTAAGTACAACATGTATAATATTTTTGTAGATATACACAATAATTAGAACAAATTTTTCTTTCAAAACCATATGTGCATATATAAACATTAAGTAAAACATGTCTAATATTTGTGCAGATATAGATATTAATTACACCAATTTTTTCTTTCAAAACCATATGTGCAGATATAAACATTAAGTACAACATGTCCAATAATTTTTCAAGTATATTATCATATGAAGAAAGACCACGTCTGGCAATATGAACCCAAAACAAAATAACAAGACAATTGCTAGATTATGGTCTCAGTTATGAAGAAAAGTTGATAAATGTAATTGTCATTCCTTGGTTATTAACAAAGCAGCAAAGTGATGCATTCAAATAATTCATAAAAAACTAAAATTTTTGATTGGATTTGCTACATATATAAGCAGTCTTCTATCAAAGAAAAGTGATTTTGGGCCAGGGTTGAAAACACATGATCGACATACCTTCGTCAAGGTAATTCATGTTCTTTATTTACAATATATTTATAAAATTTCATGTACTACCTATTGTATTATTTTATAATATATTGAAAAGATCATTTTTTAATGATTGTAGTACATCCTACCTCTATCCCTACCTCCATCCCTACCACACTAGTTTGACAATACTATTAAACAAGTTATATATGATCTTAAAAAATACACGAGGTTAGAATTGTTATTTTTTGGATTTGTTGTACATATATATTATATGTATGACTTGCTTTACTTTTTATGTCATTTATTATATAATTTTATCTAAAATTTCATTTATATATTCTTGCATGTTGAATCTCTTTTAGCTGGTTATCATCTAAAGAAATTGATAAAAAAAGATATAAAATATTGGAAGAGAAGAATTTCACAGCTTATGCATGAAATGCAAAAGTACACTACTTCATTCATCAAGTTGAGAAGATTGAATTGTGTGGACCTGTACAAACTAGATTAATGTGGATGGTTGAGAGACACTTAAAATTTATGAAGGGCTTGGTTTGACAAAGAGCACATCTTGAGGGTTCTATGGTAGAGGGATATATGGTATACTAGATCATGGTGTATATTAGTGAATATCTTCCCAAGTTTTCATCAAAGATCTATGTAGATTGCATTTGAGACCCCAACTCTATTAATAGATTTGAAGGGGAGTACTTGATGGGGAAATTTAGATTGAGGAAAGTGAGAGGTAATTATATGATGTTATTGTAGTTAATTAATTAT
Source organism: Cupressus sempervirens (assembly GCA_028749045.1). NCBI lineage: Eukaryota > Viridiplantae > Streptophyta > Pinopsida > Cupressales > Cupressaceae > Cupressus > Cupressus sempervirens. The sequence continues at coordinate 880,643,175 of CM053786.1, forward strand.
TATCCATCATCAATATAAGTTGTTTCTAACTAGTCTAGTTGTTTTCTTTATAGTTGGTCATGAGTGGGATACATTATTTTTGTATATTGTAAACAATGGATGATAGTACAGATTCAACAGTCTCAAAAAAATGGTTGCTCATTAACATTGGATGGTGTTGCATCATTGGTTAAAGAAACTCATTGCAATGGAGATCCCAATGTCACATCAATGGTACTTGATCTAGCATATAGCTTAAGAGATAGAAAGGTAAATAGAAGATTACTAATTATGATCCATAAGTTTAATATCAACTCATAGATCGATGCAAATAACCTTGAGATATTTGAATAATTAAAAATCAAATACCACAAAGCTATGTAATACCATGGCCATAAATTTTGCATAAAAAGTTAGAAAAAAATGAAGAAAACTTGTGATAATAAGATAAATGTAGTCTTTGAGATGACCAATATTTCATCTAGAAATGGCATACAACCTCAACAATCTAAAAATCTATACTATGGTATTTTGGATTATATATTTGACTATGACATTAATTCATTCAAATTAGTTCTATTTTTCGTCAAATGGTATAGGCTACGGCTGAATCAAAATGATTGTGATAGGACTATTATTGGACATGATAGTTGATTTACAATGATTAATATAAGGTCATTTGAGCTAGTTAGAGATGAGCCCTATGTTCTTCCAAGCCAATGTGAGCAAGTGTTTTACTTTAGCATTCTAGATAAACTAGGTTGGTCATTTGTTGTTAGACGTGATCCAAGAGGAAGGTCGATAAAGTATAATGTGGTAGAAGAAAAAGATATTGAAGGATCATAAGACAAAGTAAATGATGATCACGAATGACTATTCTATGATGATGTAGAAGAATATGATAATGATGATTCTGGCGATGTTGACGATGATCATCATCATCATGATCATGTTGGTGAAGACGGTGATGATCAAGGAAATGATGGTCATGATAATGGTGATGAAGATGATGATGATGGCGATGAAGATCATGTTGATGGTGATGATGATGATCAAAGTGACAAGTACGATGATGGTGATGATGATGATGACATGGATGAAGATGATGATCAATGAAATGTATGTCGATCTATGATCAATGTCAAGTATGATAGGGTCATGATTTATTTATAGAAATTTGTTTGAATTGAATGTTTTTATAATTAAGTTATTATGTGTTGAACTCTACTATCATGGAGTATATACAATGATATTGCATAGCTACCACACATAAAGTATAGGTAAGGAATTAAAAAATATATAATGATTTTGATGAATGCATCATGTAATTTTTGACTTCTACGTAATTTGTATCATATATATCATTTAATTTTTGGCCAGCTTAAGATAAATGATTTATATATGCAGGTTATTTATTGCCTTTGACTAGGATCTTGCACAATCATATGGATCGATGAGTATAAGTCAATAGACCCTATAGGTAAAATATTTTATTTTCATATCTTCTCTTCACCATCAACATCAACTTTTATGGATTTCAGGTATGACTAAATAGGTATTTGTCTAATCTATCTTCCTCGAGTGAGGAATGAGGGAATATTGACTCCAATATACAATCTACTATTTTATTAATATTTTTTTTTTGTAAGTCTATTACTTTCATTTTGTTGTTGATTGCTAAGAATTACAAATCATTTTCATAGGGTGAAATGGATACACCAAAAGGCACAGACAAGGATGTAACAACTCACACACCTTCTTCAGTGAAGGTAAACCTTAATTAGTGTAATTGTACAAATTATATAAAAATAAATGTCATATTATTATGTTCTTTTCTTTATGGATTTGGAGTTATTTTGATGGATTTTTACTGATATTTATGTCATGACTTGATATTTATTGATTGGGAAAAGTACAAATGACAACAGATCAAATGTGATCTAAAACAGAGGCATCATTTGTAGATGATATCGCGTGTAGTTTTGACCCTATATTCATGGACCATAAACTCATAACAAAATATAGTGATGAAATTCTTAACTTTTTCCTTAAGAGAAACATAACCAAGGAGACAGAGGCACTAAAAGAAGAAATGATACTTAGTGTCAATTTTTTGAAGGTATGCAGTAATTAATATTAATCAAAAATAAAAGTTCAATAGATGTTTATATTTTATAGTATCTTATGGATCATGGTCTATAATATTATGTGTTCTTCTTATAGGATTTTGTGACACCTACCAGACTGTGTGGTTGATATGGTGAGGGTTTTAGCACACAACCTTTGTGTAAGTAACACTTTCTCTTTACAACATTATAACACTTAACTTTCATCTTTATCCATTGCAAATGAAAAATAATAATGTTACAAATGTCTTTGCTAATAATGTGGCTTTCTCCTTTGGATGTCCTTGAAAATTACAATTTGATTTATGCTCCAAAGTCCATAGAAAAACTAATATGAAAAGAAAGAATTTAGCAATTATACACCACTTTCCTACATCATATTTATGCACTACTACAGTTATACAAAGATAACCCTAGTATGCATATGCAAATTAACTCTAGTGCACCAAAAAATGCAATGTGAGAATTATATCTTTCCATCCATAGAAACCAATCATAGCTACAACTGCTATCATTCCATACATATCATGTGTCTATGCAACCACCTTAAGAAGCTATCCATTTCTCCCATAGAAACCAATCGTTCCATACTGATATGATGAGAGAGCCAAATTTGTTGCTCCAAATGAAAGAATCAGTAAATAAAGTTCACTAGCTACATGAATAAAAATATGAGCAATAACAGAATATTGTGGCCCTACTAATGTTGACTGCATTGTTGGAAACAAGGAGCTTGCATACATCTTCAACTATGCCAAGTACAACTGATAAAACCTTGTTTTGTTATATTTTGCAATGTGCCAATCATGCATTGTTTTTTTTTTTGGGTGGATTTTATACTCATTGACCTATTTTGTGCACTAATAGATACACCATCGGTTGATAGAACAACACAAACAAGTACTACTGAAGCTGAACCATTTCCTAGAGTAGAATGTGTGACTATTATTGGTTCATTTGCAGGGACATTGTTGTTGGACAAGAAGATTATGTTTCTGTTAAAATTACCAAAGCTTCTAGGTGTTTTAAAATTGTTATTATTTATAGTGTAATTGTAGTTTACTTATACATAACTCATTTTGGACTAATAACCCATGATGTTTTTGTAGGAAATGATGTTTTCTATGATCATCTTTATGAAATGACATTGAAGTTGTTTGGACCCACCATATGTAAAAGGTATGTAGTTTCATATCATTGCTACAATATTTTTCTTTTCTTCCATTTGTTGTACTATATTAAAGTTATTGATATAAAAAAAATAAAAATTTAAAGGTGGAATTAATAGAGTCTTGAAAAAAAATCAACTTATTTCATATTTTGAGGACCTTTTTGGAAAAAATATTTTTGACAATGCCCTACTTCTCAAAAGAGCATCCAAACATATAAATATTATGAGGGATCAATATAGAAGGGGTCTAAAAGATAACCCAAAGTAAAAACATCCTCCTATGATTCCACTAATGGAGTTGAATAAAATAATAGAAGATGCAAAAGAGAAAAGGCTATGTGGTAAAGGAAATGAACTAGAAAAGGGCAAAAAAAGATATGACATGATAGTCTTAAGTAGAATGTAACAATGCACTAATTAGTGATATTTTTAAATATATAATCTAACATGCTTCAAACTTTCCATAGACTACATGACACATCAAAAGCTACATAAGAGAGACTACAAAAGGTTATTGAACACAAACTTCAGTCTAGTGGCTATATGAATCTTCACTCTCAACTTGCAAGTAGTAGCAATGGAATTTCATATAAATTTTTTATATATAATGTGTCAATTAATCAAAACAAAATTCAATGTAGAGCCCACAGATGAAGATAAAAAAATTGCCTTGACAGAAGGCTATAAAGTCATGGTTGCATGCCTATGCCAAGAATCTTAAAGTCATACCCAAGAATCTAGTGCACCAAATGAGACATGGTTAAATTGTTCAAATGAAAAGTAAATCAAATTGAATAGTTGAGAAACAAAAATTTTGGTGTTAGTTTCCAACATAAATTGCATAGCAATGTGCATAACATTTTATTGTTGCCTTCAAATCCTATCATAGAACCTGCACATGATGAAGGCCATGGTGTGCATCATAGTGGTGGAGGTATTAATTTTCTATTGGAAATTAATTATGCAATTATGAATATAATTTAATATCTTCAATTACAAATTGACATGTAACCTTTTCTTGAATATTTTAGAGCATGTTTAACATCATCGTGGTGAAGGAGTGGAGCATGTTTGAAGTGTTTAGCATGTTGAGGTGGTAGAGGATCAAAATGTTATTGTACATGATGATGTAGCATTGTTAGGTAAGAAAAATGCATGTTATGTTCTACTGGTTAATGAAATAGCGGGAAAAAAATGTCAATTTAACCCATTTACTTGTTATTGCAATAGAGCCCCTTTAGTGCAGTAGCCTCATGCTCCTCAAAATAGGAGGAGCCATCATAAATTGATATTACATGTGCCACAAGAGGAGGAGAATGAAGAAGATATTGATGCTGCTATCAACCTTTTCTTTAAGAAAGCTAAGAAAAACAAAAAGAAGGAATGATTTTTAAAAAGTGCTCTTTGATAAACCTTGTTTGATAAACTTTTTTGGATAATGAAAGAACATTGTTTTAAGTAATTATCTATGAATGTTCTATATTAATATTGATTTTTATGTCATATTAATTAATATTGTTATGTGTTAATGAAATCTTGATTACTATTGCATATTAATAAATTTTATACCATATTAATGAATGTTATATGATTGTATTGATTGAATGTTATAATTCATAAATGGATGAATGAATGAATGAAGTATTTAATTAGATGATAATAGAGAATTTAGATTGATGTTAGGGGGAGGGGGTGAGCCCAGATAAGCTTCCACCTTCTCATGGTTGGTCTCGTTAAGTAGAGAATATTAAAGTATTCTCAAAATCAAGTGAAGCTCAAACTAACATACCTTCATTAATTAATCAATTTCATTCATTGTAGGTCTAGAAAGATGGGATGATACTCTATGGTATAGGTATGAATCTTTCAAAATAATGAACTGTTTTTTATTTGAGCTATTCTTAATTGATAGCTTATGTTTAGCTTCTTGCTAATGATGAATAACTTGAAGTAGCATATCTATTTGAATGTGGTTATCATAAATGTTAAAGTGTGTAGCTTCAGTTTTTCAGTGGCATGTGCCTAAAGTTGGATGTAGCATCTTTAAGGGACTCCAATTTAGTTTGTAGAAACCTAAACTATTCTATACCTATATATCTTCCATTTGATATGTTTGAATTGTCAATATTTCCTCAAATTTGATACCTCTTCTCCAGTCTTTCATGATTTAACATAGCTGAAAGGTTGCATGTGCATTCATTTTGTTGGTTTATTCAATAACCAAAGTAGAAACCCCATATTTTGATGGTTGTAATTTTTCCTTTGTTTGATTGTTTTGGGTTTAATTTCTATTTCGTCATGCATATTTTGAAAATGGTTAATGTTGTGACTTCCACAGTTGAAGGAGATGTTGATTCACCAATATTTGTATTGGAAGATGAGGTGAAGATTTTGCCCTTTTTATATTATTTTCCTTATTTTAGAAGAATTGTCATTATTGTTTCATATTAGTCTTTTTATTCTATTATAGAAAAGAAGGGCTCAAATGAGAATGGTGATGCAAAATTTCCCTAGCCTAAGGTAAGAGGTGTCAGTAGGGGTCACAAGAGAAGAGGGAGTGCTAATGAGAAGAATGATGCAAAAGACTGCAAGCTAGCAAATGGTTGTAGAGGTCAAAAGAAGGCAATGATGTCCAATGCAGTAAGTTCCTAAATGTTATCTGTCTATTATATTTTGCAGTAGTATGTACATGATGCTTGATGAAGGCATACATGGTCTTGTAGAGAAACTAGGTAGGCAACTTGACACACCATTAATAAAATTTACTTTTCTAATAGAAAGTTGTCTGGTCTCCATAGAATTTACAAGATCGTCTTCTTCTGTTGTGGAAGTTGTCTGAGTATAGCTATTACAAGATCATTTACAAGATCATCATCATCTTCTTCTTTTATATTTGTTTTTGTTATTTGATGGTTTATTACTATTCTCATGTCTTACTATAGTTATTGTTTCTCAAAATATGGATATGGGAGTACTAGATTTAGAGAGTTGTTGAAGATCTTAAACTATTCATCAGGGTCATAAATATCTAATATTTTTATACTGCTAATGCTATATTTAATACTTTAATTTTGAAAATACAACTTGCAATATGTTTTGTTGCATTCTCTAGACAAGATAAATCGATATAAAAGTTCAATTAGATTATAGTGAGAATACAACTAGAACTTATCTAATCTTTTCTTTAATTTACTCATAATAAACTGCTCTATTTTTTCATAGTATTGTTACTATCATAAATGTGCAGATAGTTCTAGCCAAAATCTAGAGTGGACAATAAAATTGACTTCTCTCTATATAACTATAAGAATAATGTCTTGATAGTAATTGTATATGGCATGATATCATATTCTAAATCTAGATCTTATAATTATAGGCATCATATTGGTTACATAATGAAAAGGTATGTCCCTTTGTTTACAAAATTTATAGCTAACCAACTCATTAACAATTAAATGTATGCATGTAAAACAAGTTTATAGAAAAAAGACTTATGTTGCCTATTCTGATGATGATGATTCAATAAAATCATTGCATTGCCTAATGTGTTCTTCATATTTGATATCTCCTACTCAATCTACATCACTAATAACTTCTCTTCCCTTGATTTTGATTTCGAACATCTACTCCATCTGCATGTTAGCCTTTGACATCTCTAGGTTGTCATTTTGTGTAGTTTTTAGGTCTTGTTTCTGCATCACATAACACATATCCATCCATCTCTCTCGGTCAATGGTGTCCCCATTTTCATCTTGCTAAGATATAACTTTGTGTTTTGTAACTAACTCATCCACTAACCTAAAAGAAAACTTAAATTCCTATGAATATGCAGTATGATCCTCAATCAACCTTTCTACTTCCTAAATATCTTCATCTTCTTTGAGTGAATTCTTTTCTTTGTCCAAGATTTTATATATCTCATTATTTCTCAAAGCTACGGGTTTATAAGTACTATAAATATCCCAAACCTAACCTAATTTGTCAAGAAAATTCTTAAAATGATTTCTTATTAGAGTGCTAGAAACTTCTCTTCTAATCATTGAAACATCTTTCAATTTTGCATTTTCTTCTTGCAATTTCTTTAACTCAATTTTAACATAGATGATTGTATCATTGGTTGCAATTGAGGCTGCCCTAGCTATAACATATTTTAATATAATTTCTTTGAGTTATCCCTTTCAAAGGTCACTTTATTCACATTTTCTTGATTGAACAATGCCAAGTCCACTTTCATACTAGCAAACTTGTTAGGGTTTGTCACCCCTACTTTCTATGTCATTAAATGACCAAAGGCATGATCAACATCAATAATTTGTGCCCTTTTGTGTGGGGGGTTATAAGGCCCACAAAAGCATTTAATTTTTGTCTTCCATAAATCTTGAACCAATTATGACATATTTGACTCCCTGTACATCAAGTTTCATATCCTCTTTATTAAATTTAATTAAATTGTCAAAAATGTATGATGCACTCAAATCCCAACCAGGAAGAACCATCACCCCTACTTCATTCAACAATTGCCTTCCTCTTTTCGGGGTCATATGCTCAACTCTCCTTTTGATATCTTCATTAAAATTTATCATTAGTTCTTGTTCATTCTCAAGAGAGATATTTTGTCTCAAAAAATTTCCTCTGTGTTTATATAAAACAACTATAAATTCCTTGGATTTTATAAGAATTTTCCTTTAGAAAAATTGACACCAAGATCAAGAAGCTCAAGCACTAGCACAAGAGAGACTATAGCACAAGAGAGACTAATGATGATCAAATGAGAATCTCAATAATGATCAAGATGATAATGGATATCAGATGATTGGATGAATACATCATAGAAGTGTCTTGTATATAAAGGTAACTAGAATGACTAGGAGTCATACAAAAGATAAGGATTACAACTCATTACATGTCCACCAAAGGTGTATTATCCTCCATTGATCATAGGATTTTTTGCGATGATGAGAGGATAAGTTTACATAGTTGTTTCTCATAAAGAGATGTTGTAGACACCATGTGCTCTGATAAGTTGCTAACTCTTGTATTGTCAACAAGACAATTCATATGACTATGCATATTCTTAAGCGTCTACATAACAACTAATATAAAAATGCATTATCCTAAGTAAACTTAAGTAAAATGTAATAATAATTAATTATTTACACTAACACACCCCTTGCCCCCCCCCCCCCCACCTCGAGTGCAACTTATGGGAATGCACTTAAGCTCACAAAGCTAAATGCAAGATGCAATGTGAGTCCCAGCTACTAGGCCATGTTAGGTACCCATTTACAAATGTAATGCTTTACATACAATGCAATCTCTCTAAAAATGGAGAAAAAGAGAAAACCTCATGGGAAAGACCTCCTGCAAAAAGAGAGCTAAGTACAATAAAGAAGAGAAGAGTCATGTGACCCCCCATGGTGAAATATCCCACACCCCTAAGAGATCTCGCAAATGAAGATACTTGAACTCAATGAAGGGCTTGGTCAAGATATCTGCAATCTATTGTTCTATAGGAAAATACTATAATGCAATGAATTGATCATGAATCAACTCTCTAATGTAGTGCATATGAACTTTAATGTGTTTTGTGCATTGATGTTGCACTGCATGTTTTGATATTTCAATGGCACTCTGATTATCACAATGTATGACTATGGGTCTAGGTATGTCAAAACAAAACTCCTTTAGAATATGTTGTAACTAAATAGCTTTTGTAGCCATAGTGATAGCTCCTCGATACTCAACCTCAGTAGATGAAAGAGAAATAGTGTTCTACTTTTTACTCTACCAATAAATGGAGCCAGAACCAAGATGAAACATGTATCCTAAAATGCTTTTGTGAGAATCAAGATCCCCTGCATAGTTTGAGTCTATATAACTCACTAACTATAGTCTAGTACAAACTACATAGCATATCCCATAGGTATGTGTACCCTAGATATAGTGTAATATGTGTTTGGTTGTCTTCCAGTGAAGTTCATGTGGCTCTTGCATGAAGTGAGAAACCATGACAACTGCAAAGAATATGTCAAGGCATATATGTGTCAAGCAGATGAGACTTCCAACCAACTATCTATATAAAGTAGCATCAACAAGTGGAGTGGAACACTTTGCTTCTAACTTAACACCTAAAAGAAATGGAGCAGATTCAGCCTTGCAGTCACTAATGCAAAATTGAGCAAGTTGATCAAGAGAAAACTTTGGTTGAGATAATGTGATCCTTGATGAAGATTGTTGTATCTCAATACGAAGGAAATAATAAATTAGACTTAAGTCTATCATGGAAAATATATCCTACAAAGTAGACTTGACACTATCAATGATGGATGTTGTGCCCCTTATAATGATTAATTCATCAACATAAAACACAAGTAGCAAGTGAGAATCATCCCAATGAAGAATTTAGACATTCGAATCTGAATGACATTTGGTGAACCCTGCTGAGAAAAGGAAATAATCCATCTTGGCATATCAAGCTCTTAGAGCTTCTTTTTAGTCCATAGATAGACTTTTTCAATTTGCAAACCAAATTATGATACTGAATAAAACCTTGAGGCTACTCCGTATAAATCTCCTCATAAAGATCACCATTCAAGAATGCACTCTTCACATCCATTTGATGAACAACCCATATCTAATCTATAGCTATAGCTAGTTTCAAATGAATGGAGTTCATTTTTGCAATTGGGATAAAGGTCTTAGTGTATTCAATACAAGGCACCTAAGAGAAACCTTTTGCAACAAGTCTTGCCTTATACTTATCAATACTTCCATCCACTACAAACTTGGTCCCATAGATCCACTTACATCAAACCAATTTTCTTCCTTTAGGAAGAGAGACTAAATCCCATGTGTTGTTTCTCATAAGAGAATTGTATTCTTCCTCCATTGATTTATCCCTTTCTAGAATTCCTAAAGCTTCTTTGAATGTTTAAGGATCAGAAGCAACTGCAATATAAGCATGAGGGAGTGAGTTGTGTTGTGACCTTTTCCTCCTAGTATTTGAAGGATTTCCTACCAATGGTCCTGCTACAACCAATGTTCAACTAAGCCCATTTTAGTCTAGTGGAAGAAGATGTAGAATTAGAAGGGATTTCCTCAACCTCATCTATTTGTTGCCACTATTTAGGTTGTAGATGAACATCTTCCAAGTCATTGTCATCACTATCACTTTCTTCAGTAAAGAAGGAAAAGGAGTTAAAGAAGTAAATCTTGGACAAATTTCTTCAAAGTGTACACTCCTCTCATAGAAAATTTCATGTGTTTTGGATCCATCAATTTGTAGGCTTTATGAGAGTCTACATAACCAACAAAGATGCAAGGTTTACTTTGAGGTTCCAATGCCTTGCATTTTTGTGGAGGTATTCATGCCCATGCTGGACAACCAAAGCCTCTAAAATTGTTTATAGTAGGTTTCCTTCCATTCCAAGCTTTAAAAGGAGTTAAACCATCCAAATCTTTATGAGGACTCCTATTCTAGATGTAGTTTGCACAATTCATTACTTCGGCCCAAAAAACTTGATCAAGAGACTTGTGTAGTAGCATGCAAGTGGTCATCTCCTTGAGGGTTTTTTTTCTTCCTTTCTACAACACCATTTTTCTATGGAGTGTATGGTACTCAGTGCTAAAGGTCAATTCCCTCTTAAGTACAAAAATCTATAAGTCTTGAGTTCACATACTCCCTTCCATTATCTATTCAAAGAACCTTGATGGCTTTCTCTGACTGCTTTTCTACTTGAGCCTTAAAGGTGAGAAATCATTCAAACACTTCAATCTTATGAGCCATGAAGAATACCAAAGTATAGCAAGAATAGTCATAAATGAAGGTAAGTGCATAGTGAGACTTTCCAAATGATGGCACTAGAAATGGGCCCACTACATCACTATGAACTAGGTCAAGAACAATTTGTGCTATCCAAGACTTACCCTTGTCAAACTTTTCTTATGGATGCTTCCCACATGTGCAACCTAAACAAACACCATCTGAGAACTGGACTTGAGGTAGACCATGAACCATGTTATTACTACTAAGCTATTGAGGATACTTGTAGTTGAGATGTCCAAACCTCTCATGCCATAGTTTTCTTTCTATACTCAAATGAATTAACAAGGCTTGTGCATTATATTTAGGCACAAAGGAAGAGAAAGTGTAAAGCCTTGAATAATGTTTAGCTTCACCTATTGCAACCATATAATTAGCTTTGATTCTTTTCAAAATAACTAAATCTAGAAGAAATCCAACCTTGTTTCCACCTCCATAGTGAGTGATTTGGTAGACTGAAAGAAGGTTGGAGGTAAGATTAGGAACATAGAGAAAATCCATGAACATTCCACTTTCCATCTCAACTTCACCTTTTCCTTCAACTTCTACTTTAGTATCATCCCCTACAAAGATGTGAGGTACCTCTGAAGGTGTCACTAAAGAAAAATCACTCTTTCAAGCCCCCAATGTGATGTGTGGCACCTAAGTCAATAATCCATTCCCCCTGACTAATAGTGTGTGTGAGTAAAGCTTTTCCTTTGTTCTTAGAATCTAAAATGAAGACTTCTTTTCCTTATAAGCATTAGGTAATGGAACATTATGCTTCTTCATGATGTTTTTCAATTCATCAATATGCTTGTGATAACACTCATGTTCATCATGACCAGTTCTTTTACAATAGGCACACTTCTTTGTTTCCTAATTATTGTCCCCTTTTTGTTGATACTAGGAGAAGACTTTCCTTGTTGTTGATTTGATTAGGTGGTGACTTTTATGTGTCCCATTGTTTGTTATCTTTCCTCTTCTTCTTTTCACCCTTGCCTTTGTTTGAACTTTCACTAGTTGGAGTTTTGGAGCTATCATTGTTAGCGACCAATGCCTTAGACTTTGAAGACTTGAGAATCCTCATTATTATCAACTTAGTTTTTCCATTCTCTAACAACTGGGCATATTCATCAAAAGTGAGTTTTTGATAAGAAGCCCTTAAGGTTGTCTTTAAGGTGTTGAAAGTAGAGATAAATGTGGAGTAGTCTAATGGCAACTTATTCTAAATTAGATAAATCAACCTGTCATCCTTAATGGGACTACCACAATCATCAAGTTTTGTTCTCAACTCATTCACCTTAATGATAAAATCTTGGATGGAATCAAAGTTCTTAGGATCTAAGGAGATAAGTTCCTCTTCAATCTTGTAGACATCCTCTTCGGTCACTTTCCCTTATAAATTTTTAAGGGCATCCCAAGATTCCTTAGATGTATCATATTTTATGATCTAATAAAAGAACTTGTCATCAACCCCTAACCTAAGGATTCCTTGGGCTTTTCTATCTGCCAATTCCCAAACATAGATATCACTTTGAGTTACTTCATCACCTATGGGTTTAGGAAAAGATCCATCTACATATTGAGAAACTTCTTCATTCATTAATTCACACCATTTTTAATTGACCATGTGGCATATTTATGTGGTGTTAATTTTGGAACCTTAATGTTTCTCATAATGCAAGGAAAGAAAGATAACAACAAGAAGAAAGGAACACAACACCAAGAGACACACCCCCCCCCCCCCCCCCCAAATGAATGCTTTAGACACTTTATACTTAGTGCGATTACAATAGCCACTTGCCAATTTAGGGACTAAATGGACTTTTTATTTTGCTATTTACAACAAAAATCTGAATCTATATTAGACTCAACAATATAACACACAAGATCTCTAAAGGATCTAATTATAAGTGCCAAAACAGGCCAAAAATGACAAAATTATGAAAGTACTATGTTTTCTTAGAATTATTCCAAACTGATACTAGATCTAAAAAGTAGAAAAAAAATCATGCACTTTCAAAAAAAAATAGCACCTAAATATGTGTCCATATGAGCTCGAACGAAGCCTCTGAAGTTGTAAAAATCGAGATTGGGAGTTTTTTGAATAATTCAGGAACAAAGATCTCAAACAACCTACACCAATGTGTAGATCACAAAATTCTACCCCAAATTTTTTTTTAAAAAAATTACTTGAAAAAAGGAGTCCATATGAGGGAGATATTGTTGTTTGAAAATCACCTCTATAATTATTTTTCCTGAATCACCACCCTCACACCTTCAACAATTAAATGACTCTAGATTTCACCTCGGATGTCTAATTTTGATGAAACAAAAGTAAATTTGGGGGTTTTTTGACCTTTTGAATGTGATGCCAACATTTGATTTGCACCACCAAGCTCCAATCTTGACCTACAAAAAAATCTCTCCAATGGCTATGCAATGAGACTCCTATGAGTCTAATACCATGTAAGAATTTTTCTTAGGGCAAAATGATGCCAAGATCAAGAAGCTCAAGAACTAGCACAAGAGAGACTAATGATGATCAAATGATAATCTCAATAATGATCAAGATGATAATGGATATCAAATGATTGGATGAATACATCATAAAAGTTTCTTATATATAAAGGAAACTAGAATGACTAGGAGTCACACAAGAGATAAAGATTACAACTTAGCACATTTCCACCAAAGGTGGATTATCCTCCATTGAGCATAGGAGTTTGTGTGATGGTGAGAGTATAAGTTTACATAGGTGTATCTCATAAAGAGATGTTGTAGACACCATGTGCTCTAATATGTTTCTAACTCATGTGTTGTCAACAAGACAACTATTATGACTATGCATATTCCTAAGTGTCTACATAACAACTAATATAAAAATGCATTATCCTAAGTAAAATTAAGTAAAGTGTAATAATAATTAATTATTTACACTAACAAATTTGATAAAAGCATCATCATTTACAAATTTTCTTCACTCCAAAAGTCTTTCATCCTTCTTGGCATTTATCCTATCAAGGATCTGCACATCATGCTCCAACGGTTGAAGTATTGGCTTGTCTATAGTTCTTGAAATTGGAATAGGGGAATCTAGAATTTCTTAATGTCTTCTTTAAATTGTTCTCTAGCTTTTTTCCATTGTTCTTCCAATTTTCCATTTTGTTCCTAAATCTTTTGTAGTACTTCTTCCCACTCCAAATTTTTGAAACCTTCTTCATATTCAATGCCTTGGGGAATATAATCACCTAATTTTTGTGATTTCCTATAGGCATGAATGTATCCTTCTAGACCATAATTCCTCCAAGAATCCATGGTGTACATGTGATATTCATTCTACAATTTATCTCCAATCTTTTTATATGACTTATTTGCACAAATAATAAAGTCTCCAAAAGATAAAGTTGTCGAAAAGAAAGTTTTCTTTCTTTGTTTACCTCTAAAATGTTGTTTGCTAGATTTAGACATGTACCTTAAAATTTCTAGATATGCAATTCTATCAAGCACTGGTGCTAGTGATTTGTATGGCCTTCCTTCAAACCCAAGTACTCTAATACAAGTCAAGTAATCATATGCATACTCACCTCCCTAATTGTGTTTGACTTTCTCTCCCATCCCATTGTCCCTAGGTCTTAAAAATATTTTAATATCAAGGATAATTGAGGGAAAATAATGGTGTCCAAACAAAGTGTACAAAGGTTGAAGAAAGTGATCTTCAATTTAAGGTGACAAGAAGCACTGAACCTATAATCCCATACGGGTGTCCATATTTGAACAGGCTTCATTTCCCATTAGACTCCCTCAAATTCAATTTCAAACCCTCACCCCACAATCCTCTCATTTGCCCAAAATTTAAAACCATTTGTGTAAGAAAGGAATAATGTTTAAAAGTATGGTATTCAACATCTTCAAAATTAACAAAAAAGTATGAATGTTATTAAAAACACACTCTGCGTAATCATAGGCTCCAACATTTGAATGTCTGATGCTAACACCATGGGCCTAATTTCTATTAAATCGAATGCTTCCATCCCTCCTACTTGTCCACATGATTGGTATCTCATGTCAAAGTATGCCTTAAAAAATTTGATGTTGAATGGAGGTCCATCTGCTATAGTTAGAGGCTCCTTTTCTATTTTTTGAACATCAATTTCCATTGCATATATGAAATATTTTCTGCCTCATACTCATTTTTCAATTCTGTGAATGACAACCTTTAAGTTAGACTGCCAATGCGTCTAAAAGATTCATTTAGAGATTCAATAAATATATCCATGAATTTTGCCCCATCCTTATCGTATATGAATCTATCTTCAACATTATATTTTCTTATAATGACCTTAACTCCACATTCACAAACACATTTGGCACTATCAATTTTCCTAAATTCATCTCCCAAGGATGATAGATAGGTGCCTTGTGATTTCTCCTTACATAATGATATAAAAAGAGCTCATAACCCCTAGTCCTAGTCCATACATCTCCAATGTCATTGTACTCATCTTCAATTTTGTCTAGGGATGTAAGTTTTCCTCTACTTGACTTATAACCTACAAAATCCATCTATTCAATGAGCTCTTCATTCAATTTCCTTGGTGGCACTTCATCATCTACTTTCTACTTCTTATCAGCTTTACCCTTTTTTACTTTCTTGGTTTTCCTTTTCTATGTAGAACCAAAACTCTCCATGACACCTTCTAAAACTTTCTCTGAGTACAACTCTATATAAAAATTGAATACAAACAACAATCTCACAATTTTCCTTTAAGAATTTGTGATCTCAAACTAGTAATGATCATCTTTTATTACCAAACGGATCAAATTCATGCATTTACTTTCCACATGAATGGAAACATACAACCATTTTTTATCGTTCTAGCAAATGAACTAGCTATTAGAAATTATTTTGTGCACTTATTTCCACACTTGATGAGACATATTAAAACATTTGATCACTACAACTTTTAGTGATATAAATATATAGAATTATGATTGCTATAGCATGTACTCACAAATAGAAAATTTATTTTAACTTCATGTCTATCACTATAGCAATGGTGATATCACCATCTCTTATCGCTATACTATTAGTAATGGAAATATAAACTTTAGCCTTCAATATTGGCACTTGAAATGTCGCTATAACATATAGCAATATCTTGCAGCTCATCATTGATTGTTATATCTCTATAACATAATATGTGATCATAGATCACATTCAACTTATCACCGCAACTCACAAAAATGCCCTTTAAATAATATAACCATCCATTACTATAAGTTACAATGATCTCCAAGTTTCATCACTAATCACTATATCCTTTTTGTGCTCTTATCGCTCAGTGATAGATAATGATCACTATAATAAATAGCAATATATGAAGACTTATTGCTCATCGCTATACTAAAATTCCATATCCTCTGCTCGTTGATGAGATGTATTACTACACTAGAAACCCTTCATTTACAATATTTGATACACCTTCTTGCTATTAGTTATGGCAATATCAAAACTTTAGCTTTTGATGTTGGCACTAGAAATATTGTTATAACATATAGCAATATCTCGTAGCTCATTGTTGATCGCTATATCTCCATAGCACAAAATGTGATTAGTGATCACATTCAACTTATCATTGCAACTCATAGTGATGCCCTTTTAATAATACAACCATCCATTGTTATAAGTTACAACGATCTCCAAGTTTCATCACTAATTGTCATATCCTTTTTGTACTCTCACCACTTATTGATAGATCATGATTGCTATAAGATACAGTGATCTATGAAAACTTATCACTCATCACTATACTAAAATTCCACATCCTCTGCTTGCCAAAGAGATATATCACTATAAGTTATAGCGATAATTACATTTCATCACTCATCTGCATATCGATAATGTGTCTTCTTCGCATAGTGATGAATCCAATTACTATATGCTATAGTGATATCATACCTTATTTCAAGTTGCCCAAACTACAATTGTTGAAATATACCTTGATATCCAATGCCTCATTGCTATAACTGTAGTGATAATCTAAAAAATGAGAATATCTTCATGAATTCAAATAGGAACAAGGCCTAGATCAATCAATGGATATTTCCATGTGATGAGTAAGCCCTAGGAGTGCAATTCTGCAACAAGATTCTTTGACTTGAGTGATAAATAGCTATTTTATGTCAAAACATAAAGAGATGCAATAAATGATTTCTTATTTTGATCACAAAATCTATCTAGGACATACAAAGGTAAGAAATAAAAGTAGGTAAAAGATGAAAAAATATTTGCAAAATATTGAGTTCCACTAGAAGGGATAGACCTATCTTATGGAGTAAGTGTAAGAGGATGCCTTCATTTGATTGATCTTGCAAGGATTGAGAGGATTGACAAGTCAGAGGTCATTGGGGAAAGACTTAAAGAAGAAACACTCATAAACAAAAATCACTCTGCTCTTGGGGATTTTGTATTTGCTTTAGATAATAAGAGTGTAGATGTCCCATATTGAAATAGAAAACTAACCCAAATTCATTAAAGATTCTCTAGGTGGGCAAGAAAAGACACTCATGTTTGTACATCTCAATCCAAACATTGACTCTAACTCAGAGACACTCAGCACTTTGAAATTTGCAAAGATATTGTCCAACTTGGAACTAGGTGTTGCACATAGCAACAAGGAAAGCAAGGATGTTAGAGATCTCAAGGAAAAGATTTCCAAATTGAAGGAAATAATTGCAAGACAAGATTTTGAGCTTAATCATTTGCATAAATTGAATCCTTGAAGATGTCTTGCACACTATTAATAAATATCATATACACATTTTGGATTTTTTTGTAGATGAATTCTATACAATTGTTGTGATATCTAATCTCATTATTATTAATTATGTGACTATGACTTCTTGTTATCAATTGAGGTTTTTGACTTATGCATTTGTTATGTCTTCTCAGTATTCAATTGTATCTGGATGGTTTTCATATAGGTGAAACATTAGTGCTATACAAAAGATCATTTTTTATCTTTAATCACTATAGAGATAATTACTTTAGACATATAGTGAAACTATTATGCATGGTCATATAGGTATTAGGCACTTTAAAACATGTCTTGTTAGAAGTCATGTGCTAGTCTTGTGCTCTTATTAATTATCTTAATCTCTCCTAAAGCATGTCTAATATTTTTCTCTTTTTTCTCTTTAAACATCTCGATAGATTTCCACAACAAATATCCCATCTAAAAGGAATGATTCTTGTACTTTAACCTTCCATTGGTGCTTGTACCTATAATCTTACAAATTTTCAACTCCAATTTTGTTGATGTTTTTAACTCTATCATCCACTTATATGCAATAACAAGGAAACTCTACTTGAAAAATAGTACCTAAAATGTGGCTTAAATAGTTGTTCTCTTTTTTTGTACTGGCATGTCTTCATAATCTAATAAAAAATTATCAATACTCCCTTAACTTTTTTACATATCTACTAAAATGATTATCAATGAGAGCATTTCAGTATCACTTACAATCTTTTGAGATATAAAACATTGTTTTAAAAGCATTTTTTATTTATTTTTAGATGTAAGATATTGTTTTAGAAGCATTTTCTATGACTTTATTCTCTTGTCTCATTTGATGTTTGAATGATTTATACAATCTGATTTAACTGATGGAAGAGTTGATTGCAATTTTTTTGCTTGATTCCTTATTGAACTGACATCATGCTTTCATCATCATTGTTAAGAACTTAAGAATCAGGTAAATGAGTTTCTTTCTCATGTTTCATGTTACATTGATCAGTTGTTTCTATTAGAACCCAATAATTTTTCCAGTAATTATATTTGAAGATATGTTTCCTACTCGACACCCTTGCACTTGGGGCAACTAGAGGCTTGAAAAAACAGAGGGCAATGGAAGAAGGTTTAATGACTATCAAGGAGATAGAAAACTTGAATCTTGTAGAGGATATCATGAATATTTGTTATGAGATGTATTCTGTAACAACTACTGGCTGGCTTGGCACCAAAAAAATTCACATTTTCATACACATGTGAGCTACTTTAGAGGAATTAATAAATTGCATCAAATACATTTTATTATTTTTCTTACTACTCATGTTTTCTATAGCTTGTTTTGAGGGTATAATTATGAATTTGAAAATTTTGAAACATGAATTTTATGAAGATGGATTATAGGGAGGGAATAAAAGTTTTGAGTTCCTAGATGACATAATAATTAGATATGCAAACCACCATAACCTTCTACAACCTGAGACCATGGAGTCCTTGCTTGTGTTACACTGCTTAACTCAAGATCCCAAGTAAGATGTTTATCAATATTAATTTTATCCTATTGCATGTTACAACATCTAATTTTTGCATCTCTTTTGAATCATTCTTTTTCAATTCATTAGCTGATTTGAATCATTATTTTTCAATTCATTTTCTAATGTGATGTGGTATATTTTAATCTTAGGCCCTTATTTGTGTGAGGACAACTAAAAGTGTAATGGGGGAAGTTACGAGTCCTACAATTGGTACTATTTTAGCTTGTTTATCCTATTCATTACTTCCATCAAACTTTAATGTGTGGACAATGTTTTCACTTAATTATGATATATATGTTATATATAATGAATAATTATGGTATGTAATTTTCCATGGTTATTATACTATTATATTGTTATTAATGATATAATGTGAATGGATGCTTGTTTTTTAAGAGGGCCCTTACAACCTATGTGGAAGAAGTTAGAGGACGCAGACCAAATGTAATTGCCAGAAAAAATTTTCAAATCTATCTCGGAAGGAATTAACACCTAGAGGATTTGGAGGACTTTGCAGGATAATAATATCATGTTTCATTAACTCATGTAGTGTTTCTTGCATGTTTATATATTCTTGTTTGATGATTAAGAGTTCAAACATGACTAAGACACCTGTTAGTTAGTTGAGATCTTTTAGTTTCATAATGGAATAAGTCATCATCAAGTTAGGGAGGTGTGACATGTCTCCCTAGCATAATTTAAGATGTAACTAATCCCACTCTCTCAGAGTGTGTATAAAGTCCAATTTTTCCAATAATTGGTGGATTAGCCAATGCACATGTTATATACTTAAATTCTACCTTGATTTTTGTTTCACTAAGTTGTTACTACATCTATCTACTATGTACTATTTTAGAGGAATAAAGTTGTTACTATGTACTACAACTCCATCCTAGGTCACCTAGTGCACCTAGTGCCTCCACCATGCCAAAACTCCAACTAGACTTCATATCTTGATCTAGTTGAACCTTGAGGTTAGTGATTTCCTCCAATTCATCCATTATTAGCATCACCATATTTGATAAAGGAGTGGTATCCATTGTATCGCTAAGTTGTTACTACATCCATTGTATCGTTGGTTGCCTCCAATTCATTCATTATTAGCATCACTTAAATTCTGCCTTGATTTTTGTTTCGCTAAGTTGTTACTACATCTATCTACTATGTACTATTTTAGTGGAATAAAGTTGTTACTATGTACTACAACTCCATCCTAGGTCCTCCACCATGCCAAAACTCCAACTAGACTTCATATCCTAATCCGGTTGAACCTTGCAGTTAGTGATTGCCTCCAATTCATCCATTATTAGCATCACCATCTTTGATAAAGGAGTGATATCCATTGTATCCATATTTATTAAAACTTTAGTTGAACTCTATAGGCAAAAATCTAACAAAACTAAATCTGAAGTTGTATGCTGAGTTAGATTTTGATTTGGGAGATTGTTTGGTTATAATGGCAGTTGATTGGGTCCTCAATGCATCCATTTAATACTGGACCAAACATATAGTTTATGATGAGATATTTAGGTAGATACAATGGGTTATTAATGGTCAAGGTAGATACAATGAGTTATTGCAATTGAAGGGCACAATACATTTTTAATATGATACTAAGCATGGTGGGTACTTGCTATTTTGTGTGTGGATTCAATCATGTTTGTTTTGGTTTACCTTTAACATTTGTAGGTAATTATTTGTCATTGTTTGTCTAGTGAAAAGGTTGAGAATGTTTTCAACATGGTTCAAAGAAAAATGGTTGAGAAGATGTTGCATTTTCACTCCTTCAATAAACAACTCTGTGCAGTGGGAGAAATTAATAAATTTTTAGAAAATGCATGTGTCATTGCTTCCAAATATGATGCAATAACTCTGTGGGTCAATAAAATATTAGCAAATTCTTGTGTGGTGGATAATTGATACATGCTTAGGGTGCTACTACTTATGTGCATAATTGATACCTTGAGACTACCACTCCACCCCTCCTAGAAAGGGTTTAGTGCCACAAATTAAAGATTTTGAATGTGGTGATTATTAAATAGTAATTTTTGGCTACACAATGATTTATGTTTTATTTTTTCTATATCAAATAAAGCATACATTGTTCTACTCCATTTGTTTGATGTTTGTGAACACATTTGGTATTAGTTTAGTTAATATGTCTCTCAAGAGTTACTTAAATTAAGTTGGGTTACCATTTTGAAATAAGATCAATTGCAATGCATGGCACCTAATTTAAATAAGTTGGGTTGCCATTGCATTTTGAAATTTAAATATTTAATTAAGTGAATGGTTGTTGTGATGTGTGAATGTTGGTTTGGATATTTTGGGTTACCATTGCATTTGGAAAATTAAAAATGCATTGTTGTCACAATGTGTTTGGTGAGTTAGTTAATGTGACCAACCATGCTTGTAAATATTTATTTAATGCTTTTTTTGCAACTTATGTATTTATTGCATTGAATTTAGGGACAATGGAAAGTCAATTTCTACAGCTATAGAATGGCTGGAAAGAAATAATATTCTTTGCCTCATCTTACGATCCAATCTACACCACAAGCAATATGTAGACCAGGTAGTAGACATTATTATATTACCATCTAGATTTATTTGTTTGGACTCTATCATTACTTTCTATTGGAAGGATTGATTTCTTACTGTTGTGGTTATTAGATTGAACACATTATGAGGCTTCTCTTGTTGGAACATTGTCTATCAATAGAGAACTTAGATGCCATTTGGGTTGCTATTGAAAAGCCAGATCCAATCGAAGTGGTATTAAAAATATTCTTTCTTTTTGTCCTTTAATTTTATTGGGTTCTCTCACTGGTATGTAACTAAGATTTTCTATGATGTAGATTAAAGATTTTTTTTTTTGACCTCATTGCTGATTTAGCTTGGTCATTTTCGAATGAGCAATTGGATAGTCTTTTCCACAGGCTGAATAATGTACAGGTATTCTAGATAGCCACTTATTTATATTGTGTTTCTTTGGCTTTTCTTTTTTTCCAATTGTTGAGATTGCTAATGATATTCAATACATTTTTTTGCTTATTCTTGTAGGGTTGGTCTATAGGAGATGTTGTTAAAATTCTTGGTTTCTTGAAGAAGCTTGCATGAAGTGACATCAAAGGTATCATGGCAGAAAGATACATATCAATTTGGTTTTATGTTTTTCTGACATGAGAAATGATAAGCCAATGAGTAACTTAGCTACAAGGAAATGTGCACTATCCTTTCTCTAATTCTTTCAAGTTTGTGAGATGTATGAACTTATCATTCATTTAGAGAGACAAATCACTTATGTTCATTGTCACAAGTGATATCAATTATGCAAATTAAGTCTTTAAAAGTTGGAGTCTTTATAATCAGCCAATCTTCTAGAAAGTTATTATAAAAATAATGAAGAGCCATTTTTCTTTCAAAAATGATTTTATGTACACACTATCTAACTATGTACGTAGCGGAATCTTCCTTTTCTTGCATGCGTAGTCTCCTTTCTCACTTGCAGATGCACATGGACACGATGCAAGAAGTCCAAAATTCTTCATTAACTGCATGATACAACACAAAACCAACATGATGATAATTAATTGATTTGGATGTTATATTCTATGAACCCATTTGAATGTGAGTTTTTGGTCAAAGGAAAAGTATTAGGGAATTTTGAGTAATGATGACGATCTTATCCATTGTTTTTATTTGTCTGATGTGGACATTTTTACCCATACATTACTCAAGTGGAATTGGACTATTCATGTGAATGATTAGATAGATTCTAGAATTTAAAAATAAAGAAATTTTAGATGCTTGTAATAGGCCAGATTGATAAACTATATGCAACACCATTAATATAATTATATAATATCCATGCTTTTGTATGTTATTGATTTTTCATGCCCTAAATATGGGTTGTTTCTATAGCTGTGCTTACATTAAAACTACATGCTCATTTGTATCTGCACCTTTAGTAAATTAACAAAGTGGTAATGATACAAGCTAAGTATTGCCAATCCATCTTGAGATATACTCGTGGGTGAGCCAAAAATAGAAAATTTTCTTGTATA
This sequence comes from Cupressus sempervirens, assembly GCA_028749045.1. Lineage (NCBI taxonomy): Eukaryota > Viridiplantae > Streptophyta > Pinopsida > Cupressales > Cupressaceae > Cupressus > Cupressus sempervirens. Next base: position 880,666,648 of record CM053786.1, read on the forward strand.
GGAGGTCATCCTTAAATAGTTCCTTGTTTTAAATTGATAATCTGGCTTTGTGTACATATATACATTAGTTTACACATCTAGAGTGGGGGAGGAGGTGGGGGGGAGCAACCTATGTGTGCATAAATACACCTCTAGTTGTATTTTGCTCCCATTTAGGGGAGGAGCTACTCCTAGATTTTCAATACCTTTTGGTGGGTGGGACAGGAAGAGGGGGATGAAACAGAGATGTTATATCAATAATAAGTATACCATGACAACATTATAACAATACAGTTAAATATTGACAGCAGTGGTGACATATAACAACAACAAATATATCATGATTCATATTCATGGCCAATTATATAAGTTAACTATTAACAATTTTTTTAAGGGAATGAAAGAATTTCAAAAAAACTATATATCATGTAATAGTTACATATATTCTTCATAATTATGAAAGAATATGTATATAAGTTACATTACAATTAACACCTTTTTATTGATGTTATGTAGGCATGTTAAAATAGTTATGTTAAGTGTCAACAGTTATAAAAGCCTTTCAGATCTACAAAGATTTTTTTTGTAAACATTATAGAAAGTTTCCCTATAATTAGAGATGCTTATCTATATGTGGGACAAGCCAAGTATGTCTCAGATGTTCCCCACAATCTTTGGGATGGGTAGATGTCTTAATAGAGTCTTGTGATTTTCAAAGATTTTGGGGGATGGCTAGAGAACCAAGATCCCTTGTCATCCCACTATATGTGAAATGCCATTGGGGTATGGGATGGGGGTTTGAGGGCTAGGAATGTGTTTGTGGAACACATAGGAATTTTAGTGCATCTAAGAATAAAAGAAGTTGCTAATATGAGTGATTTATAGCCTAAACATACAAACACTTCATCTTTCTTGAGTTTTATGTTTCTTGCATTTCGTTGTGATGTTCAAGTTTGGGTTTATTAGGTAGATTTTGTAGAAAAATGATTTTCCTACCTAGAATCTTCAACAATTTTTTTATTAGGGTCCAATATTAAACACATTCTAACCTGTTGTATTTTTCCCTTGTGATTATATATGTATCTCTGTGTGCACAAATATGTATTGGATACATTGTTTCACTATCTCTATTTTTTCCTTATTGTTTTTTTTGTTTGCACTTTAGTAAAACTTGTGAGGAATATAATCTGTAATCTTCTATTTTTGAACAATAATTTACTTCATGTATAAATTTGGGATTTTATCTATCATATATTAGTTTTTTCTTTCATGTAAGACATTCTTGCAAATGTTGTGAAATACTTGATGGTTGTGTATTGGCTCTGTATTTAGGTGTTGCTAAAGATAATGTCATTTTGTAATGTCCCATTTTTTTTGGAGGAGTTAATTATAAAGTTATCAATTAAAAAATATATATATTACAAGGTAACTTTATAAATTAAAAAAATAAAAATAAAAATCTTCTAGAGGTTGCTAGAAGAAGCAGAGAAAAATTAAAAAAAGGGAGGCTGACCTATCAAGGAAAAAAGAATAAATAGGCATTGAGGGCTCATTGCCTATCATCAAGATTTATTATTGATTTTTGCTTATGTGCATTGTGGAGCCTAGGGTTTCTGCAAGTAGTCACAATTGGCCATTGAGAATGAAAACTCTCAATTGGTACGCAATTTTGAGGGTGTGAGAGATCACCTGAATTATTATAGCTGTGGGAAGGATATTTTAGTCCTTTCACTTGTGCTTAATTGCTGATTTGGAGTTTCCAGTGGAGTTGCACTTTCACCATATCATCTTCAACAGTCAGTCTCTAGTATCTAATCAATCCAAGTTCTCATTTCAGTTTGTAGTTGTAATAAATTCTCAATTGTATACAGCCAGTTAGGGTTATCTATAATGTGCCAAGTCATAATGTTTCAGTGCTGAAAATTGACATATCATTTGTAAAAATATTTGGTTTTCATTGCATGAATACATTGGCACTATTATTTCCTTATTTCAGCAATATACTTTAGTCGTGTATTAAATTTAGGGTTTTGTTTAGTGGCCTATTGGTACGGGTCATTACAATGGTATCAGGGTGATTTCCCGCCAGCCTGATAGGGTTACCTAGCCACCATTTAATTTAGTTTACAAAAGAACTAACATAACTAAGAATATGGCTAAGAGACATTCTCAAAGCCCATCCAGAAGTGTGCGAGATGATGAGACTTTACAGAAACAGGAGAGGCTTCTACAGTTAATAGAGGCAAGTCCACAGGCAATGATGGTTATGATGCAACATTTGATTGGGGAAAATAGGAGGAATAATCATAATAATGACCAGGATGATAGGAGCATAGCAAGATCACAACATAGGACATGGTCTGGAATAGCTGATAGACCCACATGTCCTACATTCAGAGAAGAAACTCCAGCATGCACACCTGATGCTATAGTAATAGATATTGTAGATGAACTCCAACAAGAAAGGAATGAGTGGGATTCATTACCAGAATATGTATAGGATGGATGGACATTTGAAAAGTACCTAAACTATAGAGTTGCCAAGCAGAAGCAAGTAGATAAACACAGTGAGTTGCAACTGGTCACCAACAAGTTGGTATTACCCACATTTGATGGCAGTGGAAAAATGACTACTCATGCTTGGATTCATAAGGTGGATACTTTCCTATCTTTGAAGACGATGACAGAATTTGAAGCACTCAAGTATGCCACTTTACACTTAGATGGGGTAGCACATGATTGGTGGACACATGGCATGATCACATTGCAACACAATAAGGTAACCACTTATCAAGAGTTTGTGGATAGATTGATAGAAAGGTTTGATAAAAAAAAATCCTGAAGTTTATTTTTGGGATGACATTTCAGAAAGGAGGCTAGTTATTTTATTCACAGAGGGATTAACTGAACCACTCAAGGGGTGGGTAAAGGCCTTTGATCCTCCTACATTACAATAAGCCATGAAGAAAGCCCGTAGTATGGAACTTGCAGCTCCAGCAAACCGGTTTAGTTCAAAGAGTTCTTCATCATTTAGAGATAACAAAGGGGAATTCAAAAAGGGTAAAGAAAAGGTTAGTGACTCAAAAGACAAGCTAGTTGCACCTTGGGATAAGGAAACACTTAATGACCTGTGTAGGAAGAAGCTATGCTTCTTTTGCAAAGGTCCCTATGAGTTTGGTCATGATTTTCCTATGAAGCCTAAGGGGAAGGCTAATCGGGTGATGTGGGCTTATTATGAAGGTTCAGATTCAGACATCTCAGAGCACCATGATGAGGATCCTGATGAGGTAGAGGATGAACAAGAGGTAGATAGTGCTGAGAAAAAAGAGGCTCCAAAGATACATTTACAGGAGGCACGTCTGTCTAGTATTCAAAGAGAGGGATCTTTCAGATTTTGAGGAGTCTTGGTAGGACAAAAGATTATTACTCTGTTGGATACAGGTGCCACGCATAATTTCATTGATGCCCAATTTGTGGAGAGGCATGGACTCATTACTGAGGAGTTCAAGGGACTGAGAGTTAAGGTAGCTGATGGATATACTCTTCGTTGTGATAGGATGGTGCGAGATCTACCTTTGCGCCTGAACAACTATGAGTTTAAGGTGAACTATCATGTGGTCAACATGGGTGACATGGACATAGAAATTGGGATGCAATGGCTACATTCTTTCAAGGAGGTTACCCTGAGATTAGAGGATATGGAGATATGATTCGTGGTGGATGGTAGGACTCATGTGCTGAAGGCTATCCGTAATGGTGATATCAGGACTATCTCATTTAGGCAGTCGGAGAGATTAGCCAAACATAATAATATAAAGTGGGCGAAAATATGTGCTTTGATGCCTACCCAGGAGGGGCAACATAAGACTGAATATCATCTAGATATTCAGAAATTGAGAATCAAGTATGGGAAGGTATTCAGTGAGATTCCACCAGGCAGGCCACCAGACAGAGGTATTGAGCACATTATTGAGTTGGAGGAAGGTGTTAAGCCTATCATGATCACACCCTATCGGCACCCAAAATCACTCAAATATGAGATCAAGAGGACCATCAATGAGTTGCTAGCAATGGGACACATCAGACCAAGTAAGTCACCCTTTGCATCTTTTGTTGTTTTGGTAAAAAAGAAGGATGGTACTCTACGAATGTGTATTGATTACAGGGTGTTGAATAAGAGAACTATAAAGAACAAGTATCCCATCCAACACATCAATGAGCTGATAGATGAATTACATGGGGTTTTTTATTTCACAAAAATTGATTTGAGATCAGGCTATCACTAGATCAGAGTTCGAGAGCAAGATATTGAAAAAACTGCTTTTAGATGTCATTAAAGTCATTTTGAGTTTGTAGTCATGCCTTTTGGTTTGACTAATGCACCTACCACTTTTCATTCCACTATGAACAAGGTCTTCCACCATTAGTTGAGGAAATTTGTGCTAGTGTTCTTTGATGATATTTTGATCTATAGCAGGACATGGCAGGAACATTTAGAGCACTTGGAGACAGTATTAAGGATTTTACAGAGTGAGTCCTTGTATGCCAACGAGTCCAAATGTGATTTGGAGATGACAGAATTGTTGTATCTTGGACATATCATTAGTGCAGAAGGAGTGCGAATGGATCTTGAAAAGATCCATGCTATTGTTGATTGGCCACCACCAGAGAACCTTACACAGTTAAGAGGGTTCCTTGGTCTATGTGGATTCTATCATAGGTTTGTTAGTAGATACTCATGACATGCAGTGCCCATGACAGATTTGCTAAAGAAAGGGGCATTTGTGTGGACTTGGGAGGCACATGAGTGTTTTATGCGGTTCAAGGAAATAATGACTACATGCCCAATATTAGCATTACCTAATTTCACAAAGCCATTTGAGCTTCAATGTGATGCTTCTGGAGAGGGAGTTGGTGTTGTACTCATGTAGGACAAGCATCCTATAGCTTATGAGAGTAGGAAACTCAAAGGGGCTAAGAGATCATTCAGCATATATGATAAGGAGATGTTGGCCATCATGCATGCCTTGGCCAAATTCAGACAGTATCTTGTGGACAGCAAATTTTGTATTAAAACTGATCATAATAGTTTGAAGCACTTTTTGGGAAAACGGGACCTAAATGATCATCAGCAGAAGTGGGTGAGTAAGTTATAGGCATATGATTTTGATATCACATATGTTAAGGGGACACAAAATATTGTTGTAGATGCTTTATCCCATAGGCCACACCTCACTTCTATGATTCAAATATTAGAGGATTGGTGACACTCGATTGTAGCAGAATATGCCAAAGACACGTGGGCCTCTACTATAGTGGAGGGGACAAAAATCGACATCAGATACACTCTCATAGATGATTTGATCATTTACAAGAACGGGATTTACTTAGTCCTAGGATTGAAAGTGAAGCAGTTGATTTTGAGAGCATTCCATAATTCACCTACAGTAGGCCATCCTAGGTATTTCAAGACTTACAGGTTAGTACAGGAATAGTTCACTTGGAAGAGACTTAAGGCTGATGTTTTGTAGTATGTGCGTGAGTGTCATGTTTGCCAGCAGAATAAACAAGAGCACACTTATCTAGCAGGGCTCCTACAGCCACTTCCTATTCTTGACAGGAAGTGGGAGTGCATCTCTATGGATTTTACTACGGGATTTCCCAAGGCCCAGGGACGCGATTGCATCTATGTGGTGCTGGATAGGCTAACAAAATATGCTCACTTCTTCCCTATCACTACTACATACTTAGCAACTCAGGTGGCAGAGCTCTTCTTCAGGGAGATTTTTAGATTACACAGTTTTCCTCGGAGCATTGTGAGTGATAGGGATAGCCGCTTCATGAGTCACTTTTGGCAGGAGATATTTCGGTTGTGTGGCACTAAGCTTACACCTAGTACCAGTTATCACCCATAGACTAATGGTCAAATAGAGATTGTAAACAAACAGGTGGAAGGGTATTTGAAGAATTATGTGGTAGATCAACAGCGAACTTGGGTCAGATAGATATATCTCTGTGAGTATTGTTACAATACTACATATCATATGACTATACAAATGACACCCTTCATGGCACTTTATGGTTATGAGGCACCTAGTTTCTTAGATTTTTTGTTGGGAGATAGTCGAGTACCTTGTGCAGGTGACCTATTACAGGAAAGTAAGGATATAGTTGCTACTCTCAGAGACAACATTGCTAGAGCTCAGAACCAGTAAAAATAGTATGCAGACAAGAAGAGGACTGAGCATAATTTTGAGGTAAATGATATGGTTTACCTCATGTTGTAGCCATATAAGCAGTCCACTCTCAAGAAGAGTGATATAGAGAAAATCAAGCCATGCTATTATGGACCATTCAAGATCATCAAACAAGTTGGTGAGGTGGCTTATGAGTTGGAGCTTCCCACAGATAGTAGAGTGCACAATGTGTTTCATGTATCATGCCTCAAAAAGGCATTAGGTCAGAATGTGATGCCTTCTATAGTATTATCTCCCTTGGATGATGAGGGGAAATTGATCTTAGTGCCAGAATCCATTCTGGATAGTAGAGAGAAGCAGCTTTGCAGGAGAGTAATCAGAGAGTATCTAGTTAAGTGGAAAGATTTACCTATTGAAGATGCTACTTGGGAGGGAGAAGTGATTTTGCAGCATCCAACATTAAGATTGCTTGAGGCCAAGCAATTTTAGGAGGGGCGTGTTAGGATAAACCACGGACAGAAATAAAAACTACATGCAAATATAACCAATAACAGAAAATAATAGAACACACAGAAATGAACACAAGACACCAAGATTTAATGTGGTTCACCCAATCCCTGGGCTACATCCACCAAACAGCAAGTCCGATCTTATTACAATCCAGTGATTACAACCTGATTACAATCCGTAATCCCTTATAGCTCAATACCGCCGCAAGAACCAATTTTGTATCACCACATATCAAAAATACCCAACCCTAAGCCCTTTTTGTACAAGTATTAAACCGCTTTAGGGTTATAACATGTCTAACAATCTAACAATCTCCCACTTGGGGACTGATCAGGCTCCACACTAAGCAACAACCTCCCTCTTGGAGACTGATCCTGTAGCAATACAACTACCGCATGGGGCTCCCACTGGATCAAACCACCCTGGACTCTGCTGTTCTTTTATTCACATTTAGTCTAAAAAACCAACTGAAGCTGAAGAGGAGTTCAGCTTCTCCCTTGTGACAACCTTTGTCAACATATCTGCTGGATTTTCATTGGTATGTATCTTCTCCAGCTTTAACTGTCCATCCTCCAAAACTGACCGAATGAAATGGTACCGCAACTGTATGTGTTTGGTCTTAGAATGCAGAGCTGAATTCTTAGCAAGATGAATGGCACTCTGACTATCTGTGAACCAAAAATTATCCTTCTGAGGATGTCCCAATTCTTCTAAGAAGAACTGAAGCCATATCATCTCTTTGGCGGCCTCTGTAGCAGCAACATACTCTGCCTCTGTAGTGGAGAGAGCATTAATCTTCTGTAGCCTAGAAACCCAGCTCACGGCTACCCCACCAACAGTAAAGACATAACCTGTAGTACTCCGCCTGGTATCAATATCCCCAGCCAAATCTGAGTCAACATAGCCCTGTAAATCAGTAGTAGAGCCCCCAAAGTGTAAACACTTATTGGATGTTCCTCTCAAATATCTGAGAATCCACTTGACAGCATTCCAATGCTCAAAACCTGGATGACTCATATACCTGCTAACGACTCCCACTGCATGTGCAATATCTGGCCTAGTGCATACCATAGCATACATCAAACTTCCTACAGCTGAAGCATAGGGTACCTTGGACATCTTATCCTCCTCTTCCTGTGTCTTGGGACACATCTCCTTAGTCAATTTCAAATGACTAGGTAAAGGTGTGCTGACAGCTTTAGCATTCTCCATAGAGAAACGTTGCAACACCTTCTCAACATAATCAGCTTGAGATAGCGTCAATGTTCTGTTCTTCCTATCTCTGCAAATCTTCATACCAAGGATTTGTTTTGCTGCCCCCAAATCCTTCATAGCAAATGCATGTGCTAATTGGCGTTTCAGCCCCTTAATATGATCCATGTTAGACCCAGCTATAAGCATATCATCAACATATAAACATAAAATAATGTAGCTAACATCATCCAACCTCTTAAAATAAACACAGTAATCTGAATGACACCTATTATATCCATGCTCATGCATAAAACTGTCAAATTTCAGATACCATTGCCGAGGTGCTTGCTTCAGGCCATATAAACTTTTCTTCAATTTGCACACGAAGTTCTCCTTACCTTTGACCTCAAAACCCTGTGGCTGAGCCATATATATTTCTTCATCCAAATCACCATGAAGAAAGGTTGTTTTAACATCCATCTGCTCTAAATGCAAATCTTCAGTAGCCACAAGACTTAAAACAGTACGAATAGAAGTCATTTTAACAACAGGAGAAAATATTTCATCAAAATCAATTCCTTTTTTCTGTGTAAATCCTTTTACAACTAACCTGGCCTTAAATCTTTTCTTACCTCCTTCCTCTTCTTTCAACCTGTAAACCCATTTATTCTGTAAAACCTTTTTACCTGCAGGCAACTTGCACAAATCCCATGTCTTATTTTTCAGCAAAGAGTCCATTTCATCTTTCATTGCAGACTCCCACTGAATCTTAGTATCCACCTGCACAGCTTCATCATAACTTTCAGGTTCACCAGCATCAGTAAGTAAAATAGAATACAAAGAGGGAGAAAACCTTTGTGGAGGTCTAATTGGCCTTGTTGACCGTCTAACATTCACTGGTGTATGGGGTATTTGTTGTTGCGGTTGTTGCACATCATGAGGAATGGCTGGAACATCAGCTTTTGGAGTATCATCCAACACTACATAATCATCTTCTTTCTTCTCATGTTGCTGCAACAGATCTTTGTACAATAGTTTTTCATTGAATATGACATCCCGGCTTCTTATAATTTTATGATTTTCAAAATCCCAAAGCCTATAACCAAATTCATTAATGCCATATCCAACAAAGACACATTTCTTTGATTTAGCTTCTAGCTTGGTTCTATTTTCAGAGTCTATATGAGCAAAAGCTTCACAACCGAAGGTCTTGAGAAAAGAATAACTCACCTTCTTACCAGTCCATGCTTCCTCTGGAATACCACAGCCCAAAGGAGTAGAGGGACCTCTATTAATCAAATATACTGCAGTATTGACAGCCTCCGCCCACATGTGTAAGGGCAACCCAGCATGCAACCTCATGCTCCTTGCGCGCTCCATTATAGTCCTGTTCATGCGTTCAGCCACTCCATTTTCCTGTGGAGTCCTTGGAACAGTTTTTTGTCTACGAATACCATTAGTGGAGCAATAATCTTCAAATTCATGACTGCAATACTCACCACCATTATCAGATCTGAGACATTTTAATTTCTTACCAGTCTCATTTTCAACCAAGCATTTCCATTTCTTAAAAGTTTGAAATACATCAGATTTCTGTTTAAGGAAATAAACCCATACTTTTCTAGTTGCGTCATCAATAAATGTAACATAATAATGAGAGCCACCAAGGGAAGATACCTGAGCCGGTCCCCATACATCTGTATGTACAAGTTCTAATTTCTCCTTTTTGTTTTCCTTCCCTGTCTTTACAAAACTCACTCTCTTTTGTTTTCCATACACACAACTTTCACAGAAATCCATATTCACACATTTTAGACCTGGTAAAACTTTCCTTGAATGAAGTACTTTCATACCTTTCTCACTCATGTGCCCAAGTCTATTGTGCCACAGCGCTGTATCAGAATCCACAGCAGCTATTTGTTCTCCCTGCTCATCTGCAGTAATTGTTCCTGAATATTCATTTTTCTCTGAAACAATCAAAGTAGAAGGAACAATATGACCTGTACAAAGATATAAGGTGCCTACTTTCACACCTTTTGCTACTACAAGGGAACCTTTTGAAACCTTCCAATTTTTATCATTAAAAGTAACTACACAACCCTCATCACCGAGTTGCCCTACTGAAATTAAATTTCTACTTAGTTTTGGAACATGTCTTACCTCATGTAGTAGCCAATGATTCCCATTCTGCAACTTAATCTTAATTTTTCCCTTTCCAACAATCTGACAGGGTTCATTATCCCCCAAATAAACAAGCCCAAAATCCCCTTGGACATAATCAATGAAATAACCTCTATGAGGTGTAGCATGAAAAGAAGCACCAGAATCTAAAACTCATGAATCATCAACACTCTCTAAAGACAGAAGCAAAGCATCCTCTTCGGATTTGTTACTTACCACATTTGCCTCTTTGTCTCCATCTGATTTATCTCCTTCATTTTTCTTTCGAGTCCAGCAATCTTTCTTTTTGTGCCCTGGTTTCCCACAGTACCAGCAATCATTTGGTCCTCTCGATTGAGACCTCCTCCCCTTTGACTTTCCTCTTGATTTCCCACGATTTCCAGAGTTACTTCCTCTTTCAGTCGTTCTGCCCCTGCTTTGTGCATTTAAAGCACTTCCTGATGTAGATCCACCTGAGGATTTTCTACGAGTTTCCTCACTTAAAATAACACCGATCACATCATCATATTTTAGGGTACTAGATCCAGGAACAGAATTACTCACCGCCATTACCAAGCCATTCCAGCTTTCAGGCAAAGAACACAAAATCAAGAGAGCCCTAATTTCTTCATCAAAATTGATACCCACAGAAGATAATTGACTAGTAATAGTATTAAACTCATTTAAATGATCTGCAACAGATCCACCTTCTGCCATTTTCATATTAAATAAACGCTTCATGAGAAATACCTTATTTGAAGCGGAGGGCTTTTCATACAGTGTCGCTAGGGTTTTCATCAAATCTTCTATCGTCTTTGCTTTTGTAATATTAAATGCCACCGATGGTGCCAAGCATAACCGAATGCTTCCAAGTGCCTTTCTGTCCAAAAGATCCCATTCAGCCTCTGACATAGTTCCCTGATTCTTGGCTTTTCCTTCCAACGGCTTCCACAAATCCTTCTGATATAAATAGTCTTCCATTTGCATCTTCCATAACTGGAAGTTCTGCCCATTAAACCTATCAACCCTCAGCTTACCATCATCTGCCATTGCTCCCACTCAACCGTGAGACTCCCACTTAACCGTGAGACTTTCCTGCAGAGGATAACTGAGAAACAACTAGGCTCTGATACCACTTGTTAGGATAAACCACGGACAGAAATAAAAACTACATGCAAATATAACCAATAACAGAAAATAATAGAACACACAGAAATGAACACAAGACACCAAGATTTAACGTGGTTCACCCAATCCCTGGGCTACATCCACCAAACAGCAAGTCTGATCTTATTACAATCCAGTGATTACAACCTGATTACAATCCGTAATCCCTTACAGCTCAATACCGCCGCAAGAACCAATTTCGTATCACCACATATCAAAAATACCCAACCCTAAGCCCTTTTTGTACAAGTATTAAACCGCTTTAGGGTTATAACATGTCGGCCATATGTCGGCCATAATATGTCGGCTACCATGTCGATGTCGGCTACTTCCAAAAAAAAAAATTTTCGAACCCCACTATTTATGAAGTATGTACAGTACTTTCCTGATCAGTCACCACAATCTAACAGGGCAGACCTATAATGTCCCATTTTTTTTGGAGTTAATTATAAAGTTATCGATTTAAAAAATATATATTACAAGGTAACTTTATAAATTAAAAAAATAAAAATAAAAATCTTCTAGAGGTTGCTGGAAGAAGTAGAGAAAATTTAAAAAAAGGGAGGCCGGCCTATCAAGGAAAAAAGAATAAATAGGCATTAAGGGCTCATTTCCTATCATCGAGATTTATTATTGATTTTTTTTAATGTGCGTTGTGGAGCCTAGGGCTTCTGCAAGTAGTCACAATTGGCTATTGAGAATGAAAACTCTCAATTGGTACGCAATTTTGAGGGTGTGAGAGATCACTTGAATTATTGCAGCTGTGGGAAGGATATTTCAGTCCTTTCACTTGTGCTTAATTGTTGATTTGGAGTTTCCAATGGAGTTGCACTTTCACCATATCATCTTCAGTAGTCAGTCTCCAATATCTGATCAATCCAGGTTCTCATTTTAGTTTGTAGTTGTAATAAATTCTCAATTGTATACAACCAATTAGGGTTATCTGTAATGTGCCAAGTCATAATGTTTCAGTGCTGAAAATTGACATATCATTTTTAAAAATATTTGGTTTTCATTGCATGAATACATTGGCACTATTATTTCCTTATTTCAGCAATATACTTTAGCTGTGTATTAAATTTAGGGTTTTGTTTAGTGGCCTATTGGTACGGGTCATTACACATTTTCCTTTTGTTAACATTGATTTAATTCATGTTATGTGCATATTTCTTGAGTTACTTTTGAATATGATGTATATAGAAGAGGCATTGGATGAAGTGTTGGAGTCTGGAGCTTTTATTAAAATCCTTGGTCACTATATCTTAGTAGACCATGCAAGTCAAGATGTGGGATCTGAAGAAAAAGACTATATATTTTGCATTCTCATGTTGTGTGAATTAGCTTATAGTAACTCCAATGGTAGCACTAATTATTATTTCAGTTGGCTCTAAAAAATATTTTTTCAAATAGCTATTTTATAGATTTATTAAATGCTTGTAATTTTCTTACACTAGGTTTACATTTTGTAGTGTCTTTCAAAGGTAAAGGTTAGAGAATGTGTTATTCCTTCACTCAAACTTTTATGGGAAATTATATGTTTGGACAATGAGAAACCTTTTTATAGAGTGAAAATATTTTTTCCTTAAATTTGAAAAGTTTTTTGAGAACCCTCTCCATGGTCTAGATGTAGGCAATGAGACACCCTAATATATGGGAACCTCATCCATCTGTAGCCACTTGTAGTGCCATCAATAAATGTCTATGAAATCTCATCTCAAGGTGCTAGTAGACCCACCAAAGACCTAAAGACAAATACCCAAACTAATCACTAACTAGGCTTTCATCAGTAATTACTTCAGATATTTATCTTCTAGTAAAAAAAAAATTAAACAAAACATGCTAGTCAAAAATTTCCACCAATGCATCGACCAACATTGGTGGAACTTTTGACCAATCTTGGTCGACATTTCCACCAAATATTTCTTGAAATTTGGACTAATACATAAACTAACATTGGTGGACCTTTCAACCAATCGTGGTCAATATTTCCACCAAAGATTTGTCAACATTTTAACCAATGCATTAATCAACATTGGTGGAACTTTTGACCAATCTTGGTCGACATTTCCACCAAATATTTGTCAACATTTTGACCAATGCATCAACCAACATTAGTGGAACTGATGACCATCTTGGTGGAACTTTCAACCCATCTTGTTGGAACTTTTGACCAATGAATTGACTAGGATGGCGTCGTGGGTTTGGCATTCTAGTCAATTCTTTGGTTGACATTTTGACCAAACTTGGTCGCAATTTCAATCTTATTGACAAGAGAGGTCAATTTTGACCAAATAAATCATCTCAATTTTGACACTACAAGCTTTGGTTAAATTTTTTATGACAAAAATAGCCACAAACTAATTGGTCAAAAATTAGACCAACATGAGTCAAAAATTTGACTAAATTTTGTCAAAAAATGAGTCAAACTGTATTAGTTATTTGTGTCTTGGTACCTTTGAGATACATTTCTATTAGGTCTTCATTGAGCTAGATGTTGGTTATGACTTGTGGATTGTTATCCATTTGGGACTTGAGATTATCTCCTTAGTATGGTGCGAGTGGGTCATTTAGGTTCCATGAGGTTGGGTGGTAGTGTTTCTCATACCATTGAGATCTAATAGATGAATTTCATTAATGGATGTGCTTGTGTAGTTGTTCCTTTCATTATGTTCTTGTATTTATGTTGGATGGTTATATTATGTTGTACTGTACTTGATTATCAAAGATCTTATGATATGATATATTTATTCATGATGTATATTCTTTGAGCTTTTCATACCTTGTGACTTGTACAGCAGATGATCATGCATTATGGTTATGCCATGTAGCACCTTATGCAATTGTATATTATTGGATTCATACTTGTGGTTTATCTATAAGGTGGATTTTGTTATGTTTTAGATTTAGTATTAATAAAAATTATATATGTGATTCAACGTCATGGAACCCTCAGGAGATGTAATATGTTTATGGATTATTTTTATGTATGTGAGTTATGGCTTCTGCTATGTTATCTCTTGTTATTTAATCTTTAAAAAAAAAAATTGGTAAACTTAGTAAGACTCTAGGTTAATTTCTTTTGGGTTACTTGGTGGGGCGTTACATTCAAATAGTTGTCCATATTTTAGGATAATGATGGCTTATCATAGGGTTTGAGTCTATATCTTATCTCCCCTTTTAACATTAAGAAATTGTGATTGGGTACACTCATCCTGACAAGTTAGGGAAGTCATGCCTCATACCTACAAACCTGCAGAAAAGATGTGTGTATTTAACTTATACACACATTATACACATTGAAGTATGCAATAATTAATCCATAATCATAAACATAAAGCATCATAACTTATACATAATCCTCATGAAAATAACCAGCACAAACAAGGAGAGTGGTTCAAAAGATTCTAACATCAATACTAAAAAATAAACTATCATAGACATATTGCAGGGAGCATATGATGATATTATGTGAAGGTACATCATTAAATGCATGTAATGTAACAAATACACCTAATAATGTGACAAATACACCTAATTTAACAAAAAAAATATTCAATGTACACCAATTGAAATGATTATGAAAATTACACCTAATATAAAATCTCAATTTGATGTCAAATATATATTATAGAATTGGTTTTAAAACCTAGAGCTATGCAACTCATGCTCTAGTTTTTTTGGTCTCTAATTTTTCAAGTTTCCACAGTACCCTCTAGTTAGTATTTTTCCTTCCCCCCCTATTCCCCAAAGGTTAGAACCTCCTAGATTTTCTCCTCATATCACGGTCACCCCTATTATTGGGTTTGACAGTTAGTGGATGTTATATCTATGGAAGAGGGAACACAAATTACACTTTGGACTTAGTTTTCAAGTGGACCATGACATGTTTGAAGTTGGTTTTGGTAGGAAGGTTTTGTAATTTTAGGTCCTCTATTCACGTGATTATTAAAATGGTTTCATCTATTTGGAAGCTCAAAGAAAATGTTGCAACCTCGACAATGTGAGGAGGTATTTTCTTCTTTCAGTTCACCTCCATGGGGGATCTTTCTCTTGTTCTCTTTGGCTCATGGGCATACAGTAATAATTTTGTCACATTTGCTAAGGGGAAGCTAGGATTTAACCCATTAGTCAAGCTCAACTATATGGCCCCTTGTGTGGATAAGACTTCCTAGTCTTCCCCTTGAGTTACAGGATGAATAGATTTTTTGCTAGATTGTTGACTCCTTTGGAAACTACATCTTAGTGGATTTAGTAACCCTTTCTAAGTCAGAGTTGGTGATTTCCATATTTTATGTTAATGTGACTATCAACAAGACTCTACCTAATGTTGTGGTACTCAAGTCAAAAATTGGTAAGTACACCCAAGAACTCATCTACGTGAATGACACCATTTATTGCTAGAAATGCAAGGTTAAAGAGTACACCACCAAAATTTGCAAGAGCGCTCTCTAAATGGAATTAAAGAACAATGAGAGAACTACCTCCCCAAGGGTTGTTCAGATCACCCTAGGTGAATTCTCTAACAAAATTTGTACTCTGCATGTGAAAGACAACTCCACCCCTAATGCAAATGATATTGGTTCCCCCCGCCCCCTCCCCAGCACACTATTGAAACTAGTCTTGAAGAGGGTGAAATTCCTTAAACACTTGTGGTGACATTAACCCTATTATGTGCCCTTTTGGCCAAAGATAGGAACTCAAATAGCTCTAAAACTACCACCTCAACTAGATAAGAGACTAACGGTCCACCCTCACCTATGGGAGCCCCAATGAGAGACCACATAAGCATCAAAGACATCATAGGAGATTTTAGCCTCAATCCTTAAGAAAATAGGATGATTTCTTAGGATGTCATTATTCTAGAATAGATTTAGTCTTCTCTTGAGTCTCAAGTCAAGGAGCTAGATGACACTGATGGGGATTAGCAAACCCAAAAAAAAAATAAAGACACCTAATGTAGGCATGGAGACTCCAAGAGCAAGACTATCTGAAAGACTTTGGAGGTAGAATATTATGGTGAGGGAGATTGTTGTTGGTAGGAAACTAACCCTAGAGGTAAACCAAAAAGGTAAGAAATGATCTTCCTTTCCTAGAACATTAGGGGCCTAAATAGCACAAAAACATAATATGTGATTAGACAATATATATTTCTATCATAAATTTGATATCCTTATACTTCAAGAAGGTAAAATGTCTTACTCTATTTTTTCTCTAATGGTGAATAACCTATGGCTAAAGGCTCACTTAATCTACCGTAAAATCTCAGGGGCCTCCAAAGGGTTGTATATGTGTGAACCATCATATTTGACAATGACCATATCAATATTCACATTGTACAACTTGATCTTTTGTACAACTACCCTAGAGTAGAATATTTCTCTACTCTCAATTTCATTAGCACAATCTCCCCAATAATCTGCTAGCATGGAGACATGCCTAAAGTTGAAACCCAACTATAGATGATCTTTAATATAAATGAATAGATTGAATTTCAATCTTATTACCTAGTAGGAGGCCAATTTTCTACTCTCATTGAAAGTATTTAAAATATTCTTAGCATTTGAGTGAGACAATGATGCAAGCGCATCTTGGGTCAATGAGCAATCTTGCATCAACCAAAAAATATTGCCTTGTTTTCTATACTAGATTTTTGTTCATGTAATAGACTTTGTTGTTCGTCATTTTAAGTAATTCAAAATTGGAATTTTAATGTGGACCCATTGTTGATACTTACCCCAACTACACAAAATCAAATGTTCTTTGTTCTTGGAGTTTCATGCATGTTTATCTACTCACTTTTCACTACTTGTTTCATCTAGTGTACTATAAATTTTATTTATGCATGATGTTGTCATGCCCAAAAAAAATAAGGACAAAAACACACAGAAATTTTTTTTTGATAATAAAAATAGTGTTCTTGAGGTTAACTAAGATTAAGCAAGACAACATGGTCGAAAAGGTTTTTAAAGGGTTAACCAATGGAATTAATCAAGATCAATTGCTACAACCTTAGGGATGATCTATTTAACTAGGACCTTGATACTAAATTGACAACTTGAACATCACTACAACTTAATCATTTGCTCTAGGCTTAACATTAATTAATTAGCTTCTTGCAAATTCATTCTAATTACGTTTAAAAATTTTATCCAAAAACTAAGCTAACCTAAAATTTTCTCCAACACACTTATAACCATCTAATTAATTAATTTATTAAATACCATTAAAATTGATGACAAGAATAAATTCAATAAATCTATATTTTAATCTTAAACTTTATTTGGACTATTAGAAATTTGAGTCCATATTAAAATCGATCTATAAAGTTTGCAATAGTATAAATCTAATTAGTAAAACGGAAAAATCATTCTAATTGAATTGTTTCTAGTTTCACATTTCAAACCTTTAAAATTAAAACTAATTTAATATTTTAACATCTAAATACTTTTTAATAATAATAAGAGAAAAGAACTAATCCTATATTAACAATTATTAACATAACTTTATTAATACTAAATGACCATGAGCACTAACATTAATATTACTACAACACTTAATCACACTATCCTAAAACTTAACATGAATAAAAGAAACTTTGAGTATCATATTGCCATTCTTATTTAAAGTTAAGCATAAATCTAATTTCTAACTAACATTACTAATCTGCACATACTAACTAATACATACTAAAACTAATCTAGACTTATTTAAATTAGCTCAACATTAAATTTCTACTAACTCAAATGAAATAAATCTAATTCTAATTTTAATTACCACTTACATTTAAACTATCTTAAATTTTAAATTTTCATACTACTAAGCTAACTGACAATCTATGATCAATACAAACTTACTAATCTTGAACACAAAACTAAAGAAAAATTATAAACTTGCTAACCTAGAAACGTTATCATTTAAACTTATATCTATCGCTAACTAATATTAATATGATCTAACTACACAATATAAATTAAGACACTAACCTAACAATCTAATCTACTAACCTGCCCACTAACGTACTAACCATAACATATAACAATTAATATAAATCCAAACTACACTACAACCTAGAACCTAACCCAAACCTACTCCTCCTACCACGCAAGTGGCCCCCTTGTTTTCCTGACCATGCACGTGGCCCCCCCATTCTTTCCCCCCCCCCTGTGCACTTCCCTATATCCATGCGCTGCCCGGTGTCTGCCAGCATGCAGACCTGTCCCCCCCACCCCAAGTCTTGCGTGAGAAGCGGCATGCAAGGGAAAGACCCTGCGATAGGGAAGGTCATGGGGATAGGGTGTATGACGTCCCATCCCAACTTCAAAACCTTAATTGCCCCCCCCCCCCCCCCCCCCCCCCCTTGTCAGAAGCAAGGTCAGTGCTCAGTGGAGGAGACGTGAGTTTTCTTTTAAATAAAACAAGACTTATTACTGCCCTCCCTCATGAAGAATCAACCCTCTGTACTTGCAATACTTACTGACAGGTGGGTGGTAGCTGCATTATACATATATATATCCTTTTAAATTTTCCATATGATTCGACTTGCATCATGAGTCCCAAGGAATTAAATGCCAAAAGTTTTATAGTTGGGGTGATGAATTTAAAAGTATTGTATCTATATCTTTAGGTGTTATATATATATTCAAATTTACATAAGTCATTTTATTTAATGCATTAACAATGATTTTTTTTGTTTTTTTTTTTATTTGCAATTCAAGGGGGGGATATCTCATGGAATATTCTCTGTGACAAGGGAGTGGAATTAAATTTTTGCTCCATACATTTTCCAGAGAGTTCTTTTGAGCCTGGAAATGCAAATTTTTTTTTGATAACCAAGATGAGTTAAACATTTCTAGAGGCAAAATGGAGTTACATTTCTCCAAAGCAATTTGACACACAAGCATGCAAGGGATTATAATCCCCCTAATCAAAATTAATTCTTTTCTTTATGAACCTTAACAAGGGATTATAATTCTATATTCATAATTCAAAAGGTGATGAAGAATTATTTCAATTTCAATTGCATTACTAATGGAGCATAACAATGAATGCGCTAGCTTGGTGATCACAATGTAGTATTGCTAATTCATCAAATTACTTAACCATATATTGAAACTTCAACATCTCAAATTGCATTGAATAACATAATTGGAAAACTTGGAGATCTATAATTTAGTGTCAATATCCATCAACCTATTTTCTCACAACATATGCAAAATTTGGAACCACATGAGAGCAATGCAAGAAGAATTTCTTATTCTTTTCTTTCCTCTATTATTCATCCTGGTTCAAGGCTCCATCGGGAAAGAACTAGTAAGAAAACCCGATATCTTTGCCACTACATCAAATTCAATTTCCATTTACATAATATTACAATTCATTGAATTTTCTTCAAGACTTTCACAAGAGACTTTTATCAAATGTCTTCATTTCCTCAAGGGTAAACATGGGAGATATAAGAAACAACATGGAGATAACAACACAAGGAGGTAAGAAAAATGAACATACATTCCCACCCGGTTGCACAATAGGTCCAACAATGAACCAATATGGGGGAAAGGTGGATTTTCTCAATAGGAGAAGTCAATCACCATACCTTCACTTAGCCCTTTCGGGGCTTAAAACTTCAAGAATTTCCATTCTTTCTCAAGGCCCTTTCGGCGCTATACCCACAAGGATTTTCATTTTCATTTTTTTTTACATTCAAGAATTCTCAATAACAACAAGGTATGGGATGACAAGTAGGGACCCATACACCCTACCCTTGTCTCCCTCCTCTCTCCATGAGAGGAGACTCTACACTATTGAGGTCCAACTAATGCCCTTTCCCCAAGCATGGCCACTTCTTCCCTATCCAAGGGTGAGTGTTGCCAAATACATCCCCATGAAAATCTCTCAAAAAAAAAAATCAACACACCAAGAAGGCATATGAATAACTTCAAAGAAAACAAGATAAAATCCCTCCCAATACCACCCTCAACACAAAAGAAAGGAATGCATATCTACACAATGTCTCCAACATGATGCAACAAGATTCAAAATATGAACACACACAAAGAACCATTCATGGAGTGAAGAACTCCTACCTTCATAAAAGAGTTATGGCAATGGTGGTTTGAGAAGAGCTTCCCTTTTTCTTCCTTCAATCTTCAAGGCTTCCTCCAAAACTAGAGGATTGGGTGACAAAAAAAAACTTAAGTTTCCTCCAAAAAGGCCTCTAAGTATGGTCTCTAACCCCACTAAGCTTCAAGTAACTCCAGATGGAGGTTTGGTTTCACTAACCCAAGTAAAGAGCAACCCCATTTTCGAAATCAGCCTATAATAGGGTTTTTAAGAGACCCTAAGAGTCAACCTAGGAGGCTAATGGGTTGGAAAGTACCCCCACCCATACCCTTACCCATAGGGGTACTTAAATTTAATGCTTCTAAGCCTTTAAAGGCTTATTAGGAATAATTAAAAGTTAGTAGAATAGTAAGATCAAATTACAACCTTTAAAGAATTATAATATAAGATTAGCACAAAATTAACAAGAAATTTAACTCTGCTTCTTCCATTGGGTTATCTTGGCTGATTTTCCTGCACACTCATTGCACACATCAGTAGGTCCAAAAATCACGTGCATAATGTGAATAACATGTTAAAGGGAAATATATATAATTTAAAACATCCACTTCTTAATAATAGTTGTTTATCTAATTCTACTCATATTTCTAGCCTTTCGACTTGCATAACCAAATGTGTTAGCTTGCATACATTTTCTTTCATCATTATACATATTTATAAGCATTAAATGGCAAAATCAACTAACTGAAGTAAGCATCACACTTCGCAAAATAGCATAACAATGTTCAGTGTATCCAATAATGTTCTGACATGTCAGCATGAGTATCAAAATAACAATGTATCATAGGTGCTAGGATGGGTCAGGGTGAGGCCTCACAGATGTCTTATGATGATGTGGAGTCTTGCACGATTGAGTAGCATCTCTTGGATCACGTGTGGACCTATCTATAAAAGCACAGATTTTCTTTTAGTGATTTTATTAGTTATTTGTTTCCTCCTCCAAGACATGACCTATTGTGTAATTAATTTCTTGACATGCTAACTTGTGGTCTTGCTAGCTATATATGAACTTGGATTAGATTTAGGAAGGAAGCTCTGAGGTAGAATAAGATAGAGAAGTAGAAGAAAATCTCAAGATTGTGATATTTGAGCTTTGATGATGTAATTCTTTGTACTAGCCACAACCAAGAAGGCCTTACAACTTGGTGTATGTGTGTGTGTACATATGTGTGTGTGTGTGTGTGTGTGTGTGTGTGTGTGTGTGTGTGTGTGTGTGTGTGTGTGTATACATATATATGTATATACACATATATATGTATACACACACACACACACACACACACACATATATATATATATGTACACACACACATACACCAAGTTGTAAGGCCTTCTTGGTCATGGCTAGTACAAAGAATTACATCATCAAAGCTCAAATATCACAATCTTGAGATTTTCTTCTACTTCTCTATCTTCCTCTACCTAAGAGCTTCCTTCCTAAATCTAATCCAAGTTCTTATATAGCTAGCAAGACCACAAGTCAGCATGTCAAGAAATTAATTACAAAATAGGTCATGTCTTGGAGGAGGAAACAAATAACTAATAAAATCATTGAAAGAAAATCTACGCTTTTATAGATAGGTCCACACATGATCCAAGAGATGTTACTCAACCGTGCAAGATTCCACATCATCATAAGACATCATGCATAAATAAAATTTATAGTACACTAGATGAAACAAGTAGTGAAAAGTGAGCAGATAAACATGCATGAAACTCCAAGAACAAAGAACATTTGATTTTGTGTACTTAGGGTAAGTATCAGCAATGGGTCCACATTAAAATGCCAATTTTGAATTACTTAAAATGACGAACAAGAAAGTCTATTACATGAACAAAAAGCTAGTATAGAAAACAAGGCAATATTTTTTGGTTGATGCAAGATTGCTCATCGACCCAAGATGCTCCTACATCATTGTCTCACTCAAATGCTAAGAATATGTTAAATACATGTGTGTGTGTGTGTGTGTGTGTGTGTGTGTGTGTGTGTGTGTGTGTGTGTGTGTGTGTGTGTGTGTATGTATGTATATATGTATGTGTGTGTGTATATATATATATATATGTATGTATATATATACACACACACATATACATATACATATATATATACACACATATATATATATACATATATACATATATATGTATATGTGTGTGTGTGTGTGTAATTTTTCTAATCAATTAGTAACTATTTGTGGATAAAGTTGGTTTTTTGTGGCTTGATATGTGTTTTCCTTCGTGTGTACTCTTGGTGAGGTGCTACAAGAGTGGAATTGGTTCCTTTCCCCTATCTACTTTGTGTCAGGTGACCTATCAGATCAAGATTTTCTTTCCTTGTGAGTTTTAGATCATGGAGAGATAAATTGTATTGGTTTTAGGGTGGAAAATTTAAATTTTGACCTATAACTTGTAGAAGATTATGATTCTTACAAGAACTATTATCAAGATGGCTTGAGGTAAAGGAAATGGATATGTTGAGACATATTACAACAAGATTTTAAGCTATTAGTTAGCCTAGAGAAGAGGTTTACATCTCAAGGATGCTAGTGATGATGAAGAAGTGGTGGCTAACCCTAATCTTGAACCTAGAGTAGAAAAAGATGAGGAGAGGCTTTTGAGAGTCTTGTTTACAAAAAAAAATTGACCTTCTATTGAAGTTTCTTGCTATGATGGAAGGCTTGAGACTAATGTAGTTTTGGATTAGATCTCTGAAATGGATAATTTCTTTGAGTATGAAAGTACTCTTGAGAATAGAAAGGTAAAAATAGTAGTCACCAAATTAAATGGTCATGCTTTACTTTGGTGGGATCATTTATAGATTGAAACACAGAAAAAAGGGAAAAAAAGACCAAGACATGGGTAAATATGATTGGAAACATGAAGAAGAAGTTCCTTCTTACAGATTACCAAGTTAATCTATTGAGAAGAATGTGAAATTTGAGACAAAAGGATATGGTTGTGAAAAAATATACTAAGAAATTTTACAAATTGAACATTGAATTTGGAAATGTGAATGATGAGGTTGAGAAAGTGATTAGATACCTGAATGGTTTGAGGAAATTAATTCAAGATGAGATTAGCTTTGGCAAGTTGGATAGTGTGGAAGAAGTGTATCATTAAAGGATGAGGAATTGTTCGCAAAGAAATATGATCAATAACAAAGAGGAAGAGGTGGCAGATTTCAAAGAAGCAGAGGTAAAACCTATGGAGAAAGTAGCAAATCCAAAAATGCATGCAAGATAAACATGTAAAAAAAAATAGAAAGATGAGCATGCTAGTAAGAGAAGCAACTATACTAGAGGTATGTAATGCCTACCCCTACTTGAATTTCTATTATGTCGTCAAATTCTTTTAGGTCAATTTTCTAATCATGTTTTATGATTATCAGTACTTAGTTATATGATTAGATTAAATGTATTTCATATGTTCATGATTGTTTTTATGATGATATATATGTTTATATAGTGACTTTCAATTATTTAATGATGTTAGTTAGATGAATGATTTTTATGCAATTTCTATGGATACTTACCCCATACTTGCATGTGTATAGTGTGTGTGTGTGTGTGTGTGTGTGTGTTTGTGTGTGTGTGTGTGTGTGTGTGTGTGTGTGTGTGTGTTTTCTTTATGTGTGACATTTCTAATGTGGTTGAGGAAGGGAGTCGTAGTCACCTACTAGTTGAGATCTACACAATGCACCACTTCCTTCAATTTCCTATTTAGTTTAGAATATATGTATTTGTACATGCATGAATTTTATGCAGATTATAGGTACCGAGTATCAACTTCCATGAATTGCTAGGATAAGCGTAATTTATCACAGTATTTCAATGGTATAAGTGGGGAGATAACTCTTGAGTCCAAATCCTAACCTAAGCCAATTGTCCTAGAAAGTAGGACAAGTATTTGAGTTAGTTTCACCTTTTCAAATTCGTCAAGTGACATGAATTTGTGATTTTGACCCTAAAGTTTGACTTTGTTCTTTATCTTTAGTTCAGTTATCGTATTTGGTTTTGTAGGTTTGTTGTATTTTTTGTTTTAATTAAATCAAATTAAAAGAATATTTAACGATTTAATTTAATAGAAATTTTATAAAGAAAATTCGATATTTACTTTTATTTAATTAATCGATAAATTAATCAAATAAAAGAATTAAATTTAAGAGATTTTATTAAAGTTCTATTTTTGACGTATTTATATTTGTTTAATTTAATGATAATTATTTAGGAGTTTTATTTCAATAATAAACTCTAAATAATATTATTAATTCAGTTGATAAAAATATTATTAAAAATGTCTCATGAATTAATTAAATAAAGGAATTAAATTCAAAGATTTTATTAAAGTTCTATCTTTGGCGTATTTATATTTATTTAATTTAATAATTATTATTTAGGAGTTTTATTTAAATAATAAACTCTAAATAATATTATTACTTGAATTAATAAATATATTATTTAAAATGTCTTGTAATTAACTGGAGAGAGAAAACATAAATTTAATAAAGTTTATATTAATTAAATTGCATAAAGCTTAAGCATGAATTAAAATATAACAAATTAATTAAAGAGAGAAAGTTAATTATTTAAATAAAGATATTGTATAATTAAATATCTAAAAGTTTGTGCATGATAAGGTAAAAGGTAATAAAGTAATAAACAATAATTGATCGGCGAGTTCCTTCTCATGATTGCACAATCAGAGCCCCAAATTAGGGGAGAACTCTTTATCAAAGATCTAGAGCTCATTTTGCAATTAAACAAGTTTTGGAGGAGCAATTTTTGAAGAAGAAAGTTTTTAAAGAAAGGGGATTGTTTTGTGTGTTTCATATGATTGTCATTTTAGCATCAGATCTAGGTAGGATCTTGTGGTTTATTTGTATAGTGGTTTTTCATCCTTCAAATTCATGTCTTCTCCATGTCTATTGTGTTTCTTTTTTCAGAATTTTTATGGGTTGAAACCCTTCTTTGTATATTTATTGTTCTTTATTTCTGGAATCTTTTGTAAGCAATTTGACAATTGAAAACCTTGTGTGTGGATTTGGTTGTTCATTATTTCCAAGAACATCTGTATACAAATTGGAAATTAGAAAACTCTCATGTTAAAATTTATTGTTCTCTGCTCTCGAATACAGAGTTAGATTGAAACCCTTGTTAATTTGAAGTTTCTATTTTTAGCAAGTTTTCATTTTTGGAAAGTTTTCATTTTTAGAAAGTTTATATTTTTAGAAAGTTTCCATTTTTACTAAGTTTTCTTTTTTAGTAAGTTTCCTTTTTTAGTAAGTTTTTATTTTTAGTAATTTTTCATTTTTAGTAGATTTCTTACATGTCTTTGTTGCCTTTGGGGTTAGTTGATACTTGTGTCTTGGTACCCTTTTAGATTGTTTAATTTTAGGTAATTCCTTGAACCTAGTTGTTGGTTTTGACTTTTGAGTTTGTTATCCTATTTGTGACTTGATTTTATCTCCTCAGTGTGGTGGGAGTGGCCCATTTAGGTTCCACAAGGTAGAATGGTAGTGTTTTTTCTCATACCATTGAGATTTGACCCTTGGAGGTTGTTGTTGGATGTGTTTGTGCAAATGTTCCTTTCTATCTATTCCTGTATTTCTATGATGGATGGTTATACCTTTTGTATTATATTTGATTTTGTGAATCTTATGAGATTTTGTTGTAATCTATTTTTATGTTGTATATTCTTTCAGCCTTCATACCCTCTGTACAGTAGATGATGGTGCATTATGATTATTGCCAAGTGGCATTCAAGATGACTATATATTATTTAAATGGATTCATACTTGTATATTATTATTCGATGTGGATTTATTATATATTGGATTTAGTGGTAATTAAAATTAAATTTGATTCATCGCCATGGGACTTTTAAGAGTTGTAACATGTTTATGTGTTGTTGATGTATGAGTGTATTTAATTGCTTCCACTATATTTATATTTTTTGTTGTTAAGTTACTATCTTTATAAAATGTTTGTCAAACTTAGTAAAACTTTAGGTTAACTTCTTTTGGGTCACATGGCAGGGTGTTACATCTGATATAAGAGCCTAGTTTCTACATTGGGAGCTCTAGATATATTGGAATGCCACTAGTTGTTAACTAGTTGAACTGAAGAAAAACTTAATTAGTGTTATGTATCTTCTGAAGAACTTAAATATTTGAACTTTAAACTGAAAAAAAAACTAAAGCTATTATGTGTATCTATTACAAACTTGAACACTTGAACTAGTTGAATTGAAATGAAACGTATATAGTGTTATGTATCTTTTGCGACTTTAACACTTAGAAACTTCAAACTTGGACACTTGAAACTTGAAACTTGAAAACTTTAGACATGATGCCTTGTGAGTTGGATTTCAAACATGTTTTCTTATGATTGTGCTATAAGGTAGTATGCCTTTGATTTTCTTTGTGAACACTATGTTGTTCTTGTTTGGGTGTTTTCAGTGGAGTTACAAAACTTGAACTTAAACGGTTTGAACAAAAAAATTAGAAGTAGTGGAACTTTTTAACATGGAACTTGGAAACTCATAACACCTATATTCTTGACTTTTGATTTATGTCTATACATTATTGTTGGAATCAAAATAGGAAAGGTAAACTTCTGAGAGGAGGGGTGAATCAACAGTTTAAACTTGGACCCATAAAACCCATAAAACTTTTACCACACATCCATCTCATACTCAATGAGTAAACTGGAATAACATGTAAAGCATGTACATCTAAAATATGTAAAACATATAAGCAATCGCACACTTATGATACCAAATATGATTACCAAGAAACCCTACAATTGAGAAGGTAAAATTGGGGTGGGGATGACACCCACAAATCTTCACTACTATAGTAATAAATTGTATCCAATGAAGGTTACAATGTTTTGATCATGAGACATGACCTACTCTATGAAAAATTTTCCCTATTAAAGGCTTACAAAGATTGTTAGGTCTCACCTTGTTAGAGGATTTCAACATTCTTATTAGAAGTGTGCCTTGATAAAGGACATTAACTTACAACTAAGTAAGTAACTTGCTAAAGTATTTCATATAGCCTATTAGGACTACTCTATTAAGAGATTTTGAATAAAATCAACTGTTAGAATGTCTCAGCTTTGATCATGCAGTTAGCACTTGATTGTTTGATAACAGATCACCTCTAAACAATGTCTTCTTGATCCTTCTTGATCAAATGTCTCTTAGTTGTATCCTTTTCTCTATCCTTTGTACTACTCTAACTGATTTTGCAATGTAGTTTCACTTCATAACTTCTAAGCCACCATGAATGCTTTGTTTGTGCATGCAAACTATTCTCTACGCTCCTTCTACACCTTATACACTTGCTAAAGATTTTAGCATTTTTCCTCCTTATGAAGACTTAGGTGACTTAGGGTTAGGTATGAATCCATGGTTGAGATTCATCCATTTTGTTACTTAATCCTTCCCATTTTCTAATTGATTGCATGTAGTTGCATAGGAAATCCAACTTGAGATTTGTCTTTATCTCCAAAATATCAAAATTCAATCTTAAGTCAGCTCAAAAATGGTTTATATAGTTGTTTGTGCCTTTACAAACAAATATGTCGAAACTATCTTACTCGGCATTTGAAGTCTGTAATGCTTAGTATATACTAATCTTTATATTGTGACTTAGCACCTATATTGCTCAACATCAACTATTCACTTAGCTCCTATGTCACTCGACATATACTATCTACTTGACACTTGAGTGACTTGGCACATCAGTGGCTCAACACTCACTATGACTCGGCATGGTCTAATATATACATGGTGTGCTCAACATGTACTACTTTTTTAGCATGAACTAAGTAAATAGCTTAAGTGTGTTGACACTCACTTGTCAAAACCAATCTGAGATCAACAATCTCCCCCTTTGACATGAGTGTCAAAAATACTTTCTTAATCTTATCAGCATAACATATCTCAGCTTAGCTTATATACAAAACTTCAAAATTTCAAAATTTTGTAACTTATATACCTCAAAAGTTAATAACTCCCCTTGAGTTAATATGTCTATTTTGTAACCAAAATTGTGTACTCCTGCTGAGTAAATGTGTCTCTGTTGATACACTTTGACTTCATGCTCTATTTTGTTGATACTCTTTCATCTTATACTTATTGTATTTTGATGCTTATCCCTCTTTGCTTGCTCCCCCCCCCCCCCCCCCCCCATTTCTCACTTTCTTCCCAAAATATTTCTCCCCCTTTTTGACACTTATGTCAAATGGGCTATACACTTATTGTATGTTTGTCTAGAAAAGATTTATGGACATCCAATACCATATTGAGATCTACATCCCAATTCTCACATGCTACATCTAATTACTTGATTTGGATTGCTACCTTGGTAGCAAGGTGAACTAGACCATCTAAGGTAGAAATATTTGCGTCTTTCTTCATTAAGTTTTCTACATATCCTAGCTACTTGTGAAAAATTTCCATATGGGGGGTGAGAGTGGCCTAGATGCTAGTTAGTTTGGCCTTGATGTTGGCCTTATCTACTATCTATACATATAATTGACTCTAGGTTTGAAGTAATTTTTTGAACTGCTTCTCACTGTGAGCTAGATTCATTGGTAGTTTTGCACTTGATGTAGTAGTTTGGCTCTCTAGACTCATAATGTGACTTATGATCCCTTGGGTGAAGAGTGATGGATTGCACAATTTAGTGTACAATGAGAATATGTTCTCAAGTACCTTCTTTACATCCTAAACCTTAGTTGCTAATGCAACTTGTGTTAGTGCTATGTCACCTAATATCTTTTCATTCAATTTGTTTTGGAATTTCTTTTTTGACCATTCAAGTAATTTTGCATTAGTATCTAGGTCTTCATTACTGATCTTCTCCACTATATCTGTCAGTTGTTCCATTAGTGGCTTGGTCTCATCTGGAGTTGGCAAACTAAATGCATCTAAAAAAATGTCTTTAATATCTTGAAGTGTATGCTTCTACCTGTGCTCCCTCTTAAGCATTTCTTGATGATTTTTCCTTGTTAGGGCTTGTTGTAGTGTGCCCATCTATTCCATGGTCATGGTATCACAATCATATTTTAGCAAAATGATTTCTTCATCAAGGCTCACATCTCCATATTGAATTACTTATTTAGCCTTTAATGAACTCAGGCTCAGCACTGAGATCCAAAATGGTGTGGCATCTGTGCTCGACTTCTAAAGAGTATGACTTGATGGAGTGCCAGATACTGGTAAGGTTACCAGGGCTTGAATATTTGTTTACTCCTTTAGTTGTGGTTTCATCTCACTCTCTTCAAGATTTCCCTATTCTACCACAATGACCTGACTTGCACCTTGATCTTGTGTTCCAAGTGCAGATAAGTCTATCTGACCTATTTCTTGTTGTTCTATAGTAGCAACTTGTGCTTCTATTGTGTACTTTTCTATTGTATCAATCTTGGCAATTGTATCAACCTTGTCTGATATGGTTTCTAGTATCTTGACCAAATGTTATACAATAGTGACTTGAGGGATGATAGAAAGTGGTTCTTGTGGATTTTCCTTTTCCCTTTCAGTATAAGACACTATCTTCTATAATTCATCAACACTTACCAAAATAGGATTGTCACAAAGTTTTCCCTGTAGTGTTGACTGATCTAGTATCTTCTTCAAATTAACCTCTATAAGGGGATTGATGTTCTGAGCTGATAGACCAGAAACATCCTTAACAGTTATTGTCTCAGTAGTCTCCCTTGTTACATGTTGAGGACTGTAACTCAACAATTGTGTGTCTTGCACACTCTGTTCTTCTTACTGCTCTTCCTCAACTGTTGACTTTTCATCTATTATCATTTTTTCTCCTCCCTCAAAAATACCTTCATTCTTATCATCTTCTTCATCATCCTTGACCTCAATGGGTTCTTCCTTGCCTTCCTTTTTTTTAGTTAACCCATAAGTAAGTTTCCACATTTGAGTGGTCTTCTTAACAACATCCTTAATATTATTTTGCAAAATGTTGAAGGCTCTATATTTAGGTACAAACCTAACTACATATTTCTTCACAACCTTAGCTATTTGTGCCTTAGTAATTTTAGCCATCACTTGAGCTAGAGATGTTTCTCTAATCTGTCTCTCCAAGTTTAGGCAATAGTGCCATTTTTGCTCAACTCTCTCATATAGACTCTTGGATATTGAGTTGGCAAGTTCTAGTCGAGTTGTCTTGAATTTTTCCATCATGGCATAAATGGCCTCCACTTGATTTTTCTCTACTTTACCCAAATTATCAAAATCAACATGACTAAATCCTAATAAGTCTGCACTATTCTTAACATTTTCTCATAAATTTTCTAAATATGACAAAGGATTGTGACTCACCACCTTAACTTGGTTGTTGTCATCTAATTATGTTTTCTCTTCATCTGACTTGGCTTGTGCTACATACTTTCTTCTTGGCCTTTTAAGCTCTTGGCCTCCTTGCTCTACTAGTTTGATCTTTTCCTTGGCCTTTTGAGTTGTTGCATGTGTAATAGCTCTTGTAGTAGGTGTAGTGGGCTTGGGCTAACTTGGCTTAGCTACCTTCTTAGCTTTAGTCACTGGTTGGACTTTAGATTTCCTCTTCCTTGGCTTCTTCTTCCTCGACACCTTTAATCTCCTCCTCTTCTTGGTCTTCTCCATTACGTTGTGTCAAAGCTAGTGTTGCATGTGTCTAAGAGTCTTCTTCCTCTTCATCCTCTTCTTCTTCTTCTTCTTCTTCTTCTTCTTCTTCTTCTTCTTCCTCTTGCTCAACACCCTCTCCAAATTTGGCTTTCAATTTCTTCACTATCTTCTTTTTCTTCATGGAAAAGGTAGTCTTCAATTCCATGGTAATTTTGGACTTTACCATCTCATAGTTTCCAAATGTCTTTGCACTTTTATCTACCTCTTCTACAAGTAATGTAATAATGGTTGCAGAGGCTTTGTCCACATTGTTTTCATAACCTAAGGGTCTCAATCATCTTACCCTTGGAGTGGCATCTTGTACATAAGTATAATCAGCATCCACTAGAAAGCATACATCATCATATTGTTTCTCTACTAGTGACACTATTATTCTCAATATTTTCTTCATTGACTTCTTGAAGTCTTCAAAATAACTTGTCATTAAGGATTCAAAATTCTCTCATAATCGTTCAATGTATTCACCAATCTACACTGATATAGATATGTTGGTTTTCCATCCCATACTGCCAAATGAAGGGAATATGTTTTGCACATAAAATAATATACAAATCAATTTAGAATCAAATTGGCATTGTGCACTCTTAGTCTCTCTGATTGCTCCAAGGTTCTCCATCAATTGTTGCAATTGTAGCTCTGCTAGATCATATGTTTGATCTTTCTTGACAATTTTATATCCCACATCCATAGTTATACAAGGCACACTATTCAATCTATTAGATTGGTAAAACTTGTGTGAAACACCCTTATAGCAAAGTCAATCAATGGATTAGTAATTGTATCAATTTTCATGCCTCTTTTGTGCCAGATGGCTCTAGTATTCTTCTCAATCACCTCCTTTGAATCACTTCTCAGTGTCTTAGGCCGATCTAGGGTTGGGTAACTAGTAACCGTATGAATTATTCTCTTAGTATTTTTGATAGGTTTATCATCTAGCCATAATGAACCATCATGAATTTGGCTAAGCAGTATCCTTATCCATTCTATTTTAAACACATTTGGAAAATCTAGGGCTCATATCAATCCCTTCCTCTCTACAATTTTGAACTCTTCTTTCAAAACACCACTATCACAGAGTCTTCCATATGCTTCCCTAATCTCCATATCACCAATGCTTCTTATCTTATAGTTATAGTATTTTCTTACATCTTGTACCATTATCACATTCGGTGGAATCATTGACAATCCACTAGAAGGGTCTTGCTTATAAGCACTATTAGGAATAGCTTTAAAAATCGGTTGCTTGACCTCATTACTCACTAACTAAACATTCAAAGCTTCCTTCCCCTCTACATTCTTTGAACTTGATGCCATAATGTAAAACTAGGGTTTACAAAATTTAATCTACGTAGCTCAACTCTTGATAAATACCTTATAAAATTTGACAAACTAGTGTAAAATCACTGCTTAAATCTTCTGTAGTTGCTTTGAATGGATTTCTAGATTTCCTTTTGCTCTTCTCACTCTTTCTCAAATTTGAAGTGATGAAAAATGAGATAAAATTGATCAAATACCCTTTACAAATCTTGCAATAAATGCTAAGTGCTTACACAGTTGTAAGCTTGGCATCAACCAATTTTAGGCTCACTCAACATTCATTAACATTTCATTCACTCAACAACTACTATGAGCTTGACATCAACTAGCCATACTATTAGCTTGGAATCTTCTAGCATTTCACTTAGCACACATAGAAAATATTTCATGCTCGGTAGCAACGTGAAAAACTTAAAGATTTATCTTAAATTTCTAATAACATCTTGCATCTTTACTCATGCTAATGTAATCTTTCTAGTGCTAAGTCATTTTCGAACTTATGTATGATATAACCTTTAAGTATTAGTTCCACATCCCTCTTGATTGCCTAGTTTGATGAGATGTGATCACCTAACCCATTGGGTAAAGTGATGCCTTCTCTATTTGATGTACTACAATCATCCTTTCTTTTCCATGTCTTGTTCATTTCATCTCTAATTTTTTCAACATCTACCTTTCCTTTGCCTTTATCAAATTCACAACTTGATGCCTTTGACCTAGTTGGACAATACCTACTGATGTGACTAGTCTTCAAACAGTTGAAACATGTGATTTGGCTCAACCACCTTTGATAGTTACCTTTCAAGTGTGTCCTAATAAAATTCTTAGGAGCATGTCCATATTATTGATAATAATGATAGCTATACTTTGTATTATAATCATAGTTATAAGAGTTGTCATTTTTCCTTACTTTTTCTTTCTTGTTTGATGACCACATGGGTTTGGATCTGCACTCAAAAGCTCTATGTCCATACTTTTGATAGTTGTAGCAATATCCTTCAAATCTTTGTGTATGTGTGGTCTTAGTTCTGCATTCATGTTCCTGATGACCTTATTTGTTGCACTTATGGTAGTAAACCATGTTCTTAGGCTTGACATTCTTATTTGTAGACTTGCTTCTATACACTTTAGTAGTATGTCTTTTCTTACGACAACTATGACAAGTGGGTTTGGAGCTCTTACCTTTGTTGTTTCTTTCTTCTATGTTTTTGGATGACTCTCCTTCTTCAGTGATTGTGTATCCTAGTCCAGATGTATCATTATTAGATCTAGGTGATCTCAATAGTTGCTCAAAGTATTTGATGGCTTCATTTGGTTTTTTGTAACTTTCAAAAAAAATCTTTTCCTTCTTTAGGTCATTTTGAAATTTCTCATTCTGCAGTTTTAGTGTTGTTATCTCAATGTCCTTGACATTCAATTCATAGTTGGCATTCATCATTTGACTTAGAGTATCTAATTGCATGTTCGAAATCATGGTTAGTTCTAATGATTTCTCTTCCAATCTATTGGCCAAAACTCTTTTGTCTTCTTCAATCATAGTTTTTTCATCCATGGCTATCTTCTTCTATTCAGTCACCTCACATAGCAGTATAGCTTGTGATTCTTTATCTAACTTGAAATTTTTTATTTCCTTAGCTTGGGCTCTATTCTTTTCCATCAGATCTACAACTATTACATCAAATTCATTAGAGTCTCCATCTACAAATAACTTATTAGATTCTATCTCTCTATATTATGTTTCATTCTCCACAATAGAAATTTCCTTCCTTCTCTTCAAGGATTTCATTAATTCTTCTCTTGCTTTATTCAGTTGATTTAGAATGAGATATATTTCAATCTCCTAGTTCTCAATAGTATTTCTCAACTTGTAGACTTCCATTTCAAGATCTTTCCTCAAAGCTATAAAGCTTCTCTTTTAAACAACAAAGCTCTAATACCAATTGTTGCAATCGCAATAGGAAAGGTAAACTTCTTAGAGTGAGGGTGAATTAGTAGTTTAAACTTGGACCCATAAAACTTGTACTGCACATCCATCTCATATATTCAATGAGTAAATTGGAATAACATGTAAAGCATGTGCATCTAAAATATATAAAACATATAAGCAATGACACACAAATGTCACCAGATATGATTACCCAGAAACCCTCCAAGTGAGAAGGTAAAATTGGGGTGGAGATAACACCCACAAATCTTCACTACTACAGTAATAAAGTGTATCCAATTCGATCATGAGACATGATCTACCCTATGAAACGTTTTTCCTATTAAAGGCTTACAAAGACTATTAAGTCTCACCTTGTTAGAGGATTTCAACACCTTGTTGGAAGTGTTCCTTGCTAAAGGACTTTAACTTACAACTAAGTAAGCACCCTATTAAAGTATTTCATACAGCCTGTTAGGACTACTTTGTTAAGAGATTTTGACTAAAATCACCTATTAGAATGTCTCGAATTTGATCATGCTATTAGCACTTAATTGCTTGATAATAGATCGCCTCTAAACAATGTCTTATTGATCCTTCTTAATCAAATGTCTCTTTGCTATATCTTTTTCTCTATCCTTTGTTCTACTCTAACTAATTCTATAATGTAGTTTCACTTCATAACTTCTAAGCCACCATGAATGCTTTATTTGCTCATGTAAACTATTCTCTACAATCCTTGTACACCTTACACACTTGCTAAAGATTTTAGGGTTTATCCTCCTTATGAAGACTTAGGTGACTTAGGGTTAGGTATGAATCTACAACTAAGATTCATCCATTTTGCTACTTAATCCTTCCCATTTTCTAATTGTTTGCATGTAATTGCATGGGGAATACAACTTGAGATTTGTCTTTATCTCCAAAATATTGAAATTTAATCTTAAGTCAGCTCAAAAATGGTTTACATAGTTGTTTGTGCCTTTACAAACAAAAATGTCAAAACTGTCTTACTTAGTATTTGAAGTCTCTAATGCTTGGCATACACAAATCTTTATATTATAACTCAGCACCTATATTTTTTGGCATCCACTATTTACTCGGCTCCTATGTCACTCAACATATACTATCTGCTTGACACTTGAGTGACTCAGCACATGAGTGGCTCGACACTCACTATGACTTGGCATGGTCTAATATATGCATGTTGTGCTTGGCATGTACTACTTGTTTGGCATGAACTAAGTAAATAGCTTAAGTATTTTGATACTCACTTGTCAAAACCAATCTAAGATCAACAATTATAACTTTTATGTTTCCTAATGGATTTAGAGATTTTGATCTTTTGGCTTGGAGTATTTTAGGGGATCTATTTTCAGTAATTGCTAAAAAGGATGAATTTTGGATCAATATGATTTTTAATTTATTATTAAACCAGAATCATATCGCTCTAAGTGACTAAAAGTGTATACATAGTTAACTTATTTGTATTAGTCTCTTAAATGAGCTTTTTGATATTGTACATAGTACTCTTTGACTTTTAGTTACCTTGGTCATTTTAGTAGGCTTCCAAGAGTAAGCCTAAGTCTAGGAGGAGTGAATGTGATACCTACCCTTAGTTTAGTTTTATATTTCTTATAGACTTCCAGAAGTAAGCTTAAGTCTAGGGGGAGTGGATGTAATGCCTAATCCTACTTAACTTTTCTATTGTATTGTCAAATTCTTTTAGGTCAAGTTTATGATCATGTTTTATTTTTATTGGTACTTATTTACCAAATTATATTAAATGTATTTCATATGTTCATGATTGTTTTAATGATGATAAATATGTTAATTTAGTGACTTTTAGTTATTTAATGATGTTAGTTAGATGAATGATTTTTATGCAGTTTCTATGTTTACTTACCCCATACTTGCATGTGTATGGTGTGCGTGTATGTTTTCTTTATGTGTGACATTTTTGATGTGGTTGAGGAAGGGAGTCATAGTCACCTACTAGTTGGGATCTACACGATGCACCACTTCCTACTATTACCTATTTAGTTTAGAATATATATGTTTATACATGCATGGACTTTATGCAGATTGTAGGTACCGAGTATCGACTTCCTTGAATTGCCAAGATGAGCAGACCCTATCACAGTATTACAATGGAATAAGTGGGGAGATAACTCTTGAGTCCAAATCCTAACCTAATCCAATTGTTCTAGAAAGTAGAACAAGTATCTAAGTTAGTTTCACCTTTCCAAATTTGTCAAGTGACATGAATTCATGACTTTGACCCTAGAGTTTGACTTTGTTCTTTATCTTTAGTTCAGTTGTATTTGATTTTGTGGGTTTGTTGTGATTTTATGTTTTAATTAAATCAAATTAAAAGAATAGTTAATGATTTAATTTAATAGAAATTTTATTTAAAAAAATTAATATTTAATTATATTTAATTAATTAAGAAATTAATTAAATAAAAGAATTAAATTTAAGAGAATTTATTAAAGTTCCATTTTTTATATATTTATATTTATTTAATTTAATGATAATTATTTAGGAGTTTTATTTTAATAATAAACTCTAAATAATGTTATTAATTAGGTTAATAAATATATTATTAAAAATGTCTCATGAATTAATTAAATAAAAGAATTAAATTTAAATATTTTATTAAAGGTCTAATTTTGGCGTATTTATATTTATTTAATTTAATTATTATTATTTAGGAGTTTTATTAAAATAATAAACCCTAAACAATATTATTCGTTGAATTAATAAATATATTATTTAAAACATCTAGTAATTAACTAGAGAGAGAAAACATAAATTTAATAAATTTTATTTTAATTAAATTGCATAAAGCCTATGCACGAAATTAAAAAGAGAAAGGTAATTATTTAAATAAAGATATTTTGTAATTAAATATCTAAAAGTTTGTGCATGAAAAGATAAAAGGTAATAAAGTAATAAACAAAAATTGATCAATGAGTTCCTTCTCGTGATTGCACAATCAAAGCCCCAAATTGTGGGAGAACTCTTTATCAGAGATCTAAAGCTCATTTTGCAATTACACAGGTTTTGGACGAGCAATTTTTGAAGAAGAAAGTTTTCAGAGAAAGGGGATTGTTTTGCCTACTTTGTGCAATTGTCATTTTATCATCAGATCTAGGTAGGATCTCGTGGTTTATTTGTACCATGGTTTTTCGTCCTTTGAATTCCTGTCTTCTTCATGTCTATTGTGTTTCTATTTTTAAAATTTTCCTGGGTTGAAACCCTTGTTTGTATATTTATTGTTCTCCATTTTTGAAAACTTCTATAAGCAATTTGACAATTGAAAACCTTGTGTGTGGATTTGATTGTTCATTTTTTCCAAGAAACATCTATATACAAACTAGAAATTAGAAAAAAATTGTGTTAAAATTTATTGTTCTCTACTCTTAAATACAGAGTTAGATTGAAACCCTTGTTAATTGAAGTTTCCATTTTTAGTAAGTTTTTATTTTTGAAAAGTTTTCAATTTTAGTAAGTTTTCATTTTTTGAAAGTTTCCATTTTTAGAAAGTTTTTTATTTTGGAAAGTTTTCATTTTCAATAAGTTTTATTTTTGGAAAAAAAAAAAAAAAAAAAAAAAACTTAGTAAGTTTCCATTTTTAGTAGATTTCCTACGTGTTGTTCTTGCCTCTAGGATTAGTTGACCCTTGTGTCTTGGTACCCTTTGAGATAGTTTGCTTTCAGATGATTCCTTGAACCTAGTTGTTTGTTTTGACTTTTGAGTTTGTTACCCTATTTGGAACTTGAGTTTATCTCCTCAATGTGATGGGAGTGGGCCATTTAGGTTCCATGAAGTTGGGTGGTAGTACTTTTTCTTATACCATTGAGATTCAATTGTTAGATGTTGTTGTTGGATGTGTTTGTGCAAATGTTCCTTTCTATCTATTCATGTATTTCTATGATGGATGGTTATACCTTTTGTATTATATTTGATTTCGTGAATCTTATGAGATGTTTTTGTAATCTATTTTCATGTTGTATATTCTTTCAACCCTTCATACCCTGTGACCTGTATAGTGGATGATGGTACATTATGATTATTTCCAAGTGGCATTCAAGATGACTATATATTATTTAAATGGATTCATACTTGTATATTATTATTTGATGTGGATTTATTATATATTAGATTTAGTGTCAATTAAAATTAAATGTGATTCATCACTATGGGACACTTAAGAGTTGTAACATGTTTATGTGTTGTTGATGTATGGGTGTATGTTAATTGCTTTTGTTATATTTATATCTCTTGTTGTTAAGTTATTATCTTTAAAAAAATTGTTACGTTATGCAATAGATGAAAAATTGCATAACTTGTAGTTATATTTGGAGTGTAAATTCTCAAAGACACTTGCAAGTGATTCCAATGTCATAGTACCTACCACAACACTTTCCTAGATTATATCCAATGACTCCCATAATATCTTTATTTTGTCTAGTTGTTGTTTTTGTCATGTAATCTCTTTCTAAAGTTGCCCCTTCTCCTTCTCTTTCTAAAGCGGCTCCTTCTCCTTCACTCTCATACCTTAAATTTTGATTATCAAACTTTTGAATATCTACCTCTACCGTATCTAAAATTAACTTCACATTATTTTGTAACTCTAGCATAGGTGTTTGATCATTGATAGCTTTAGTTTCAACATTCAAGTTTTTAAGATTGGTCAACACCCTCACTTGCAGACCTCTCATGTCAAGCACTTTCTGTATTGTTTCAACACCATGTTCTTGCTTCTAAGCTAACAATTCTTCAAGTGCATTTTCTTATAAAATATTAATTTTTTTGAACAATTGTAAACTTCTAGAAAGTGCATTGTTGTTTTCATGTATATATGTATATATGTATGTATGTGTATGTATGTATGTATGTATGTGTGTGTGTGTATGTATGTATGTATACAGAGAGATCTTGTAGATTGTGGATTATGGATTATAAAAAAAAAAGAAAAGAAAATGCGACATTAATCATTTCTCATTTGTTTTGATTGATTATAGAGAGTTGTAAGCAAAAGAGGGTGGAGAGCTCTAAATGAGGGTGGAGAGCTCTGAACATTGATGGAGACCAGTGGAGATCTAGGATTTTTTTGTTGTTCCCTTGTGATCATTGCATTTCATTATCATGTCGTGCCCTTGTGATCTATTTTCCCTTGCTCTACAATTTTCTTCAAGGGGAGAAGAGGTACCTATGTAAATGTTCTTTTTTTTTCCTTCTAAATATGTATCTCTTGTTCATATATAATAGGTTTGGTCATATTCCAAGATAACTTATTATTATGATTGTATGCATATGTGCATGTATGTATGTATATTAGTTCTCTATGTGAACTACTTTACATGCATACATACACACTTGCATAATACTTATGGTAAATTAAACTAATCACTCATGTCTTGAATTCACATAAGAAATTATCCTTGCATTCAATCAAAACTATTCATACCAAACTAAGTATGCAAAAAAATTGTACTTATAGATTATATTATCTCTTGATGATTGAGTAAAGATCTCGTGTATAATATCATCTAGGTAATGATTGGATACATTCACATTAGTCATAATAGGAGCGAGAAGATGATCCATTTATGTTATTTCATACTTGTTTTATTGAGCATTTTGTTCAACATAATCAATAATACTAGAATTATACAGCTACAAATAGTACTCTTGTTTATTTTATTTAATCATATACATTTAAGACTATTATTTTTCTTAAAATTAGACTATATATTATTTTATTTAATCATGGTATGATCTATCTGTATGAGTGTAATTTATTATTTGGATAAATCTTTGGAACTACTATGCAGTTTAATAAAATGATAATGGTGGACATATTATGGTAATTGAAAGGTCAGATTTGGATTACTCAATTGCTCAATTTCTTGAATTCATCTCTAACATAATTCTGATTTTGTCTAAGAGGATTATATGTTCTTCATTTTTGCCAATATTTATGTTCATTCTCAGTATGTACTCTTTCTTGTTTTTAGAATATTCTTTGACAACAATTTACCTTTCGACTATTATTAGGGCCTAAGCTTTAGAATCAATGTGAGCTAACTTGCATGGTAGTAGAATTTCTTGAATTTATCGACACAATGCTAGATGGAATCTTAAAAAAATGCATTTCAATTTTCCTTTGGGACATAATCATATTTTATTGTCTTAATTTTGGATGCAGTAATGAGGGTTTTAGCTTGGGCCATGGGAGAGCATTTGAGTTGTGAATATAAAATTGGGAACATTTGAGCTAGAAACTACATCTAAACTATCGTAAGACTCTCTCCTCTAAAGACCCAATACACTGAGCCATTATCATCATGAGTAGACTCACTCTCCTCAAATGAATTCAATCAAAACTATTCATACCAAACTAAGTATGCAAAAATTTGTACTTACAGATTATATTATCTCTTGGTGATTGAGTAAAGATCAAATACAATTTTTCAAGGTGATAAAATTGCATATGCAGATTTATGTATGTATGTATGTATATATGTATGTATGTATGGATGGATGTGTATATGTATGTATGTATGTATGTATGTATGCATGCATGTATGCATGCATGTATGTATGTATCTTTGCATCTCTGCATTTCATTGTTGTGCCCTTGTGATCTTTGCATCTTGTTGTCATGCCCTTGGGATCTCTATGTATGTATGTATGTATATATATATATATATATATATATATATATATATGCCCTTGTGATCTTTGCATCTTGTTGTCATGCCCTTGGGATCTCTATGTATGTATGTATGTATATATATATATATATATATATATATATATATATATATATATATATATATATATGTATGTATGTATGTATGTATGTATGTATGTATGTATGTATGTATGTATGTATGTACACACACATTTGTGTGTGTCTATGTATGTATGTATGTATATAAATAAAGAGATCTCTATATATATGCATGCATATATAGAAACACACATATTGTAATGCCCTACTTGGAGATCCTTGGAACACAAGGATAAAACATGCACTAAATAATTGTTTTCTTAAGATAAGTTACTTAACAACAAGATAAAGTAACCAAGTGGAATAGTGAAACACAAGGAAAAGGTGATGAGAATGGATGGCAAGACCCACATCTTCACCTACACCAGTGGATGTCTTACAACTACTTCCAAAGATCTCTAAGCTCTAAACTACAATACACAAATAAAAACCACACAAATCATGAGAATATACCAAGGGGATGTTCTCTTTCAATCCCCAAGTAAAGGCTCCTTGCATGGTTATACTTATAAGTCCATATCCATAAAACATATCGTAATCAAGGATCACAAGCAAAGACCAACAACGGACATGTGGAAGACAATGGCTCAAAGTACAACCACTCATCTACAAAACACCATGCTAAAAGATAAATGTTGACTCCTAAAATTTGGCTAAGCCTAAAATCTTGAAGCCCTAAAAATTGGCTAAGTCTAAATTTTTGAAGCCCTAAAATTTCCTATAATCTTTATCTTAACTCAGAGAGGTCTGGAACCTATCTCAAATGAAACATTGCATATATTAAAATATATCTTAAGTAGAAGGAATTAAATATACATCTACATCAACTTATACTTAAATGACATATTTTAAACCCCATAGAAAGACTATTTTGAACTGGAAAGGTTTGAAATCCAATAAGGTGTCCAAAACCAACTTCCAAACTTTCCTTGGCCAAGCCTAAATACCCCCTATTTCTCACATGAGGAAGTGCACTGGTCTTTAGTCTTGCACAAGGAACTACATCACTATGTGCAAGGAAGTGCATTAGTCCATGTAAAGATTCACATCATGTCATGCAAGGAAGTACACACTATACACAAGAAAGTACATTCTCATGTGAGGGAGAATGTAGAATGTATGTCTATGCAAGACAATAAATTCTTGAGTGAGGAACTACCTTTCCAATGTGAGGATTTCCAACAATGCAAAAATAAATCAAGATAAAAATACATAAAAACATAAAACCTCTACACCAGGTAGTACCAGATCCATATAAATTGTGGAATGATCACTTGAGAGCACAAAAGACAAGACACCACCCAACAGGAAGGAGAAAACATCTATCCATCTAATCCATAACAACATATGAAATAACATAACCAAGGATGCAGAGGAAAAGAAGGATTTAGTGAAGAGAAGCGCCTATTGTCTACTAGGCTCTATCAATCCGCTATGGAGGTTTGTGTTGAGGGGCATCATCAAGTACATTTCCCTCAACATGAGATTTGACTACCTCTACATTCACCATTTTGTGCTTCTTAACCACTTCAAGTATGAGGCAAAGATTTCTATTCCTTTTTTCCTATATTCTTCTATTAATGAGAATATGAATGACTATAGGGAGAAGAACATATGTAATCCTACCTTCCATGAGGGATTTTTGTTGTTAATTTATGAATTTTTTAAGGCTAGGACAATTGGGAAAGAAATTAAGAATAGGAAGATGGGGAATGAGGGTAAAGCTGACTTGGATGAGGTGGGAGAGGATTATTCTCCATCTAACACCGAGGACAACCAAGACATGAATTCAGATTCATAGGAGGATGCCACCCCATAGCACAAAAAGGATAATAACAAACCTAAATAGCACTTTGAGATTTCATCTGATAGAAACTACAATGAGAGGGTAGAGGGCATGGACATGGAGGGAGACAATGATGATGGGGAGGAAGATAATCTTAGAGGGGAGGAATATAAGGAGAGGATGGGAGGAAAGAGATACATCACAAGTAAGATGCCTTCCAGCAGAGATGAGGATCTTGAGGGAAAGCCTACTAGGAGTGCAAAATGAGGGAGAGATATCAACTCTACAAAGGATAAGTAAAAGGAGGGGAAGGATAGTGATGAGGAAGATGAGAAGCAAGGGAGTGGGGAAAAGAATGAGTAGGAATTTGAGGAATTTTTCTTGAGCCAGTACACATGTATGATTTTGGAAAAAGACAAGAAAGTAGTTTGGAGATATTTTGACAATATTTCTACAAGGATTGCGCTCAAGAGAGAGATGATCAAAACTCTAGTCAAGGAGAATAAGGAGGGGAAAATTCAAATGGAGGAGTTGATTGACCTTTCCCTTGTTATTTTGAGTGACAACACAAAGGAAAACCCTTAGATGGATGCGCTTAATAATGCTAAAAACAATGCTATTGATAGTTATCAAACCACTAAATTGAATTTCTATGAAATCTAGGAGCTCAAATATAGAGTAGGTAGACTAGAAAGGGATAATTGCAATATTTAGAATTGGAAAATAGAGGAGGAAAAGGAAATGGATAACAAAGTGGAGGAAGTGAAGAGTAGAGTT
The DNA here is from genome assembly GCA_028749045.1 of Cupressus sempervirens. Classification (NCBI taxonomy): domain Eukaryota; kingdom Viridiplantae; phylum Streptophyta; class Pinopsida; order Cupressales; family Cupressaceae; genus Cupressus; species Cupressus sempervirens. Next base: position 880,710,279 of record CM053786.1, read on the forward strand.
CAGACTATGGAAGGCACTTTGTAGAGAATTGTTGATCAAATCTATAACATTCTAAAGGAATCAAATGACAATGTAAATGTTCTCTTAAACAAACTTGAAGAACATAGGGATAGTAAGGAGGATGACCAATCTCCTAATGGTGGGAAAGATAAGACTCCAAAGGATGGTTTGAGAAAGAGAACCAAATCTAGCACAAGGAAAAAAGACATCCAAGAACCTAAGAAAGATCTTTTAGACCTGAAAGAGGCAGTTGGAAGAATGACTAAGTTGGAGATTTGGGCTACAGATATCCTCAAACAAATTGCCTAACCATTTCTCCTGGCTTTTTGAGCGTGTCCTGGTTTTTTTCTCTACTTCCATGTTTTTCATTTTTTCTTGTTTTGTTGTGGGAGGCTATTATTTCCATTAGTACCTTTTGTTCTGATGATACTTTAAGTGCTCTATTTATGTTTTTCTTTTATTTTTGTAGGGTTTCAGGGCCCCACTAAAACTTTTTTTCCTTAATCAAAAACATATGAAAGAACATGCAGAAAGAAACATCACAATGAACATATTGAAGGAAAGTATAAATATTTCAGCACCAACACAACTAAAACTCGTGTGCAGTTCCTCCCAATCATAATAGCATCATGATACCTCAAAGGCCCTAGCCATCCCCTGTGCGTAACATCCCAAACTACCAACTAAATAGTCAGAGCTATCTTATGAGGGTGTCACTACTAAAACATTATAACATCATAAGAACAAGGAAATCTAATCATGCTAAACAAGGAATAGATACTCCAACTAAGTAAATCACATCATCTAATCATATGCTAAACATCATAATAAAGGAATGCATCAAATAAACTAACATCATCTAAGAATGATATCCAAGCATCCAATGAAAGCATAAATCACAAGGAAGCATACTCCAAAATCCTGAAGTACCGAATGAACATCAAGCATCGGTCACAACTGGAAATAGATCATCTTTGTACACTATTCTTGAGCAGTGGTATAGATAACTATGCCTCCCAACCATGTGAAACCCATAGACTCACTCCCATTGTGCTGACAGAGATAATGATCCAACCACAAACACATATAAAGCAAACATCCATGGCTAACACTCACACTAGATAGTAATGATGACTAAAACCAAGATCATGAGACAATGTAAGTGCAACAGGTCTTGGTCAGACACTTAATGGGTAACTATGTAGGGACTTGCTGCATGAAGAGTCATTTGGCATCAAATAGCCCAAGCTAGATATCAAGCAGTTCAACTTCCCAATGGAAGGCTCTCACACTATGTTCTTTTATTATTTTAGTTATATTACACAGTATTTTATTTAGTTATCACATGTTTAAAACTTCTTCTTGCCAACACCCTAGGCACAAGGATCACTAGGATGCAAGCTAGAAGCCCCCTCCATGGTACTACCCTACCCTACCCATACTCATCCAATGATGAGTGCCTTAAGGCATGCATATTCCCAATCCAATCCCAAATGAACATACTCACTGAAATACAAACAGGAGTTTGGGCCTCAAAAGTCACCTGAAAAATACATGCACACATGCTCATGTGTGGCTAACCACCACCATGAAGATCATAAAACAAGGGTTGGATGAGACATAAGCAAAATAACACTCAACCAAAAAAACCCTCGAGAGAATAGATTCTACACAAATCAAAAAAGACAATAAAACCATACATCATGAACTCACTCAACTAGCCTCAATCTATGTGTATGGATTCTACATGAATCCTAATGATACAACCAAACCACACACCATGAACCCACTCAACCGGCCTTAATCTGGGAGTATGGATTCTACACAAATCCTAATGATGCAACCAAACCACACACCATGAACTCACTCAACTGGACTCAATCTAGGAGTATGGATTCTACATGAATCCTAGCATCCATGAAAATAGCAACAAGGGATTAATCAGAACAATAACACTAGTTAAAAAATCCCTCTATAGAACACAACATCGAGAGTATGGATGTGACAATTGCACGCATCCTAATGCAAACATATAAAATGGTCAGATTGACATCCTACAGATAATCTAAATCCATGACTAATGCCATACCAAGAAAACCTAAGAAAATGGTGGCATGCAAATCGAGGCAAAAAATTCAAAATTAAAACCCATTTGGTCTCAAGGCACAAAAGTCATGAATATCAAATAAAATATGGGTTTGGAGTTTGTATGCAAAAATAGCTAGCATAATGATGCAAAACTGAGGCAAAAACCTCAAAACTCAAAAACTTCAAGATTAAAACCCATTTGGTCTTAGTGCACAAAAGCCATGAATATCAAATAAAATTTGGGTTTGGAGCCTGTATGCAAAAATGGCTAGCATAAAGATGCAAAACCTCAAACCCCCATCCCAAAAAATAGGGAATCAAAGATGAAAGCAAAAATGGAGCTGAAATAATAAAATGCAAGAGCCCTACCTTGCAACCAAAAGTGCTAAAACAAAAAAAAAAAACAGATAAAATAAATATCTCACGAAAGCTAGAGAAAGTTGCAACAAACCAAGGTCTCCCCAAGCTAGATCTAATGAAACCAATCTCATGTTGATCCTATGCCTATAGCTCCCACAAAAAATAGAATAGTAATTCCTCATGAAGAGGATTTTGGGTTTTACTCTGAAACTTTCTAATTCAAAAGTGAGAAGTGAGGAATTAAATTCTTTTTTGGATACTTATTCACTTTTTGGGTGAATAATTGATTAGGGTAAGTAACCTAGTTAAACCCTGAATCAACCCCAATGAAAATAGGCTATTCCAAGTAATTGGAATTCATCTATGGAAAAGCTACTAGAAATTAAAATTAAATTAAATAAAACCCAAAATTCCCTTAAACCAAAATCACAAAATTCCTTAATAACTTTCATGACAATGTGAACCTCTTAATGTACATACATGTTCAAAGGTCTAATCGCATAATGCAAATGAGTCCATATTTATCAAATCACCATAAAGTTTAATTTAAATAATTAAATAGGACACATCGACCATATAGGGAGGACATTGGTTAAATATGAACAGTTGAATCACTAACTATATGTGCCACTGCCAGGGACATAAATTCTATACACTAAACCACACGATCAAGTGCAATTGCATATAATAATATAGCTGAAGTTATAATTGCATTAAATGACCTAATTTAACCATTTATTTAATTATACTAAAATAATTCATTTACATCACCCACTTTCGCATAAAGAATCACTGTTGCCTGGATATCAAAATTGCCTCAATTCCTACCTTTTTGAGCTATGGTTATCTTCAAAATATGCCTCATTTTAAGCATTAAAATGACCACTTTACCTAGAGTTTTTGAGAAATTTCACCCTTCAAATATCTCCAACTCATTCCCAGCTTTGTCTACCACTTCAAAATTTTTAAAATCCGGCTTCCAAATCAAAAGTTGTCGCAAGTTAATCGAGGGAACCAAAATACATATTTTCAATCAAAATTTTAACCATTAACCTTTAAAGAGGTAAAGATAAAATCTCAAAACATGTATTTTGAACCATTAACCTTTAAAAAGGTTAAGGTTTTGGGTCCAAAACACATGTTTCACTTTGAAATCTCAACCTCTCCATCAAAAAGAGGTTAAGATAAATTTTCAAAAAATGCATTTCGAAACATTAACCTTAACCTCTTATCCAAAAAGGTTAAGGTTAATGATTCAAAAAAAGTATTTTGTGTTTGGTTATTAACCTCTCTAACCAAGTTGATAAAGGTTGGAGATTGAAAGATGAATCTTATCCATGTGAAAACATGGCAAAATTATGGTGACATCTAGTAGAAAGTCTTGAGAAATAAAGCTTGAAGGACTGCAAAATCAAAGAACCACAAACCCAACTATATGTTCATTGCCAGTGCATTTAAGAAAATAAATTTGTGGTAGAATATTTGCAAATAAGTTTTATACTCTACCTTGCACTCTTCTTAATGTGCTTATATGCGAGTCAAATTTTTGGGGGAAGATGTTCTACAGGGATAAGGTGTAAATATTCATCCTTGCACATATGGGAACTAAAGTGATGTGAATGAACAGTTTGACATGTTACATTGACATCCTTGTTGCCTGTGCCAAGATTGGAGCTATAGAACAAGGTATGAGCTTCCGTCAAAGCATAAAAGATGGAGATATCCTATCAATTTTTTTTTAGTTAAAACTACCCAATATACACATATGGAGAATGAAGAAACCATGACAAGCAAGTGATTTTTTTATGGTTTATCTTCACCCACATCCAGTGACATTCAAAATACGAGAGTTATTTTGTAAAGGGATTGCATTATGGCAGTCAATGCAACTATGCACTTGAAGATTATACAGTCTAGGTGCATGGATTCATGGTAATAAACAAGCCACAAGATCTATGAAACATTGTTTGCAGCCCAAGTATTCAAAATGGTGGAGTATACAGTAAAGGAAAATGACATGTTAACTATTTTGTAGAATGTCCAGATCAGACAAGCTCACTTTTAATTTACAATCTCCCTAGTCCATGTGCATGGAGATCAGTGATAGATGCAAAGACCATAGGCAAAGTGCATACACTGATGTTTGACCCAATTATTCATCTTCAAGCCACATAGAATAAATTATCATAATCAAGGCACATGATCTGATTTATAAGCTTCTCTCCATCCTTCAATCTACATCATTCAAATTGTGGTGGGCATAGTGATAACGAAGCCTATGAACCAATTCATGAAAGTCTACATAGGGATGATGACTAAAAAATTACCTCTATCATTTCATATAACATCACATCTACAATGTCTTTCTCACTCTATCAAGGACTTATTTAGTGGATGCCCTCATGAAGGTTGGTCACTAAAGTGAGTCCCAATCAAAGTGCTCATGATTTCCTTTCTACCTACACATAGATGAAGTCAATAAAATTGAGTTATTAATATTATGATGGTGGATTGTCTCAATAATGAGTATGTTGAGAAAAGAGACTTGTGGCACATTGAATTATTAATGGATCAATAAAGTCATTACATTCATTGAAAGGGTTCAAATTCTACGAAGGCTACTATCAAACCCACATCTTACCTCTAGCATAGCACATGACTGTTTGACAAAAAGCCTATGACCTATATCCAACTCACAGGAAAGAAATATTTGAGATGTGACCTCAAAACATAGTGTTGGATATCATTCTTGATAAAAAGGCAATATGGGAGTTGAAGACATTCGGTGTGATCAAGAGAAGGATCAGTAGTCAAACCATGAAGTATAAATATCAGAGGCCTGATTATGCTCCCATTTTAAAAAGTACACTTCTTGACATTGGCAACACAATTTTAGGAAGTGTTTTCCTTCAATAATTTTGGTCATCTCTTGAAAGCAAGGACAAGAAACCTTTAGCCAAAAAGACATTGGAAAGCAGCCTGGCTCAAGCAAGAAGGCTCCTCATCTCAACACAGTGCCCTGATCTAGTGTTGGAGTGCATGAAAGCCTATCATCCAAATAACAAGGAAGTCATTTCATCAAATAATAAATTGATTGTCCATCTGGATCCTATTTCTATTGACATTGCTTTCTAATTACCTACCAAAGTGCAATATGCCAACATCAATTTAAGAACTGTCAAGTACTATATGAAAAATCAAACTCAATATTTCAATAGTGTTGCTAGATTGTGGCTCTCACAACCAAGGAAAGGGAAATCTCAATTAGCCAAGTCCATCCACAAATCATCATTGAAAGAAGATATAGCAAATATGGTAACTCTATTAAGCAAAATAATAGGACTTTAGGATTCGCATGAGTACGAAGGGTGGATGTTCCTATTTATTAACTTGATCTGCAAAGTAAAGCAACACATTGATTGGGCTAAATTTATCAGTGACTCATTGCATAGGCAACTCATAGAACTTTAGGAAAATGATTGTTTCTACATGAATTCTTATCTTTTTTACACTATTGCAAGCACCAAAAGTTGGCTAGGTCTTAACCAGCAAGGAATATATGATGATGTGGCTATTATTTATAATCATCTTCCTTAGATACAATATTATAGTAGCCTGCGCCATTTTAGAAGAGTGAATGATGCATTCATGATGTTGACCGTAAGAGAAATTTAGGGAAACATGGGACTTAGAATTTTACCAAAAGTAGTGATGAAAGTACAAAAGTATGGAAGTGTTTTCATGCAGTTCCCAAAGTTCACTTATATCAGGTTAGTTGTCTATGATGGGTATCCCCTTATGCTACCTAGATTTTTTTATGATAAATTGGTCTTGATAGAAATGTGCAGACATATTAGTCAAATTAATAAGCTTTGCAAGAATAGGAAGATAGATGAAATACCTTTCCCTATCAGCATTGGACATTATATTTGTGATACTACATTAGATGCGAGGAACATAGAGAGATCCATCACCACAATTAATTTGCATCCTTATACTATGTGTTTCCCTTATGATAGTAAAGGCTATGTAGTTAATGAGTTAAAGCTAACCCCCATCCTTGGTCACTTTCTAGCTCTAGAGGACTTTTGGGAAGATTGCAAAAATGATTTCAAAGTCAAGAAGAGAGATTGGATGTGGCTTACTGTAAGGCAGGTGATAGACTTCAAGGTGGACATCGATGTGACAGGTATAAATGATGATGAAGTTTCCTTGGTTGATCCCTTCTACTATGAGAAAATTGAATTACTACATCTTCCTCCTATTGATTAGTTAGTTCAGGATTTGAAAAGCCTAAAGGAAAGAACTTCCTATGTCCTTTAAAAAAACAAGGGATTGGGTCAGTAGAAACAAAGCAAAATAATTGATTGGTGAATTTAAAAGTAAACAGAAGAGAATTAATCAAGGAGAATCATCTCGAATGGCATTGAAGGAAACTTCTGGTGAGAAAATACAGCAATTGGATATGAGTGCTCTAGATCAAGATGATGATCTAAATTAGTCAGCTAAGTTTACAATCAAAAGAAGAAGGAAAAAATGAAAGGTAAATCTACTAGAGTGAATCAGGAAGGAAATGAACCTAATGAGAAGGATCAAAGAACTCCTCAAATTGTTGAACAACACATCCCAGTTACATCCTCTGATGACATAGTAATTCCTCCTTCGAGCCTCTCTCCTCCTAAAATATCATTAATAGACATCATGCAGTTAGATAATCAATTATCTAATTTAGAATATTTAATGATGATTGCTGAAAATACAACAAGCAACATGCAAATTTCACTTCCAACTACTACACATTTATGGCTCCAACCAATCTTCAAAAGAAGAAGAAAGTTATTCAAATGATCCTACCTCCATTTGATGTAATCTCCAGCTTCTTCCAGAAGCCTCTTAAAGTGAAAAAGACTAAAGTCATGTATAGGTTGGCCATTGATAAAACTTCAGGCAATTTGTGTTAGAAATAGAAAATCCCTTAGTAGAGAAGAGCGTTGATGAAGCATCCGAATCAAATTTCACTCTAAATAAGGTTGATCTTGGTCCATCTACTGCAAAAAGTGATTTTCAAAATTTTGAAGTGACTATTGCACAAATGTTACAAAGAGCGAAGAAGGAGAAAATATCTAAGGAGCAACTCAAAGAGCAAGTTTAGACGTTAGTATCTTACATTAATTTGGTTAGAAATTCTTCTAATACGAAGACAATAGTTACTTCACCAACCTTAGCAGCCCTGATGGTATTCTTGTTCATACTATTGTTGAAAGAGTAAACAAACACAAGACACATAGTATGATGATTGAAGCTTGGATAAATAGAATGACAAAAGATGCTTCAAAAATCATAATTGGAGTGAAGGAAATATATGGAAAATCCATCAAAAAAATACAAGAAATGTCTAATAAGCTAGAAAGCAGCAAAGAGTAGAAATTCACCTAGCAAAAAGTAGCTGATGAATTACAAGAAATGTCCAAGTTAGATATGAACACCCTAGTTCTCAAGAAAATAATTGCTGATCCAAATGAGAATTAGACATGTATCTGGAGTAAAAGTATTAACTGGAAGATAATAAATATTAGCAAAGGGATTGCTAAGTTTGAAAAACTAATAGCTTCATGGGTACAGTTGAAACCAAAAGTTGTGGATGAACTAGTCTCTACTATCATAGGTGGAGTAGTAGTAAATGATCTTCAACATATTGATTTCCAATTTCTTCTTGATTCCTTTAGTATCCAAATTCATTCAAAAATGGAGAATCGAGTATTGGATGCTGAAACTACGATGAAGCTCAGTCTAGTTGTAGTCACTCTGGTAGATTGCAACATTTCAACCTATCAATAAGAGTTAGAATAGATTCAAGATAAATGCTTTACAGCCAAACTTACAATTGAGAACATGTCCATTCTCAATTATGATTCAATAGTGACCATCCTTGATGCTTATAGGGCTTTTCGAGATAAGTCAATCATGTCCAGATAGATAGAGTTCATAGCTAGAAGACCAGTGATTGGATATGTATGCATTCTTAGTAATTCTAGCTAAAGTTTTGTTTTTGGAGTTTTCCTTGTAGAGGTTGATTTTAGTGAGGTTAATTAACCTCTTTAGAATTACATATTTTGGAGGTAGTTATTAACCATGAAGATGTAGTTCTTAACCTCTATGTCTATATAAGAAGTCATTTTTGACTTTGTAGGGAACTTTTGGATTTGGAAATAAGGGTATACTACGTTAAAGTTTTGGTAGCAAGACAATTTTTGGAAAGTGTGTACAGATCTTGTTCTTGTGATCAAAAATTTCTTTTATGTTCTTGGTGCAAGGAAATAAAAAGGAAACATATTTTGAGTTCTCTTTCTACATATCTAAAAGTTGAAATGTTGATCCTTTCTTTGTAATGAGTGTTTTCATAGTATTGTGCAAATGTTCATTTATTGAATCAGCATTGTGCTAATAGTAGCCTTCAAGCGTAGATCTTGATTATTGTAATTAGCCAGTTTAAGTTAGTCCAAGAAAGCTCTGAAGTTGTCTGGTGCATTTGTCATCAATGGCTTTCTATTTATCCTTAAAAGTTTGATTTCATTTTATTTGAAAACATCAAAATTATATTATACAAGGGAGTTGCCCCTCTAAGCGTAGAGGAAGGTCGCATACCAAGACCCTATCCAACTATTGTGAATGGTTTGCCACATATACTTCATTGGAATATTCTTACAGTGAAAAATCTATTTACCAACAATCACAAAGAAAGAATGAAGTAAATAGTCATAGAATAAAATCCAACATATAAACATAATTAGTGGATATGTCCAAATACCAAATAACTAGATATCATGATAACACATACTGCCATCTCAAACAAAAGGCATCATCATGAAAATATGACCAATTGAACAACATAGTAATCTAACATGGACAATTCACTTCTAATATTGAAGTATTTAATAATGGTTGTTTAAACAACTTAAAAAGGCACTTAAAACACATAAGTGAACACGGTCATATACATGACTAGCCACTACTACAAGAACCTAGTCCAATGTAGTAGAATAATAATACACAGTGCAATCTCTACACACATTTTAAGGTAATCACAAAACAACATCATAATACCATATTGATCCTAGTAACCACTAGCACAAACCTCAGTGAACCATCTAACACATCATAATCTCGTAAATCAATCATAATCATAATCAAAGCAATTGATACAATAACATGAATACAATCACCTCAAGGGTGTAGACCACTCATGGTCCCAATTAGGATCACTTCACAATGAAAGATCAACAAGATTGCATCCATTCGGATGACTTACAAAAATAAAATGGGAGAGGCACTACATCATCCCCCCCACCCCGCAAAGACTAGGCTTACTCTTGGAAGCTTGCAATCCAAGAATAGAAACCAAGCATACCAAGTATGAAATCAAAATCAAAAAATAGGAATGACTCACCGACTTCTTCACAAGTCCAACCCATATCACTCCAACATTCAAAAACCTTCTCGTCAACCTCCAAATAGGTTAACCACAAGGGAAAAGGTGTCACACTGACACAAGGTCCTCCAACAAGGAACTTCCTATGCGCTAGGAAAACCCATTTGGCCATAAAGTCAACATTACAAGGTAAGCGGAAAAAACCACTCTACCTCATCAATAGGTGCCCAACTACAACATGCACCTACCATGTGACCACAACACAAGGTCAAAACACTATGCACTTTCAACAAGAGTTGGAATCGTGAGGAATAACCATCCCAAATTCCAAAGAATACCATCATACCATACATGAGCATCCTTGAATCCACATAAACTCATGCTTTGAACATAGAGGATGTCAGTTTACTAACAAAAGTGCACACTCAAAGGGTACTCTCCACAACTAACTACCTATCATAGGAGCACATAGTTTGCATGATACAAATAGATCAACTATCACTATGAACTAGGGTTACATAACCCAACCAGACAAGATATCACCTTTCCATAAGGTTGCAAAGAATTTCATTAGCAGAAAAAATCATGTAATAATTGCATACTAACTCATAAGATGGTAACATGTGTCCAACTATACCATGTCCCTCCAACAACATGTTGGGAATACTACACCCCATCTACTATTAAACTCAATCTCCAGCCTCAAGTCAATTGTCAATGAGCAACTTGACTAAGACAATCCTTCTAAAGATACCATCTTAGGGAGGTAGAAACTATAGAGCATTAGGAATAAGAGGGATTCTCTCTCAAACTCTACACTAAATCAACCCAAGATGTGTTAGGGAACTCACAATTCTACCAGCCATAAAGTACTCATTCAACATTAACTAAGCTAGTGGCATAACCATGATAGCCTACTTCCTCAAGAGAGATAAAGATATGGAGATGCACCAAATTCAATCTCCAAAAGGAGGATCAAGGCTCACCAAAAGAGATGAGTCACTCCCAAAGACAAGGCAACATCAATCTCAAGAAAGGAATGCACACAGTCAACACTTCATCTCACAAAGGTGGAACAGTGTTATAGGGAACACACAACCCAAGCATGAATATCAAAAAATACCTAGTAGATTATGAAGGCTTTTTAACTCCTCCTTAAGATTAAAATGAATGTTTAAACTTCTCCAACGGCCATAAATATGATATTTCATGATTGAATTGGCTTCTACTCGATAAAGGGTACTTGGAACATCAATCGACATCTTCTGAAGTGTGAAAGAGTGCATGTGGTTCCCTAAGTGACATCTTGCATTAGCACAATCTTGCATGAGGTTTCTCACACAACCAGGTGAGATAATGCAATGACATAGGTGAGAAAATGCATGACACTTATTTTCTTGCACGAGATTTCACATCAACACAAAAATTGCCTTCACTCTAGACGCCATAAATTCTATGTTTGGAATTTGATTGAATCCATTTGAAATGCATTAGAAAGATATTGAAAAGGCCTAAAACATGATAGAGCTTAGAGATTCCTAAGACATAAGAGTTTTAGTCACCACTCAAGATAAAAAATGATAGGCAAAATTAGACAGTCTCAATTACCAAGACAAGCAACAAATGAAACATCCAAAACAACCAAAGAGAACACACACCCAAATTTACATAAGACATGAAATGAAGGGAAATTCACATACTAAAACCATAATTACTAATCTTTCATAATCATTAGTTAATCATAACACAAGCATTAATGCACAATGAAACTGAAAGGTTTTCAAAGCAAGGGCTCAAGAGTCACTTACCATAAAACAAGTACATATCTTTTCAAATTTCTTTCCTAAATAACCCTATGTTTAATCATTATTTAAACCATCCAATCATACTAACAACTTTACATCTATTACAAGCACACTAGTAAGTTCTCTATGATATTATTCCTTGTACATACTACTAGAGGTTCAAGATGAATGTGATAGAGTCACAACACTAAACAAGGCAGCAATAAAAACATGTATAATAGTCACCATGAAACATAATCAAAAAAAAAAATGGGGGAATTGTCAACTCCAATAGTAAATCTCAAAAAGTGCACATTTCAACAATAAGTCAAATGTGACAACTGTCACAAAGAGAGTGATGGAGAAATTTGACAACTATTCCAAGAAAGGAAAATATTGAAAACCAACGCTAGCCCAACAACATGAGGAAAGTACCTCCATCCAAATAAAATAAGGCATCAATAAAATCACATTACATGTGATGTCTAAGAACAATCACAAAAAGGGGATAAATCATCACACAATGCTATGGAATACATCATCCTAGTAGTGTTAGAGAACACACTCGCACACATCAAGTAGTATACCATTAGTAACCTCATACATATGAAGACTATAATAATTTCCATAATCTTAAGGAGCAATCAATTGGGGACTTAAGTCATTAACCCAAATGATCTAATTCAAAACCTACTTCTTTGTAATGATTCACAATAAACACTCATTTCTCAATGAAAGGAACCATTTCATTACCACATGGACATAACACAATCATAGAGAAACAAAAAGAGGCACTCAGAGCCCTCACATGGACACCAATCAATGGCTCCATCCAAAAGGGTCACCTAAGAAACCAACCAAATAAAGGCACATTGATTCTATCTACAAATAAGGAAAGACTCACTTCCTTATCCTCCCACTACTCTAGTCACATCTACTGGGCAAGCAAGTCCATCATAAGTAGATACCAAAGAAACAAAACTCATGAGTTCTCACCAAGACATTTGCACTTACACAATCACACCATCAATCATATGGGCAACATACACACAAAGATCCCAATGTTTGAATATGGACTTTGATACCAGATGTAATGCCCCACCCAAATATCCTTGGAACAAAAGGATAAAACATGTACTAAATAAATTTTTTCTTAAGATAAGTTACTTAACACCAGGATAAAGTAACCAAGTGCAATAGTGAAACACCAAGACAAGGTGATGAGAATAGGAAACATGGAAAGACTCACATGTTCACCTACACTAGTGGAAGTCTTACCACTACTTCCAAAAATCTCCAAGCTCTAAACTAAAACACATAAACCAAAACCACACGAATCATGAGAATATACCAAGCAGATGTTCTCTTTCAAACCCTAAGTAAGGGCTCCTAGCATGGTTATACTTATAAATCCATATTAATCAAGGATCACAAGTAGAGACCAACAACAGTCATGTGGAAGATGATGACTCAAAGTACAACCACTCATCTATAAAACACCATACTAAAAGATAAATCTTGACTCCTAAAATTTGGCTAAGCCTGAAATCTTGAAGCCCTAAAAATTGGCCAAGTCTAAATTTTTGAAGACCTGAAATTTCCTAGAATGTTTATCTCAACTCGGCAAGGTCTGGAACCTATCTTAAAATATACATCAACTTATATTTAAATGATAAAAGAAATGTAAACATGGTGGTTTTTTTTCAGTTCCCCCTATTGTCCATGCATATAGAACGTAGTTGCATGTGCATTGTTGATTCAGAGTGGCATTCACAAGTTTATCAAATCAATGGGATGATGTTAACGAGAAATTTATTAATGGAATGAATGAATTTTAGATGTTAACAAGTAATTTAGATGTTAGGGGGGTGGGACCAAATGAGCTTACACCTTCATATGGTTGGTCCTAATTAGAAGAGAATATTAAACTATTCTTGAAACCAAGTGAAGCTCAACATTAACCTATGATTGCATGACAACTAATTGTGTGAATCTATTGTTATTCCTCAAACTCATATTACTTCCTAAATTATCAAAGTAAACATAAGAAATATTTTAGATCTCATTATAACTAGATAAGTTGGGTTCCCTATCCATGATTATTAAATCCATAAAAAGAAGTCATTGACTTCACCTCGATAATCTACTTTGGAGACCTTGCAATGTCCCTCCCCATGTCCCTCAAGTGATCATGCATTCTTATCTAACCATCTTTTTCCTCCTCAATAAAACATCTATTGAAAAGAGTTCCCCAACCAAGTGTTCCATAAAACTTAGTGTCCCATGTTGCAATGGACGCACTTCTTCTTTCTCCAATGAAGAAACATGTTGCATCCAAGAACATCTCCTTCTCTTGCTTCCCTAGAGCATCATATTGACTTTGAGCCTCTTTGTGATGTCCTCGTGGGGAATTTTGGAATGCTTATTCAAATTTTATTGCCAATTTTTTTTTAAATTATTCAACAAGTCATCACAATTACAATGACCTATTTTGATGGATAGTCATCACTCCGACAATATCATTGTCACATACTCATTATTCTGACACGAGGAGGGAAAGAAGAAATAGGGCCAAAGGCACACCCAAAAATCCAAACCAACCTTGTAGATTTAACTCAATGAAAGAAAACACACAAAGAGTACAACACCAAGAGAGAGAGAGAGAGAGAGAGAGAGAGAGAGAGAGAACATAACACTTTTATTGATTCATGAAATAATCAGCATACATGGCTAGCTGTAAGGTCTTCTAGGTTATGGCCAAATAAAAAATACATTCAAGATCCAAGATCTAGCTTCAAATTTTCACTTCTAGACACATATGCAATACACTTTCTTCGTCATCCAAAATCTCTAAGTTTTCTCCCCAAAAATCTCTACTCAAATCTAAGCCTAAACACCCTATTTATACTTGCCAAAATGGCTTACAAAAGATTCTAGAACATTATAAAATAGAAAGGCTAACCCAAAGATGGTTTACACACATCCCAAGACAAAATCTAATCATAAAAGTCATGATCAAAATTAACCACACAAGTCGGCTCCCATTAAGAATCAAAACACATAAAATGCATCCAAAATGCTAACACTTGGCATCAACAGGAATACTCGGCACATGAAGGATAACTCGACACACATTGTGGAACTTGACATACACTGCAAAGTGAGATGGGATAACACACTAATCCAAGTGTTAACATGACATGGGATAACTTCAACTCGAAAGATACTGTAAAATTACTAGCACTCGACAATTACTGCAACTCGGCAACAACTAGTAAAATGAATACAAATGAGCAAGCTAACACGTAAATCTAGGATGCTCCTACATCACACTCTTTTGATGGCCTTCTCCAATGGATAGTTTTCATATTTTCAATGGTATACTATTGCAATTGTGATGGCATGAAGATGAACCCTTTCCCTTGTCATCTTCCAAGTTATGACAACTTTTTCTATTACAATTGCGACCAATTTCCTTATCATCTCAATTTGTGATAGTAAAAGTCCAATGCTTGTCTAATGGGAGCCAATTTGTGGTTATGTCCCTTGAGAAACAAGTGGTCATTGCAATTGTGATAGCCCACCATCACAATTCGGGCCCAAATGTAGTAATGTCATATTATATTGGGTATACCTTGGCAATATGATAGACAAGTTTTGCATGATGGTAGATTGAATCAGTATACTATTTGGGTTGATGGGAAGAAAAAAGTATTATTGCCTTTGGTGGAAAAATATGATAAGAATCATTGTACCACTTTAAGAGTATGTTTGGTTGAAGGAAATCAATTTGTTAAGGATGTGAAGAAATAAAATATTTGTTTTTCTTTGATTCCTAGGAAGACTAAGAAACAAGATGAGCTTGAGCATGCAACTGAGATTAAATCTTTGTTAATTGAATTTCAAGATATTATTTATGATATTGTACCTAATGGTTTTCCTCTTATAAGAAGTATTAGTCATTGTATGGATTTGATACCTAGAGCTATTTCTGTTAATAAAGAATTGCATTGGTTGGCACCTATTGAAAATGAATAATTGAATAAACAAGTGCAAGATTTTCTTGATAAGAGTTTGACCAGAGAAAGTTTGAGTCCTTGTGTTTTATATGTTGTATTTTCACCTAAGAATAATTTAGAATGGAAAATGTACACTGATTCTAGAGCTATAAACAATATCACAGTGAAGTATTGATTTCTATTGCCTAGGATGGATGACATGATGGATTGTTTGAGTGGAGCAAGATATTTTGAAAAGATTTATTTGAAAAGTGGGTATCATCATATCAAAATTAGAGAAGGAGATGAATGGAAAACAAATTTCAAGACAAATAAAGGTGTGTAAGAATTGGTGGTTATGCCTTCTGGTTTAACTAATGCACCTAGTACTTTCATGAGGCTGATGAATGAGGTTTTGAAGAAATTCTTTGGTAAGTGTGTGATTGTATATCTTAATGATATCCTAATATTTATTAAGACTAAGGAAGAAGACCTTGAGCATATTAGACAAGTGCTACAAAGGTTGAAAGAAGAAAAGTTATTGATTAATTTGAATAAATAATCATTCATGAAGGAAGAAATTGTGTACCTTAGTTTTGCGTTTTTTGTTGATGGTTTGAAGATGGATCCTAAAAGGGTTAAAGGTATCATTAATTTTCCTATACTTAAGAATTTTGGGGAAGTTAGATCATTTCATGGATTGACAAGTTTATACAGGAAGTTCATCAAAAATTTAAGTTTAGTGTGTAATGCCATAGCAGAGACTATGAGAGGGGCTAAAAAGAATTTCAAATGGACACAGGGAGCACATAAGAGTTTTGACGCATTGGGAAAAAAAGGCACCAAAGTCATCTACTCATACTTTGTCAGATTTCACTAAGGTTTCTTAGGTTGATTGTGATACTAGTAGAATTTTTGTTGGAGTTGTTTTGAGTCGAGAAGAGAAACCTATAGCTTTCTTTAGTGAGAAGTTGAATGATGCTAAGAAAAGGTATTTGGTTTATGATTAGGAACTCTATGCTATTGTTCAAGCTTTAAATAAATGGAGACATTATTTGATGCATAAGGATTTTGTGGTGTACTCTGACCATAAAGCTTTACAATATTTGGGAACTCAGAATAAGTTGAATCAGAGACATGTGAAGTGGGTATAGTATTTGTAGAACTTTTCTTTTGTGTTGAAACATAAAAGTGGAAAATGAAATAAGGAAACTAATACTTTGAGGAGAAGAAGGAATTTATTGATAGAAATGAGAGTTGAGGTACTTGGTTTTGATGATTTGAAGAATTTCTATGAAACTGGTCCTAATTTTGTAGAGCCCTGGAAGGCTTGTGAAAGTTGCATGACAAGTGAACGAGATAAGTGGACTAATTATTTAATTCAGGAAGACATGGTATTTAAGGGAATTCAATTGTGCATACTTAGAGGGTCTATGAGGGATAACATCATCAAGGAGAAACATAGTGGTAGACATTTTGGAATTAATAAAACAACGAAGACGATCTTTGACAGATACTACTGGCCTCAAATATACAAATTAAAAATTTACAAAATTTGTCAAACAACAAATGGAACTAGTTAGAATTTGTATTTTTATTCACCATTGTCTATTTCAAAAAAAACTTGGGAAGCTATTAGCATGGACTTTGTGCTTGGCTTACTTAGAACTTAGAAAGGTAATGATTTCATTATGGTAGTGGCTAACATATTTTCTAAAATGGCTCATTTCATACCTTGTTAAAATACGTTTGATGGAGTACATGTGTTTGTATTATTTTTTAAGGAAGTGGTAAGATTGCATGGGTTGCCAAAGACTATTGTTTTAGATAGGGATACTAAGTTTATTGGTTATTTCTCAAGTACACTCTAGAAGAATTTGGATATTGAGCTTAAGTTTAGTTCGACATTTTATCCGCAAACAAATGGACAAAATAAAGTTGCGAATAGGAGATTTCATAACTTACTAAGATGTTCGATTGGGGATAAGCCTTCTAATTGGGACTTGGTTTTAGCACAAGTAGTGTTTGCATATAATAATTTTGTAAACAAAATTACTAAGAAGACACCTTTTGAGATAGTGAATGGAATGCATCCCAAGTAAACTATTGAGTTGACAAATTTGAGTTTTGAAATGAAGAGGAGTGCTCAACCAGAGTAATTATGGATTTCATGAAGACTTTGCATGAAGAAGTGAAGAAGAATCTTGAGACTAGTAATCAAGAATATAAATAGAAGGCGGATAAAGGAAAGAAGACATGAATATTTTGAGGTTGGAGATGAAGTTATGGTTCTCTTGAAGAAGAATAGATTTCTAGTTCATGCCTATAGTAAGAAGAAGACGAAGAAGTTTGGTCCTTGTAAGATCCTAAGGGAAATTGACAATGGAAATTCTTTTGAAGTGGAATTACTAGAGTACATAGATATTTCACCAATATTCAATATTGTAGACATCTTTAAGTATTATGAATTAGACGAGGAATTAAAAGATAACCTAGATTATACCAAGAGCGAGACTAAAAACATTGAAAAGGTTTTGGATTCTAGAGTAAGTAAGAGCACTATAAGAAAAGACTACATGGATCACCTTGTTTAATGGAAGGAAAATCCAGTTGAAGACAGTTCATGGATAACATAGGATGAGTTGGATTTTTATGATTCAAGTCAGAGCATCAGTTTTTCCTGATGTGGACATCAATTCTTTATTTACCCTAGGTGTCTCATGCAAGAGCATCTTGGGTTACTAAGCAATCGTGCATCAACCATAAATAGTGCCTTATTTTATATACTAGTTTGTTATCCTTGGAGTAGTCATTGCTACTCATGGTTTTAAGTTGCAAACAATTAGCGTCTTAATTTGGACCCATTATTTATCCTTACCCTAAGTGTGCATAATATGATGTTCTTTGTACTTGGAGTTTTGCGTCTCTTTCTCCTCTCTCTTTTCACAACTTATTTCATGTAGTATACCATGGAGTTTCTTTATGTACAATTTCCTATGATGATGAGGCATCTTGCACGGTTGAGGAATGTCTCTTGGATTATGTGTGGACCGATCCTTAAGAGCATGAATTCTCTTTTGGTCATTTTGTTAGTTTTTTTTCTCCTCCAAGGCAGGACAAATTTTGGAATTAATTGCTTGACATGCCAATTTGTCATCTTTCTAGCTATATTAGAACTTGGATTAGATTTAGGAAAGTTCTTAGGTAGATGAAGATAGAGAAGTAGAAGAAAATCTCAAGATTGTGAGCTTTGAGCTCTAATGATGTAATTTTTTGTATTGGATGTAACCAAGAAGGCTTACTACCTGTCATATATACTTTATAATGTGAGTTGTCTAATCAATCAATAAGTATTTATGGATAAAGTTGGATATTTGCTTCTTGATATGTGTTTTCTTCTAAGTGTACTCTTGGAAATATGTTAGGAGATTGGAATTAAATGTGTTCCCTTGTTTACCTTGTGTTAGATGCACAAGAGTAGGCCCTAATTGTGATCAGGAAAGGAATACTTGGCTTTTGTGTGTTTGCACAAATAGTGTTCATCACTAGAATCTAGTGATAGAGCTTGACCAAAATGATCCTTTCATTTGGGTACCTAAACAAATTCTAGGGAAAGTCATCAAACCTAACTACTCTAATGTATGTGAGTGATGGGAATTGAATAAAATAGTTGTGAAACTGGGTCACGAAAGAGACAACATTTTGAGATAATCTCCACTCCAAGTACCCCTAGAGTTCCTTGGTGCCTGGAGTTTCCTTCATAGCCTCATTATGAAGGCATCATTTACTTTTATGAACTTTGCATAACTATTACACAACTAGAGGTAGGGATAAAAGTCATATACTTGAATTTCTTCATCATTCTCTTCTACATGAGGAAGCCTAGGCCATAGCTCAATAGTAGCTAGGGCATATATCAAGTATGAGGACATATAGAATTGCCTTTGAGTCTTTGTTGTTTGTAGCCATCTAGATAATTTCTCACTTAGGATTTGAGACCAATCCACGTACTCTTCTTCTATGCACACTACTTGTACCAGATAATAGTAGCACTCTACAAAGTTTAAGGTGTCTTCATCTCCCTTGAGCCTATACAAAAGAACCAAGATATCAATGATCTCCCTCTTTAGATTCATGTTGAAAAGAGTCTTCGGTAGCTTACTTCAATTACACTTTGGAAACTAGAACTATGTTTCTAGTAGGTTGCATCTTTTGATCATATTCTTCTCATTATAACTCTTCGTCAAGTTTCATAAATTTGTATCGTTGAATTCTTCTTTGGCAGGTAGGGAAAACCAATTGTGCATTGTATACTAATCAATTATTAGTAGCACTTCATTGTTTGACATTTTGATTTGTTGTGTGTTAGAATTATAGTGATGTAAGCATTTTATAATTAGCTTAGGGGATTGGACGACCACAAAAAAACTCACCACTCTCCTTCATCTTCTGAGTAAAATGATGTATTGGGTTGGACCCCAATCTTCTATGCAGATTGCCTAAATCATAGAACTTGAGTTGAATGTCAATAACATTCAAATTATCATAACCAAACATTTTCATTGTCATGGCTTAGATTTTATCATAGACTACAATGGCTCTGCTTCACTGCAAATTTTTTTTAAAAATGTTCGTTTGAGAGTTATGATGAAAATCTTTTCAAAATCAATTTTTATGGATATGTCGTGTGATCTTTTGGAGCATGGATTTTTGTGCCACACAAATGAAGAATGTTGCATTAATTAGAAATGACCTTCTAGTAACAATTAGATTTGAAATAAATGCCCAATTATTAACAGTCGGATACTATGTTATCACATCTCATCGCCTTTTCTTTATTCCTCATAATATCATACTTACATTTTATTTTAAACTTGGATTCATGGCCTTTTCTATTTCTCGATTCTCACCATCATCGATGATCCTTGTTGTTAGCTGGAAATTTGGGCACGTGTTATAAATGCCCTCTAACTGAGCTATTTAAACTTAGTGTAGGCACTTTACCATTTTCTATGAATTTCATATTTCATCATTTTCCTTCTTTTTGAGTACGTAAAGGGGAATCTTCTCCTCTGTAATAGTGTTCTTGAGGAATCCCTAAGGGAATATTCCTCATCCTTCATCTTGGCTTGTTAAGGGTACGATATTTCTCTTTCTTGTGGGATAGTAGCCACTTTACTGCTTCTTCGATCAGAGTAGTAGTGTAGATGGGGAAAACCTAAAATCACAACCACTTGAGAGCTCTATAGGCCTGCACCAATTTCTCATTAGGGAAGGCATCCTATGACGTAGCTGCCTACTAGACAAGTGAGCTACCCGAGATCACTTATGTATATTAATTTTTCTAAAACCCACATAATGTGATCAAGAAAGAAACACGAGAAGCAAAAACTCAAAAACCTATATAACCAAACGAAAAATCTTGAAGAGAAATGACTTGATTCAAACTATAACTATTAGAATTAGACTTATATTTTAAGATTGGGTTTGAGATTTAACATATTTCAAAACAAAAAGGATAGGGAACCAAAATGAGGGCAGCAATGTGATATCACCAATCCTTTTTTGGTCTCTATATTGTCAGCCCAAAAAGACTCTTCTTCATATCTTTATGGGATCTTCCTCCATTGTGTTGTAGTTCTACTTCCCTTTGGGAATGATGACATTTTATATTTGATAGAATATTACATATCATCATATGATCATACTGACCCCAAAGCTGGTAGATCCCTTTCATGCTATCTCTTTTATTCATGTATTTATTTTCCTTGAAGTGTTATCTCTTAAGGGAATTTCATAGTGGAAACATTTTTAGTGGATGGATGTACACTTATGTTAAAGCTATTTCTCATACTAAGTCATTTTTAATTTCGTTAACATGTAGGCATACACTTTTCTCACTTATGCAAATATGCACTTTGATGGTTGATTATTTAGAGATCTTTGAATTTCTCTTCTTGAACTATTAATCATTCAGGGGGGGGGGGATGATCTTTTCAGCTCTTTTTGGATCCCTCTATCAAAATATTAATATTTTAGGAGGCTTGACCTTTTCTTTTGATCCCTCTTTCAATTACCAAATAGTTTGGGAGGCCTGATCATCACTTTTTTATCCCTTTTGTATTACTAATAGTCTAGGAGCCCTAATCGTGATTTTATCCTTCTTTGGATTACTAATAGTCTTAGAAGCTTGATATTTTTTCCAATCCATTAAGGACACACACATCCTTATGCCTGGGTCATCTTTTATTCTCCTTTTGGGACATGGAGCTCCATTAATGATGAATCTTTGATGGATTAACTAGCATGTTACATGCACTTTCCAGACCATTTAATTCATCTTTGATGAGTTGACTAGCATACCACACACACTTGCTAGACCATTCAATGTCATCTCTCATTGCATCTCACCTTATAATACAAAATTTATTGGGTGAGTTGACTACATGTATCCCACTTTTTCTCTTAGTAGTGATATCTCACTTGTGGTTTTAGATATGATGAAAATCCAAGTCTTTTGGGGGCTTAGTAGTTTATTTGTCTCCTTAGTCATAATGAGATCAACTCTTTCTTTTGATCTACTTTATCATGAGTATGGGGTATCTCATTCTCTTGCTAAAGTGGGGGCTAAATGCACTATCTTAAAATGGAAGCACCCATCATTTAAAACCTTTTAGCTCCTACCCTTACTAATTTTATGGACCATGGATGCATTTTTTCTCAACCTATCTTTTCTCTTGCCCAGTTCATTTACTTTGGTTTCATCTATGTAGTTTCTGATACCTTGGGTTACCCCTTATCAAGATAACTTTAGTATAGGTTGACCCAATCAACCTATATTGGTATAGGTTAGCTAGGTTGACCCATATCCCAAGCAGTATTGGGCTTGGATCCAGTTTTTTCTTTAGGATTCAAATTTCAAAATTGGGTGACCTCGACAACTTGCTTTGTTTTCAAACCTGAAAACTAGTATAAAAGGAAGCTTGGGCACCTCATTTTCATAAATAACAAGACATCCAAAAGAAAGAATAAGGCCTCTATATACATGAATTCAAATAAATTTTCAACAAGCAAGGATATTCAAGACAATTTTCCTAAAGCATTCAAAGTGTTCTCAAGATTCGGGGATCCTTTATGATCATCTCCCCTTCAAGATCTATCATTTTGTTGGCTATCAAGGGAGGTAATCTACATATTGACATTCATCATATTTTCTTCCATTTGTGCACATCTACAACCATGACTCCATGATTTGGTATCAAGGTGAGATCCATTGCATTTGTGGAGATTTCCTACACCCTTCATTGAGTATCCAACATCAATAACATTCAAACATTATAAAATCCTCTCAACAAGGGTTTCATCAAGGTGAATATTTACATTTTTTCTTACTTCTTTACATGCTATTACACACTCGTCTCTTTCAAGACTAATTCCTAAATAAGGGCTTGACCAAGGAAAGCCCCTCCCCCCAACAACAATTAAATTTTCTTGTGTGTGGGTGTAGGATATGAGAATTGCAAACACATTTCTAGAAACTATCGGTCCCAAGGTTTCAATTTTTTTTGGTTGACTTGATTTTTTTGCTTTGAGAACATATATTCCATCTCGTAAACCTACTTGTAGATGTCACCCAAATTGATTTATACTTAGAGATCTAAGATTTTTAGGATTTTTAGGATTTTTAGGGTTTTCTATTATGATCAAAGATATATAGTTAGATTCTCTAGTACAATTTCAAATCCATAGTTTTGAAGAAGAGAGACACTTTCCCTTGCATATTTTAAGATTGAGCTTCTACTATTCCTTTTATCATTTTCAGAGAAGAAAGACACTTTTCCTTGCATATTTTAAGTCAAATTTCCACTCTTCCTTTTATCTCTTATCATAGATCTATTTCCATATTTTAATTGAATTGATTGCATGTGTATTTCTCCTAGGCCTATTTTTATTCAATCAATTCATTCAATTTACACTCACATCACATATCTTAAAGTTTAAAAAACATTTCATGAAAGAGGACTTGCTTGCATAGTTTCTTAGTATAATTTGGGTTTAATATTGGCATCATTTTATCCTATTTGAATTTATCTAATCTAACTTGAGTTATATTTAGAGTTATGTTTGGAAGCCCCTCTTTCTCTTCTATTTGACTGTTAGTGAAGTGGAAGTCTTATATTTACACATCTCATTGAGTTTGTCCATTTGTTCACTACACAAGATATTACTTCTTTTATATGTTGTTACATGTTATGTCATAGATTTGCATCTAGTCATGAATGTGCCTTTGTGTTGTTTGATTAGGAAAGATATAAAATGTTAGTACCTATTATTTTTTATCTCCATGGCACCAACCCAAAAAGATTCTTCTTCGTAACTCTTACATGAAATTCTCCCATTGTGCTTTTAGTTATACTACCCTTGGGGAATGATTATATTTTATTTTTATATAACAGCTTGTGTATTATCATATTATCATACTAAAACTAGATTTATTAGATCCTATTTGTGCTATCTTTTTTCATCTGTTCATTTCCCTTGATTTATTCCTTCTTGATGGAATCTAATAGTGGAAATATTTCTTATGAGTATATATATGCTCCATTAAAGCCATTTCTCCCACCGAGGCATTTACAATCACTTCAATATAGGGGTATAGACTACTCCATATTTGATGTTTTTCGTGCACACAAACACACATAATGATTCAATGTAATCTCTTTTGCATATGGCCAAGGAGATATTACTTTCCTTGGGTCAAACCTTTCATTAGATCCCTTAATAGAGATAATTGTTTCCTTTATGAATGATCTTCATCAAGCATATTATAACCATGCTCAAGCATTTTGGATATCAAGCTATAAATATTTTCAAGCAATAAAGAGTGATTGGATTCAAGATTTGAAGGCAACCATCGAAGCTCAATATTTTCATGTCTCCAATTCTTCAAGATCATCGAAGTCAAAAGACATTTTCTCCAATTGAAGAAAGCTCATCTCCCTTAATGTCCAAGTAAATTAGTTCTCAATCAAGCAAGAAGATCCTTCCATCTAGCTTCTTTCTCCTTCATTGCAAGCAATTTTCATGTATATGTACATTCACTATCTAGGAGTAGCAATCATGGAACTATGAACTTGTGAGAGAATCCTTGATTATGTATTGCATTCCAAGGTTAACTCTCTAAATCTCAAAAGTATTCAAGAATCTTCATAGGCATGAGCAATTTCTACATCTATCCATGAGGATTTATGCAAGGTGAATCTACCATTTTCCTTTTTAGACACATTCCTTAATGCAATTTATTTTCATTTTCAAGGTTGACTCAAAAATATTGGTTTAATCAAAGTAAACAAATTTACCTAACCCTTTCCCCCATTTTTTGTGTGCAAGAATAGGCTACAAAGCTACGAGATGGGAATAAAAAAAATCAAATACAATAAAAAGTTCCAAAAAATGATCAATTAGATTTTCCTAGTATGAAATGTCATTGGCATTTTTCCCCATGTACAAGGTGGTTGTTTTCCTATACCCTACATTTTTGGCCTAGATTTCACCCTTTGGTCAAATGTGTGCTTTGGTTTTCATTTTTATACTTTTTTCTTCACCATCTATTTGCATCAATCCTTTTTTAATAGTTTTTTAGTCATTCCCCTAATCAGAATTTTTTATTAAATGAATTCTCATTTTCATTTCACCAGTCATATATTTTAGCAAAGGACTTTTGTCCTCATTTAGTGCTTGAGTAACCTCTTGAGCCTATTGGGGGCATCTTCTTTCTAGAATGCACAAATGATAAAAATGAGAAGTGATTTACCCCATTCAAAAAAAATCGTCCATTTATTAATGTACATAGGATAAATCATATAATAATCATACTTGAAGATATGTGCATATAGCTTGTTGCTCCATGTTCTCAAATTTGCTCTTCAATGAATTAGAAGTATTGGATAAGATGATAAATGATTTACCCCATTCAAACAATTTTTTCCATTTTATTAATGTACTTAGGATAAATCATAAAATAATCACCCATGAAATCATACTTGAAGATTAGTGCATATAGCTTGTTGCTCCATGTACTCAAAATTGCTCTTTAATGAATTAGAAGTATTGGATAAGATGATAGAATAAATTAATTAAAAAAATTAAAATTATAAATAATCAGCTTATAGTGGTTCTCAAGGTAATTCTACATTTAGGCCAACTTCAAACAATCAAATTAAAAATCAGAATCTGATAATAAATGGTGAAAATTGGCATTTGCACATGTTCAAATCTAGGCCCCTTTTAGAGAAACTAGGATATTGGGAACCATAGTTGATGCAGAGACACCTAGCCCTCATAGATAATCAAGAACATATGATTACATCCAATACTAAAATCATGTTATTATATGCTTTGAGGCTGTATGAATCCATTGGAATTCCCTAGGATGTTCTCATTAAAATGATGAAATATTGTGACAATTGTCAAAATTGTATCAAAGAAAGCATGTTGTTTCCATGAATAAAAAGTTAAAGTGTGGGGTATATAAACATATAATAAGTCATTTAAGTTATTTTTGTAGGGTTATGAGTCATTCAAGGTTGTTGGAATAAGCTAGGAGTCAAGTATACAAAGATTATAAAAAAGTTGCATAATTTGTCAAATATGTTGTCATGCAAAATGTAAAATAGTTGCCAAGTTGATTGTTTTGGGATTTAAAGGTACATAGATTAGTTTTATCATTCGTAAATAGTCATTCAAATTTGTAAGGTTTTTATAAGCCCAGTTCCATTGTTGGAAGAGGAGTGATTGGATTTTTGAGATTAGGAAGCAATGAAAAATAAGGTGAAGTTTTGTACCTCAACGTGTTTTCTTAGTTTGTAATCATCTTGTTCTTATAGCTATGGATTGAATATGGTTTGAGATTGATTATATTTTAATATTCTAATAATCAACATTCTGATGAATTCAACTTGAATAAATTCCATGAAGTTTTAAGTAAGTTAGAGAAAGTTTTCTCAAGATGGGTTCAATATTGGCTAGGGTAAATAGGGAGCACACAAAATTACATAAATTCTATTTCCTAAAGTGGATAATTCTAAAATTATATGAAATATCTTGGTTTTGAGGTATGCTTTCATATTCCAAATCTTTAGGTTTGGATCTTATTGGTTGCATATGTTTATATGGCACCTGACATTGTCACTTTATGTTATTGATTGGTAGTGATAGCATATAGAGGGAGTTTATATGTTTTGATTGTTGATATAATACCCTTCCTGGAGAAATTAGTTGGGGGTGATGGGTGATGCCAAGGGGCCCTAGAACAATTTCTCAATTTAGAACTTGTTGAAATAAAACATAATAGAGCCTTTATAACCATTGCCATCTTCTGGTAGGGTTGGCAATCTAGTCAAGACTACATCTAGTAATGATATGGTTTATACAAAGAGATATGTTATATTTTTTCAAATGAAGGCCAAGCAAACAATATGACAATTTGTGAAGGAACACATGTTTATTGAAGACTCTATAAGACTTGAAAAGTATTATAGGATTGATTTTGTTAGAGAAACATTGTGTGAAGTCCACCTACTAATAGTAAAGTTAGTTTCATGTTGTGTGATTTACCAAGAAGTGTCAAAAGATGATGTTTTGTAAGCACATTGTAAAGAGATCATTTGTGTGATTGAGAAAGGGTTGTGTTTGATTCCCACCTCTACATCACTAGTCCAAGAGGACAAGAGTACTATGCACCATAGTCTACTAAAAAAGGGACTAAAAAGGGTAGTAATGAAGTACTACAAACTAGGATATAGGATTCTATCTCAATCTTGACATATGACAATAGTAGGTTGTAATAAGGACCAAATAGGCTTCAAGTAACCTTGGAGGAGGCACCCTAAAACAACGACCCAAAATAGTGTGAAATTGTAAGGGGATACAATTCACAATGTACCAATTCATGAAAAACATGACTCCAATATAACTTATTTAACCAATTCGTAAATATGATGAAACTCACTCATAAAATTGGATAAAGATAAATCTTTCTTTAATGCTAATTTCCAAAAATAATGTTAGACAAGTTGCATAGCTTCAATTATGCAGTGACAAAATTTTAAACAAAAACATGACAATGCTTAAACATCAAATGCATATTGTCCTACAAACAATTGTCAACTATTGCCAAAACATACCCTAAACCAACAAACAATATAAGACAAGAGCGAGCTAATAGTTAACAAAGATGAGATGCTACACACATTTTCCTATCATTGAATTTTATGGCATGTAATCTTTCCAACAAATTGGTCATGTTTATGAGAAAATAAATTTGATATCCATATTAATTATTTGCACAAATCTCTCAAGAATGATTTAGCAAATAAGTTACTACATAATCCCTATGCACGTGATATATTGAATTATTATTTACAAATAAGACTTGTATGTTTAATGTATTTTTAGTTAAAATAAATTATTATTTACAAATACTTAATTTGTAGAGTTTAATATATTGTTAATTAAAATATATATCAAAAGAATACAATAAATAAACAATTAAGAGGTTATTAAAAAGAGCACAAAGAAAACTTATCACAACACCATATAGACACTAAATTAATGTTTAACTTTACAATATTTGATAATAGAAATAATCCTTTGATACATATATATTATTTTAGTATTAGAAAAAATTATATGAATGTTAATAATTACTTTCAAAATTCTCTTCATGAAAACAAACTTATTGATTCTATTCTTAACCTCATTCTTCTATCCATTACTATGGTCAAAACACTCAACCCCAAAGTCACTATCATCTAATCATTAATAGTATGAAAAAGACTATCACAATATAATAATAATAATAATATAACATTATTATTATTATTGCACCAAAACAAAAATCACATTGTATCCTTTCTTTTAAAATTGAATCAAAAGATTAGCCTTGACCACAATTAATCTTGAAAGTAGTGTTCATCATAGTTTTATTTTGATTTACTTACAAGGATTACTATAGATTATAGTGTATTTAGTACAACATTTCATCTATTTATTTTTGTGAACCTCGAATCTACAACCTTCTGCACTTATTCTAGTTGTACTTACTTCCTATAATTATGATAGATTCGTTGTTATTATTATTATTAGATTTTACCTCTAAACTTTGAAATTGCAACCTTGTATAGTGCCTATTTTATTCTAGTTATAATTACTTATACAATAATAATATGTTCTGTCACATTTAGTACAACTCTCTAATTATTATATTTTTCTCCACCTTGAAATTACAACCTTCCATTACCCACTTACTATATTCTTTATACTTAAGTTTCCTAGAGGAAGAGGTAGCATTTGATAATAAATTGTGTAGATATTATAATGTGGGAAAAAATGACAATGCTCCTCCAAATAACACATAGGAGAGCACTACTTTACATGTTTTCAGCTGACAAAAGTTGTTTTGAACATGCATGTTTGGGTCCTTAAGAACATGTACCATCACTGACTATTGAACAAAATGATGGCTAGTTGTAAGGCTGATGTTATCTCTTATGAGCATTTTAAATGGCCTAGGAAAACCTTCCCCATATATATTGTTGACGTTAATGGGCTTAAAAGCATCCTAAGCATCACAAGTGTTGATGTTAATGGGCTTAAAAGCATCTTAAGCATTACAAGAACAAGTTGTATTCATGTGATAATGTTGTGATATGTGAAAAGACTTATGGCATCTCTTTCACGGCCCCATGGCCAGCTTGTGTGAACACAAGGGACAATTTGTCATGTGCCCCTTGCCCTTGTTTTTCTCCAATACTTTCTATTTTTAATTAAAGTGGGTCATGTGCTGATTTCAGAGATGACTAGCTAGTTGTATCCCATAATCTCTAGTGTGACCGAATCTACCCCGATTTATAACTTTGAGGATTTTAAAAATTAAAAACAATTTATTTATTGATTACAACATGTAAATAGCAAACTCTTATGAAATCCCCCTCGATTCTGGACAAAAAGGGTGACGAATCAAAATGATTATGAAAACGATATGGAACTGTTTGAGCGAGTAAGAATCTTCCACGTGGACTGTCGGTGAAGGCCAGAAGTCGTTACAGCGAGGCAGCGCCAGGCTGGCAGCCGCGTCAGGAATCGCTTTCGCTCGCTTACTGTAAACGGATAAATTAGAGACGAAACCTGACCTCGGTTAAGCAGCACATCCCCCTACCGCTACGCCGGGGTTAAGCTAACGGATCTTATCCTCGTGGCAGTTACACACGGTGTCTCCAACTTTACCGTTAAAATAAATTTATGATAAAATCAATAAAATATAAATTTTTGAAGATTTAATAATTTAATAATTTTGTTTTCTAACTATTTGAAATGAGTGATTTTTTCAGATTGTTTTCTTAATAATTAAAACGTTCTGATTGCGGGTCTCAAATGTTTTTTAATGAATGATTGATTTTTAAAATGAATGGAACGTTAAAACAACACACTATGGATTAATATGAGAGTTATTATATATGACTCTCCATTCTTGAGGAGGCCTCCATATCCCACAGAAGGGTATTACTAGCAGTTTTACATAGCTCCCTACCATCACTAACTCCCGAGTTTCCACCATTAAACTAATTCTCAAAAATAGCAAACAAAAGTGCAACAACAATTGTGTACTATTAGAAATAATAAAACTATACAACGGATATAAGGTAAATAAATAACTAACTTAGAATATTAACATTATTAGATTTCCATAATCTATTTGTAAAATAAATTGTTTTCTCGATTCAATTGTGCGTGTGTTTTTATCATGTAAAAAGAAAACATTTTGGATCTGCATGATCCATCATCAGGATGAGAAAGAACTATAAGAAGAGAAGGGGAAAGCGCACACAACCATGCAAAGAATACAAGAACAATAAGTGAAAAGTGCACCACCCAATAAAATGAAAATGAGATATAAATGATAAAGGACAAAAAGGAATAAAATATATAAATGAAAAAAGGAAAACTCCCAAAAAATGAACTAAGGTGACAAAATCATGAAAATCGAAAGAACAAAAATCAAATTCAAGAAAAACACACAACATTTAATTTACAAGATTTGAACTTGTGCCCTCTCTCCCTAGTACCTTATCATCACTAACTCTCAAGTCTCCGTTAAACCAACTCTAAAAAATAGTGAACAAAGGTACAACAATAACACAACTACTACAACTATACGATTACTATTTTAAATAAATAGATAATTAATTCACAATAAATTTCTTTAAAAAGAAAATCAATAACAACTTTTCAAGCATAAATACTAACTTGAGTCCCCCCAATCTGTATTTGTGCCCTCTCCCTTAATACCTTACCATCACCAACTTCGCCTGCTCCCCCCTAATATCTCATCATCACTAACTTTCCCAGCACTAATAATCTTGTATCATTAGAACCAATAAAACTATATAATTGATATAATTACTATTTCAAAAAAATTTGATAACTAATTCAGAATAAATTTTTAATAAACTAATATAATTAATATAATTACTATTTAAAATAAAAAATAGATAACTAATTTAAAAAAAAATTTAACAAATAATATCTGAACCGTTCCCCTGCCCAAAATAATTTTTTGATTAGAACCCTTTAATCCTCTAGCCTCCACTAATTTAGAATAAAGTTTAATTAAAAAACTTAACAAGTACTGGAAACATGAACGTTGATTTAAACTCGCCCACACCCTCCCACGAGCATAACCAACTCCACCATTAAAACCAACTCCCGAAAATAGTAAACAAAAGTGCACCGATAACTCCACCTGGTTCTCCTCCCAGCCACTCCCGGGGAGGTTTAACCGCAGTTAAGAAGCAATGGCAGTTGCCAGGCTGGCGCGGGTGGAGAAACGGTGCCAGTGTCGCCGGGTGTGACGCACGCCACACCGTTAAAATCCTCCCCGAATCTCCTCACACCACTAAATTCTCATCATATCCTCACTCACTCCCTCATCTCCCACTCCCACCACAAGCAAAAACAGAGAGAGAGCGCCAGGCCAGTCTTCCAGATCTGATTCGACCGGACCAGACCAGATCAGATCAGATCAAATCAGATCGCCTGTCAAGAATGAGGGCGACACCACTCCTCGGCGCAATGCTCCTTCTGGGGACCCTGTGCATTGCGCAGGGCTTCAACATAACGAAGATCCTTGCCGAGGATTCGCAGTACAGCGTCTTCAACGAGTACCTGTCGAAGACGAAGCTGGCGGACGAGATCAACAGCCGCAAGACGATCACCGTCCTCGCCCTGGACAACGCCGCCATGGCCTCCCTCACCTCCCTCCCCCTGTCCGACATCAAGCTCGCCCTCAGCCTCCACGTGGTCCTCGACTTCTTCAACCCCGCCAAGCTCCACGACATCAGCAACGGCACCACGCTCACCACCACGCTCTACCAGACCACCGGCAACGCCCCCGGCAACACCGGTTTCGTCAACATCACCGACCTCCCCGGCGGCAAGGTCGGCTTCGGCACCTCCGCCAAGGGCACCCCTCTCCACGCCACCTACGTCAAGAGCATCAAGCAGGAGGGCTTCAACATCTCTGTGCTCCAGATCAGCCAGCCCATCACCACCACTCTCGCCGCCGCTCCGGCGCCGTCGCCGTCCCAGGCCAACATCACGGCGCTCCTCGTCAAGGGCGGCTGCAAGATCTTCGCCGGATTGTTGTCCTCCACCGGGGTCCTCAAGACCTACGAGGACAATGTCGAGGGGGGGCTCACCGTTTTCGCTCCCTCCGACGAGGCGTTCACGCCGGCGGTCATGAAACAGCTCAAGAATCTCACCGCCGACGACAAGGCCTCGCTGATGCTGTACCACGCATTGCCGACGTACAGCCCCCTGGGGACGCTCAAGACCACCAACGGTCACTTGAATACGCTCGCTACCGGCGGCGGTGCCAAGTTCGCGCTCACCGTTACGACTTCCGGTGACTCCGTTACGCTCTCTACGGGTGTCGACAAGGGCTCCGTTGCTAGCACCGTTGTCGATGACCAGCCGCTTGTGGTTTTCACCGTCAACAAGGTCTTGATGCCCACGGATCTCTTCAGCCCCGCTCCTGCACCCGCCCCTGTCCCCGTGGCCGATGTGCCTGCCACGTCGCCCGATGCTTCCTCTCCTCCCGCGCCAGCTGGACCTTCCGAGAGCCCCACGGCTTCCGCCGACACCCCTGCTGCTAGCGCCAAATCCGAGAAGTCCGCTGCTACTGCCAGCTGTCAGACACGTGGGGTTGTGTATCTGGCCCTGGCGCTCGTTGCCGGTGCGTTCTTTGCGTTGTAGATGGATAGGTAGATTTTCCTTTTTTTGGGGTTTTTGTGTATTTATTTTGTGGCGAATAAGCAGAGCTTGATTTCTGTTAGCCTGATTTGGACTTATCCGGACTCCTTTTGACTTTGGAAATTCATTTATTCTTATTTATGTGGGATCTCTTCTTCGTGTAATTGTTGGCTCTCCTTATATCAATTCTATTATGATATGTTCTTTTTCCCCTGCTTTTATTTGAAAGTCAATGCTTTCTCAATCATTAGTATTTGGAAATCTATCAATGGTACAATTTTTGAAACATAGCTGCAGTACTATGATGAAATAATGGAGTGGGATCCAGGCTTCCAGCACTATAAAAAGTGGTATTCCTCTTTAGTCTTTTCCTAGTGTTCATCAATTTAATTTGGATGCCTTTTTAAATCATTGAGTTTTTGGAGGGGAAGGGAGAACAGAGTTATGATTAAACTCTGGAAATCTACTTGCTTTCATGGTATTTTCTTTGAAATATATTTGTTCTCTTGAAATTATTAGATTTTAATGTCTGTACTAATCGTGCAGAGTGGGATCCATTACTCTAAAAGTTTTCAAGCACACTGTTTGTTCAGGGACCGCGAGAATCATATTTTGTTTCTATTATGATTTTCTCCCTGCTTTTATTTCCACGCCTTTGAAAATGATTGCTTAATGAATATGATTCAAAAAATTATGCTTTGAAATTAATTGTTCAATGAATTTGATCTAAAATTATATAATTATTATTAAACAAATCTCTTTTTAAAATATTATAATCATTGTTATTAAAATTGAAAATATATCATATTTTGTTCCGAGTATAATTATTAATTTGCAATGAAACTTAAATAAATAATGGAGTCGGATCCAGCATCATAAAGGTTTTCCCTCAGCATGTTTTAGTTTTGATTAATAAATATAATTTTCATGAATTGAAAATCATTTTAATGGAATCATCAACATACTGATAAGATTAAGTAAATTTGTTGGGACTGTAAAGTTGTTGGCCTAGGGTTCTGTTTACCAAATGCTTTGAACAGCAAGGAAATGCAAAAGGAATATTTCTACTGTTGTTAAATAAGTCTTTTCCCGGTTTCATTCTGATGGAGAAATGAGTTTATGGAACAGTTTAACCATAGAAAACCTTCATATGATTGCGTTGATATCGGGTTTTTCAAAATTAGATTCCTTGTTGGCAATAATTGTGCTCTCGGGTGTAATTCAGTTGTGAGTTTCTCGATTAGTTATTAGAGGATAAAAGGGCATATCTCGAAATTGCTGGATTTGTGCAGTCTAATAATATACAGTGGGTATCTATCCTCAAGTTCTTGAAAACCATTTTTTATTATTTATTTTGCAAAAGCTAGAATTTAAATTCATTTTTTGTAATGCAATGCAAGCATATGATTGGTAGATGTTCGTTTGTTGAAACTCATACTTCTTCCTCGTAGGTTGAAACTCATTCCACAAAAGCACAAAAATCTATCGTTAAAGGGCAATGAGTGCTTGAAACTGCTCCTCTAACATTGGGATGAAGTTCACCCGAAATCGAGTCTCTTGAAGTGTGATTCTTAGGTTCTATATAAGAGAAGTGTGATTCTTAGGTTCTATATTTGCAATGTCTCCCCTCTTAAGAGGTAGTGGTTGTGTGGCTCAACCTTCAGTTCTACTTCTTATATTTGTTCTTCTCTACAATATCCTTATCCACTTTTTTCTTCATGGCCTCACTCATACTTTATTACTTTTGTAGTGGTCCCCAAATTATGCTCCATTATCTCATATCTTGAAGTTGCTTATCATTCTTTGCTTGCTCACTTTTGGAATTGTGATTTGGACTTAAGGAGTTCGAGAGTCATCTCTAATCACCCTTGTCATTATCTCTACCAATTGACTTTTTTCCTCTTCTAACTAAATAAGATCTTCAATGTTATTGATTTGTCCTACTTAAATAGTCCTCCTGCAACTCTTTGAGCCGAGACATGTACATCTTAAGAAGAATCCTCAGTATCAACCATTATGTTATTATCATCATTGCAGTGGAAAGCATTCCTTCCAATCCATGAGTACTTGAAGGTAAATAACCTAAAGAGCTCTCACTTGTACTATCTTTGACTAAGAAGAGATCTTATGATGCACTTCCTTTCCTTTGGACTACATAGTTATTTCTTGTCTTGAAGTGGTACTTTCATTGGATCGAAGAGTTGCCTACTTTTGTCTCTTTACCTATGGCTCCACAACTCCTTTCTCTTTTGGAGCTTCACTAAGTGGGACCTTTGTAGCATTTTTCCTCGTATCAACAAAGAATCAAACAACAGGTTTTCCAAATTTTAGCAAATGCCACCACCTAAATCTAAAGATACAACTCCCTTTGGTAGCAATAATAAGGATAACAACAGTGAATAGATTATAATAGAAAGATCACAAACACAAGACTTTCAAGAATAGAAAGATCACAAACACGAGACTTTCAAGAATTTCTACATAGAGACTCAGTCTGGGAGGAAGAGCTGGATAATCTTAACCTAAATAAGGCTGAAGTGGACAATCTGGAATCCTTAACTAAGGAATTAATTGAAGTTTTTGGCTTTGAGAACATTGATAGGAGCAGTAATGCACAAAAGGAGAACTTGATACAAAGAGTCTTAAAATTAAGAGGAGATAATTACACCTATGAAGATCTAAAAAGAGATTTGCTAAAGATAGAAGGTGATGATAAAGACAAGGAAGCTTTACAACTTACCAAAGATGTTCTGGAAATATTGCAAGGTAAGGACTTTGAGGGGAATGATTTCAGGAAGCTAACATCGACAGAGGACAAATCTACAAATAACCATCTGAGCATTATAGAGCAACTATTACAGGAGTTGGAAATCGAAGATATGGAAGGTACAAAAGGTAATCAATTTGAAATTGCATTAAGTGCACAGAAGAATATAGAACAGTTGGGTATCCAGATGAATCAAGATGGAATTAAATCCCCTAAGTATGATAAGGTGAAATCTAAAAGAGGTAGGAAATCCTTAAAGGAACTCAACGAAGCAAATGGACAGGCCAGAGAGTGGCAAAAGATCAGCCAATTATTTAACACAGGGAAGGGGAGGATCCTTCCCAAGGAAACATGAAGATCACTACTTGGAATGCTAGGGGTTTAAACGCCCCTAGTAAGAAGAGACTATTAAAACAAAACTTAAAACTATTTGAATTTGAAATTGTTCTACTATAGGAAACCAAGTTAAATAAGGAGGAAGGAATCAAGTTAGAAAAAAAACTCTTATGGGATGAAATCACTTCATTCATTAATAATCATAATAAAGATCTAATCCTCCTAAGACTAGACTTGAACACCATTTTAAATATCGATGAAAAATACAGAGGTATTCAACAATCCTCCCAAGCCTCTAAAGATTTCAAATACTGGTGTGATTCCAATAACCTGTTTGACATCCCACTTAATAATGGGAATTACACATGGAACAATAGAAGGAAGGACTTCTCCTATATTGCTGAGAAATTGGATAGGTTTTTCCTCAAAGGAGAGC
Organism: Cupressus sempervirens; assembly: GCA_028749045.1. Lineage (NCBI taxonomy): Eukaryota > Viridiplantae > Streptophyta > Pinopsida > Cupressales > Cupressaceae > Cupressus > Cupressus sempervirens. Next base: position 880,746,787 of record CM053786.1, read on the forward strand.
TGAGTGAAACTAATGCTAACATTTACTCTTCTATCCTTCCAATAGCTAGTTCAGATCATTTTTGGGTTAGAATTGAATTTTTTGAACCATCTAAACCAATGAGAAATCCATTCAAGTGTGAAAAAATGTGGTTTTTAGACCCAAACTTTCTTGAACGCATCAAAGATTGGAGGAATAAGGGTAGCTTCAAAGGATCTAAAATGTATATCTTCGTCTCAAAAATGAAAATGCTTAAAGAATACATTCTTAAATGGAACAAAGATCATTTCAACAATATTTTCAAAGAAAACTAGAGATTGAGGAAAAATTGAAGGAGCTAATTTTAGAGGTAATAAAAAAGGGTATGAATAATGAAAGCTATCTACTGGAAAAAGATTTACTTTCCAAACAAGAAAACATTTTGGCCAAAGAAGAAGTCTTTTGGAGACAAAAGTCAAGAAAAAAATGGCTAGATGAAGGGGATTGAAACACAATTCCACCCTCCATAATAGAGCCAAAAGTAAAATAGTTAAAATCGAAGATCACTTGGGTACCACCACCGAGGATCCAGTTAAAATTTTTGAGATTTTAGTTAGTTACTTTCAGTGTACTTTAAACAATTATAACTTCTCCAACAACATAACCCAAACAAAAATGCTCAAAGTTATTCCTAAAGTAGTATCTTTAGAAGATAATAAACTACTAAACAAACCCATCACCTTGGAAGAAATCAGATTGGTAGTATTTGATATGAATCCAGATAGATCTCCAGGTCCAGATGGCTTTCAAACATTTTTTTATCAGAAATGTTGGGATATTATTGGTGAAGATCTCTGGAAAGCTATCGAAGCATCTAGAAATGGTGGTTTGTTGCTATCTGAAATCAACCACACCTTTCTTTCTTTGATTCCCAAAAAAGAGGACCCTAAAAATCTAGGGGATTTTAGACCTACAAAATCTTTTCTAAAATTTTAGCTAATAGACTTAAAATAATCCTCCCTAAAATTATTATATTCGAAGAGCAAACTAGTTTTGTTCCAGGAAGATCAATCCTAGATGGTATACTTATTATCCAGAAAACAATCCATTCAACATATAAGAATAAAAGGGCAAGCATGTTCATGAAATTAGATATCCAAAAAGCATATGACATGGTGGATTGGAGGTTCCTATGCAAAACCTTAGAAGCTTTTGTTTTTTCATGCCAATGGATCAACCTCATATATTAGTGCATCTCAACTGCCAAGATCTCAGTGCTTGTTAATGGAACCCTTGAGGGCTTCTTTGAAACTTCAAGAGGTATTAGACAGGTAGACCCCCTCTCTCCATTTCTATATATCATTGTGGTAGAAGCCTTCGAGATAGCACTTTCGGATGCTTAGAACAAAGGGGATATCAAGTGTATTATTGTGACAAAAAATATTCTCAATATTACTCATTAGTAATTTGCAGATGACACCATTTTTTCTAGTGACAGCTCTACGAAAGAGGCACTGAACATCAGGTCCATCATTCAACTATACATGGCAGCTTCAGGTCAAAAAGTAAATGCAGAAAAATCTGAAATCTTCTTTATTAACACTAAGCCAAAAATAGAAAAGCAGATTTGTCATATCATGGGGTATAAGAAGGGTGAATTTCCATGCAAATATCTAGGTATTGATCTAGAAAAAGCAAGCAAATCCACCAAGGTTTGGCAAAATATTTTGGATAGATTAGAGACTAGGATAGGCGGCTAGAAAGATAAATGTCTCTTGAAAGCTGGCAAAATCATCGAGATTAAATCAATTATGTCTGCCATCCCTATCTATCCTTTATCCTACCTCCCTCTACCCAAGAATATCAATAAGAAGCTTGAAGTATTGCTTAGAAGTTTCTTTTGTAATAATAGTGAGGATTACAAAAAACTTGCACTCATTAAATGGGAAAATATTTGTAAACCAAAGGATTTGGGAGGTGTAAGCATTAAAAACTTATTTTGGCAAAATGAAGCATTTAGGGCCAAACTAATATGGCACCTCTTTGTTGAAAGAAACAACAAGTGGGCTAAAATTATGTATAGCAAGTATCTTAATATAGCGGATCCCTTCTCTATTTTTAGGATGAGAACTCCCCCTAAAGGATTAGAGAGTTGGAATTTTATGGTCAGATGTCGAGCCCTCATTAGCAAATATCTCATTTAGGATATTGGCAAGGAGGATGAAGCCTTATTTTGGGAGGACTCATGGGATGGACATCCTCCTATAGATATCCTGGACATCCCTGTAGTGCTTGAAGAGAAATTAGTCAAATTATGGAGATCCAAGGTTAGTGATTACAAAATAAAGAACACTCAGAATGGTACGACTAGTTGGGTGCAGAAATCTTTGGATGATATAGATTTGGAACCATTAGAAAAAGAGATATATGAAAAGATCATCAAGAGCATAAAGATCAAACAATTAGAGAGGAATGGCAATCTTATTTGGGCAGCATCAAAAGATGGCAAGTATAGTGTTAAGATTGGATATAAAGCCCTTACTCATTCCCAAAGTTGGGATGAGGTGGAACTCCCACTAAAACTCTATTGGGATCCATCTTGTCTACTAAAGGTTGGGTTCTTTTTATGGTTTGCATATCAAAGCAAGATCCTCACAATTGATAGATTTCACAAGCTGGGTTTGGAAGGACCTTCTAGATGTGTGTTATGCAGACAAAACAGTGAAGATACAAATCATATTTTACTCAGTTGCCATTGCACCCAACATTGTTGGGACTAGCTTAGGCACATGTTGGGCTAGCATGCTCCCATGCCAAATTCCTTAGTTGATCTTCTCAATAGTTGGCCCACTAATACTTGCAAAGGTGTTTACAACTGCATTTGGAATATTTTCCCATCTATCCTCATTTGGGAGGTGTGGAAAGAAAGAAACAGAAGATTGTTCAGGGACCAGGAAATGCAGCCAGATGAGATTGTTAAAAAGATAGAAGCAAGCATAGTCAAGACGTTAAATTCCCACTATAACGCCCCGCCAAGGGATCCAAAAGAATTAACCTAAAGTTTCACTAATTTTGCTAAACATTTTTTTTATTTTTAAAGTAAGAATGTATAACATACACATCAAACACATAGTAGCGGAAGCAATAACATGTAATCATCGACAAACATACATTGCAAGTTACATTTCTTAAAGATCCCAAGACGTTGAGTCACGTTTAAATTTAATTAATTCTAAGTCTAACAACTATCACATACATATGAAAGAATAATCAGAAACTCCACTGTCCATAATATACATTTGTTCCGAATGCTCCTTGGCAAATTAATTCGGAATGCTCAATCATCCACTGTACAAGTCACAGGGTATGAAAGGCTTAAAAGAATATACATATGTAAAGATAAAGATACATCATCCTCAAATCCATGATACAAAGTACAGTAAAATAAATAAAATCATCCACCATACATGATACATCAATACATCCATAATGATAAAACATCTATCATAAAATCTAACCATCCATCATAATAATCCAAGAATATAGTGAAGGTAAATGCTAATCACGAAAACTCCAGCCACGGTGACCACAGAACGGATCTCAATGGTAAGAGTAAAAGCACTACCACCTGACCGCGTGGAACCTAAATGGTCCACTCCCACCGCGCTGAGGAGATAGTCTCAAGTCCCAAATAGGATAACGAAACCTATAATCATAAATACTCTCTAAGTCCAGGAAATCCTATAAGTATGCTAACTCAAGGGTTCCTAAAAAGATCGACATCTAAATCCCAGAGGTACCACAAGACACGTAGGAAACCTAATATGCAAGCGGGAAAGTGTCATCGCAAAAGTCATGTAGAAGTTACCCGAGCAATCCCTTAGGAATCTCGGGTCCCTACTGATCCTGTGGCCACTAGTATCCTCTCGTACTGACGAGGCCTACTATGGAATGCAAGGTCGTAACCAAGCGTCCTCTCTACCCCATCCTAGCCTGTACTAGCACTCAAGGCATGGGAGAGAACATACAATTATCTTGTTAGGTTCATTTTCTCTCATTTAGTGTAAATGTTTTCACTTATTAAAAATGACTTACAATGGGTTTCTCAAGGCAGCCTCTTAGGGCTCCGACCCCCATTGCAAGCCACTTCCCGACTCTACACATAGATAACCTACCCTAGGCTCATGAAATCATAAATCAAAGAATCATAATAAAACCACCTCAGTCCTATACAAGCAACTGAAAAACATCATAAAAGATAAGCCACAAAATTACATCAGTTCTTCATGAGCAACAAATAAGCATCAAATAACAATCACATGATCACGACAATTCTCTATCAGCAACTGAAGGTATCAATGATAGATCACAAAATCCAATGGTTCTCCAATAAGCAACCAGAGTATCCCAATAGTAAATTACAATACTGATCGAAGACTCCAAAATGGTCATCAAATATAACTGATCGAGACTTGAAAATGGTTAAGTCAAGTATCTCAAATACGTACATCTCAGCTTCACACAAGGAAACTGGAAAGCAATAACAAACAGTAAATACAATCATGTCATAGAGCACTTCATCACATTACCATAGTCAGGTTAAGAAAGATCAAAACCAAATCATCATGACATCACATTCACAACCCCGAGCCTCTGGTAACAACCTAAACTGGTCAACGTTAAACCAACCCCATAACATTCAAAGCACAAAGAAAACATCAAAGTCTCAGAGATTGGATTGAAAGTATATTATTGAGTTAAGGTAAGGTTTATGTTTCAGTTTCCACTGTTTATATTCAAGTAAAAAGTTTTATAGTTCAATTTGATTGATAATATACTATTGTGTTAATGTGAGGTTTCCATTTCCAGTTGAACGTAAGTTTTAAACAGATAGAACCCTATCCCGTTCCTAACTCCAAATGATACACCTAATTACCCTTAATTGATTTTAAGTCAAAGTCCTAAAACAATCTAAGGTAATAATTAAATTATTAATAATCCTTGTTGATTATAATAATCTACGCGTCCATTAAAATCGATGTTATAATATTAAATTTGCTTAAACAAATTTTCAATTTAATTAATCCTAATTAAGTCAAACCTAAATAAGATTAATTAATGATACATAAAGAATCATATGATGTTTATTAATAATTTATTTATTTATAAAATTATTAATAAACAATAAAATTTCAATATAATTTAAAGTTTAATAAATTTTAAATTAACTAACAATAATATTTAATAAAATAATTATAAAAATATATTTTTTTTAAAAATGATTTTAAAAAAGAAGAAGAAATCGTAATATGAAATTACGGCGTTTTTAAAGGCCCGTCGGCCTGCCGTCCACTTGCGGCCGTAGGTGTTACTGCTGCGGCAGCATGGGGAAAGGTGTGGGGCGTGGGAAGTGGTGGCCCCGCCCCACCCAAAATATATTATATATATATATATATTTTTTATTATTATTTTTTATTTAAAATAAATCTCTGATTTCGATTTTAATAAAAGTATAAAATAAATTAATTTTATTTTAAAATAGATTTATTTAATTTTATTAAAACTATATATATATATATATATATATAAAATAAATAATGTTTATTTTAAATTTAGTTTTATTTAATTTTCATTAAGACAATACCCTCCAAGGAAAATATATATATAATATATATATATATATATATATATATATATATATATATATATATATATATATATATATATATATATATATATATATATATATATATATATATATATATATATATATATATATATATATATATATTTTATAAAAAATTAGAACTTTTAATTTTACATTCAAAACCCTTACCTAATCAAATATTAATTTCTAAATCAAGAAAACAAGGGTTCTAATAATTCATCCAGTCTCCATGGATATAGAAATTATTGACGAACAATTAATAAATTCACAATATTGAAAAGCTTAAAACTTTCATCACAGAGAATTCGAATTTACAAACCCCAGACACGAAGAAGACAGGAAAGGATAATTATGTATTTAATCGATAATCAACAACACAAGACCCTACCTGATCCTAATGCTATTATGAAATCCCCAGGAACTGTAAGAGAATTCGCTCCTCTCAATAACCTTCTTCCCAAAATCTTTCTTTGGTATTTGCCTTCTGAAAATCGCTTCCAAAAGATGTCTCTCCAAAAATTCCAGTCCAACTTCGTATCCCTCAAAAATGAACCCCCAAAGTTGTGATAAACAATTTCTCCTCAAATCGGGGCACTAATTGTGCGTTTACCCGAGAAGACTCTTTGCACAACTCAGTTAATTCCAAATTAACCTTTATTATCTTTTCTTTTATTTTGCATTCAACTTTCATGCACATTAAGTTGAATTATTAAATAACTTTATTTAATATTCCACTTGACCTCTATTTTAAATTAATTTATTACTTTAATCTTATGTGCACTTTTAAGAAATTAAAATAACATTATTAATTTCTATAATTTAATCTTTTAATTTAATTCTCATATTTAAACTCATGCTTAGATCATGCGATCTAGAATTCTTAATAATTTAATATCTTTCAACTTTTAATTTATTTTAGAACTTAATTGATAACATATTTAATTAATTTGAATAACAATAATATTTAGCATTTATTTAAAAATGAACTCCAAATATATTATTATTAAATTAAATAAATATTATCTTGTTCTAAATTTATCTTTGAACTTTAATCTCCAAATTTAATTATTTTATTTAATTAATTTCTCAATTAATTAAATATAAAGATATCATGATAATTCTCTATTAAATTAAATCATTAATTAATCTTTTTAATTAGACTTAATTAATAGAAAATACACCAAGGACTCATAAAGCAACATATGAAAACCCATCATAGAAAAACACATACCAAATCAAACAAAAGGGTTATAATCACGAAATTACATCATTTGATGCATTCGGAGGGTACTTAACTCAGATACTTGTCCTAATTATCTATTAGGACAATTGGCTAAAGGGTTTAGGAATTGGACTTAAGAGTTTATCTCCCCTCTCTTACCATTGAGACAGTGCGATAGGGTACACTCATCCTGACAATTCAAGGAAGTCGATACCCGGTACCTGCAACTTGCATAAAATTCACGCATGTACAAACACAATATTCTAAGCTAAACAGACAATGGCAGGAAGTGGTGCATCGTGTAGATCCTGACTAGCAGGTGACTACGACTCCCTTCCTTAACCACATCAGAAACACCATACATAAATAAAACAACACGCACACCATACACATGCAGTATGGGGTAAGTATCCATAAGAAGCACATGGAATAATAAACCATCTAACTAATCATCATCGATAACTGAAACCATTGAATAATCATCATACATGCATGAAATATAGAGTACCAAGTAATCTCATCATATAATAAACTGAGTGTAAAACAACATCTGATAATCTCTAAAATAATAATACTAATTATCAAACATAAATTGGCCTAAAAGAGTTTGGCAATGATATCAGAAATGTAGCTCGAAAATGTAGACTAGGGGTAGGCACTACACCCACCTCAAGAAGTCCTAGAAAGAAGAAGGATCATTCTCAAACTGGGATGGCTTTATCAGGAAAAAATGGACTAACCTTATTAACCCTCCGCTTACCTATAAAAAGAAGAACAAAGAGGCAAGGGAAAATTGTAGATGGACACCCCCTTCTAAGGGATGGGCTAAGTTAAATTTTGATAGTGCTTCCAGAGGCAACTCGGGCCTATCAGGTGTAGGTTGTATCATTACCAATGAGTTAGGATATTGGATAGCTAAAAGGGCTAAATCTATTGACCCAACCACTAATAACCTGGCTTAGCTCAAAGCTTTGCAAGACGAGCTTTAGCTATACCTAAAATTAGGACTATCCAAAATCATCATTGAAGGAGATTCCCATATTGTTTTAAATGCTATAAGGAAAAGAGCTATGCCCAACTAGGTTTTGAATTCAAAATTAGAAGAGGTTCTTAATATTCTTAATAGGTTTGTAGATATTCAGATATACCACATTTTTCAGGAAGGTAATAAGAAGGTAGACCAATTGGAAAATGAGGGGGCTGATGGCAAAACTAATCTAATTATCAAAAATCAGTAATCTTATCATAAGCCTTGAGCCACCTCACCTTCTTTCTCTTAATTAATAACATTCTTAATTATTTCCTTTTTTGTTGTTAGATACCCTTGGACCATGTTTTATTTTGTCTTGGTTGGGTGGTACTCTCACTAGACCCCTACCGCTAGTATTATAGGAGCTTCAAAGGTCACTATTGATCTCAGAGGATATTAAATGACAGTCATGTCGGCTACCAAGGGTGCTGATGGTGATTCTCTTTTAATATTTCCCCTATGTATCTAGGTTCTTTTTTTCCCCATCCTCTACCTTATATTTTTATTTTAGGATTATACCCTCTGCATTATACTATTTTTATCCTTATCTCCCCTCATCTTTGTCGTGTTTTTGACATATGTATCATCAAATTTATGTAGGATGTAATCCTTGAGGGATTAGAGTTATTACGTTTAGGAATTTATTATATCCTTTCTTTTTTCTCCTTTTTGTAGTTCCCCTTATTTCTTTTCTTTATCTCTAAGCTTAGCTGTTTTCCTATCCCCATTTTTGGGTCCTAGTACTATCCTACCTTTTCATGATAGTTCTGCTGGCATTGCCCTCCATCCTTCCATCATTAGGTGAACATTGGCTTCCTTCATACTTTAGCCCTAGCTGGCATCATGTTTAGATGACATCATTGTCTCTAGGCCTTTCTCGGACCTTCCAAGTCTAGATTCTCCATTTATACCTTCGTTGTCTCTTTCCATCTTTGTCATTTCGAGTAGTTTTTAAATGGATACTAATATTAGTCTCTTTCACACCTCGAAGCTGCAGACAATGGCATTTCGAGGGAAAATTAAGCTAGAAAGATGGAGTAGAGTCTTGAAACCTGTTGATGATATGACCAGGATCGTGATTAGTCAAGTCATATGGGAAGGCTCTTTTAACTATGATTATACATGGTAGACCAGTAGTGATATAATTGGGACATTTGTCTGTTGTTTGGCCAGAGCAAGGGTGGAGCAATGGGATATGATTAGGCTCTATTGCAATATTTTTGACCTAGTTTGGCATAAGGGGTTTGAAGAAGCCATCAGAAGCATTCACAACAAGCTTAGGATCCCCCTCCCAAAAAGGTACATGGCACATCCTCCAGGCATATCGAACTTGGACATGGTGGTTTTGCATCCTTCCCTTGTCATTCGTGAGAACTTGGCTTTCCATGAGGAATGACCTAAAATGGAGGGTAGCATTCAGTTCCTCCTTCGGTAGAGAGGGATTGTTGAAGATGTCAACAAGGATTGGCTTATAAACTAGCTTAACATCTTCAAGGCTTATATTCATCCAAAGGTGGTTCTGGACAACCTAGAGGCCTTGAATTTTTGCACCCCAAACACGGAGAAGTCTAGCAAAGAGAAAAATGCATTTGAATTTCCTTTGACTTCCAGCTTGAGAAGCCCAATGATATTTTTGAGATCATTATGGTGTACTGAAAGTAGGTGCCTAGACCTAGTGGGTTTTTGTGAGCTGCCTTGGTGTCTTGGTCTTGGTTTTGCTTCTGACAAGGTTGATTGTGGGTATCCCCTAATTTTGCTCCTCAGACCTCAATATGGTAGTATGTTAGCCTTTTGTTTCCAATTTGGTCTGTTAGTTTGGAAGATTTGTTGATGTTTTTGTAGAAGTTGATGAAAGCCAACTTCATAGTACACCAAGATCACCTGCATACAAATAACTTGCTGAAGAGAAACCAAAGAAGAAAAGAGCAAGAGCTTGAAGCAATTCAACAAAGTGAGAAAAAGATATTTCACAATAGGAAAATGAAATTGCTATGTAAATGATATGAAGTTACAATGAGAGAGATCGAATATAAAGGCCTCAAGGAAGCTTGTAGAACAAGCTGGAAAGTGCTAAAAGATAAGGTTGACAACGAAGCATATGTCCACAAAAGGTGGAATATCCTTGATCAAGGTGAGAGGATAAGTATGACTAGATAGGAACAAACTCTCGTGTTGTCAACAACTCATCAACTACAAGTATTAAATAAATGCATTAACCTAAATAAACTTAAGTGAAAGAATAATTAATTAATTACTCTAACACCCCCCCCCTAGGGAATACCTTAAGCTCACAAAAACTAAGATGAAATGCAAAATGGGTCTTGGCAACAAGGCCATGTTAGGTACCCATGTACAATGTAAAGAAATGCAACATCTAAAAACAAGGAAAGAGGGAAAACCTCATGGGAAAAACCCTCCCTCAAAAAGAGGTAAGAACAAACATGTTGAAAAAATGAAGGAAGGCCTCAACAAAACCCCCCAAGGACAACTTCCATTGAAAATGTTTCAAGAGACTCTCTCAAAACCATAAGTACAACCAACCCCCCATGAGAGATAGAAAAGATGCCAAAGCCCCCCCAAAATAATGGAGCCCCTGGAGAAAGAATCGAACCAATGAAACTCCAATGCGGAGTAAACAAGGGAACCCCTAAATGAGAGGGAAAACTAGAAGGCCTAGCTGATGCTCAAAGGAGAAAATATGAGGATCCTAAAAGGGAATCCCCAAGGCAGGTGTGATGATACGGTCATGAATGTTCACTGTAGAATCTGCAACAGGTGCACCTGGAGACACAATGAATGGAGCTGGAGGATCAAGCAAAATAGAAGAAGAATCTAGCTAAAAAGAAAAGACCTCAATTGGATGTGGTGTGGTAATCAAAACAGGGATCTCAGGAACAATACAAAGGTTCAAGTATCCTGACTGCACCACATTATGCTCTTGCAAAAGAGAAGTAGTGTGCTCCAAAAATGGAGATGGTGGGAAAAAATGTGAGAAGGTGTGGAGACAGGTGAAAGAATCAACTGTCCCTATAGCTATAAGGCCTCCTGTAGCAAGATCCCGAATGAAGATTGAATCTACAGTGAACTCAACTGTCTTCCCTGATCCACTACGTGTAATTTGAGAAATTGAGAGAAGGTTGGCAGACAAAGATGGAACATACAATACATCATTGAATATAACATCCTAGATGTAAACTGAACCTTTCCCGTAGACTGGTAGGGCAACGTTATTCCCCATGAGAATATGAGGAATGGGAGAAGCCTCAAGAGTAGAGAAGACACCTTAAGAAGATGTCATATGGTGAGAAGCACCTGAATCCAGTATCCAAGGGACCTATGAAGAGGATGCAATGGATGCTCGTAATGCATGACCCTTTCCAAGATCCGGTGTAGATGTTGAAGATATGGAAGAAGATTGAAAGGAAGACCACTACGAGGTAGAAGGATGGAGAGGAAACAATGCTTTTTTGAACAAGAGCTTGCAAATCTACAATTTGTTTCTCATAGCCATCAAATCTCTTCTGAAAACAATGTGCCTCATCATGAGATCCTTTCTGAAAATAGGAACAGGTAGGAATCTGAGTCTTCTTTTTCTCTTTCTTCTTATAAGAAGATGATGAACCAGTAGAAGGGGAATCTGATATTTGCTTCGGCTTCTACTCCTGTGTATCCTTGGCAAGCAATGCCTATGACTGTGAACCTGAAAGTGAATCCATCTGAGTGATCTTGGACTATTCACAAGTTAACTAATCACAAAATATCTCAAATGAAGGCATCATGTGTCTGTCGCCCAAGGCATCCATAGTGGAGTAGAAAGTAGAAGAGAAGATCTGATATTGTCACCTCAACTTTGAGAGTATCAAAAAGATACACTCATCATTTGTCTTAGTTTTCCCACATCCCTATAAAAGTGTACGCAAAGATTTGAACTTCATCAAGAAGTCCTCAATGGTGGGGAAGTTGGTAGGTGTCAAAGATGTCAACTCTGCATTAAGTTGAGGTGCTTAGAACTCATTCACTATGCCAAACAAAGACTAGAATTTCATCCAAATAGCCCACAGAGTGGTCAAACCATCCAAGTGAAACAGAAGACTATCTGAGATGTTCAGTGCAATCAATCCCATGGCCTCATCCATTTTATTCCTGTGCTTAAAAACCTCAAAAGGGTATGTTAGAGCAGGTTGGTTCTCATCCAAACATGACCATAAGCCTCTTGACATGAGAAGCCTTGTCATTTGTGCCTTCCAAGTGTGATAGTTGTGTGGCATGAGCCGGGTCATAGATGGATCTGAAATTGAGAGAAGAAGATAGAAGTAGAAGGGTGTTATTATGAAGTAAATTACAGAAAAGAAAATGCCCCCCACAACGTATAAAGATATCTCTCAAGTACCACAAAAAGCAACTTAAAAAACACAAAAACTGAAAAAGAACCTGGATTCTAGATGTAGAGAAGGAGGAAACAGAAGCCTCTACTTTGATGGCAAAAATGGGAGCTCAAACAAACTTGAAATGTGATGAAACTAGCACCATTGTCTCCATCTCTGAGTCAATTTTTCGACGCTTCTTTCAGATTGGAAAAGGACCTCTGTATGCTGAAGTTATGGCCAAAAAACCAATTGCTACTCCAAAAGACTAGCTCACTGGAAAAATTATAGTCACTAGAAAAAATTTGATGGCTGTACGACCGTCAATTCGACGTCACCAGGAAAAAAATTTGGCCATCAGTTTGCTGACATCAACAGAAGAAACATGATGTCAGCACATTGAGAAATGACATTAGTAGGTTGTGCAGGGGTGATGACGTCAGCCTAATGTGTGCTAGAAAAAGCTGACATGTTTGCCAAAAAAATGGTGTGCAACCAGGAAGATGACATAATGTTTCCAGAAGTGACATCACACCAATGGTTGTTACAAGTGGTGGCAATGCCAATAGCGATGGTGGGGCCTGGGAGGAGAACCCGACGGTGCTACTAGTGCTTTGTTGGTAGTAGTGGAGGGTTGGTGGGCGACCTGCAGTGGCCAAGCTCGAGCATTGTTGTAGTGGCGCGATCGATTGCAGCAGCATCTAGGCTGTGTGTGGACTGGGCGCTAGTGGTGCCACGATGGAGCTCTAGTGACCGCTAGGTGGCAGTGCAAATTTTTTTTTTTTTTTTGAAAAAACTTGTCCATACAGTCTTTGTACGATTGCCCTAGAAATTTTTTTGCCTCCCGGAGTAACTTTCTCCAAAATCAAAAAGTATTATATGGATTCTGACTGTAATGGGCCTTCTGAACTCAATGGCAGCGTCCATTTAGGCCCAAAGTGCTATAAAAAATTGCTCTTCCCCCTGATTGAAAAAAAATGCACAAATAAACTAGGGTTTGTGTCTCTGAATCACGGCTTCAAAAATCCTTCAACCAAGAAGCAGTAGGGAGGCTCTGGTACCATGTAGAAGTTGATGAAAGCCAACTTTAGAGTGTACCAAGATCACCTACATGCAAATAGCTTGTTGAAGAGAAACTGAAGAAGAAAGGAGCAAGAGCTTGAAGCAATTCAACAAAGCAAGAAAAAGATATTTCACAATAGGAAAATGAAATTGCTATGTGAATGATATAAATCTACAATGAAAGAGACCAAAGATAAAGGCCTCAAGGAAGCTTGTAGAACTAGCTGGAAAGTGTTAGAAGATAAGGTTGACAACTAAGCATACGTCCACAAAAGGTGGAATATCCTCAATCAAGGTGAGAGGATAAGTATGACTAGATAAGAAAAACTCTCATGTTGTCAACAACTCATCAACTGCAACTATTAAATAAATACATCAACCTAAGTAAAGTTAAGTAAAAGAATAAATAATTATTTACTCTAACAGTTTTTTGGGTCTCTGCCTAGATTCCCCTTCTGTTTCTTCCTATCTCCTATCTAGTCAATCATAAAGCATGGAAGGAGTAAGGAGTATAGATATTGGGTCCATTTTCTTTTTGGCTAGTTATCCTAAAGATAGTATGTATATAGGAAAGTATATCTATCATGTATCTTACCAAAATGTAATTTACCCGATTATATATATGAATGATACTTTTATATTTGTAGTCTTGTTCGTCTGATAATATCAAACTTGGTTGTTTGTAAGACTCTTTAATTTTCCCCTTGTCTTTGTTCAGATGTGTAGTTTCTCACCATCTACAAAGGTAATGTGCTCTATTTTTCAATAATCGAAATAAAATAATTGTAGCATTCCTGGAGTCCCTTACTTATTGTTAGTTAATGTTTTCTTGTAAGTTTTTTATTATAGATTGTAGAGAAGTCTGAATCAAATCTATAGTAGAAATAAACATCTTAAGTAGGTTGCTATCATGAATGGTGTAGCTCTTCTAGTCTTAACAAGCTAGGGAAGGCCTATGTTGGAGTCAAAAATCAGGACTTTGATTATAATAGGGTTAGTAAATTTTGTAAAATAAGACCATACACATAAGGAGGGGCAAATCATTTTAAACAAGTAATTAAGTTACTCTATAATACAACCAAAATAAATCAAGTAAGATCAGTCCATTAACATGATCTCTTTGAAGACACTCTAATCTGTATCCCCCATGCAATTATGTGGAATTTTGTTTGTCAAACTAAAACTTGGTCTTTAGTAGGATTCAAATATTAAGATGATATCTGAATTTATTAAAGAATGTTAGGACTAAAAAAATGATAGGACTAAGAGAATTTTTATTCAATTTTGGAAACAATCAGTTTTTCGCTTATGGTGGGGTAGCAAAGCATGCTAACGACTAATCAGGAAAGCCTCTCAATTTTTCTTAAGAAACAATACTAACAATTTCTTCTTAGCAGACTACTATTCAGTAGAGCAGTAAGGCATGTGAGCTTTAGATCTAACAGCAAAAAGGAGAGGTCATCTAAGCATCCATATCTCTGGCTAGAGTGGTTCTCTCAGAATAGGAATATAATTGGATTGGTCTACTCAAAACAAACAGAATGCAGATTAAGACTCTTGTCCATTGCAATAAAACCAAACTTGAAACTAGGGTATGCCCCTTTTATATTGTAATAATAAAGGACTAAGGTGAGTCTAAAACTGAGGTATGCCTCTTTTATATTATAATAATAAAGTACTATGGTCCCAGGCAAGATTGGAGGTTTTCTTCTCCGTTCTTTCTTACCAGTGCCCGTCAGAACGAAGTTAACTTTGATGTATCTTTATTTGTTTAAAAATATAATCAAAGGCTTCAATTGTTTACCGATCAAAAAAATAAAAAATAAAAAAAAATAAAAAACAAAGTCTCTAATAAATATTCTATTGACTAAATAAATTATAGAAACTAAAAAACAATATTTAAAGAAAAAACTAAACTAGCTCTAAAAAATAAATAAAATAATTTTAAAACCAAAACTTAAATCAATTTAAAAAATCAAAAGTTAAATGTGATCGTGATAGAGATTATTGGAGCTTACAAAATTCAAAGAAGAAATCTAGTCATTTATTTTGTATTCAAAAACAAAAGTTGAAAGTTGGTAACTAGGGTATGCCTCTTTTAATAATGTAATAATATAGGACTACGGTCCCGAGCAAGACTGGAGGTTTTCTTCTCTATTCTTTCCTACCAGTGCCTGCTTGAATGGAGATATTTTGATAATTGTTTATTAAATTAATTTAATCAAAGGCTTCAACCGTTTACTGATAAAAAAATCAAAAATCAAAAGTTAAATAAATAAGATCACAAACATGAGCTAATGTTGAGATCAAAAGTAATTATTTTTTAAATAAATAGGAAAAGAAAAACAATAGTTAAAAGTGGAGATTTAAAATATAATCTTATGTGAATAAATTAAATTATTAATAATTTTATATTGAATATAAGGAGATCAAAGTACAAAAGTTTCACCAAGAAATACAAAAAACAAAGAGGCAAAGCCTCACCACGAGAGTATCTATAATGGGCACCCAAGAATGCCCAAAAGCTAAAACAAGGCTGAAATTATATTAATGTTGAGAATGTTGCAATCAATTACAAAGAGATGTATTCCAAAGGCCAAACTCTAAGGGAATGACGTCTAGAATGTTACAACAGAGAATGAATGTCCTCTATTGCCAAAAGAAGGGAGTGTAATTCACACAACCAAGCTCTTATCAAATGCAAGTCATGATCATTCGATGATCAGCAATAAAACTTTCAGCCCTATTTATCATTTTCTTCATCCTTCTAGAAGGAACTAAACATTAATTAATTGCAAGAGCTAGAAGCTTCCTCCTTCTAATAATAAATGCATACCCTAGAAATTCCTCCCTGGCAATAATTAATTAAATCACGAGAGGCTTCCGTCCTTCCAATAATTAATACATGCTCTAGAAACTATTCCCTTGTAAATAATTAAATTAATTAAGTACAAAATCACCTTTAATTTTTAATTGAATGACTTTATAAGAAATTAATTTAATTTCTTCTTATCCTTTGTAAAGGCCAAAAGATGGGATCGTTACAAATCCGCCCTCCTTGAAATTGCTTGTCCTCAAGCAATTAAGTAACATAATGAACTCCAACCTCCACCTGGATCCCAATTGAAGTAGTATGTGACATCCTTGTAGATAATAAACCAATTGCAAATTAGCATCATCAGGACCAACCACATGTCTTGCAGCCTAGCACCCAAAACTTGTGTTGATGATGTAGAAGTCAGAATGTCACCAGAAGGCAACTCCGTAGAAGATCTATGAAATCTCTTCTTCCCAATTGTTGCAACACAAAATTGAATATTTGTAGATGGTGAAAATTGAGCCCAACTCCACTTAGGTGAGTGATCAACATCAACCTCAAACATCAGATTGTCATAAGACAATGTTGCATCCATAGTACTATCCTCAAAGTGAACATCAACACTTTGTTGATCGATAGTATAATATGACTCTGTCATTATATTACTCATCTCATTAGCAATAACAAGTGTACTATCATGAAAACACACATTTACAACCATATTACTACTAAACTCCTCGTTGGATGGTTCAATTGACATAGAAGTGGTTGCTAATATGACAGTTCCCTTGCATTCTCCTAATTCCACTATTGTTGCATCACTCTCCCCTGTGGTCTCCTGACTTTGCATGCATGTCTCTATTGACTCTGCTGAAATGCCCACATCACCAACATCAAAGCTGGGCAGCTCTATACTTGTCTCGATCCCACCTAAGGAATCAACTACCTCCTGCACTGGAGCAACATACAAATCTTCAATATTGATGCCCATCTGTCTAGCCATAAGTTGTAACATCATATCCATTCGCTTATGTTACTCCTGTTGCATACGTCGCCCCTTCTCTAATGTACCCAATAACTGTCTGAACATCACATCTTGATCTAGACTAATATACATTTTGTCAAACAGTTTTCCCTCTATCTGGCTATTCCAAATTCCTTATAAGACCTCCACAGGATGGTAGGACTTATAGCTCTGATACCACTGTAATGGGCACCCAAGAATGCCCAAAAGCTAAAACAAGGCTGAAATTATATTAATGCTGAGAATGTTGCAATCAATTACAAAGAGATGTATTCCAAAGGCCAAACCTTAAGGGAATGACGTCTAGAATGTTACAACAGAGAATGAACGTCCTCTATTGCCAAAAGAAGGGAGTGTAATTCACACATCCAAGCTCTTATCAAATGCAAGTCATAATCATCCAATGATCAACAATAAAACTTTCAGCCCTATTTATCCTTTTCTTCATCCTTCTGGAAGGAACTAAACATTAATTAATTGCAAGAGCTAGAAGCTTCCTCCTTCTAATAATTAATGCACACCCTAAAAATTCCTCCCTGGCAATAATTAATTAAATCACGAGAGGCTTTTGTCCTTCCAATAATTAATACATGCTCTAGAAACTATTCCCTTGTAAATAATTACATTAATTAAGTACAAAGTCACCTTTAATTTTTAATTGAATGACTTTATAAAAAATTAATTTAATTTCTTCTTATCCTCCGTGAAGGCCAAAAGTGGGATCATTACAATATCAATGAGACAAAGTATCAAAACATCCAAAACTAGAGAAAAGAGGCAAGACTAATGAAGCAGGTCAACACAAGCATCGACCCAAGCTATCCATCCCATGCTTCCTTCCATCTAGACAATATTTTTCTTATTATGAATCTGATTGAGCAAGAGGATCATGTTTTCAGTGGTGTTCTTATTAGTCCTTTTAACTTCCTTATTTAGCTGCCTAATAGTCTGCTCAAAAAATTGGAAATTGTCCAAATGCTTTCTCCAAAAGTGGTCATCCTTAAGCTCAGTGGAGAAGAAGGTGGTGTAGCCCATCTTGAGAAGTCTTTTGAACTTGTCTTTATCAATCCTCATATTATTTGCTAAAACCTTTTAAATGGATTAATAAATATTATTTATTTAAATTCAATTAATCAAATATGAAAAATTAATAAGAGAAATACAAAAGAATAATATGAAAAATAGTAATGTCTAAAAAAAATCTATTGACTAAATAAATATAGAAACTAAAAAATAATATTTAAAGAAAAACCTAAACTAATATTAAAAAATAATTGAAAAACTAAAATCTAAATCAATTTAAAAAATCAAAAGTTAAATAAATAGAGATCACAACATGAGCTAATGTGGAGATCATGAGTAATTTTAAAAAAAATAAAAACAATAGTTAAAAGTGGAGATAACAACTAATAAATATCAAAATAAGAGTTAAAAGTGGAGTGAGATAAAAACTAGTAGGAAGATTCACAATTTTCCAACCAAACTAACAACTTTTGACAACTACTATAAATTAAACATATAGTCATAAAATATGAAATTTATTTGAATTTACATAATAATCATTTTAAAAAAATCAAAATACATCTCTAAAAGATATAATAATCATTTTAATTTGAAAGTAAATTATAGTCTTCATATATCAAAAATATTTGTAAACAATTTTATTTGAAGAAATTCGATAAATAAGTAATTTTATCATTTTTAAAGTTTTAAAATTTTAAAACTTAAAATTTTCAACAAATTGGAGGTGTAGAAGTTTTTAACCACATGTCAACAACTCAAATTCTAAAATTATTTGCAACAATAAAAATATTTTATTGGATAATTCGATACAAAATGTAAATTTACTATTAAAATAATATACAACCTCATCATAGCAAATCTTCTTAGTTTCTAAAATAGATTCCCTCAAAAATGGCTAATATGAGTCAAATTATCCCAAAATTAGTTTATCGATGAAGAATTAGCATAAAAAAACTCTTTTAGGATTTATTCTATTGGCTTTGTTATATACAATCTAGGGTTTGAAGATAAAAACTACAATATTTTTATAGTTTTGTTATGTTTCTATGAGTTCGTACTATTCTTGAACTTTTTTAATGTCTAATTCAACTAGCTCTCAACATTGAAAGCACATCCTCTTTGTTTCAATATTGCCAACTAGCTCTCAACATTAGCTCTCAACATTGAAAGCACATCCTCTTTGTTTCAATATTGCCAACTACTTTTATATTAACTTTTAACCCATGCACAATGTAGGGACTCAAGTTCTATTAGAGCTCTTATTTAGTCAATAGGCTATATGTGGGAACTTTGTTTTCGCACAATTACTTTTTTCGCCAAAAAATTGTCAGCCTTTGACTGGTAAATTGTTAGCCCTTGTCATTAATAATTTTGTAACCAATTTTCATTTCACTCCACTTTTAACCTTTTTTTTTTTCTAATTATTTAATTAAATTAGTTATTATCTATTAACTATTGTTTTTTCTTATTTATTTAACTTAAAAATTATAACTATAAAATAATAAAATATGTCATACATTATTTAAATATTTCTATTTATTTAACTTAATTAGCTATTATCTCTATTATTGACTCTTATTTATTAATTTATTATTTAACTTAATTAGTTATTATTTGTTGTTTATTAAAAACTAAATATTATTTTATTTCAATTAGAAATTATTTATAATTTAATTTAGTGAGATGAGATTTTTTTTAATTTTTAATTTTTAATTTATCTCTAATTTTAATTTTCTTATTTATCTATTTATTTAGAAATGTATTTAGTTGTTA
Organism: Cupressus sempervirens; assembly: GCA_028749045.1. Taxonomy (NCBI): domain Eukaryota; kingdom Viridiplantae; phylum Streptophyta; class Pinopsida; order Cupressales; family Cupressaceae; genus Cupressus; species Cupressus sempervirens. The sequence continues at coordinate 880,766,729 of CM053786.1, forward strand.
TCTCTAGTTTTAACTCACGTTTTTCTTCCTTTTATTTAACTTTTGATTTTTAAAATTGATTGAAGTTTTGGTTTTTAAATTACTTTAGCTAATAGTATATTTGTGGGAGGAGTTGCTATTTTTCAAATATCTTTTTATTTTTCGCATATTAATTGAAGTTTTTTTTAATGATTATTTTATTTATGTATTTAAGCCAACAAACTTTAAATTAGTTTAGTTTATTTTTAACTATTCACTTTATACGTGTTAATTTTTTAGATAATAATTTATTAAATAAAATAAATAAATAATATTTATTTAGTTTATTAAATAATTAAATTTCATTTTCTTTAAATTAAAAATTAATGTTAATTTAATTTATCCACATTAAATTATAGTTTTAAACTAGCAGTTCTAAGCTTTTGTGCTTGCAATGATCAGCCAATAGATTTTTACTAATATTTTTTAAAACTATAATTTAATGTGCATAAATTGAATTAAAATTAATTTTTAATTTAAGTAGAATAAAATTTAATTCTTTCAATAAACAAAATAAATATTATTTATTTATTAAGTCGAGAGGCTTTCTACAGTGGCAGCAATCTTCAATGTAAACATTTTTTATTTTGAAAAAAAATTGACGTTCATTTACATGTCAAAAATATACTAAATATAATTATAATTAAAATTGTGAAAATTACAGAAAGAAAATGGAAGTAAAATTGAGGAAGATCAAGAATCTATTTATCATGTACTAATAAAATATCATCTTAAAAAATTACACATATAAAGTGAATAGTAAAAATTATACTAAAATAATTATAAAAATAAAAAACAAACATGAGCCTACAACATAATGGTAAATTGTGAGCCTCTTATCTAGGAGGTCTTGAGCCTCTTATCCAGGAGGTCTTATGTTCTAATAATAATTAATCTTGGCTTCGGCCTCTTACTGATAAAATAATTTAAGTTTTTGGCTTAAATACATAAATAAAATAATCATTTGAAAAAAAATTCATCAAAAAATTTATCATGAAAAATTAATATGATAAATATAAAAATATATCAATAAAATAGCAACTCCTCCCACAGATATTCTATTAGCTAAACTAATTTATAAGATAAATTAAATTAATTTAAAAACTAAACTTTAAAGCAAGTTAAAAAATCAAAAGTTAAATAAAAAGAAAAAAAATGTGAATTAAAAATGGATACAACAACTAATTAAGTTTCTAAATTAATAAGAAAAAGAGAGAGTTAAAATTAGAGATAAATTATAAATTATAAATTAAATAAAATCTCATCTCAATCAATTAAATTATAAACAATTTCTAATTAAAATAAAATACTATTTATTTTTAAAAAATAAACGACTAATAGGCAAGAGCCTACAACATAATGGTAACTTGTGAGCCTCTCATGTGGGAGGTCTTGGATCTAAATTTACTTAACACATTAAAATTACAACAAATAACAATAACGAATCTAGGAGTCAACCATTAACCAATTAAAAATTTTAAAAAAATAAACAACCAATAATAGCTAATTAAGTTAAAGCAAGAGTCTGCAACGCAATGGTAAATTGTGAGCCTCTTATCTTGGAGGTCTTGGGATCAAATCTACTCAACTTAAATAATTAATAATAATAATTAATCTTGACTTTGACCTCTTACCTACCAAAAAAAATTAAAAATAACTAATTAAGTTAAATAAATAAATTTAAAAATAAGAGTTAACAGTAACATAATAGCTAATTAAGTTGAATAAATAAGAAAAAACAATAGTTAATAGATGATAGCTAATTAAATTAAATAAATAGTTAAAACAAGTGTTAAAAGTTGAATGAAATGAAAATCGGTCAAAAATTTATTAATGGAAAGGGCTGACAATTTACCAGTCAAACGCTGACAATTTTGTGGCCAAAATAGTAATTTAGCCTATCGGCTAAAAAAATTTAATAAACACCTATGGCTGATTGTTGCAAGCACAAAAGCTTGGAACTGCTAGTGTTTTTTTTAAATTTCTAAAACAACTAATTAAGTTTCTAAATTAATAAGAAAAAGAGAGTTAAAATGAGAGATAAAGTATAAATTATAAATTAAATAAAATCTCATCTCAATCAATTAAATTATAAATAATTTCTAATTAAAATAAAATACTATTTATTTAAAAATAAATAAAAGACCAATAGGTAAGGGCCTACAACATAATGGTAACTTGTGAGCCTCTTATATGGGAGGTCTTGGATTTAAATTTGCTTAACACATTAACATAATTAATTACAACAAAAAACAATATCGAATCTAGGCTTCAACCGTTAACCAATTAATTTTTTTTTAAAAAACAACCAATAATACCTAATTAAGTTAAGGCAAGAACGAGGAACACAATGGTAAATTGTGAGCCTCTTATCTTGGAGGTCTTGGATTCAAATCTACTTGACTTAAATAATTAATAATAATAATTAATCTTGGCTTTGGCCTCTTACCAACCAATTTTTTTTTAAATAACTAATTTAGTTAAATAAATAAATTTAAAAAATAAGAGTTAACAATAAGATAATAGCTAATTAAGTTAAATAAATAAATAAAAACAATAGTTAATAGATGATAGCTAATTAAATTAAATAACTATATAAAACAAGAGTTAAAAGTGGAATGAAATGAAAATCGGTCAAAAAATTATTGACAACAAGGGATGACAATTTACTGGTCAAAGACTGACAATTTTGCGGCCAAAAAAGTAATTTAGCCTATCGGCTAAAAAATATTAGTAAACACCTATGGCTTATCGTTGTAAGCACAAAAGCTTGGAACTACTAGTTTAAAAAAAAAAAAATTAGTAAGAGGTCGAAGCCAAGAATTATTATTATTATGTGTTGTAGTTAATTATTATTATTAGTTATGAATCTCGAGTAGATTCAAACCCAAGACCTCCTTGACAAGAGGCTCACAATTTACCATTGCATTGTAGGCTCTTGCCTTACCTTAGAAGTGCTAGTTATGATAATATATGACATTCTCAAGAACAATACATGACATATTCTAATAATACATGACATCCTTTTTTTTAAAATTAAAAAACTTGACATATTCTATTTATCACAAGTGTCGCTAGTATCTAATTTAAGTAGTTGAGTCTCACAAGCTTTTGAAGACTTGTTAAACACCTTGCATAACAATTGTCTTTATTTGAATAGGTGTAACCATGAATTTTGGCATCTTTTAAGTACATGAAAATTTTGCTTATCCCTAAAGACAATGATTAGAAAAGGTATTTAATAAGTTTTAAAAAGAATGTGGGAGACAACTACTTAGTGACACATGTACTAAATACATAATATCATGCATTATCATAATAATAATTATATATAATTGAAATAACCAACTTAATATGTCTAAAACAAAATACTTCAAATAGGAAAAAAACAACACAAATATCTTATTCAAACAAGAGCTCTATAGAGCTAGAGTCTCGCCTTGTGCAAGAAGTGCGAAACATTTTAATATTTATTTGAAAATAAAAATAGAAGGTATTTTTGTTTGGATCACCACTATGAGATAGATTGTTTGCTATGGCGGTCCTAAAATCTAGAAGACACGTAGATGTTGAATTAATTATGGTACTAAAATGCAACAAGTGTCTTATATGACACCCACACCTAGTCGATGTCCTACCCATCCCATCTCATGCCATCCATTAGATTATAAGTCCCATACCCATACCACAAAAGTAGCACAAATATATACTATTTGTTATATATTACATTGTATAATATAATATAATATAATATTTTAAAATATTATTAATTCTATAATTTTTTTTATAGTTCTATTATATTATACAAATAATTTATTTTAAAATTTCATTAAATTTAAATTTAGCATAAAGAATTTTTTAATTTAAAACAAAATTAAATATAATTATTCAATGCAAATGAATTATTTGTTAATATAATATTAAAATTATTTATAAAAATATATATTGTATTTAAGATGGATTGACAAGATAGAATTTTCTTACATAAATATACTAATTTATTATAGATGTTAAATCATTTATATATTACATGCACTATAATATAATATAATAATTATCCATATCTTAGAAATAAAATGTATAATTTATTATTAATGTAATATTAACCATCATTTTTGTTATTTTTTATTTTACTAACAATGACTATTTTATTAATTTAACATTTAGAAATATTTAGACAATACAAAATTCAAAGGGGAAAAACTAAGATTAATTAGTTTTAAAACTTAGAAAGACAATTTATATATATATTTTTTAAAAAATATTTATTAATAGAATTTTAAAATATCAAATCCACATCTTGCTGTGAAACATTTGAAATAATTTCTAGCCGGATGACTATCAAAATATAGTTGGGAAACAATTTATAGATTTTTCAATTTAACAGCAATAATCATAGTCATTCTAGATTTGTTTCATAGTTTTTGACATTTTTTATTTCTTTAAATGCTCATTCTATTATGTGAAAAACGTAAATGATTTTTGCGAGCTAAAATGCTCTCATGTTATTGCCTTTTTAGTTCCTGCCGTATGGCAGGATACTATAGCAATCGGGTTGTTGTTATTTGTCCACTAATGTTGATCAATGGGAGAACTTTATTTTTTCCCCATGACCTATTTTGCTATGTTTTGCTTTTCTTCAGAGTTAAATTATTTTTCACAAGTGCTTTGTTGTCACATTCTCATTGGTGAGTACTACAAACAGTAGGGTTTCCACCATCTTGTGATGAAATGGTGACATTTCATCTCGTTGATGGGTATTTTGCAGTCTTTAATTTCATGATTTTGTTTTGTCTTGTCAGTTTTAATGGCTGTGTCAGGGAGGGTGCAGAAAATCTAACCCAAATCTCTTCCTTTGTGGCCTAAGTACAAATCATGAACTGTTGTGTTGGCATATGATAGCACATTTTGGGATAAAATGAGGACACGATGCATTTGGTCTTACACTGAGAATTGACAGTGTTGAATATTTGCCTACAATTCTCTATCATCATTATTTTTAAATCTTTCATTGTCCTTGCACCCTTGCTCATTCTTTTGAGTAAACAGTGACATTATTAAATTTCTGAATCTTCAATATCCCTGAATCCACGGTTGATTTTTTTTATTGGTCTCTGTGGATGTCGGTGTGCGTGAGTTACAAATAGAGAGATGAGCAGATTCTGGGGTCATGAAAACTAGAGAGGAAAGATTAGAGAGTGCTTGTTCCTTCTCAGGTAAGCATGCTTTGCATTTGCCATTCGATTCTGTGTTTTTGTTTTTGCTTTGTGTTTGAGCTGTCTTTGTTTACACAGCATGTTATAGTTGAAACCTGTTATATATCTACATGTATATTTAGTTGCAGTAGGATGGGTACAGGCGAAAATGGGTTCTTGTTTATACTCCTTGCCATACATGATGTTTATTTTCAGATTGTTCTTCTTCGTTGTTGTCCTTCTCCTCTTCTAGCTGTTCTTGTTCATATACATCTGGCTGTAGCTGTACAGATCTGCACAGTTTGCTTCTAACACTGCACTTGCTATGATTTTGGTAAAGGATGCATTTTTTCATAGAATATGACAACTTTAGTTTATTGTTAGCTCATTTTGGCCATTTTTATCAAACTCGAGCATACTCACAAAGAACCCAAAAATGTCATGAGCTGTTTTCTCAGACACTTACCAAATCACATTTAAAAGTAAAAAGCCCATGCCTCCAAGTAATCAACAAACTGTTATGGAAAGCAGTTATCACCCCAATATGCTTCCGATCAGGTCCTATGGAATTTGAGCGCTTAATAGACTGTTTCGGAAACAACAAACCTATTTCTTTCTTTCTTATAATTGAATCCAAATTTTGGTGGTAGAATAAGCTCGAATATTGCTTGATGCGCTTGGATGACTCTTTGTAGAATAGAAAGAAATTCTGTTTGAGCGCGACTGTGAGTAAGCGCTTACAAAAGGTATTTAAGACTGAAAAACAGTGAATTCTGTTAAGACTGAAAAACAGTGAATATTTTCAGCCCTCTTGCTCTTTTCCCAAAGGTGCACGCATCTGTTCAAATCTTGCTTCGATGGGGGTCTTGGTTTAATAGCTTTTTAAAGTGCGTACTAGAGTTTCTGCACCTATATTGATTGCTGGTCAGACTATTATTAGGGAAGTAGCAGGTCGCATACATCTTTTCATCCAAAAGCATCTGCAAGTTAAATTACGCTGAGATAATTTTTGTTCTCCTTTAATTCATTGGTCTCCACATTGGCAGAGTGGTTGAACCGTCAAGTTTACACAAAGTAAAAATATAATCCCTCTGCCAAGCGCCTAAAAGGAATGATGGCTCCTGACAAGATGTCAGAGGATTTAGCAATCAATTCTTGCCGCCATCATCTTGGGAGAATGTAAAAAGGGCACTTGCCTAATTTAATGCGGTTGACTACGCTAAAAGACCTTCCTCCTTGGGCAGCGAGCACATTCAAAAGAGATAACAAGCTCTTTATGGTGGAGGGTGTCTTGGAGGACGCACCCACTTTTCCACGTTTCTCTCAACGACCTCCACTCACTCATTTACGTATCCCCATACATTTTAGACTGCCATAAAAGTTTTCGCTTGAAATGGGATTGGCGATCTTTCCACAAAACTTCATGAAGTTTAGAAAACAAATATATATATATATATATATAAAATGAAAGGCAATGTAATTAATATATATATTTTTTGAAAACGTTACTCCCATTCTTTTTCGCTGCAAACGTACCTCAACCTGTCGAATGCAGGCGTGACGTGGGGAAACACTAAAGTCTCTGTATTTTATGCAAACAAACTTGCACACCCCACTTTGTTTTAGCGTATCCTCCGGCTTCATCCTCGAACCACGTACAGGGTGTTTGGAATGTTTATGGGTGTCAGTTTGAAACCAAGGGCGAGCAGAGTTTGGAACTAAAATCTTTGGATTTAATGCCAGGATAAATCTTGCCCATCTCTGACATGACCAGGAACTTAAATCTTATCTTTTTCCCCCCTCCATTCGAATTTCTGCTCAGACACACATGTCACATGTAATCTCTATGTGTTGGAGAATTAAAAGGCCAAGTCTTCTAGGAAACATTTCGCTGGCATTTCTTTAGATAAATCATGTGAGAAAGTTGTTGCAGGGATTGATTTGAATCATGGGCTTCTACAGGGATATTTGGTGGAGGAACTAGGTATGCTCACTGACATTGCTCTCTTCCATCTCAATAGCAATAGGTTTAGTGGCAGCATTCCTCTAGCTTTCAAGAACTTGCAGTTATTATCAGAAGTAGATGTCAGCAACAACTGGTTGTCTGGGTATTTCCCCATTGTGCTTTTGGAGTTAGAAAACCTTATCTATTTGGATCTGAGATTCAACAAGTTTAAAGGTGCTCTTCCTCCAGAGCTTTTCAACAAGAAGTTGGATGCTATCTTTGTGAACAACAACTATTTTGAGTTTGAAATCCCTCCCAATTTGGGTGACTCTCCAGATTCAGTAATTAGCTTTGCTAATAACAAGCTGAGTGGAGGGATTCCCCAAAGCATTGGCAAGATGGGTGGGACATTAAATGAAGTTTTGTTTCTCAATAATCAGTTGTCTGGATGCCTACCTGACGAGACAGGATTGCTGGGCCAAGTGAGTGTCCTTGACCTCAGCTTCAATGGCTTCGAAGGCCATCTGCCCTCATCTCTGGCCTGCCTTCACAGTGTGGAGCAGCTCATTCTTGCTCATAACAAGTTCCATGGAAGCATTCCTGATGGCATCTGCTCTTTACCTTCACTAAGGAACCTCACAGTTTCTTATAACTATTTTACAGGTGAGGGCCCAACTTGCCATGCTCTTCCGGCCAATGGAGTTGTCTTTGATGATTCACACAACTGCATTCCTGCGCATGGAGATCAGAGAACAGCTGGGGAATGTGCTGCTTTTGGTGTAAATCCTAAGAAATGCATTGAAATGCCTCTTCCTTCTCTCCCACTATGTGCTCTGGCACCTCCCCCTCATTTCCCAATACCAGTACCTTCCTTCATCTATGCCTCCCCTCCTCCACCGCCTCCTTCGCCTTCCCCTCGGCCTCCGCCTCCTACTCCACAATGCCCTAAATCCTTCCCTTCACCACCCCATTGAAACTGCATTGTTATCATAGGTTTCTGGGTTTCTGGATTGTGTATTTAGCATTAACGTTTGGGATCCCACTCCGTGATCCATCAGCATAAGTAGCAAGAGATGTATAACAGAAAGTGCATTGTCTTTTCTCATGTTAAGTGCTCTCTCCAAAGCCTCTGTCCATTCTTCTATCCACTATACACTATCTCACGTCACACTGCATAAACAATGCTCAGATTTACTTCCTGTGGGTTCCCTCTGTTATGTTCTGGGGTAGTTAGTTTTGGGTTTTGCATTGATGGCGCCTTTTCTGATTTGGCTTTATGCCTTTTTAAGGAGATGGTTTTATTTCCAATGTCTTTGTGCATGAAAAATAACATTGTTTACAGAACCATTCAGTGAATGGTTAACCCCTTCATAAGCTTGATGCAATTCAGATGCGGAAATGTCTTCCATTATTCTAGAGAAATAAAGGCAATTAGGATTTCTTGTCAATGTGATCTAGCAAAGACTATGATCCATAACAAAATGGTTCGAACTTTTAGCTATTAGCTGCTTTGCTGTTACCTGTAAATATAACTGCTGCCTATTTTTCTTGACAGTATCATATTGGGCTGGCAAACTGAGCTTTGTTATTTATAATTCTTACTCTGTATTTTTGGGTGAAATTAGCATCTATCTTCTTTTGGGAATAAGTATTCATGTGACACTTTTTGTGCTCCAATAAAGGACTAAGTATGCCCAACTACTATGCCTATTATTGGAGCACTACCAACTCTTCTTTTATTATGATTTATACCTTATACCTATATACTTAATTTTATTTTGATTAACTTTTTGTTATGAGTAGGTTTGAAGAGATTCTATATTTGTTTATAATAGAAATCAGGAAACAAAATTGAAGCTAGTTAATATTAAGATTATAGTCTAGTTAAAGTTCTCAGAATTTGTTTGCAGGAAAATACATATCATTAACATATTTAACATAAGTTGATAACAACTAGGCATTTTTCTACCTCAAAACATTAGTTATAAATATCATCGATTATAAGAATAGTTTAATAAATATATGAAATAACTATATTTGTTTCAATTAAAAAATGAAATATATTGATTTTATTGTTTTATTATTGTAAATAATTCTCAGTATATTTTGGTACAAATTATTTCAACAAGTAATATTTTTAAACAATTTTAATAACTATTTATGTTAAAATGATGAAATCTGAACAAAGAAAACAAAAAAATTAGATGTAAATGATTTAAATTTTCTATGAAATTGAATATTCAACTTTCATTGATTTATTTACTGACATGTTTTAGTAGTAATTCTTTTGAAATTTGTATGGGTCTAATGTGCCAGTATTCATGAAACTAGTATCGGTTTTCCCAAAATGTAGTTTCAAAAGTCATGACACTATTTGTAGTTTTTTGAAATAAAGAACACGCTCAGTATAGCTTATGTTGTAAGTTGAAAAATGGTTTAGTTTGTTTGTAATGATGAACAAAAGCTAGTTATAGTCAAAGATCAATGCTTTCAAAGTCTAAGGGATCATATTACCATTGTCTACTGAAAAAGTTTCAAACTCCCACAAATAGCTTGCCATTTTATTTTAATTGCTTGTTTATCAAAGGCTACCAAAAGTGTTTGGGACTAGTATTTGAAACTTTGACAGTGTTGAATATTGAAATCTTATGAGCCTTCTTATGGGCACAATGAAATTGTTTGACTAGAATCTGTCAACTTATACTTTCTGCATATAGCTTCACATTAGGGTCAAAGATCTGGTAAATCAATGCATGTTTTCCCATATTTGGCATTTAATCAGTTCTTTCTCCTTGGCATTCAAAATACCCATTTGATTAATGTTCAAGCAAAGCACAACATCACCTTATTCTCTCTATATTTGCCTCCATGTGAGAAAACTAGCAAATGATTTTAATAATTTCACAAATAATGAGTCAGAGCATTGGATACCAGAGACAAATTTCTCAAGTTCAAGTTCATGAAAGTGAAGAAATAATTTAGCAATCATAGAACACACAAACAACATTTTCAAGGGTGAGTAGTCAAATCCATTTCAACAAGGCCAATAGACTAATCAAACAAAATTACAGTATCATTCGCATTGCAAATAGGTCAAATAAGAATACATTATTCCATGTCTAAAAACATATTAATTATTATCTATAACTCTTTTTTTTAATCTAATTTCGTAGTCACTTCTCGCAGATTTGGACTTTCAGAATGTGTGACCGAATTTTTATTCCATGCCCAAGTGCAGAATGGACTTCTCCAATTATTGGTGCAATTGACTCAAGACATTTGGAGACTGTGTTTATTATTGAATGCCCAAATGTTGAGAAATCTTTGCGCATAGTGCTCAGTGAAGAATTCTTGCAGAATAAATCTAGTTCAACACATTATGCAGACATTGTTTCTAAATTCTTGACCAATTGCATGGACCTTTTAGAAGATATACAAATTGTGAAGCAATTAGCAAATGCGTATGTGAAGCATTACTTCAAGCCTGAAGAAGACTATGATCCATACATTGCTGCATATGTTATAGAGATGAGTAATGACCTTATAGGTGGACTGTTTTCACTAGAATCTTTAAGTTCATGTGCTGTCACAACTTGTGTGTACAATTCCCTAAAAATTGCGATTAGTAGTAAATATAAGGCAATTGTTGATCATGCCTTGCATGCTCATTGTTCGCATTTTTCACAGCAGAGTGCTTTGAGAATCTCAGCCGTATGCAATGCACTCATATTCCTCCAAATGCATATGTCTCCTCCTCCAATCAGAACTTATGCACAAAACAATTGCTCCTTGGCAGAAATGACTACTTCTTAGCTCGGCAAAATTTGAATACATGACTTGTTATCATAGATAACATGTCATGATTCTATGTACATATTCCATAGCATATGTAATTTGTATACAATAATTTGTATACACCTCTAACCTTGCTAGAAAAATGAATTCTACTGCTTTGTAAAATCAATGCTATAAATAGTAAACTGTTATATTTTGGACTAGTCTTTAACTTTGTGATCTTTTAAATCAAAACCAATGATGATCAAATTTAATGCATATACATTAGATAGGAAATTATTATTTGATTAAGAATAGTATTGAAAATGCTCTTTAAATTCTGAACATTTGATGTCGATAAATTAATTGACATGTTTCTTGTGTGGTAAATGTTGTATCCATAGTTAATAATAATATGTCTTTTTGTTCTCCATATTGCAAAGTGTGATTTTTTTTACGAAGACTTGTTGCACTGAACTAGTTTGTACATTAAGTATTACATGTATTAGTAGAAATGGAGAAATTTGAACATAGATTGAAAATCATTACACCAATTAAACAATGGGTATGTAGCATGATAAATAATGCCTAATTGCCTCATAAATTATGTTTTCCTTTGCATATTGTCATACTTCATTGTAAAAAATGTATTCTGATAAGGTGAAAAAAAATTATTTATGGATTATATGTCTTATATTGGTGACTTTTGAATTTTGTAGATTTCGCAGATGTTTGAACTGTGCTAGGAGTTTTGGAATTTGATCAGACAGTTGACATTGCCAGCTACAAGTAATCGGTATGTTTCAATTCAGAGTTTTCAAACTAAAAGTCCAAATTTTATTTGTAATTGTAATCATCAAGCAGTCGTAATTATAACAATAATTTATAGAACAGTAATATTTCATTAGTACTGATATTTTGGGAAATTTATCTACTTGGTTTTCCATATTCTCTTCTAAATTATTGATTGAGGGATGTTTGTATCAATTGTCACTTAGAGAAAAGAATTGATGTTTCAAATTGACATGGTTTAGATACCATGAAACATAGTTTTTCAAATTCACATTGTTTAGATACCATGAAACATAGTTTGAACATATTTTCTATCGTGTGTAGTCAAAAAAATTATGTATATAAATCCTACCCATAAAACAATGTTTATTTACTTAGATTCGATATATATTTAAGATACAAAATAGCTTCTAATAAAGGATAAATGAACTGAAAACTAACTAAAACCAAAAAAAAATCATAGATTATAAACTGGTTACAGATATTGAAATTTTAGATAAACAAATATTCAATTATTTGAAGAAATCAATTCATTATCATTTTGTACTATGTAATGAAGTTAAGCTATGTGTTAGAATTCATTGACGCTTAGCAAAATCTAAGAATTATTGGCCATTGTTGACAGGTTTCCTGTACTTCTATTGCATGAATATGAACACTCTAAATGCATCAAATACAATAAACTACCCATCAGATCATGAAAATCCAGAATCTGAGGTCCTTGAAAGAATCCAACAACTTCCAAGTGAATGTCAAAGGAATATATTGGAAAAATATTTTTATGAAAACCATGATGCAATGTTTCAATACAATGGATGGGGAAACATTCAGACAATACCAGAGACCAATCAAATTCATGTCTTATCTCCATTCATGACAAATGGAGAATTGATTTACTTGAAATATCTTGTGCGAGTATATACTGAAGCTCATATCATAGTTCACTGTCAAGATATTCTAATCCATTTTCCTTATGAGAATCATAGTATAGAACAATTCATAAATGTTTTTAATCCAGCATGCAAAACACTATTCTGTCAGCTATCACCATTTAAAACCCCTGTTGAAAGTGAGACACTTGTATGCATAATAAACCTTCTCATATCATATCCAACTCTCTCGCTTGAATGGATTATAACATATGACAGTATACAACTTCTAGGAGAATGGTATGATGGTACTACAGGTGCTATAGCTACTAAAAGCATAAAGCACCACTACTCATACCATTATTTGTTTGTATTTCCAAATAACGAGATGCCACCTGGCATTCATCTTGTAGCAGATATTGGAAGATGACGCATCCTCTATGGATGAATTAATTTTTACAACATGGTTGTTGCCAAAAGTAAATACTTATAATGTATAAGTATATGCTCCATTGTGCTATAGAAATAGATTATTCGATAATTTGTACAATGTCAACCAATGATAAAAGAATCAATTTCATGTAATATTTTGATTCCATGAGAAAAAAGTTGTATTCATGTCTCTTTGTTGTTCAAATTCCAAGTTTGCAAAGCACATCAAATTTGCATATGATTTGTTATGCTTGCTTTCAAGCATCATAGGATACTTCAACTATAATTACTACAATTTCTTCATGAAAAATTTATGGAAATTGAAAATTCATTACGGCAATTATAGCTTTTCGATCTGCAAAAGCATCAACGACATCTGTACGTAATACCTAATTTTTTACACTACAATGTCACTTCAATGTAATTTTTTACAGTTTTCCACTAATAGCTATAGAGGTAGTTGCATTGGAGGACGAACATAGCATAATGATAGAAGACCCAACCATCCATTAGTTAGTAGAAACAGTTAGTATTTATTATTTTAAGTTGTCATATTATTCAATATTTGGCATTAGAACATTGACACAATTTCTTGAGAAAATGCTAGAATTAGCATTGCATATTAAAAAGACATTAGAACTAAGGACATTCATGGGTGTCCACTAAGAAAAAACCAAATTTCGAATATTGCACTCCACATGAAACTGTGCGACAAATTTATGTGACTTTTAATCGGAGACAAAAAATAGCAATGTCAATCAATAGGCCTTTCAATTTATTAATTATAATACTATTTGAAGATAATGTTAAATGATTTATAATTACATGGTCTACTAGACAGATAGCAATAGCCATGTAACAAAAGGTTTCAATATTCATATGACAGGGTAGACAAGCTTTGAAGACATAATTGTGGTATATAAAGTTCAAGGTTCCACATACAAACAAGTTCCCCAAAGCAAATTGTTGTGGTGATTCCTAAAGGCACCATGCCTTTACCTGAATTGTTCGCGGTACTTAACATATGCATTCTCTTAATGCTATATTTTACTGTCAAGGAAACACCTTTGTTCATATTCCTATTAGCATTTGACGTAATAGTTTTTTATGTCACCTTGTACATAATGGAGAAATATATGTAGTTTTTAGGAGCTCGAAGGACATAACATAGAGACTAGTATACATTTGGAGTGTCAATTTTTGAGAATCATGTAATTTAATCAATGCGAACATATATAATTTAAAGCAAGTGTCTGGCTACAAAATACTTGCTGCACCAAGAACATAACATCAAGTCATGTTAGCTCTTTGTTTTCTTGGACCCACTTTTTGAATTCTTATGCAACTTTTATTTCATAATGGATCTGGACCCTTACATGATCTGCATTGATTTATCTAAAGAAGTGTTAGACCTTAAACATCATCTAGTCTTACTGATTCATAGGATCAACTCATGTTACCTGTTTCTTTTGTTGCATCCATTTTCTGAATTCTTCTGTAAATTTATTTTTATACTGGATCTGGACCCTTACATGATGTACATTAATCTGTCAAAAGAACTATTAGAATTTAAACATTGTCTACTCTTATTGTTTGGTAAAGTAATAATAAAGGATCGCAAATTGAAAAAATTAGATAATTAGATCTCATTACTTCTAATGAGATCTAAATTACTATATTCAAAATAACAAAATCATGGTAAACATTTTGAATTGTTCTACATAGCATTTTAGTAAAAAGATACTATATCGATATCTTTGTTTCTTTCATCTATTCAATTGGTCTACTTTGTCTAAATTGTGCACCATCTTTACAGAACCAAGAATATAGATGACTTGTTTCAAGGCAAAAAGAATTATAGATTTGGAGAATGAAGACACGTCCACCTTTAAAGAAAGCAAAAACTTGTCTTCCAGGTCCAAAAAATGTCCAAAGCATAGGAAATACAAGGGTATCAGGAGACGTCCTTGGGGTCGATATGCTGCAGAGATAAGGCATCCAGAAACTAAGCGACGCCAATGGCTTGGAACATTTGAATCGCTAGAAGAAGCTGCAAATGCATATGATGAAGCAGCACTTTCTATGAGAGGAGTGATAGACTGTGCAGACTGCTATAAGAAAAGTGCAATAGAAACCAGTGATACATTAGTGCATATTAACCCATTAATAACAGAAAATCCAATCTACCAGACCACAACCCATCAAGAGGAAAACATAAAGCTTCACTGTGCACCATTGTCTAATATACATGATGGTACACTATCACAAAGACCATCCTTAGACGACATCCCATTTGATAGCACAGTAGTACCTGATGTCCATTGTGTAATGACACCTACAAATTACAATTTTGATGCAGTCCAACAAACTAAAGATTGTCAATCATCAACAATTTTTCCTAATCAATATCAAACTAGTTATCTCCCACCATATACACATACATCATCGGGATTACTAGGAAACATAGTTGCCCATAACTGTGTTGGAAATGATAGCATCAACGATGCATACAAATTGGACAATACTTCGAACATGCATTCAAGCTTTCAAGGAAAACCATCGTCAACCTACGATTGCAATGTTGCAGGTTCAGATTTATTGCAAAATGCTATTGAAATTTTGAAATCTGAGCACTTTCAATATAAAGGAGTACAACAACAAAATGGTATTTCCTTTTACCGTTTTTGATGCATTTTCTAATCATAGTCAATGAAAAATATTAGATAGTGTAGCCAAGTAATTAGAATCATTTGCACAAATAAACGTGAATCAAATACATTTGAACATGAAAGATATCTAATTATATTTTTTGAGAAATTGTAGGGTACGAGAACATGAACAACCGCAAGCTTAAACCAATGCTCCCATGGAACACAAAAAGTGGACCTAAAGAACTAGATTCAAGCACCTATGATATGAGTCTCTATAGTATGAATGAAACAGTGGACTACAAAAGCAATTTTGTGGATGCACCAGAACATAATACAGGTTGCAGAGCATATGGAACTCTTCTCTTGACAAACAATGTCGATAAGAAAGTTTTGTCAATTAATGACAAGATAATTTTGGAGATTGGTATTCTAAAAAGCAAGTTATCTGAAATTGTGGATGTGATAAATAATATGGAAAGCACACTCCTCAAACATATACCTGCATCTGTGCATCCACTATAAGATCTTTGTGAATATACAAAAGTTTTTGCACTTAGAGATTAATGTTGAAGATGCTTGCACACATAAGCAAAAATCTTGAAACATTTCATTGAATTCTCTATAGTCAGTTTTTACAGCTATATTGTAATGCTTATGCATATATATTTATATCTTGGTGATTATAAACAGTATAGTATCTGTGATTTGTTCTAAGACAATCGTTCTTTTCTTGTATACTAGGATAGATTATGAATAGTACATATTCAAATGTGGCAAACATAAATTACTAAGTATTGTTAATTAGTAAGAAATATTTTCTTCCAAATTTGTCTAAAGTCTCTTGCAACATGATCATGTACATATTTGTCTCTATGTGTTGGAAGAGTCAAAACAAAATTATTCATCACAAAGTTGAAAAGTGTAATTAAACAAAACTAACAAAGTATCTGTCTTGCATGCGCAGGCTAAGACACGATAGCTAACAATTAACCAAGGAATCCAAAATTCATAGAGAAGTTGACTAGTTTCATACAGTGCATTCCACCCACTTCCTATGAAGATCATTATCATATGTTAGAAGTTACTATGTCTTAAATGCATTAAGTACAAGTGTGCATTGCCAACAAATACTCATCAATTGCAACTTTTGATCATCAAATATTCACATTGTCAACATGACTAATAAAGATCAATCATGCAACATTGATATACAGTTGGCAAACCAAGGACTTTGTAGACTACAAAAATTCAAATACAATGTTGGCAACTGCTTGTTTGACTCTATTGAATACTTACTTCAGTTTACAAAAACTGTCAAAGAGCTACGAAATGGTACAATAGACTATTTTTCAATGTGCCTTGCAAAAGCAGATCCAGAAGCATTACATGCATACAATCATGAGTTGCATCCTCTTCTGATCAAAGACCTCCATAATGTAAACGACCAGAACACTTACTTGCGACGAATGCGTCTATCTGCAAAAGAAGTAAACAATAGTAATGAAACTGGTTTATGGGGAGACATATTTTGCATTCACTGGCTTTCCAAGTGGTTAAATATTCGTATTTGTGTCTTTTCACTGAAAACAGGAAAACAATACCTAGACTTCAATAAAACATTGAACACAGAACCATATCGTATACTATTTCATGATACCAATCCTCAAAGTGGCCATTTTGAACCTTTGTTGCAATTGCAACCAGTCCAACACATAAACCATACAATCAATTTTCATAAGTTTAAAGAATTGCTTGGTCAGAATATGGACATGTTAAAAAATCACAATATTAGAGAACAAAAAATGCAAAAAGGTCCTAAAAACAATAAAGAGCAACAAAATATGCATTCTGCTAAGCAAATTATTTCGCAATCTCTTAGAAACACAAAAAAATTCATTAGATCTAAAATGATAAGCAATGAAAGTAGTCTACTCTGCAATAAACCTAGTTTGAATAGTCATAAACAACAATTCAATATTAATGTTGTACCTATATCACCAAAAACTATATCACCAACAACTCATAGCTTAAAAAGAAAGCAAACAAGATCAAAGAAGACACCAGTAGAAATATATGAATTTGAAATACAAGACACTCCGAAACATACCTGCCCGATTTGTCAGACTTTGCATTTCAAAAAAAATATCAAACATGTAAGAGCAAAGGAAAAAGATATATACAAAATGTTGACCCAACGTAATTACCCAAATGATAATGCAAACATATGCAAAATATGTAACAAATCACTTAAACAATCAAAGCTTCCAAAATTTGCAACACCAGAAAACATTGGAACAAATAATCCTTTACAACATGTAAAATGTCTGAGTCAACTAGAGGAAAGACTAGTGTCCTTGAGAATTGCTTTTGCTCAAATATGGGAACTAGGACATAGAAGATCGCAAATTGGTCTAACCGGTTCTATCATAAATGTGCCTGTCAATTTGAACATTGTCCAAAACGCTTTGCCCCTATCATTCAATAACACATCAACTGTTGCAGTCTCTCTTAAGCGACGACTTGAATATAAAAGTGCCTTTCAAAAAGGAATGGTAAGGCCTAATCTTATTATGCAAGCTCTTCATGAATTGGCAGACACAACATTATACAAATTAGAAAATGTTCAAATCAATGATGCATGGTTGCAATTACTAAAGGAAGAGAAACAAGATAAAATATTATGTCAATCTATGTCATCTGATTCTTATTCAGAAAGTAATAGTGACAATGCTAACCCATTAGAAACACTGATACATGGATTTACAGATTCAAGAAGCATACAAAACATGCATGACAAAATTATTGAAATAGCACCTGCTGAAGAATCTTATCCAATAGGAATATTCAAAGATAAACATGCAGAGGAAATGAATTTTCCTACACTATTTTTTGGAGAACCACGAAAAAATCATGTTTTAGAAAAATTAAGTTATCAAAAAGTAGCACAATGGGAAGTCTTAAATAGTCACCGTAATTTTGCACTGCATACAACAAATCTTTTCTTCAAAGCAATCAAGATACTAATACATCAAGTATTGTCAACAATGTGGGTCAGAATAAGAAAAGGTCAACTTAAAGGAAGGAAACTCATTGCAAAAGACGTCAAAAACAAGCCAAACTTAGAGAAGATATTGAAATCAGACATTGGCTATGTTGACTTCAAAAGGATACGAATATCTCCGGACTACTGCCAACAACTCAAAAAAAATGCCTTTGCTATGATACGTCAATTGGGACCACCAACTTTTTTCCTTACTTTTACAAGTGCAGAACAAAATTGGGAACCATTAACAAAAACTTTACACTCTTTGCACAAAATGAATGAATCAAAACCAGAGAACAATGAAATAACTTCTGAAAGTAATACTGACATAAACACCCTCATTCGCAAAGACCCAGTTACATGTGCACGTTATTATCGCCATCGAACAAAAGCTATCCAAAAATTAATAATGACTGATGTCTCCTTCTTTGGTAAGGTTTCTGACTTTTCTCTGTAACAGAATTTCAAAACAGAGGTAATGAACATGACCATCTTCTAATTTGGGTACATAATGCCCCAATCTATGGGAGAGAAAGCAACATGGACATAGTTAATTTTGTCAATAACTACATAACTTGTAGTACAGAGCACTTACAACAATCTTTAGCAAAACTGCAAATACATAACCATACAAAACGATGTAAAAGATCATGAAAAAGAACATGCCGATACAACTTTCCCATCCCTCCTTTTCCAAAAACAATGATACTTGAACCTTTAGCAGAAAGCTCTAATACAACATCAACAAATGCAGCAAACATATTCTCAACACTAGAAAAAGCAAACTATGATAGTTCATTCACATATGATATGTTTCTAGATGAACTGCAATTGACAGAGTACGACTATGTCAACTCAATTAGGTCAACATTAGATAGGCCTACTCTATTTCTCAAACGAAAACCTTGTCAAATATGGAATAATAGTTTCTCAAAGAAAATGCCATTGTTATGGAGAGCAAATACAGATGCACAATTTGTACTAAATGCATATGCTGCGGCTATGTATTGCAGCTCATATATGGCAAAAGTAGACAGATCAATGACAAATGCATTCAAACAGATTCGAAAAGACCACCAAAGAAATAATATAGATGCACTTCACATGATAAAAAAACTAGGAAATGCTTTACTAAACTTGCAACAGATGTCAACACAACAAGCTGCACATTTAGTCCTCTCAATGCCACTCAATCAAAGTTCCCGAAGATGTATATTCATTGACACAAGACCTGATGATGAGCAGATTTTTGTTCTTAAATCTTCAAAAGAGTTGAGAGAAGAGCCAGATGAATCTGAGAATATAATGGCAAAATCTTCACTACATTACTATGTTAACCGTTCAGAAACTCTAAACCACATATGCTTTGCCGAATTTGTTTCAGAATATAATGGAACTAAACATTTTACTAGAAAGAAAAAAAAACTTGCTATAATACATTTTATGAATTACAACATCCACATTGATCCAGAAAACTACTATAGAGAACAAGTCCTATTATATGTTCCATTTATAATAAGTATTCAAACAATCTTTGAAAATTTCAGCTCTTCGCAATTAGCATATGCACACCATGAAGAAACAATTATAAGAAATCGTGCAAAATTTTGTTATAATATGAATAGCAAATGGGGAAACATTGAAGAAGAGGAAAATGAACTACAGCTCAAAGACTCCAGTAAACAAAACAAGGAAAAAGGAAAAAATGACATAACACATGAAGCTTATGACATATCAACAGACATTCCAACAAATTCATTTAAAAACTTGTATAAATCATCAAATGTTGGATTTGACATAGCCAAACACCCACAGATAATGAATAACATTGACTACTTCAAGTTGCGTCGAACACTCAATATTGAGCAACAAATGATAGTTAAAGACATCATAACCAAGAAACAAAAAGATAAGGTCACACCAATACACCTTTTCCTCACAGGTGGTGCTGGCACTGGCAAAACATTTACAGCTAAAGCTATTTACCATGCATTGCTACGTCTATATAGTAATGACATCAATGACGACCCTGACAAACCAAAGGGATTGATAGCTGCATATACAGGAAAAGCTGCCTACAACATTGGCGGTGTTACAATACATTCTGCATTACACATACCATTCAATAAGTCCGAATTTATCCCTCTAAATAGTGATACACTTGACAAAATGTCTAAGCATTACTGTCAGCTTCGAATCCTACTCATAGATGAGATATCCTTAGTGGGATCCTCTTTCTTGAGATACATTGACTTACGTTTGCGTGACATCATGCAAAAACCTACTATTTATTTTGGAGGATTAGACACAATCTTCTGTGGTGACTTATACCAGGCATTACCAGTTCTAGATTCAAATGTCTTTGAAAGCAAACCAACAGGCAAAGACTTGATGCCTTACAATTTCTGGAACGACAATATAAAGTGTTTCTCTTTGAGAAATACAATGCGTCAAAAAGACACCACATTTGTTCACATTCTAAACAAAATCCGTATAGGTGAACAAACAATAGAAGACATAGAATACCTTAATGACCACTGCATAAAACCCATACCAACTGACCCCACTCTTCCTTTCCTATACTTTAGGAGATCGGATGTGGATAAACACAACAAGAATATGTTATCAAGTATGCCTGGAAATACAATTACACTAAGAGCAATTGATGATTTTGAGGAAAACTACAATGCATTACGACTTTATGCTCATACAACATGCCTTCCTACTGAAATAAATGTGAAGGAAGGAGTGCTCATAGAAATTTATTCAGGAAACTACGACACACAAGATGGTATTGTCAATGGCTCTGACGGAATTTTCAAATTATACACTAGAAATAACGAGCACGACATTGTATGGATCAAATTTAACGATGCAAACATAGGCCACCAACAAAAAACAAAGTATATTACATACTACAATGATGAAATTGAACAAGATTGGGTACCAATTCTACGCATTGCAAGACCAATCCTTAAAACAACTGCAAATAAAAAAATAACCATACGAAAACAATTTCCAATTCAACTTGCATGTGCTCGTACTATCCATCGATCTCAAGGACTAACAATGGACGCGCTTGCTTTTGACCCAACAGGAGTGAAAAATCACGGGCTCGCATATACAGCACTTTCACGAACAAGAACAATTGATCACTTATACTTCGTGAAGCCTCTTACAAGCAAAAATTTCAAAGTCAAGCAAAAAATAATTACAGAAATGGAAAGGCTAAATACAATTGCACAGTGGAAACTTCAAAATCATGACATATGCTTGGAATCATTACAACATTTGACCATTTGCTCACTAAACACTCGTGGATACCATGCACATTTACTTGACCTCTCAACTGACTATGACATCATCTCTTCTGACATCTTATGCCTACAGGAAGCCAACAGCAAAATTGATGCCTCAAAACCTTTTACTGACACATACAACTACTTTTCTATTCATGGTATCCATGGTTTAATAACTTTGACAAGAAAAGGATTATTAGCAACCAAGATCAGTGAACACATTACAGAAAATGTAGAAATACAAAGAATAATAATAACAAGCTTCAAGAATAAAATTAATATAATCAACTTATACGCAAGGCCAAACTCCGATATAGATGAGATACAAAGAGCTCTAAATTATGTACTAAACAACATAGAGCAAAATAACATATTGTACATATTAGGAGATTTCAATATAAATATGCAAACAACAAACAACCGAGCTAAAACTCTTAATAATTACATGCAACACCACAAACTTAAATTTCTCTTACAAGATACAGACAATATGAACACTCCACTTATTGATCATATCTGGTCCAACATAACTACAAATATATGCAATATTTACAAATCAGAAGCATACTAGACTGATCACCTATCAACAATATTAAAAATTCATCCGACAAATGACAACTTTTCCCAACATGACCAGAATTACTGAAAATTCACCCAACAACATCCTACATTTCTCCAAATATATTTATCACCAACAACTATCTACTCCACATAATCACATCAAACTCACATAACTAGACAACATAACAATTCCTTTTCTCATTTCTTGTTGCCAAAAAAACAATGTAGTACAACAAACAAAATATGCAATATTACAATGTTTAAAACGAAAACAAGTTAGAATATTCCATGGTAAACAATTTAAGACAAAGTAGTTTAGTAATTATTGTACTAACGTGAAACTTTCAGATTCAATAATCACATTATACAAATTACAAAATATCTACATAGCAACAAAGAATTTGATGCACTGAACAAATTTTTTCTACCCACAATTTATGCAGACAAATCAATGGATGCAAACAAAAGAGCAGGAAAGGCTACACAAATTAGACAAGAACAATCTACAAAAAGGTAACCTATATTTTCTTTTAACAATTTTTTAGTTTCATATTCAGACAAAAAATACACTAACATACGTACCAATGCAGGACAAAACTGAAAACACCTGGCTGCATTTCTATAGAAGACTTGAATGCAAGAAAAGGAGGCAACACATTTGAAGGAGATGTCTTGGTTGTCTACAAAGTGAACCTTGACAAAGTCAACAAAACACGAGAAGTGCTACGGGCAGACCTAACAGATCCTAAAGCAGAAATGACAATAACAGTGACTGTTACTGAAAACTTAATCCACCAATATGAGGACAAAATAATCCCAGGCATGGGTGTCTCTATAACTGGATTTGAAATTCAATCAAAATCAGACTATGATAGAGGTGATTGTGATTGCATTCTTGTACTAAATGAAACAAGCATTGTTGAAACAATCAATCGCATATGCAATGACTACAATTTCATCCCCAGCACTACAATAAGGAACCTGTTAAATAGCACAAGCAACTACCCTATTGGAACAGTAGGTGCATTGGTCGTTGCAGCACAAAAGCAAGGCAACCTCAACATTCTAGAAATAAAGGATGGTCATTCTGAGGAAGACAGGGCACAGGTAACAATTAATACAAATTACTTCTCCAATTGTACTTTTTCAAATTAGCACACTATTTATTATGGAAATATTCAATTCAATATTTTAAAGTCTATCTGTATATTCTACGCAGTTGGAAATCCATCCAAATTTTATTCAGCACTACATCTCAGCAAAAGAACATCTCGCTCGAAATGAAACACCAACATGGCTCTTTAGAAACATTGTAAGAAGGACAGACCGAAAACAAACACTTCGAACAGGCCTATCCACATTTATTTGCAAGCTAAATGACAAAATGACATTGCAAATGTTACATGACATAATGCAGAAAACTAGAGAGGTAAAAGAAAATCATTGTTCAAATGTAAACAATTGTTGCTATAACATGTAATTGACATTTACAAACTGTACTTTGAAACAGGTCAATGGGAAATTGAAGATTGCAAATCCATTCTCCAATCCATTTGGAGCATTTTGTCCACACTGCCAGCACAAATTTGAAGGATATGGAATCCTCGAAGAAGAAACTGCACACTGTATTGGATGCAAGCAAGATGTCAACTATGTGCACAAGTTACACCTGAAGACATTGCTTTTTAGTGAAAATAAACAACCAATCCAGTGCTTCATTGACAACATGATGGTTGACCAATTAATCCCAGCACTCCGCAACATCAAGTATCATGAATATATGCAGCAAAAATCCAAAGTTGTATTCATGCTAAGAGACCTTTGCATTCAAGCAACTTTCACACTGACCCAAGCCAATGCAATCACACATGTCAACTTGCTTCAAACCACTCAAACAAGTGAAAAGGTGAGCTTATAAATACTTTTAAAAAAACACTAAAAACATGAATTATTGCACAAATGTTTCATGTATCAATAACAAATATCTAACGTAATTCTTTTGTTGACATTGCAGGCAAAAGAGGAATAAAAAAGCTACAGAATACTTTATTACAAGAACCTTTGCTACAAAGTCCATTGAGCCATCATAAACAAAAATGCTATATTGTACATATGCTTACAGACAATATTCTATCAATAGCTTAGGTTGAATAGTAAACCAAATATGTCTACAACTATGTACCTTATTTTCAGACATTTCTAAATTGTTAGTCAGCTTTCACTTCTTTGTCACCCTCTATAGCATCAAAGCTATAAAATTACTTTATATGTCATGAAGTAAATTAAAAAAATGGAACAACTAGTTCCTACCGTCATATGTCATATGTGAACATAAATTTTAGTGTTGTCATGCATATGAATGAATATAATGCAAATGCTTCTTTCTTAACTTTAGAAAATGTTGTTATCATTGTCTCAATGTAAATAATGTCATTGAAAATAAAAATTAATCATCATACAATTAAGACATTCAAAATTGTTCTCTGCAAATTTGATTCTAAAAATATGACAAATCAACTATT
The DNA here is from genome assembly GCA_028749045.1 of Cupressus sempervirens. Taxonomy (NCBI): domain Eukaryota; kingdom Viridiplantae; phylum Streptophyta; class Pinopsida; order Cupressales; family Cupressaceae; genus Cupressus; species Cupressus sempervirens. Next base: position 880,791,830 of record CM053786.1, read on the forward strand.
GTATTTTGTAGTAGGAAAAGTGAATTCTGCAGTCTTATTGCCTCGTTCACTTAGTCAAATAAAACAAATACAAACAAATCAAACAATAATAACTAGCAAAATGAACAAGTTATTTCACCTGAACACTACAGCCTCCAATTCAAAATACATGACGGCAGGAACTAGACGCTTTGCGTCCTTGTTTTTAAAGGTTATGATTTATTTTATTTTCATTGTTCAACATGAATGTTAAAGGCTATTGCAAATCGACAGTTGTAAAGAGCTCTCAAACATTATATTTCAGATGATCAAAGGAAGATATAGGTTTGTAAGATACTAATCCATTCAATTATTAAATTAAGATAAATTATGGAAAGTCAACCTTCTAAAGACCGGCAAAGGTTGCAAAATGGAGTTGTCAATGGTTTGATCCAAAGTTGAAATCAACAAATCCACCATGTGAGTAGAAAAAAGGGGTTTGAGGGAAACTCGCAAATTAAGGCTTCAAGGGGGACAAACATTGTTTCTCGCCAATTCCCAAGCTAAGAGAACCACCAAGAATATTGAGTGTCATCCTTAGAAAGGCAAAGTAGTAGCAAAAGGAGTGGGCGGTATACCTGAATGTGCATGGAACTATTCTTCCACATCTTTCCTCGAGTTTCTATAGGAGCCATGATTGGACGATATCTATCTGTGTTTAGCCTATTAGATCTAGAAGTCGCAATTATTAAATCCAGAAGTTTCTAAGGATCTAGCATTTTCGTTGGATCATTTTTATTGAATTTTTGAATTGAAAAAATAATAACAACCCTGGGAAAGTTTGAGCAAGCCAATCAAAAAATTGAAATTTTCTAAAAAAATGAAATAAAATAAATGACAAGTGAAACATTAGTAAACATTGGAAAAAATTAAATTGTAAACTGTAAACTAATGCAAGGCATGCAATCGAAAACATTAGTTCCCGCCTATAATAATTAATTATTCAAATAATATTAAAAAATCTAATGACAACTTGTTGGGCTAAAAACACAAATTAAAAACAATATTAATGGCTACCATTAATTAATAATAGAGTTACTATCTATAACTCTATTATATACCATTAATTAATTATTCAAATAATATTAAAAAATCTAATGACAACTTGTTGGGCTAAAAACTCAAATTAAAAACAATATTAATAGCTACCATTAATTAATAATGGAGCCATGATTGGACGATATCTATCTGTATTTAGTCTGTTAGATCTAGAAGTCGTATTTATTAAATCTGGAAGTTTCTAAGGATCTAGAAGTTTCGTTGGATCATTTTTATTGAATTTTTGAATAGAAAAAATAATAACAACCCTGGGAAAATTTGAGCGAGCCAATCAAAAAATTGAAATTTTCTAAAAAAATGAAATAAAAATAAATGACGAGTGAAACATTAGTAAACATTGGAAAAAATTAAATTGTAAAATATAAACTAATGCAAGGCATGCAATCGAAAACATTAGTTCTTGCCTATAAATAGGCAGGACTAATAATAATTAATTATTCAAATAATATTAAAAAATCTAATGACAACTTGTTGGGCTAAAAACACAAATTAAAAACAATATTAATAGCTACCATTAATTAATAATAGAGTTACTAATGAATTCTCCTGCTCTTCCTCGCGATTTTGGCCTGCGTCTACTGCATGCACAGGGTCCCTTTGGCGCTACGTGGTGTTGATGAATAGGTGGTTCCATTTTATGGTGGGGTTTGTAAGCTTTTTGCATCTTGGTTCGTTTGCATCATCATTGGTCGAGACTTTGGTCTAGGGTCAGAGATCGTGGGGTTCCTACGCTAATTTTTACTGGTGGGATTGTTGATCTTGCCCCATGGTGAATCAGGGTTTAGGGTTATCTCAAATTGCCTCTGAGGATTTGGAGAAGGCTGACCCGTTGTCTTTAGCACATGCTAATAGTGGAAATTAGATGAGTAAACCTATAATGGGAGATGGGGTCTCACCTTCAAATGGGATGCCTCAAATTAAAAAAGTAAATGGATATTTGGAAAGATCTAAAGACCGACCGGTTCTAGTTGTTCAACTTGAGCAGATTTCAGAGGATGTTGAATACTAGCAGAATCATGCCCTTATCTGCAAATTTTTGGGCCTTCATCTATCCTTACATGTGTTGGATTCCTGGGCGCATCAAGTTTGGAACCCCGAAGGTGATATGGAGATCATTCTGGCAACGAATAACTACTTCTTGGTTATCTTCTCTTGCATGGCGGATAGGAATAGGGCATTTGAAGGAGGCCCTTACTTCTTTAACTAGGTGGGGCTACACAAACTCAGGATCGTAAGGTAATTTCTTATGCTCGTATTTGTGTTGACGTAGATTTAACTAATCCATTACCAGATTCTATGGAAATATGCTTGGGATCTTTTCCCTAGATCCAACAACTGGATTATGAGACTCTCCCTTTCAGATGTCGAATTTTCCATGAATATGGTCACTTGCTCCGCAAATGTCCTAGATTTAAGCCTGCTACTTTGGATGTCTCTGGATCTCTTAAGGGGGACAAGGGGAAGGCTCCTGCATCTACTGGACCTATAGATAATGAAGGCTTTACTCAGGTTAAAACTCGGAATAAAGGCAAGGGTAAGAAGAGAACCTACAGGAGAGACACAATGATGGTACTTTTAACAAATTTGATGTTCTTGAAGACCTAGTACAGGAGGAAGGTATTCCAGTTGAACTTTCTTTTCGGGATAAGGGTCTGCATGAAGTTCAGGAAGAAGAGGCAAAGAGGGAGGATTAGTTACTATCACTAGAAGATCCTCAAAGTGTACAGATTGATATGGACCTACCTCCTCGGGTTCAAGATACCAGGGAGCCCCAGGGATCACAGGTTATGATGAGTTCAATTAAGGTGGTACTAGAGCCCACTACTCCTAAGGGGGCCTCAAATTTGGCCAAGGGCAGCAAAGCCCATCCTACTTTAGGGTTACAACATAAATCTTTTTAAAAGGGGTCTTTGGAGAAACCGTAAAGGAGTGGCAAAAAGACTGATCAAGAGAGGGTCAAGATTATGGGGGATACTTTGGTTGAGTTTAGGTCTGTGAAACCCATTGATTCCCATTTCACGCACCCCCATAAATGATTGCTTTATCATGGAATGTATGGGGGTTGAACAACATCCCTAGACAAAAGGTTATTCATAGATTAATTGATTCTCAGTTACCTGATGTGGTTTTTATTCAGGAAACGAAGCTTACAGTGGATGGTTTGGTCAATTGTGCTTTGCAAATTTGGCCCCAGGGTAATTGGTAAGGGGTGGGAGCTTGAAACAATTTAGGTGGGGTTGCTTGCTTCTGGAACCCAAGAAAAGTTCTTCCCTTATGGTGGATTTCTAGTCGATCCTCTATCTCTTTGGTTGCATCTTGTTTGGCAACTGGGGAAAGGTGCCTTCTATCTAATATTTATGCTCCTACTAATATTTCAAGAAAGTCAAATCTTTGGGCTCATATTAGCTACATTCGAGCCATGTACCCATTTCTCCCATGGATCTTGGCTGGTGATTTTAACTCCATTACTAGCTTAGATGAAAAACGTGGAGGACTAGCTAGGTTGGACACCTCTGCAAATCTCTTTAGGGATATGATTGACTCCTTGAATCTTATTGATGTGAAGCCAACTAATGGTGTCTTTACATGGAATAATAGGAGGTGTGGTGCTGAGGCTATCACAGAAAGGCTAGATAGATTTTTGGTTTCCTGTTATTGGATGAACAACAGGTTGATCACTAATTCAGAAATTATGGATTGGAGAGGCTCTAATCATTGGCCTATCAAGCTCTCGGTTACTGCTTATGGAGTCACCAAGAACCCTTCTTTTAAATTTCAGTTAATGTAGTTAAGAGATTAGTCTTTGCAGGATCTTATGATGGATTGGTGGTATGAGGGGATGCCTACCCATCGGACGACAATGTTTACTTTTTGCAAGAGGCTTCAACATGTTAAGTACAAGCTTAAGAAGTGGAATAAACGATTTTTTGGAAACCTACAGGCTCAAAGGATAGATGCTCAGGCTAAGTTAGACAACATCACTCGGTTGATTCAGGACCAAGGGAGAACCTTTGATCTAAGTGAAGCGGAGTACTTGGCTCTTAAAGGATTGGAAGAGTGGGAGCTTTGGGAGGAGATCTTCTGGAAGCAAAAATCGCGTATTGACTAGCTTCAAGAGGGGGACAGGAACACTGCATTCTTTCATAACTCGGTCAAGGCTTGGAGACAGGGGAATTCTCTTTCCTCCTTGGTCTCGCCTGAAGGAATTCATCTTTCTTCCAATGTTGATATTTCTAGGGCAGCAGTCAACTATTTTTCAAATCTCTTTTCTAAGGAGGATCTTGATGCTAGGGCTGAGGAGAGGGCAATCTTGGATTGCATTCCTCACCTAGTCTCTATGGAGATGAATGAGGCCCTTTTACGTCCTATTTTTTTATCTAAAGTGGAGAAAGTGGTGTTTAACACGAAAAAAGGTAAGGCTCTAGGCCCTGATGGATTTCTGATTGAGTTATTTCAGGAATTCTGGGAAATTATTAAGTTTGATCTCCTTGAGGTGGTACAAGAGTCTCATAGGAATAAGTAGATGCTCAAGTCCATGAATTCTACTTTTCTAGCTCTCATACCTAAGCAGGAGGGGGCTAATCAATTGGCCCATTTTAGACCTATTGCACTTTGTAATGTTGTCTATAAGATCATCACCAAGCTGATTGTGAAGAGGCTTAAGCCGCTCCTCAGCACTTTGATCTCCCTAGAGCAAGGGGGTTTTTTTGAGGGAAGACAAATTTTGGATGGTGTTGTGGTTGCAATGGAAGCTATTCATTCTATGGCTAATTCAAAGGAGAGGGCTATGTTCATGAAGCTTGACATGCCTAAGGCTTATGATAGGGTGAGCTGGGAATTCTTATAGAATGTTCTCCTGGCATTTGGCTTTGCTGAGGAATGGGTTAATTGGATGTTGAGTTGTGTGACGTCCTCTTCTTTTTTTGTCATTATAAATGGAGAACCATCAGATCTGTTTAGTGCTTCTCGAGGACTTTGGCAAGGGGATCTGTTATCTCCTTATTTATTCATTATCATGGCTGAGGGTCTTGGAAGATTTATTAAATCTCAAGTGGGGCGGGGGGCACTTATTCAAGGTTGGAGTTGGAATGACTCTCTTCCTTCCTATTCTCACCTTCAGTTTGTGGATGATACTGCATTGATGGGCATGGCCAGAGTTAGTGAAGCTATTAATTTCAGGAGACCCTTAGACATTTATCTAAAGGCTTCAGGTTAGTGTATTAATGATGACAAATCTTCCATTTTCTTCTTCAATACCCCTTAGCCTATTCAAAACAGGATTGCTAGGATCCTCAGTTTTCAGATTGGACCTCTTACCCTATTATACCTTGGAGTCCCCTTGGTTTTGGGATCTTAGTATAAAGTGTATTGGCAAGGAATTTTGGATAAATTTCGGAGTAAAGTCAATCATTGGACTTATAGGTGGCTTTCATCTACTGGCAGAGTGATTCTTCTTAAGACTGTGGTGTAGTCTCTCCCTATTTACAGGTGTTGTGTGCAAGTTCCCCCTTCTACCTTTGTAAGAGATTTTGATGCTCTTTCTTGGTAGTTTCTTTGGTCTGGTACCCTTCTCTCATCGAAGTGGAGTTTAGTTAAGTGGGAGTGTGTCTGTAGGCCAAAGTATGCTGGGGGCTTGGGTCTTAGGTCAATGGAACTTGTTGTCACAACTCTTGCTAGTAAGCTGTATTGGAGGTGGTGCAACAATTAGCACTCAGACTGGGCCAAGATTCTTACTCACAAATATTTTCCTGGTGCGGATAGTTCAGATGTGTCACACCTTGCTTTGGTGGGTAAAGGTTCTTGTGTTTGGAATACTGATGCAGGAGCATCTTGCATGGGAAAATTATTGGAAAAACAAAAAAAATGGAAAAAAAATTTAAAAATAAAAATAAAATTTTGGAGAGAGAAAGTGACGAAAATTAGAGGAGAAATAATAAAAAAATAAAAAAGGGGAAAAAGGAGAAAAGAAAGAAAAAGAGGATTTCTATTTTCGAGGTGCATAGGTGGCATAATAGAAAAAAATAAAAAATAAATGGTTGTAATTCCATTTATCGAGGTGTGTGGGTAGAATTCTAGAAAGTTATGAATATTGTAGAAAGTTGTGGATATTGTAGAAGGTTATGGAAGTTGTAGAAGGTTGTGGAGGAATTCTATAAGGTTGTGGATAAGTCATGCATGGGGTGGTAAGTGCCTATTTAAGCAAGGCATATGAGCATTTCTAATCAAGCTCAAGGAGTAGCTTGAGAAGTGGAAGCTCAAGGAGAAGCTTGAGAAGTGGAAGCTTGAGAAGGAGAAGCTCGAAGAGTAGAAGCTTGAGAAATGGAAGCTCAAGGAGAAGCTTGAGAAGTGGAAGCTTGAGAAAGTTGGAAAGTGTGAAAGAGAAGGAGGAAGTGAAGAGTGAGTTTTCCTGAGTCTATGGACAGAGCGCCGAATGTGAGGTAGTTTACAGCAGGATTATGGTGGAGTTGTGAGTGTAGACAGAGCGCCAAATGTGAGGCAGTTTACGCTTGGATCTTGGATAGAGGTTGTGAGAAGAGCTAGTGATTGCGGTTTAGAAACAAGGAGGTTGCTTGGTGGCTTGCAAGCACAAGTTGAGATCTCGGAGGTTTCTACTAGAGTGTGGATCTGGACTAGCTTGGGTTTGGATTGGATCTTGAGAGATCTTGTAGAAATGTTATTGTAATTGCTATTGGACTTTCAAGTATAATAAAATTGTATTCAGATTGTTGCATTCTTGGTTGTGAGTTGGTAAGGGTGGTGTGGCCCTTTGTTAGTGGTATCAGAGAAGTACTTCATCAAGTGGTATGCAGAGCGGCCCTCCATCAAGTGGTATCAGAGCAGGAGTTCCTAAGTGTACAAGTAGATTGCCGAAGAGTGAGGCAGTTTGTACCAGGACCTTGGTTGGGTGAAGTTTATCAGAGCAGGTTTTCCTAAGTGTACAAGCAGATTGCCGAAGAGTGAGGTAGTTTGTACCATGACCTTGGTTGGGAAAAGTTTATCAGAGCTCATGGATTGCAAATCCGTTGTCCTAGACTTGTGATGTGGTTCTTGATTGTTCGTGCGAGGTGGCAGGTTGCGATCTGACTTGCAAACAATTTGGTTGTCACAAGAAGTGTGGGAAGGATTTGTTACAGAGGGTTTACGAAGATCTTGGGAGATGGCTCCAAGAGGATTGGACCCTAAGATGATTGCGAAAATCCATGATATAGTGGCTCAAGTAGACTTCTACTTCTACTTCTACTTCTAGAAATTTTTCTAAGATGTTTTCTCGGTTGGATGCTAGATTGGCTAATCAAGCTAAGAAGGTCAAGGTGGAATAGGTTGGTTTTGTTGATCAGTTTGTGGAGTCTGATGCAAAACCTACAGAGCAACTAGAGGTTGTTGCTGAAGATATTCCTAACTTTATTGATGTTGGAATGGAGATTGGTTCTCATGATCAGTTGGTTGAGTCTGGCATGGAGATTGTGGAGCACTCGGTCGTGGATGATCCAATTGTTGGTGGTGACTTGTATCTTGCAAAGCATCTTGTTGTGAGCAATGAGGTTGCTGGTGTTGAGATTTTGGCATGTGTTGATGGAGATCTACATGTGGTTGTTGATGTGGGGTTTGTTGCTACGGGTGTGGATTCACTAGTTGCTGATGTGAGTGAGGTTTTGTTGATGAAGCAATATGTTCAGTGTGTTCCTGGGAGTGAGCATGCTAATTGGATGGTTGAGATTCGGGTGTTTGATAGAGTAATGCAGATGTAGAAGATTTGCATGGTGGTTTTGTTGTCCCTGTTGAGGTGGAAACCTTTGGTGAAGATGAAGATGGTTGTAGATCTTTCTTTTTGGAGTCAAAGTGTGGGACACACTTTTCTATCTACCGGGGGAGTCTGATGCAGGAGCATCTTGCATGGGAAAATTATTGGGAAAAAAAAAAAATTTGAAAAAAAAATTGGAAAAAAATGAAAAATAAAAAAAATAAAAATAAAAATAAAATTCTGGAGAGAGAAAGTGACGAAAATTAAAGGAGAAATAATAAAAAAAATAAAAAAGGGGAAAAAGGAGAAAAGAAAGAAAAAGAGGATTTCTATTTTCGAGGTGCATAGGTGGCATAATAGAAAAAAATAAAAAATAAATTGTTGTCATTCCATTTATCGAGGTGTGTGGGTAGAATTCTAGAAAGTTATGAATATTGTAGAAAGTTGTGGATATTGTAGAAGGTTATGGAAGTTGTAGAAGGTTGTGGAGGAATTCTATAAGGTTGTGGATAAGTCATGCATGGGGTGGTAAGTGCATATTTAAGCAAGGCATATGAGCATTTCTAATCAAGCTCAAGGAGTAGCTTGAGAAGTGGAAGCTCAAGGAGAAGCTTGAGAAGTGGAAGCTTGAGAAGGAGAAGCTCAAGGAGAAGCTCGAGGAGAAGAAGCTTGAGAAGTGGAAGCTCAAGGAGAAGCTTGAGAAGTGGAAGCTTGAGAAGGAGAAGCTTGAGAAAGTTGGAAAGTGTGAAAGAGAAGGAGGAAGTGAAGAGTGAGTTTTCCTGAGTCTGTGGACAGAGCGCCAAATGTGAGGTAGTTTACAGCAGGATTATGGTGCAGTTGTGAGTGTAGACAGAGCGCCGAATGTGAGGCAGTTTACGCTTGGATCTTCGATAGAGGTTGTGAGAAGAGCTAGTGACTGCGGTTTAGAAACAAGGAGGTTGCTTGGTGGCTTGCGAGCACAAGTTGAGATCTCGAAAGTTTCTACCAGAGTGTGGATCTGGACTAGCTTGGGTTTGGATTGGATCTTGAGAGATCTTGTAGAAATGTTATTGTAATTGCTATTGGATTTTCAAGTATAATAAAATTGTATTCATATTGTTGCATTCTTGGTTGTGAGTTAGTAAGAGTGGTGTGGCCCTTCGTTAGTGGTATCAGAGCAGTACTTCATCAAGTGTATGCAGAGCGGCCCTCCATCAAATACCCTTAAGAAAGGTGCTCAGCTGATTAAGGAAGGCTTCTTTTGGATTTGTAATGGAGGCTCGTATGTTTTGTTTTGGCAGGATTCTTGGGATGGCCATCCACCCATGACCTCTAGCTTTCCCCAGCTTTAACCTCTCTGCAACATTTTCACTGATGTTGGTTGGTTTAAGGTGGAGCATTTTAAGACTGTCAAGCATTTTGGACAGGTGGAGGTGACTTGCTGGAAGGATTCTTAGGAGTGGCTTGTCAGTGGCTCTGATGAGGATCACACTCTTCTTGCTCAAGTGTTGGAGAACAGGTTTTGTAGTTCTCTTAAGGGGAGGGATATTTTGGCTTGGGATCCTAGCCCAAAAGGCAAATTCTTTATGGCTCAAGGCTATGCTGTGCTGGACAGGAACCTCAATGGTACAACTGAAGTGCACTAGTGGAAGAAGGTTTGGAATAGCTTTTCTTGGCCCAAATGTAATTTCTTCTTATGGTTGTTGGCCCAGAAGAAATGTCTTACATGGGAGAATCTTTGCAAAAGAGGCTTTCAGGGACCTTCTGTTTGTTTCTTATGTTCACATAATGAGGAGTGTATCTCTCACTTATTTTTTCTCTGCCCCTTTTCGAAGGAAATTTGGCATAGATGGTGGGAGGCTTGGAGTCATAGCTGTATATTCATGCAACTTCTCTCATTGACTTCTAGGAAAGTCTGGGTCGACCTCCAGCGAAAATGTCTTTCTTGCAAAGTGCCTGGACGGTTGGGCCAATTTTTATTCTCTGGAACCTTTGGTTGGAGAGGAATCGTAGGATCTTTTGTGACTCTAAGTTAGATTCTTAGTAAGCTGCAAGAGACTATTTTTGCTAAGTGTGACATGCCCGAAAGTATAGATCCTGGGGAACAAAGTATTGTGAGGAATTTGAGTTTGGATGGTAGTAATCGGGGAGGTACTCTTGGAAAACGATCGTGCCATGGCAAGCAACGTGTTTTTAGGGATGGGTGATGGTCCCCTCCCCTAGCTGGGTTCTTCAAGATCAATATTGATGGGTCTTCTCGGGGAAATCCTGGTCATGCTGGTATTAGAGCTATAGGTAGAGGTAATGATGGTGGTGCGGTTTTTATATTGTCCATTTATAAGGGTTAACATTCTAATAATCTGATGGAGGGCCTTGCTATTAAGATTTCTATGGAGAGAGGATGTTCTTTAGGCTGGAAAAAGGTTATATGTGAGTGAGTTTGACTCACAGATTGTTGTTGAGATGTTGAATAACCAGAGCTTGGAAAGGGTTAATTGGAGATTAGCCTCTTTGGCTAGACAAATACTAAGCTTATGTAGTTCCTTGGACTTTGTTTCCTTTCATCATATCCCTCACGAATGGAACAGAGTTGTGGATTGTTTGGCGAAGTGGGCTTCAGAGTACGTGGATAGTTGGGATATTAATGGAAGGGATGAGTTACCTCGAGAATATCGGGAGATTGTTAATCAGCTGATTTTGGACGATAAGAATATATAGTGTTGTTGTGGGCCTTTGGCCTTTGTTTTGTAATCTGGATTTGATTGAATAAATTTTTACCCCTTTTTCAAAAAAAAATTAAAAAAAATAATAGAGTTACTAATGACCTTCATTTAAGACTTTCAATGTGACTAAGTTTGAGTCTTGTACAACTTTCTATGGTTTTGTGCATTTTTTTTAACTTATGCAAATATCTTTTGAAATAATAATAATATTTAAACAATATTAAAAAATCTAATGACAACTTGTTATGCTAAAAAAAATAAAAAATAAAAAACTATATTAATAGTCACCATTAATTAATAATAGAGTTACTAATGACCATCATTTAAGAGTTTCAATATGACTAAGTTGGAGTCTTGTATAGCTTTCTATAGTTTTTTTGCATATTTTTTAACAAAGCATATCTAGATGATGACCAATGCTAATAACATGCCTAATAGTAAGGTCCCAAAGGTTTTTGAGACATACACTTCCTTTACAAACACATTGTTATTTGGTATCTCTTTTATTATTTATAAATCCTTTTTTTTAAAAGTTAAGACACATTTGAAGGTGGGAAGGAACTTCACATCCCTACATATATTAATAATAAAAATAGCCGAGATCCTGTGGAAAGCAATTGGAAATAGGGAGACAATGAGGAACTTTTGATAAGAATAGTGGGCATCTAAAAGAATATTAAGCAACATATTCCAAAAAGATTCCTAACACAGATTTCCTGTTTTCCAAGCTAGTGGATGGATGCCATGCATCTTCTACTTTATTCAATGACATATTCTTCCCCTTTGATCCTATTTAAACCCAATTACTCTTCCTCCTCTTTCGAACATATTGTGTTTTAAGGTATTTCTTTATTTCCTCTGAGTTGTTCCAAACATGGACACGGTAGTCTTTTTTGATTTTGATCTCACCATTATCGTGTTTTAAGGTATTTCTTTATTTCCTCTTTCAAACATACTATGTGTTCTAGTTGACATCAAGCGATAATGGCAAACAATCTAGTTGCTTATGGATCTTTCGTATGAGTTTTAGTTTTCTGTTTATATTGACTAGGTATTTACGGCATATATTGTCCTATCCATGTTGAGTCTGTTTCTGTTAGTATAAGATACTATAGACTCAATTCTAAAGTATAAAAATTCATAATATACTAATTGATCTAGCATTAAATTGACATGTAAGGGCAGGATTTTATTCACCGTTAGGAAATTATTGATCATTAGATTGAAGCCACAACCTTAGATCTAAGTATAAGGCTTTTAAATAAAAAATGATTTTAATAGGGAATCAAATTAACTGACAAAATCTTAAACTAATCAACACTATTAGGATCAAGTTTATAATATAGGTGGATATTAAATGTTAGAATTTAAGTAAGAGCATTCTTAAAATGTACTACTGATCAATAATCTTTGACATAATGTTAAAGGAAAGAAACATAGGAATCTCCAACCAAAAATTTAGGGATATCTAAATTGAGGTTTTAATTAATAGTACTAACATTCATTTTCAATTGCATTACTAATCAACAAGTTAGCTAGGTGTTATCACTCCATCTAGGATTGCAAAAGAAGAGTCAACTATAAAGTATATATAGATTTGTTCCAAGCGGTCATTCTCATCTTAGACATTGAAGAGCTCAAATGATTGTTATAAAAATCATTGGAGCTTGTATAATTCATAGAAAGAATCAATCATTTAAATTGTACTTAACAACAAAAATTGGGAATTGGTAACTAGGGTATGCCCCATTTAATAATGTAATAATAAAGGACTATGGTCCCGTGCAAGACTGGAGGTTTTCTTCTCTGTTCTTTCCTACCAGTGCCCGTTTGAATGGATATACTCTGTTGTATTTTTATTTTTATTAAAGTAATATAATCAAAGGCTTTCGTCGTTTATCGATAATAAAAAAGTACATAAATTAAATTAAAATTAGTTTTTAATTTAAGTAAAATTTAATTTAATTCTTTCAATAAACTAAATAAATATTATTTATTTATTTTTATTTATTTAATTTATCACATACTAATAAATTATCATCTAAAAAAATAACATGTATAAAGTGAATAGTAAAAAATAAATTAAAATAATTATAAAAAACTAAAAACAAGCATGAGCCTACAACACGATGGTAAATTGTGAGCCTCTTATTTGGGAGGTCTTGGGTTTGAGTCTACTTGAGCTTAATAAATACTAATAATAATTAATCACAACACATAATAATAATAATTAATCTTGGATGTGGCCTCTCGACAAATATTTTATTAGCTAAACTAATTTATAAATTAAATTAAATTAATTTAAAAACTAAACTTTCAATCAAGTTTAAAAATCAAAAGTTAAATAAAAGGAAGAAAAATGTGAGTTAAAAGTGGATATAACAACTAATTAAGTTTTTAAATTAATAAGGAAAAAAAGAAAGAGTTAAAATTAGAGATAAATTATAAATTATAAATTAAATAAAATCTCATCTTAGTAAATAAACAACCAATAGGCTAGAGCCTACAACACAACGGTAACTTGTGAGCCTCTCATGTGGGAGGTCATGACACATTAGAATAATTAATTGTAACAAATAACAATAATGAATCTAGACTTCAACAGTTTACTGATTAAAACAAATAAAAATAATAAACAACCAATAATAACTAATTAAGTTAAGGCAAGAGCCTACAACACAATGGTAAATTGTGAGCCTCTTATCTCAGAGGTCTTGGGTTCAAATCTACTCGACTTTAATAAATAATAATACTTAATCTTGGATTTGACCTCTTACCAACAAAAAAAATAAAAAATAACTAATTAAGTTAAATAAATAAATTTAAAAATAAGAGTTAACAGTAAGATAATAGCTAATTAAATTAAATAAATAAGAAAAAAATAATAGTTAACAAATGATAGCTAATTAAATTAAATAAATAGATAAAACAAGAGTTAAAAGTGGAATGAAATAAAAATTAGTCAGAAAATTGTTAACGGCAAGGGGCAAGGGCTGACAATTTACCTATCAAAGACTGAACATTTTCCAACCAAAAAAATAATTTAGCCTATTGGCTAAAAAATATTAGTAAACACCTATCGGATACAAGCATAAAAGCTCGAAACTACTAGTTATGATAATATATGACATTCTCAAAAAATAAAAAAATACATAACATTCTTTAAAAAAATAAAATAAAAAATACTTGACATATTCTATTTATCACAAATCTCACAAGCTTTTGAAGAGTTGTTAAACACCTTGCATAACAATTGTCTTTATTTGAATAGATATAACCCTGAATTTTGGCACCTTTTAAGTACATGAAAATTTTGCTTATCCCTAAAGACAATGATTAGAAAAGACATTTAATAAGTTTTAAAAAGAGTGTGGGAGACAACTACTTAGTGACACATGTACTAAATAGATGATATCATGCATTATCATAATAATTATTATATATAATTAACTAAACTAACTTAATATGTCTAAAACAAAATACTTCAAATAGGAAAAAAAACAACACATTTATCTTATTCAAATAATATTAAAAAATCTAATGACAACTTGTTGAGCTAAAAAACAAATTAAAAACAATATTAATAGCTACCATTAATTAATAATAGAGTTAAGAACGACCTTCATTTAAGACTTTCAATATGACTAAGTTTGAGTCTTGTACAACTTACTACGGTTTTGTGCATTTTTTTTAACTTACACAAATATCTTTTCAAATAATAATTATATTTAAACAATATTAAAAAATCTAATGACAACTTGTTATGCTAAATTTTTTTTTTTTTTTAAACTATATTAATAGCCACCATTAATTAATAATAGAGTTACTAACGACCATCATTTAAGAGTTTCAATATGACTAAGTTGGAGTCTTGTATAGCTTTCTATAGTTTTGTGCATATTTTTTAACAAAGCATATCTAGATGATAGTTAACAGATGATAGCTAATTATCTAAATAAAATCTCATCTCAATAAATTAAATTATAAATAATTTTTAATTAAAATAAAATAATATAGATTTTTATAAAAAATAAACAACTAATAGGCAAGAGCCCACAACACAATAGTAACTTGTGAGCCTCTCATGTGGGAGGTCTTGGATTTAAATTCACTTAACACATTAAAATAATTAATTACAACCAATAGCAATAATGAATCTAGGCTTTGGCCATTTACCAATTAAAAAAAATAAAAATAAACAACCAATAATAACTAATTAAGTTAAGGCAAGAGCCTGCAACACAACAGTAAATTGTGAGCCTCTTATCTCGAAGGTTTTGGGTTAAAATCTACTTGACTTAAATAATTATTAATAATAATTAATCTTGGCTTTGGCCTCTTATCAACCAATTTTTTTTTAAAAATAACTAATTAAGTTAAATAAATAAATTTAAAAATAAGAGTTAACAGTAAGATAATAGCTAATTAAGTTAAATAAATAAGTAAAAAAAATAGTTAACAGATGATAGCTAATTAAATTAAATAAATAGATAAAACGAGAGTTAAAAATGGAATGAAATGAAAATCGGTCAAAAAATTATTAACGACAAGGGTTGACAATTTACCGGTCAAAGACTAACAATTTTGCGGCCAAAAAAGTAATTTAGCCCGTCGGCTAAAAAATATTAGTAAACACCTATGGCTGATTGTTGCAAGCACAAAAGCTTGGAACTGTTTTTTTTTTTTTTTGTTGATCGGTTAGAGGTCAAAGCCAAGATTAATTAATTAGTATTATGTGTTGTAATCAATTATTATTAGTTATAAATCTCAAGTAGATTCGAACCCAAGACCTCCTTGACAAGAGGCTCACAATTTACTATTGCATTGTAGACTTTTGCCTTAGTTTGGAACCGCTAGTTATGATAATATATGACATTCTCAAAAAAAAAAATTAAAAAATACATGACATATTCTAATAATACATGACATTCTTAAAAAATAAAAATAAATCTTGACATATTCTATTTATCACAAGTGTCGCGAGTATCTAATTTAAGTAGTTGAGTCTCACAAGCTTTGGAAGACTTGTTAAACACATTGCATAACAATTGTCTTTATTTGAATAAGTTGTTTATTTGAATAGGTGTAACCATGAATTTTGGCATCTTTTAAGTACATGAAAATTTTGCTTATCCCTAAAGACAATGATTATAATGTGGAAGACAACTACTTAGTTGACACATGTACTAAATAGATAATATCATGCATTATCATAATAATAATTATATATAATTGACTAAACCAACTTAATATGTCTAAAACAAAATACTTCAAATAGGGGAAAAAAAAAATACATATATCTTATTGAAATAATAATTCAAATAATATTAAAAAAACTAATGAGAACTTGTTGGATTAAAAAAAATTAAAAACAATATTAATAGCTAACATTAATTAATAACAGTTACTAACGGTCATCATTTAAGAGTTTCAATATGACTAAGTTGGAGTCTTGTAGAGCTTTGTGCATATTTTTTAACAAAGCATATCTAGATGATGACCAACGCTAATAACATGCCTAATAGTCAGGTCCCAAAGGTTTTTGGGACATACACTTCCTTTCCAAACACATTGGTATCTGGTATCTTTTTAGTATTTAAAAATCCTTTTATTTTAAAAAAATTAAGACACATTTGAAGGTGGGAAGGAACTTCACATCCCTACATATTTTAATAATAAAAACGGCCGAGATCTTGTGGAGAGCAATGGGAAACAGGGAGACGATGAGGAACTTTTGATAAAAATAGCGGGCATCTGAAAGAATATTTTGCAGCATATTCAGGAAAGAGTCCTAACGCAGATTGCCCGTTTTCGAAGCTAGTGGACGGATGCCATGCGCGTTCTACTTTATTCAATGGCATATTCTTCCCCTCTGATCCTATTTAAACCCAATTGCCCTTCCTCCTCTTTCGAACATACTGTGTTTCAAGGTATTTCTTTATTTCCTCTGAGTTGTTCCAAACATGGACACGGTAGTGGTTTTTGATTTTGATCTCACCATTATCGATTGCGACAGCGATCCATGGGTTATGGAACAGCTTGGAGCCACTGAGCTCTTTGAATCCTTGCTTCCCACTCTTCCATGGAATACTGTCATGGTAAGGAACCCTAACTGCAAACATTTGATTTGTACAGCATGTGATGGTTCATTTTGTCTTTTGGGGGTTTTGATTGTGTGCGGTTTTTGAAGTAATGTCTGGAATCAGATTTTATGATCTCTGATGCTCTGTTTCTGATTTTGATTTTGATTTCTGATTTCTGATGATGAATTGTGGATTTCATGGAAAAAAGAGCGGCAGAATCATAATAAGAACAATGTGCTCTAACTCTTGCAATGATGACGCAATTCTGTTTTGAATGTTTGTAGGTTTTAAGCCTCGGATTGTGTTTGTGGGTGCAGGATAAAATGATGGGCGAGCTACATGAACAGGGGAAGAGCATAAGTGACATTGAAGCAAGTTTGAAGACCATTCCTCTATATCCAGAGACCATCAGGGCCATCAAATTTGCCTTCTCTGTGGGGTGAGTTTTTAGATTGGATGGTTTAATGAAGGAGCCGTATGAAACTTTTTCCCTTTTAGCTGAGCTGTTTTTTTTAAGGGGTTTTTTAAGTTGCTCAGGACTTTCTTTTACGTGGAGGATCTCTGGTTTTTAAGTTGCAATTGGGTTTTATATAATTTGTCTTAGCATCTCAGCTTTCTCCTGTTGTTTGAGCTCTGCAGAGTTTGTTTTAATAGTTGCAATTGTGTCTTCAGGTGTGATCTTAGGATTTTAAGTGATGCTAATCTCTTCTTCATAAAGACGATCCTTGAAGCCCATGACCTGCTTCAGTATTTTACAGAGATTAAGACAAACCCTTCATCTGTTGACGAGGATGGGAGATTAAGGATTTGCCCATACCATCCTTCTACAGTTGCTCCTCATGGATGCAATCTCTGCCCTCCCAATATGTGCAAGGTCATACATAATCTCTCTCTTTCTTGCCATTGTTGTAGCATTATTTTACTCTTCTACGTACTTTTTGAGATGAGATTGTTATGCTAAATGCTAAATGCTCTGTTATGTAATTGCAGGGAGCAGTGATAGATGAGATGCGAAAGTCCATAGAAGATGGGTCTAACAAGCGCTTTATTTACCTGGGAGATGGCAGTGGAGATTTCTGCCCCACCTTGAAATTAACAGAAATAGATGATGTTTTGCCCAGAAAAGAGTGAGAGAATTAACCCCTGCATTATCTTTTCCTGTTCAAACGTACTCAATTTGTTTGATAGAACAGTTGTTTGTTCGATGGCTCTCAGATGTTCATTGGAAATTTCGCTTCATTAGCGATCATATGATGCACTCGATTGTTTTTAGATACCCGTTTTAAAAGATTGGTGGAACTCTTATTTAAATTGATTGTTCTGACAATACCCATTTAAAACTGTGATTGTTTATAGGTATCCACTCTGGAAGCTAATCGAAAAGAATCCCGATTTGGTGAAGGCCAAAGTTGAGGGATGGTGTAATGCCAGGGATGTTGAGGATTCGCTAATGAAACTGCTGAAGCAATGATCGGGCAGAGTGTTGTTTCTGTCATTTTCCAGAAGCATAACCATGGTGAATGGAAGGAAACTTATTCTGCATGTGCTGATATCACTGTAGTTCAACCAATTGCAAAACTTAATTGACAACTGTAGTTCAACCTTCTTGGCTTATTGTAAAAGAAGGCGTCAAAAATTCGGTGGAATTTCAAGATCTTTCAACGAATGACTTTATTCTACTAAATTTGATAACATGTGGACAACTTTTCCGAGTCATAGGCGGCTGTATTTTATAAGAAAAATATTATTAGGTTGAATTTGGCATATACAAATATACAAAGTAGATTAATTCTGTAAGGATATAGGGCAAGATCTAGTAGCTGCCAAACTAAGGCTGGTAAGGAATTTTTTCTATCAATTTGACTAATAACTTAAGATTTAATACAAACTAAATAGTTACATTTTTATTAAATTTAGTTCTAAAATATTTAAAATTGTTCAATAATTTATTCTATTAAAAAATTCAAATTCAAAGATCTGTCACAATAGATGATTAGATTTGATTCACCTAAATATTATTTATTATCGAAGAAATTAAAATTAATTCACCAATAATTATTTTAATACTTTTTTTTTAAAATGGTGTAATTTTGGATTTGGGTTACTAATATAATTACTTTTAATATCATTCATAGGATATAATTAGGGTTAGAGTTCTAGGAATAAGATTTAGGGTACGTTAGGATTAGGATTTAAGATTGAAGTTACAACTTACATCATGGTTAGGGTTTGAGTTAGTGATATAATTAGGTTTAACATCATTCTTGAATTTTTTTTATTCTGTTTCAAATATAACTTATTATTAGGATTACTCTTGCTATATATTTATTTGATTATGTTTCAAATACAACTTTTACAATTTATATCATGGTTAGGTTTAGTATTAGGATTACTCTTATTATATATTATTTATTATAATAATTAGAGATAAGGTTTAGTGTTAATGTTGGGTTTATCATCTTGTTTAGAGTGGAAATATGCTTAGCGTTAGTATTAAAGTTAGGGATAGGGTTAGGGTCAGGGCTTGTACTTATATTTATGCTTATAAAAATTTAGTAAGTTAGAAATAAATTTTTGATCATGATATGTTTATAATTTAATGTTAAGGTTTATTATTAGCGTTAGATTTATGTTAAGGTTTATTGTTAGGGTTGGATTTATGATTAGGGTCATAATATATTTTTATGGTTATGATTGTGTTTTGCCTTTAAATCAAAGTTATTGTTATGGAAAGGATTAAGATTAGAATTATAATTAGGGTGATTGAACAGTTAAAATGGAGAATATTATTAATATGTTTATGATACAATAATAATTAGATAATGGACAATCTTGAGATTTAAATTATGTTTAGGAATATGCATATAATTAGAATTTTGGTTCAGAGAGACATTTAGATTTTAGTTTATTTTTGGTGTGTACATTATAAATAACACTTCATCTATATTTTCCACGTCCATTTAACGTTATCTATTTTAGAATTCTATTAATGATACATATGATATAAATCTATACAAAAAATAATGGTTAGGTTTAGGATTTATACATGATGGTTAGGTTTATGCATAGAATTAAGATTTATTATAAATAAATTTAATGTTTGATATATTTGTGTTACCACATATTTGTCACTTCCATATAAAGTAATATTTTGATACCAATCATATTAGAAAGTCATGCATATATACTTATGAAAGTATAGCCTACACATGTTTTGAATTTAGAGCTATGAAAGTAACTATACACATTATGTGAAGAAAAACTGAATTTCATTCTATTATAATATAAGTTAAAAAAGAATATGGAAGATATTTATAAAATCCCATAAAAACCACATATATAAAAAAAAAAAAAAAAAAAAAAAAAAACAACATCATTTCTATCAAAATCAAACTTAGTATGCACTGTTTTTAACTCACTGATAATGTTATGATCCACATTTGGTGATATATTATCCAAAGCATTTTCATCAATAATCACATCAGAGTAGAACTTATCATGCATAATCTTGTATCGTAAAGCAACATACGCATGATCTCTGTTTACTGTGAAATTATAGTGTGTTCCTCGTTGATCCTTTCTGTGCACTACAATCAATGGAAGACCTTTAACCAAATGAGGCAATTTCTTTGCCACACTCTCAATATTCTGTGGAAAACTTATTGTATGCCCTCTGTATTTTAATTGACCACCTGTTGCATGTGTCACTTGTAATATTAGGCTGACACGCACAATGAGCATTTCTTCCATTTGAGTTAAATTTGCTAAATCTATTGGTTGTGCTTCTGGATCCATATTATTTTCAATTGACAATTTATGGATGCCCTTTTCTTGTTTGCATCAAGTACAAACAGGACCTTGAGCAGTACCAGAGACGGTAATTCCTATTATAGCCTTCTTGACAAATGTAGCACATGGCTGGAGATGCCAACCTATCCAATTTATTTTGAAATGCCAATTGTAATTTCATGAAATTAGTTTCTAGCAATCCATTGATCACAACCATTTTAGAAAATCAAAGACTTTTACTGGAAATGAATGGTTTTAATAATTCAGAAAAATCTGTGGGTGTAGGGAAATAATGGAAGAGTTTGGAAAGAAGGTAACTAATTTGGTAGAGAAACTGCTAGAAATTATCAGAGAGAATCTAGAAAGAGAAAGACTATATTAAAAAGATATTTGGAGGTCCTAAAGGCCATGCTTTCTTTGGTACTTAAATTAGCCATTTTCCACCATGTCCAAGACTAGATCTCTTCATGGGCCCACACTCACACAGAGATGCAACTAGCCTCATTCTTCTTTTTCAAGATGACCATGTTGGAGGTCTTCAATAGTAATTGATGTGGGCGATCAGTTGGAAGACATTAGCAATGGGAAATACAAGAGTGCATGGCAATGTGTATTGGTTACAGAGAAGGGGAATAGGAGATTTGTGGCTTCTTTTTACAATCCATCATATAATGCAATTATATCTCTAAAATACTAAACCTAATCGAATCGATAAAATACGATATTAGTCTGAGAAGAAATCAAGAAAAACCCACAACAAAACTAAAATATTCATGAACAAGAAATAAGGACATAATAGGTAAGCTAATTCTGGATCAAAATTATGTGTTAACAAAACTTCTTGGGTTTCTAAGACACGATTGTCTCATTATATGGTAAGTACATAGCAAGGTTGAATATAAAACAATAATTGGCGTTTCAACTTTCGTAATTAAATCAATAAATGTTTTGAAGTATGGGTTCCCATTTGGCATTTTCAATACATGCATTAGAATTGACTGAAGCGGTTTCCTATATTCTCAGTCGTTATTGATTGAAGTGGTTTCCTATATTCTCAGTCATTAATGATTGCTATATTTTGGACTTTTTACATGTTCACAATGGAATGTGGATGGTTTCTTTTTCTTTCATCCATTTTTTTGAATGACCTCCTATAGAAGGGTCGAATGCCATTGTAGTTTTATGCCTCTCGGCATAATTAGGTTTAACATCATTCTTAGGCTGTATAAATAAATAGGGTAAGAGATAGTATTATGGTTATGATTTAGGTTATGTTTGGGTTAGAGTTAGGTTTATGGTTCTAGGTTAGAGTTTACTTTTATGGTTATAATTATGGTTACAACATTATTATGGTTTTGATTAGGTTATAGTTATAATTAAGATTATGGATAGGGTTTAGAGTTATCATAGAGATTATGTTTAAATTAGGATTTGTGGTTGATTTGGGATAGGGTTTATATTATGGATATAGCTACGAGCGTTAAGACTACACTTGAGATAATTATGAGGATTACGGGGATTAGAATTTATGGTGAGTGTTTGTATTTATATAATGTTTAGTATTAGTCTTAAGGTTTGGGCTAGGGTTTAGATTTATGTTATATTTAGCATTAGGGTCAAAGTTGGAATTGTGATTATGGTTAAAATTGGGATAAGTTTAAACCTAATTGAACAAGAAATATTAAAAATAAATTTTATAAAAGTCTATGAAATATCTTATAAATACAAATAAAAATTTTCTATTATTTTTTATTTAAAATATATAAAAATTGAATATCTAAGAACTTAAATTAATATATTTCTATTGTGTATGTAAAATACAATATTGTGGGATTCAAATTCTTTAAAATATAGAAAATAAATAATAGCTCTTAAAAATTAAGTAAGATTTTTCCTTTTTAATAATTTTTCTATTGGCATTTCACATTTTCTTTTTTATTTTGTAAATTTGTTTATAAAATAAATGATATTGTTAAAAAATAAAAAGAAACTATAAGTCTAAACTTAGAAGTTATTTTTTTCATAAATATTCTTACCAATATTTTATCAAATAAATAATTAAATTATAAATCCAAACTTCAAACTAAATCTTTCCATAATTTTTTACTAACATTTTCCATGATTTTTAATGAAGACTATCAAATTTTTTATTGGTTTATTTTTTAAATTCTAGTGTATTATTTTGTGAACTAAATAGAAAGATAAAACTATAAAAATTCCAAGATGTATACACTAAATAATGCATGTGGTGCATTTTTTCAAGAAATTAGTCAACTAATTTGTTTACCATTTACAAACAAAGATCTTTCATCTTTCTAAATATTAAAAAATCATAAGCAATTATTTTTTTATGCAAGCAATCGCATAAAAAAAATCATAAGCAAATCAAATATCTAATTCAAAATTGAAAAAATCAATGTACATATATCATGATTGTGAAAGATTAATGTTAATATACCTTATCTAAAAATTGAACAAAAGAAATTGCAAGATTATATTGCAATCTTGCTCACAATCATTGATTATAATTAGAGACAACCAAGGTGATGATTATTATTCGCCCTCGATGAATAAGAGGCCCAAATTTTCCATAGCAACTATTAAAACACCAAAAAAAATCATAAAATACAAGATCAAGTGTCGTCTTTTCCCTTGTGTTCAAAATGATCACCTTCCCTCTCTCTGGAATCATCTTTCGACATTGCTTCAGAATCCTTACACAGTCATCTTCTTCCCAAATCTTGCATTATTCACATTATCCACTGCACAATTTCAAGAAAACAACACAAATCACATTAAGAAATTTTAGGAAAAAGGAAAGCATGATGGGATTCAAACCACCAACCTTCATGAATATAGCGTTTGTGGATGGCACCTCTTTGAGCATTCCCCTCCCACATGCTTCACGCATGCACGTGCACACACATACACACGTACACACACACGTACACACAGACACACATACAACATTGTGATTCAGAGAAAGAAAAAGCATGTCTATTTAAAGTCACCCTATGCAAGCAATTGCTTAACAAAATTCCTTCAGGAAATGGTTCATAAACGTCACCTCACCTACAAATTAAACAATAATCAAACTAAATTCACTGAAAGCCATAGTGAGTATTTCCATCATATCAAGGAAAATTAAGGTTCAAACTCACACGATGTGAAAACAATAGAACATGAACAAATCCCTTTCCATTTTAAGAAAAACTAGAGGAAAAAAAATGCAGAATTAAAATTTCAAAATATTCGAAAACTTTCTTGAAATTCCAATATACTAGGAAAACATGAGGCCTCTGCTTGCTACCAACATGCATGTCATGATCACTTATAGTGTTATTCATGCCTCAAACTCTACACTAGCAGGAGCAACTGGAGCTGCAAACCATCTCAAATGCATTTTTCTTGTTGGATCTTTCCACAAACTAATAAAAGCTTCACAAAATTTTAAAAAATCTAATTCTTCACAAATCTACCAAAGATTTAGAGGCTCACAATTTACCCTTGTGTACAATGATTTTTAAAGAAAGTATACAAAATAGAAAGAATACAAATAAATAAGAATATAAACAAATTTAAAGGAAATAAATTTAAGAAAAAATAAAATAATGAGAAAGCAACTCAAAATTGTAAAACCACCCATATATAGGTGTATCAACTTAAAAATCAAAATTTAAAATTACTTTGTGTTCATGTCAATGACATATGGTACAACTAGAAGGGTGACATTCACACTAGTTAGAAATTTAAAATAAAAATATTTGACATTATTAATATATGATAATATAAAAAAATTAGGCAAGAGCCTATAAGCAATGGTAAATTGGGTTGATGAATAAATTTAATATATAATATTTTTTATTGAATTATAATATTACCATAATATACATGTGTGGCAATATATTGTTAAATTGTTAATATAATAATTTATAATAATTGTTCCAGATTGTTGGCAATATATTTCTGTTCAATAATCTTCTCCAAACTTATACACAAGATAGGATGTTCTTATGTCTAAAAATTGATTTAGACTTAGGTAAAGGAGGTTAAAAAAGCTTCGATAATAAGCTAGCAATTGGTACAAGTTGAACTTTGATGTGGCCTCTAGGGGAAACCTTTACCCATATGGTGCTAGATGCATCATTCACTCTAGCAATGGAGATATATAGCTAGTTTAACACTACTGATGTAGCTCAAAACCTTCAAAAATAACAACTCAGAAAACAATAAAAACACAAATTTTCAAAATGCCAAATTCTTTATTAAATTCTTCCAACTCTAATCTCCCCTATAATGAAAGCAAACAACTACTTATTAGAATTTCAAAAATTACCGTATTTGGCAAATCTTAGGGAAATTTTTTTTTTCAGAGTGTAAGATGATATTTTAGGCTCTCGGAAAAATGTTGAAACAACCACCTATTGAGCTGAGCTTAATCAACAATCCAAATAATTCCTCACACAACTGCCTGTAAAATTTCAGCCAAAACTCATATCCAAGTCAAAAGTTATGACTCTTGAAAGTTGATGCATCATTCTCCCTTTCTTGAAAGAAACACAGCTCCTACAAGTGGTTGTCTATGAATTAATGGAATTTTATTAAATCTAACTACATTACTGCCCACTCAGATAACCATGTACTCTCCATCTCAGGTAACCCGTCCCATTGTATCAGGTATCTGTTATGTTGGCCATGCCTTGTGGAGGTAGTCTGCTTGTTAAGAATTTTGGCAATCTTTTCCTTCTTCTTATTGGGAAGGTAATGTTTCCAATCCACTCCTTGTACGTCATTTGCACTAGGAAGGAACATCTCCATGGAATGTGTATAAACTAGAAACATTAAAAATAGGGGAGATGTCAAGATTTGCTGGTAAGTTAACCTCATATGCATTATCATTAATATTTTTGATGATTTTGCAAGGCCCAATCTTTTTATACTTCAATTTATGATATGTGCCTATAGGAAACCGTTCACACCTCATGTAAACCATCACTAAGTCACTGGAAACAAATATTTATTGTCTCCAAGTAACATTTGCAACAATCTTGTAACTCACATTACTATCATGTAACTTTTGTCTGACATCTTGTTGGAGTTGGTGAAGGTGTTCAGCAAAAGCAACTCCATCATCACTAATTTTGTCTCCCAAGGGAAGTGACTCAAGATCTAGAACACCTTGAGGGTTTCAACCATAGACAATTTGAAATGGAGATATTCTAATGGATCTATTAACAAAGCTGTTATAGGAAAATTTTGCTTGGGGCAATACCATGTCCCATTGTTTAAGCTTCTCCCCCACAATGCAACGTAATAAATTTCCCAAACTTCGACTGACTACCTATGTTTGTCCATTAGTTTGAGGATGATAAACACTACTAAACTATAACTTTGTTCCTAATTTCCCCTAAAAATGGCTCAAGAACTTAGTGTCTCTATCAAAGGTAATGGTCTTTGGAAGACCATGTAAATGGACAACTTTTGAGAAGAATAGTTCTGCTACTCTAGTTGCATCGTTGGTCTTTTTACAAGTAATAAATTAGACCATTTTTGAAAATCGATCAACAACCAAAAAAATAAAATCATTACCTTGTTGAGTGTGTGGGAGACCCAATACAAAATCCATACTCAAGTCAGTCCATAGTTCAATGGTATTGGTAAAGACATGTATAATTATGTATTCTATGAATGTCCTTTAGCCACTTGATAGATTTTGCACCTTGCCACATATTTAGTGATGTCCCTCTTTATCTTGGGCCAATTATACTTATCTTCAACCAAGTTTATTGTTTCATCCTTGTCAAAGCATCTAGCTTATCCACCACTAAGAAATTCCCTGATAATGTTTTCCTGCATAGACCCGTCTGGTATACATAGTTGTTTACCTTTAAAGAGGTAACCATCCTGCATAAAATAGTCACCTTTCACATGATCCAACTCACTAGAAGATGAAGCCTTTAGTTGTTCTACAATTTCCCAAAAGTCATCATCAATTCCATACAATGCCTTAATAGCATCAAAACCTGTGACCTTTGTTTCCATTGTGATTAATAGTGTAGCAGGCCTGCCCAAGGCATCAACAACTTGATTTTTTTTTCAAACTTTTGTTTCAGAAAGGTATAGCCTTGTAAGAAATATACCCACTTGGCATGTCGACTATTCAACTTCTTTTTTGTGTTGAGATATTTTAGAGCAATATGATCAGTAAATAGCACAAATTCATGTGGGACTAGATAGTGTCTCCAGTGTCTTAATGTTCAAACAATTGCATAAAACTCTAGATCATAGGTAGAATAATTCTTTCTTACTTCATTCAATTTCTCACTAAGGAAGGATACGGGCTTACATGCTTGGCTAAGAAAACACCTATCCCAACATGTGAAGCATCACACTCTACTTCAAAAACTTTGTCAAAATTTGGAGGTGTCAATATAGGAGCTTTAGTTACATTTTTCTTTAAGAACTTAGAACTTTCTTTAGCATCTGTTGTCCAAGTGAAATCCCTTCCTCTAGTATAATCTATTATGGATACTACTATACTGCTAAAATTTCAAATAATTTTTTAGTAGAAAGTTGCCAACCCATGAAAACTTTGTACTCCTATTATACTAGAAAGACTAGGCCATTATAGGATCACTCTTACCTTTTTTGGATCCATTTGAACACCATCTTATGAAATGAAAAAACCTAGAAAGGTCAAAGTAGTTTGCATGAACCTACACTTCTTCAAGTTTGCAAAGAGCTTCTCCTTCCTTAGGACACTCAAGATGATCCTCAGATGTTGTGAGTGTTCTTCCTTGCTTCTACTCTAGATCATAATATCATCAAAGTAAACTACGAAAAACTTACTAATGTAAAGTTGCAACACTGTATTCATCAACTGCATAAATGTGCTAGGTGTGCTTGATAGCCCAAAAGGCATAAGCATCCATTTGTATAAACCATCTCTTGTCTTAAATGTTTTCTTTCACTCATCTCCCTCTCAAATGTGGATCCAGTGGTAGCCACTTCAAAGATCAATCTTGTTGAAGTACTTAGCCCCCACTAATTCATCCATCATGTCCTTTATCCAAGGCATTGGAAATCGGTACTTAATAATCTTATTGATTGCTCTACTATCAGTGTACATCCTCCATGTGCCATTCTTCTTTGGAGTCAACAATGCAAGTACTACACATGGACTCATGCTTTCACTGAATAGGCCCTTTTGCATCAATTATGTCACTTTTTTATTCAAATTTGTATTTTGTGTTGGATTTAATCAATAGGTTGCTTGATTAGGTAGAGTTGCTCTAGGAATAAGATCAATATGATGTCAAATATCTCTTTTCGATGTGAGACCATCAGGTAGTTCATCAGGAGCAACATCAACAAACTCCTCCAACACCTTCATTGCCTCGGGTGGCACCAAGTTTTCTTGTTCTTCTCCTTTTTTTAGTACTAGTGCATAACAACAACCTATTACTTTCATTTCTTTAACTTCTTTTGTAGATAACATGGTTTCACTCTTCTTATCATCCTTAAGCAACAATAGCACCACTTTACAACCATCCTTCCAAACTGTGTAAGTATTTTTCTCCCCATCATGTATGATCTTCCTATCATACTGCCATGGTCTTCCCCACAACATATGGCAAGCATCCATGGGGATAAAATCACACTAGATCTCATCCTTATAAAATTTTCCTATGGTAAATCTGACTAAACATCTTTTACCAACTGTTATTTTATTTCCTTTCTTAAACCATGCAATACGATAAGGACGAGGATGCTTCTCACATTGTAAATTTAATTTCTCTAGATACCATATTCTCACAACTACCCCCATCAATAATAACTTGACATACCTTTCCACCAGAAGTGCATCTAGTTCTGAAAATGTTGGTCTAGAGCCACGAGTCGTTAGAGTTCTTTGTAGGAACTTCATCTTTTTTTGGAATGATCAGTGATCTCCTCATCATGAGGGTTTCTCCCATATCCGGTGGAACTTTTTCCTTCTCCTCTTCTGGCTGAACTAGGTTCACTCAGGTTGTCTTCCTTGATTCATGTTTTGCATGTTATAATTTGAGCATTCAAAGGCTCTATGTCCTTCTTCTCCACATCTAAAATAGGTAAAGGGCCTCAATTGTTTTTCCCATCCTCTTCCATTACCATAACCTCGTCCTCATTGAAATCCTCTCCCTCTTTCCTATTTTGCAGGATCTTGTTTGGAATCTATATTTCTTTTGAATCCTTGAGAGGATTCTGATGAAAGTATGCTCTGATACCACTTGATGAAGGTACGCTCTGATACCACTTGATGGAGGTATGCTCTGATACCACTTGATGAAGGGCCACACCACACTTACCAACTCATAACCAACAATGCAACAATATGGAGTCAAGACAGATAAAATGCTTCCCAAGAAATTTTATTATACTTGAAAATCCAATAGTAATTATAATAACATTTCTACAAGATCTCTCAAGATCCAATCCAAACCCAAGCTAGTCTAGATCCACACTCTGGTAGAAACCTCCAAGATCTCAACTTGTGTTCGTAAGCCACCAAGAAACCTCTTTGTTTCTAAACCGTAGCCACTAGCTCTTCTCAAACTCTATCCAAGATCCAAGTGTAAACTGCCTCACATTCAGTGCTCTGTCTACACACTCACAACTCCATCATAACCCTACTGTAAACTGCCTCACATTCGGTGCTCTGTCCATAGACTCAGGAAAACTCACTCTTCACTTTCTCCTTCTCTTTCACACCTTGAAGCTTTCACACCTTGAAGCCTTCACACCTTCTAGCTTTCACACTTTGAAGCTTTTCCTACCAAAGCTTTCCAAGCTTCACCTTCCATAGCTTGATTAGAAATGCTCATATGCCTTGCTTAAATAGGCACTTACCACCCAATGCATGATTTATCCACAACCTTATAGAATTCCTCCTACACAATATCCACATCCTTCCACAATATCCACAACCTTCTAGAATTACAACTAAGCACCACCATGTGGCCCAATTAGAAAATTACATTTCCTTTATGGATCACAACAAATATTAAAAGCATGATTTAAGGAACTTTCCACAAGCTTCTAAGATGCCACCTACACACTTTGATAAATGGAATGACAACCATTTTTATTTTACTTTTCTATATACGCCACCTATGCACCTTTAAAATAGAAATTCCTCTTTGCCTCTTTTTTCTATTTTCTATTTTTTTTAATTTTTTTTTTCCCTTATATTTTCGTCAATTTCTTTCTCCTCCACAATTTAAAAAATAATAATAATAATTACCCATGCAAGATGCTACTGCATCAGATTCTCCTCGACTATAATTAAAACCTCCTCGAAATGGTGTTAAGCGACCCCTTCTTCCTCCTATATTCCTTTGAATGTAATGTTGATTCTACTTTTCTTTAGCCTTTAGAGCCAATTGGTAGGCTTCCTCCATATTGTTAACACAATGCATAATCAATTCATCTTAGATAGAGAATTTAAGACCATTCATGTATCTAGCAACCACCTGCTCATCATCTTCTTGATGCTTTATTCTCATGGATAACTTATAGAACTCATTTCTGTACTCTTGTACATAAGAAAAAATTTGCTTCAAATTATGGAACTTATGAAACAAGGTTTGTGAGTAATCCAAGGGTAAGAACTTTTCCCGAAGCTTTTTCTCCATCTTGCTCCACATCTTAATCTTTTCCTTTTGTTTTCTAGTCCATTCCTTCTAGAGGTGATCCCACCATATCATTGTATGTCCTTTTTTGTGCATGCAAACTTCATCTTCTTTTCCACGGCCATAGGCTTCCATTCAAAAGATTTACCCATCTTATTTAGCCAGTCTATCAACTCTTTTGGCTTAAGACTACTAGCATAGTTTGAAACTTTGATCTTGATCCCTTCATTTTTACCTTCTAAAGCTCGAAGCACTCTATCTTCGTAGCTCAACTCTTCCAATTGTTCTTCTTCATTTTCTTCATTTTGATTAGTGCCTCTTTGATTTCCCTCTTTATCCGATTTGTCCTTTCCTTGTGCTATTGGTTTTCCTTGATTATCCATTCGCTCATTCAATCGTTCAATCTGCCTTTGCATATCCAACATAAATCTTTGCATTGGAATGACACCTCCTCTTCCTCTTCCTCTTCCTCTTCCTCTTCCTCTCTTAGTCATCTTCTCACTCTGATACCAAATGATGTAGCTCAAACCCTTCAATAATAGCAACTCAGAAAATAATAGCAACATAGATTTTCAAAATGCCAGATTCTTCATTAAATTCTTCCAACTCTACTCTCCCCTACAATGAAAGAAAACAACTACTTATTACAAAATCGAAAATAACCATATTTGGCATATTTTGGGAAAAATAGAGTTTTCCATTTTTGGTAATTTTCAAAACCCATCCTACGAATCTCAATTTTTCCCAAGAAAAGCCCCCAACTAAGGCAAGAATTGCCAACTAATCTACAAAGTCAAGAATATGATTTCAGATTTATTACAAAAACAACTTTATGAAAAACTAGAAAAAAAAAAAAAAACACAAAAATCCAATTTCGAAGGCCAAGATGATATTTTAGGCTCCTAGAAAAATGACAAAATGGCCACCTATTGAGCTAAGCTCAATTGGCAATCCAAATAACTCCAAGCTCAATTGGCAATCTAAATAACTCCTCATGCAATTCTCTATAAAATTTCATTCAAAACCCATATCCGAGTCAAAAGTTATGACTCTCGGAAGTTGATGCATCAACTACCCATAGCTAAGGATACCAATATTATAGCAGAATTCAAAGCCTTACTTCCAAGAATATCCCTATGCTTAAAATTAAAATTAACTAAAAAGGAAATTGAAGGCACTAGTACATTAGGCCCCCATTTTCGACCAAAGGCCTATTTGGGTTGTTAAATTCATTTTTTTTGAAAAAATGGGCCCGATATGGTCAAAATTTTGACCAAATTTTGACTATGGTAAAATTGTTTAAATTTTGACCTTCAGAACATAAGAAAAAAGGTCATGATGGTGTTAATTTTGTTTTGGGGCGCACCATGACTGCAATGGGCAGGAGTTTGGTGCAAGGTCAACAGGAGAGGAGAAAGGAGGTAAGAATCTGGTCATTAGATATCATTCCAAGTTTGTTATCTATCAAAAAGTTGCAGAGGTGGATTCCAAAGCTATTCAATGCTTTTACATTTTCTCTTTCTCTTCTACTCATCATAATTTAAAAAACAAAGCCACTGTTAATTCTTTCAGATCACAAAGTTGTTTTATAGATGATGTTTAGGTTCAGGGTTAGCATATATTTAAGTGCAAGGATAAAGCTATGGAAAATTTATATTTCTGATATAATGCACTATTCATTTTTTGTATTTCTTTTGTATGCAGGAAATCTTGAGATGTCTTGGTGTTGGAAACCTCTGGATCGAAAACAAAGAATGTAATATGCCATAGCTGCTCCCATTTTCTTTTTCACTCAAATTAGCAGCATTACCTCTGACAGAATTTGATCCAGACCCATTCACACAGGTTTGTGGCCATTTTATTGTAGATTGCTTTGCAAGACATTAAACAAGAACTCAATCTTTGGGAGGATTGATATATTGTAGAACATTTGTATCTGCATTCCTTTCCTCTTCATTCCAGTAGTTTATTTTCATCTTTTTGTATGGCTTGCATCCACAACATGACCTTGTTGAGTTAGGAGTCTTTTTCACTACTTTATTTAAAGAAGAAAGGAAGATTAGCTTGCAAGTTTTCAAAAGAACTTCATTGTAGAGTTTGGAGCCCCAACAATGTAAATACTATGAGGAAACTATATGAGATGCATTGTTATAAGTTATACAAGCTTTCCTGGTGCAATCTAGAAGTACCATTTTAAGGAATTATTTCTCCAAAATAGAAAATGTAATGTAGTGATTCTAGCAGATGACGTGCAGATGGGTATGCTTGTGTGGGAGAAAAAAGAAGAAGCAAAGAAGCAATTTGCTTTATCATCTCTGGCTAAAGACACAACTCATACTCTTGAAGCTGTGTTATATTCTCTCATAGATAGTCTTGCTATAAATAATTATTCATTTTTTCCCTCATGCTTGTGCTTTGAATGATTAGAAGTAGCGTGTATCTTGTTGGTGTTTCAAAAAACTGAAACTATCAAGCAACAAAATGCTTAATATCACAGTGAAATGACTCACACAATCTAGGGATTAGCCAATTCCCAATATCAACTATATGAATGAATCAATATAATCCAACTTCAACAAAACCAAACGATGGTTTCCTACTCTTTTGGCTCTGCTAAACCAAGGCGGGTATACCTAGGGATAATTCTAATGCAACTGTGTATGAAATTATCTTAGTTTCATTCTGATTCTCATCTGTTACCTTCACATACATACACAGCTCACTTCAATTCTTCAATGCTCTCAAACTTATACACATCCCTTATCAGTAGATTTGGTCATAATTTTCCTAAAATTTACAAATATTCCTAGAAATAATAGCTACCTAAGACTCGAGAATTAGATATAAATGAGTTGAGACCAGCATTTATAATTCTTGAACAAGATTGAAATAATTTTGATTTTATAAGATGAATTGATATGGAGCAGCAGAATTCATCCTTTTTTACTTCTGATTTATAGGACCAGTGCCTTATCCATTGGACAAGAAATTGACTATTGGCAGGAGATCTAATTCAAATAAGTTGTATAAGAATTAATCAACTGCAATCACCCATCTCCATTCTTATGCAATATCCCTTTTATGAACTCATAAACCCTACTGATTTACTGAAGCATTTATATAATTGCTTGAATTAAAAGCAACAATAAAACTAGTATACAACCCATCTAGACTACATTCAGCCAAATAAACCTTATTTAAATGACTTCAAAGTAAACAAACCCATAAATTAGAGACAGAAATTGATGACACAAATATAGTGTAAATACCCTGTTGTATTATCCTTTTCATATGAATAATACAATAACTAATAGAAAACCAATTGAATGCCTAGAATAGATTGCCATTTCTATCATTTCAATTTTCTTATCAGAAAGTACAATGGAAGCAAACTCAAAACCCCTGCATACTATTGGACCGACTGTATATGTACTCTTCTTGAAAGAAAACAAAAAATTACACAAGTCTCGAACCATCACAATGCCTTGAAAACTCATTTATATATATATGAGTTGCAACAAGCAAAGGGAAAATGTGATTGACAGGTGTCCAAGGAACAAAACATTACACAAAAGACAAAAAGGTCACAATAGAATGCCAAGCGTATCAAATATTCTTTTAGGTAGGCTCGTTCCTATTACTGCTGTACTTATCAACTTCTGATTTGTCTCTCATTGTTCTAGATCCTCAGAATACGTGGCTACCAGGCTAGCCAATGAGGGGTGATCTTGTGATGCCTTCAGATCACTTTGTTCCCGTGGGTTTTCACTGCTTTCACCTTGAGTAGGCACTATTTCCTTTTCACTTTCTTCTTCCTTCAATTCTGGTGCTGATGTGTCAATGACCTACACCTCATCTTCCTGTTCCCTATCATTATCTGAACTGCCTTCCTCCAACTACTGGTCCGAAGGAATATCTACCATCCATGTGTTAAACTGTATGTCATCCAGCCAGCTGAATCGCAGGATATCATCTTTTTTCTTTAATATATAATCAGCCTCCTTTTCAAAACCAACAAATTCTTGCCTCAAAGAAACAAAAAAAACTGGACTTCAACCAATTCCTCTATCATGGTGGCCCACCAGGCATGCCCCTTTTCATTAACAACTTTATTTATCCTTATGCAGAAAAGGTCATCCAGTTGTTTACTCCATTCATCCTTATTTTTCAATTGGTTCTTTCTATCCAAAGCACAAGGAAACATATCAAATTTTTGATTCTTGTATTTATTCAAATAAGAAACAATTTTTAGTTGCAAAGCAACTCTCCTGTTATCAAAATCTGTCAAGTCATTAGCAATATCATATAATTTTTCAATATGGTCATTTCAAGACATTATAACTGAATAACATAAAAGGGTGATTTCTTTTTCCTTTTTTCCCCACTTGTTAACAATAGGCTTGAGGATTTCATCACGGGTTTTCAGTTGCTCCCATATACTTATTATTCTTGCCAATTGATCAAAAAACAAGGGCCATTCAATCTTATCTACCAAATACATTAGGGCCTTTCTAAGCTTATCCTCATATTGCGTATTTAACTCTACATGTAAAGCCCATAGCTTATTTTCTTCTTCTTCAAAATCCTCAGCTGTATAATATTTTGACCTTTGAGGTGTGTCTGGTAGTTCTACAAGGGGGGTGGATTTAAAAGGTTCCACTGGAGGATGGGGTATGTTATTCTTGGCCTTGTGGACTTCCCCATTACCTTGTTTTCAAGTTCAATTCTCTTTTTACCTCCCTATTATAGGCCTCAAGAAGTGTTTCATATTTACCCTGTAACTCAGACATGGCCTGTTCCTCCTTCTTTGCAGTATCCAAAAGAAACTTGGAAGATTCCACATTCCAAGATGCTACCTGCACATGTGAGGTATCAACAACTCTTCTCACAATTAAGCTTCCCATCAAGCCAGAGTCATCTGATTGCGATGATGTGGGTCTAGATCCTCTTCTCAGTGACCAACTGACCAATGCAGCTTGATCTTCAATGAATGCAGTGCCTTGAAAGTTCTCTTTATTTTGGTCTTTCAAAGTCAATTTATTTGAAACAAAACTAAAAACTAAAGCATCAACAATATCCCAATTTGGCAACAATAAAATACTAGATGCCTTAACCATTTTCCTCCCTTCCTCAGGGCTTATATTCTGCAATTCTTTTATCATTTCTTCTTTAGTTTGGTTTTGAATGGAAGTTTCATCCATTTCTGGATGCTCTATTTTCATCTTTTTACATTTCTCCTAAAAAATGTTCATGTTTTCCCTCCATGCAAATTGCTGAAAAGCCCTAGATTTAACAAAATTGTCATCAATCAAAAATTTATGACTTGCCTGCTCTAACATAGGGTCCAATTCCTTGCCACTATAATCTAATACAGTTAGATCCAAACTTGGGAGGGAAGGTTCTAGAGGGTTACCCTCATCTAATTCTGCTTGAGTAATAAAAATACCTCCTTGTGATCCCATCTGTTCACTAGTGAGATGTTCTTCTCCAATCCTCAGAGGGGACTGAGTGGGTGAATATTCCTCAACTTGAGGCCTTTCTTCTGTTATTACCTTTTGCCTCTTAGGACTAGGCTCATCAGGTCTCTCCTCTTGGGCTTTACTAGTGGATCCTTTTATTTGTTTCCCCTTATCTATAAGAACCCTTTTATTCTGAATTATAGTATACCTAGGCCTCTTTTGTACAATTATTTTACTAGCTCCCACATTTGGGGTGAAAGCCAATCTCCTTGTGACCTCTCTGGCCTTATCAGGATAGGAATCAATAAAAAATTGTTTCTTTTCATTCATGACTTCCATTATTTCAGGGAAGGTATTCATGAGTTTACTTTTTTTGTCAGCCTCTGTAATAACATTATCTAAAGAATCATATTTATTATCAAAACAATGAATGAATTCTAAGACCCAGGAATAAAGTCTCCACTTTTCCTTTTTAGTTTCCTATTCCTGCAATGAGAATTCATTCCTTATAATTTCCTCTAGATAATAAGAATCATGCTTGACCGATCCCAACTTGATTCTATGCCTCAACATCTGATTGAAAAATCCCTCAGAATCACAAAAACGGGGATGAGAGATAGCCATCATATACTGCTCCAAAATTTTATGCAAAAAGAGCCATCCCCCTTTTGTAATCACAAACTAATGGGCCACTCTGCAGGTAGGGAAAATTGACCCTAATTGTCTTTTCAACAAAAACATTTCTTCAACTCCCCCTAACTGCCACAAAACTTCAGCCACCCCTACCTTCAAAGGTACTTGGTAAGGCAAAACATGAGGACTCCCTTTAAAACCATATATTCTAAAAACAGTAGAAATAGAGTAAGGGATGATATCTCCCTAATTATGTGAAACTTTCAAGTCATGGGGGTTATCCATAGGCCTAATGAGACTCATTAGTGCTTTAGGGATTCTGGGATTGTCACTCAATATAAGGCACCTCAACTTAGAAGCAAAATATCTATCAAATCTGACAAAACTATCATCACTTGCATCCTAGGTCATATCTGCACTCCACAGCTGGACTGGTAGTATTTCCCCATTCTCCTCTCTGTTTAGTTCCATCTCATTACCAAAATATGTCACTCCTTTGAACAAAAACATATGCATTAATAGAGAGTAGTGACCAAAAGTTTTTTCCACCTTGCCCTTCGCAATTCCAACTAAACCAATGTGAATTTCTTCAGCCAAAAAGGAAGCAAAATCAAAAATAACATCTACACCGAAGGAAGCAATCTGAACCATCATGTACATGAAACCAATGGGCATAAGTTCTTGCTCATCTTCACCAAAAACTCGGCATAAGGTCCTGTATATCTCTACAGCCCGGGAAGTAAAAAGACTCTTCTTAAAAGGCTCTCTAGAGGCTGCAGTAATTATTGGCAAAGTTCCTATTGTAACAATATGTTCCCTCAGTGCACCTCCCCTGATTACATCCTTCTTTGCTTTATATTCATTCTCTAATTCTAGCAGATTGATTTGCACATGGTAATCTGATAACGGTTTCAGGTGAAAAACCTCTCTAATTTCTTCAGGAGTAATCGAGCCTAGAGGCACACCATCCTTTCTTCTTACAACCCTAATGGCTTGGTCATAATTCTTAGCAATGGCTTCAAGCAAATCATAATCCATGAAAACACTTGGGACTACTTGTAGGGCCCATTTGCCGTTGCACCAAAAGCCATGACTATTAGTGAACATGGAACACCACATAATTAACCACCTGTGGGCAGGGGAGCGCGTCGCACCACCCAACAATCTCCCCCTCGACGCGCATACCAGGTGCTTACGCGGGTCGGGATGGCACCGGGGAGATTTGAACCCATGACCAAGCCAAAACTAGGCTCTGATACCAATTGTAGGGCCCACTTGCCGTTGCACCAAAAGCCATGACTGTTAGTGAACATGGAACACCACATAATTAACCACCTGTGGGCAGGGGAGCGCGTCGCATCACCCAACAATCTCCCCCTCGACGCGCATACCAGGTGCTTACGCGGGTCGGGAAGGCACCGGGGAGATTTGAACCCATGACCAAGCCAAAACCAGGCTCTGATACCAATTGTGGGGCCCATTTGCCGTTGCACCAAAAGCCATGACTGTTAGTGAACATGGAACACCACATAATTAACCACCTGTGGGCAGGGGAGCGCGTCGCATCACCCAACAATCTCCCCCTCGACGCGCATACCAGGTGCTTACGCGGGTCGGGAAGGCACCGGGGAGATTTGAACCCATGACCAAGCCAAAACCAGGCTCTGATACCAATTGTTGGGCCCACTTGCCGTTGCACCAAAAAGCCATGACTGTTAGTGAACATGGAACACCACATAATTAACCACCTGTGGGCAGGGGAGCGCGTCGCATCACCCAACAATCTCCCCCTCGACGCGCATACCAGGTGCTTACGCGGGTCGGGAAGGCACCGGGGAGATTTGAACCGATGACCAAGCCCAAACCAGGCTTTGATACCAATTGTTGGGCCCATTTTCCGTTGCGCCAAAAGCCATGACTATTAGTGAACATGGAACACCACATAATTAACCACCTGTGGGCAGGGGAGCGCGTCGCATCACCCAACACTACTAACTTTTCCAAATCAAAATTCTAGACATTAGCATGCAGGGCAAACAACTTCCTTTCTAAAAACCACTTTTTAAACAGGATAAGACCAGTTTGAGTAGTTGTTGCATCCCTTACCCAATTCCCCTTGTCATACAGGCCATTTGCAATTTTAAGCCTAAGGTTTAAGGAAATCAATTTTTTAACTTGTGTAGGCTCTACAGTAGGCTCTGGGAGTAATTCTAATAAATCATCATGGACATTCCTATCCATATAGTTAATTTGCCCAGAAAATGGCTTCTTAGGAGGCATTTTGACAGTATTGAGAGAACTGGAATGCCACAGAGGTTATAGTATGAGTACTTACTTGACTTGCTGAACTTGTTCTTCTCTGAACCTTTGTAATTGATCTCGAACAATTGAGGAATAGTTTTCACGTTCTTACCAAGCTTAACACGACGAAATCAATAGGCTCTTGTGCTCAGAAAATCTGCAATCTTTGTTTGCATGGGACTGGAATTAATGAAAATCTCTTGTATTATACTCTATTTTTTCCACACTTGAAGCTATAATTTATCATAAATGTGCAGGACAGAAAAACAAAGTGGCGTCGCATTTTCTTTTTTAAACTTGTGTCGTTGATCCATGAAAAATCCTACGACCTAGGAATGACAACTAGGCTAACTCAGCTTTCTTCTTAACACATTGGCAGTCAAACCAATGAAATACCTCCATCTATACCTTTCCTTCAAGGTTGGCACTTCAAACTGGGCCCACGGATGACCATGGACACGTGTCATCAACTCGCTAACTCGTTATACATAACTCTTGAGCACCTTTCCACAGTGAGCTAGCGATAACCACTGATCTTACTTTAATCGTGTGGTAGATAATTGAAACAACCTTTAAGAACACAATGGTGGGTCCCTTGCTCGTTAACTCGCTATACTTATTTATTGCACATCTCCTCATAGCGAGTTAATGAGCGTCGTCGATTTAGATTTGATCTTGTGGTCAGCAATTTACTGCAACAATGGTGGGCCACCACTCGCCAACTCGCTATACATAACTTCCAAGCACTTCTTCATAGCGAGCTAACGATGGCCTTTGATCCTGGCTCGATCTCATGATCAGAAATCTTTGTACTTTATACACAGGAAGTGGGTCCATGATACCGATGTCGCTGAGCTGGCTCAACACGCTGGCACACACACACACACATATATATATATATCTTGATGACATCACATGTCTTGGGCCTCACTGTGTTTATGACTTTCAGGTGGGTCACTATGTCGCTACTGGCAAAAAAAACCAACAATCCAACTAGTGACATGGCAAGCTCCGACGAATCAAAGTTTTTCGGCTCAAAGATATTTCAATAGGATGCCACCATGTAATTTGATCTGCACAACTCAGCCTTATCACGTCACTCATTTGGGGCCCACCTTTGAGGATTTTTCAGTTACATTACCATTTTTCGAGCAATCGCTAC
This sequence comes from Cupressus sempervirens, assembly GCA_028749045.1. Classification (NCBI taxonomy): domain Eukaryota; kingdom Viridiplantae; phylum Streptophyta; class Pinopsida; order Cupressales; family Cupressaceae; genus Cupressus; species Cupressus sempervirens. Next base: position 880,831,449 of record CM053786.1, read on the forward strand.
CAGCATAAAAACCACAAATCCGACTAGTGATATGGCGATTTCCAGTAAGCACTTTGAAAACAAAGCTCGAAAAAAGAAACTACAAAAGATAATAACCTGCAGAGGGACAAAAGTGAAACATGCACCATATCTTCCTCAAGATCCTCAAAATTACTTCTGATCTCAGAAAAGTCTTTGGAAAATTCCGGCATTCTCTATATCACCACCAGCAAGTCGCAAGTGTTTTCAATTAGTGACTTGGCGAATTATCGGATAAAATTAAACTCTGGTGACACCACTCTAGTCTGGGATATAGTACATGGTCAATAGATCTTCCCACTAACACATTTCGCGGCGCCAGACTCCACTTTTCAATATCACACATAATTCTCCGATGGTCGCTACTTGGCTATGCGTAACATACGAGCATCTTGCCATAGCGAACATGTGACAACCATAGATTCAAATCAGATTAGACAGCAAGATTAAAACCCCTTTATCAAAAGACTTAACAACGGTGATCAAGTAGGCGGGAAAAGAATATTCACTCCTTGTTGTTTGTTTTTTTTTTTTTTAATTTTGCGCCAAAAAAAACTTAAAAGGACAAACCTAAGGCTTTTCACAGATTTTTCAAAGGTATCGAAATATACTATGCCAAAACCTAAAGCCCTGTGACTTATCAGAAACTTCTCATTTGATTTTTTTTATGATCCTAAGAAAATTTGATTCGCAAAAAATAAGACCAACATATCTAATGTACTCATTAAAAGATACTTTGTCCTCAATTGAGGGATCATTTTTGTACAATTTAATGTGAATAGCACACAAATTGTATTGCACATTTATCTGCTAGATGTTGGGTACGTTGATTTGACATAATAAATTAGTGGTTGCTAGTTCTGATAGATTCAAACTTGTGAAAAAATTTCTAGAAAACATTTTTAATATCCAACATAGTTAACCTGAGAAACCAGCAACTCCATGGATATATCTACACAACCTCTTTAAGCTTTTTATATGCATAGCTATGGGTATTCTATTTAAATTTTCAAACTTAGTGCCATCAACTTAAGTAGTCCTTGATATGTTCTACTGATAAGTCAGTGAGTCACTAATGATATCTAAGACATGGAAACAAATAGATTCTTATTACGGGCTGGCGTATTTATTGCTTATGGGCACTAACATACTGCAGATCTTTACTTTTGCATTAGAAACCTTGTGACTGTTAAGCAGTACAAACTTAATAATTTTACTACCTAGATCAATGGGATCAAGAATGCTTTCGAGCACAGATCTAGGTCATTTCTTGATTTCCAACTCTTCAACTATTTTTTGTCAAATTTTCACATAACTCTTGTATCACTTCCAATCCTCCAGTAAAATTCATGTTTACTTTGTGTTCTTGTGCTGTAACTTTTTAAGCTAAGCCAAAGCTTTTTGATGTCTGAGTTTCAGGCTTGCATGCTTATCTGTTTAATGAAATACATTATATGATCTTTTTCTTGTTGACATGATGAATTTTGAAGAATGCACTGGTTTAGGTCTAGCCCTTTTTCGTACTTCATTCCTGTATTTGTAGAAATGTTTCTTTCATACTGTTACTTGAATTTGTAATAGTAGCTTGGATAGTTATGGACATTTTAATCTGTAAAATATATACCCCCACTTGGGTCTACTCACCATGTCATCATTCTAGAAAGTTAATTTACAACAAGGTAGTGCATTGTAACATTGTACATGTGTATTTTTGTTGTAGGTACATGTGTATTTCTGTTGTAGTCAAGGAGAGGGATTTCTCTTCGAGCATATTTTCATAGGTACATGTGTATTTTTGTTGTAGGTTTTTATGATAATATTGAAGATGGAAGTGAATACTATTACTATCATTATTATTTTTTATGCCAAAGTTCAACCATAATATAAAAGGGAGAGTCTTTGCTCAAGTGTTTTTTCTTAGTGATTTTTTGATGATAAGTGTTCAAAAGAGTCTAGTTGCAAAAAGAATGTAATGTACTTGTTGTTTCATTTTATTGAAAGTGTGTAGATGCATATTTATCATTTAGAATGTTGGTCTATTGTAACAACTATTATACTTTTTGTTATAGTAATGAAAGAAAAGAAAGGAAATGTATATGCATAAGCTATAGTTGTAAAAGCTTAGAAGAAATAATAATGACAAATTTTTTGTTTTATAAATATAGTTGTGTTGGTATCATATTTTTCTTGTATTTTTGTTTTAATAATACATAATTATATTGTATCATTTAGACAACAGTTTCATATTCAAAAAAAGAACAAAAAGAAAAAAAATTGAGTGTGTTTCTCTCTTCAACTCTAGAACATTCAACTTAAACATCAACACATAAAGATAATAATTTGGAATCTGGTGTGTTTAGTGCTTGGAGTTGTACCCTCAATACCTACGCCATGTGGGCTATAAAACATGATATTCATGTGATTCTATGTTAGATGATGATGATGATAATGAATAATCACCATCTACTACTAGCTCATGTAGTGATAAAAGGTCTTCAATGCACCTCTAACTACAAGTATGCCATGGAAAACTTGTGATGGAGATTACTCCTCAAACTAATAGACTATCATGGAAATTTTTTGATGAAGATGACACCTACAAATACTGGACTATCTTCAAAAACTTATGATGAAGATGGCACCTAAATTTACTAAACTATAATTGAATTGATGTACTTTGGATCCTTCACTGAAAGTCTCTGTAATTTTGTTAGAAGATGATTTATCTTCTAGTTCAACCAAAAGAATCTCTCTCCTATATTTCAACATTACATTTAATTGTTGCATTGCAATTAGGTCTTCCCTACAAAGGTTTCCATTTGGATGAATAACAAACTATCATGGAAAAATTGTGACAACGATGCCACCTGCAACTATTAGACTATCATAGAAAAATTGTGATGAAGATGACATTAAAAACTATTGGACTATCATGTGTAGAAGTCACAAAATGATTCCAACATATGAAATTAAGTGTACTACATAGGATAGTGATGACTGAATTTCCATGCCCTCCAAATTTGGTGGTTGTAACATTTATATCAATTTCATTTGTGGGATACACACTCTTGATAAGTTAGTTAGCCTTGCGACTAAGGTCGATGGGGAATGTTGACACATGCAACCTGGGCATGAGTTTGAATTTGGTATTTCCTTGGGGATATTTACTTATTTTCCAAATAGAAGGTCTCATCTCCACTTTGTCTGTCATGATAAGTTGTCACAGGTTTTTTGAATGAATTTATTTTCTTATGTGTATTTCTTCTCATAGAATGAACTTAGCCGAATGAAGTTGAACATGTGAATGCTTGATGACCTGGTTCAAGAATATTGTGTATATAGAGGCCTTGTACATTCTAGTATAATTTCTCCCTCATATAAGGTCACTTATGGATTCAGGAAAATGCAAGATGCATTTTCAAAGGGTATCTTTTGTTAGTTTTGAGACACCAATAATTATTGAAATAAATAATTTATCCTCAGCAAGATATTACTTCAAATTGTCATAATCTGTGACTTTTGTTGATAGGTTTAGACATCTCTCTCACAAGTAGATCATTGAAGCTAATTACAAATGATACCAATCCATATAATACATGCTCAAAGGAATTTTCTACTATTAACATTAGGAGTGGATAAGAGTAGGTAGTTATTAAAACCATTTCAAATGACGTGGTGATGTATGAACTCCCATTAAATTTCTCACATAAGCATGATTAAGATGTTGAATTGAGATCTCCAATCGAACATGTTCATGGTAGTGAAGCTTGCAGCTCCAGCAAGACTTGTCATACTGATAAATTAGGAGTACACCTAGAAAATCATCCTAGGTGGAAAGGGAGACATAATGAGAGTGAATCACAAGGGAATTTAATGGTGGATTCTACCAAACAAAGAGATCATGCTTATCATTTCCTCTAGCAATTATTATGTAAAACATCATTAAAATAATTGTTCCCTTTGACAGCGTCAAAGAGTGTATATATACAATATTTTTGAAGTTGGTTTGTGCTAAATGAACCTTTTGTGATGAAGTCTTGTAAATATCTTGGTTGGTACAACTACAGATTTCTTACTGGCTTTGTACTAGTACCCAAGATTAACATTGGTGACATTAGTAGAATTCCAAGTTTTGCTCTTGTATTCCTATTAATTGTACTTGATTGTTGAATATGTTAAAGAAGAAACAAATGCCATTTAATTTACAGACTGGAACTGACCTGAATTGCTTGATGTATTTTTTAAATGTTGAGATGCATATACTAAGAATTTTTTGTTGCTGTAGGCCAAGCCACAGCTGACAGACAAGTCAAAGATTCCAACTATTGTGGATCCTGTGATTAAAGAGTTGCTGAACTTGAAATATCTTCAGCAAGTAAGTATATTTTCCTGTGAAGAAAGACCATGCCTGACAGTATGAACCCAGAACAAAATAAATCTGAAGAAAACCTGATAAATGTTATTGTGCTTGCAAAAAGTGTAAGGGCTTAAAGAATCGAAGAATTCTAATCACAACAGCCCAGAGTCATTGTAGGCAATATGGTCATGTTGAAGGGGGCCACGATTTTCGTCCATTTCTGAATGTGGATTTCCTACTAGAGGAACATGGAGGTGTGAATATCCAAGCTGAGGATAACACTCCCATGGAAGAAGATGATAATGTGCCAGAGGACATGATTGAAGAAGATGGTATTGAGGCAAGTGATGAAGAGGCTCACAATGATGGTACTAGCAAATCTGATAATAATGATGAAGATGGTCTTGATATACCTTTACTTGAGAAGGCACACGAGCCCTTATACGAAGGCTCCCAAACAACTCTACTATCGGCTATAGTGTTGTTGGTGAACTTAAAGGTTATGAATAGTATATCCAATGTAGCAATGGCTCATATGCTAAGGTATGTCATTTTTGTCATCTTCAATGTTAGCATACAATTACTATTCGTTATATTAACAATGCATATTTGTTGTTGTAGGTTGATTAGTGAGTTTTTGTTACCACCATCAAACATTTTGCCTCGTTCGTACCGAGAATTATCTAACATTATGGATCAGATTGGAATGAAGTATCAGACAATACATGCATGTCCCAATGATCACATTCTATATCATAAACAACATGAATTTGCAATAGAATGCCCTGATTGTCATGTTAGTAGATATCGGTCAGATCAAATAACAAAAAAAGTGCCTCACAAGGTTCTTCGGTACATTTCCATTATTCCACTTCTTGAACGGTTATTCAGGTGCACTAGCTTGGCACAAATTATAGATTACCATGCACGCAATAGAAGTCAGGATGACTTTATGCAAATGCTTGCCGATGGTTCTACATTTAAAGAGATAGAAAAAACATGGTCACACTTTAAAGAAGAACCTCATAATCTAAAACTTTCATTGGCGGCGGACGGTGTCAATCCATATGGAGATATGAGATCTGTTTACTCAGTATGGCCTATTTTTGTTATTAACAATAACATTCCTCCTTGGATGTCCATAAAGAGGGAGCACATAATGTTGTCAATGATTGTGCCAAGTATTTTTTTATTCTATAGTTATCTAAATTAATTTATAAATAGTGCATGAAAATGGTTATAATAATTACATAATGTTTATGTTCATTCAATTGCTAGGTAAATACTAAGTTAAAGATATGAATGTGTATATTGAGCCCCTAATTGATGAGTTGTTGAAGTTATGGAATGACATCACTATATATGACATCTCTAGACCGATAGGACATCGACAATTTCAATTCCATGCAATGCTTGTATGGACAATACATGATGCCCCTGGGCTAACTCATTTTTGCGGTATGTTATATTGTTAAGATTACATATTTTTGGTATGTTATAGTGCTTACACATTACTATCAAATGCTTAAGTTGCGCGTGATCATTGTACATGATCTTTTCGGTCTTCAGACAAAAGGAAAATTTGCATGTTCAGTTTGTGGTCCGAAGATGAAATGCCATCATTCGAGAAGTTTAGGAAAGCAAGTGTTTGATGAGTTTAGACACTTTCTCCACCATAATCATAAGTATTGAATTGCCGAAAAAAATCTTTTCAATGGGAAAGAAGAGACATCATCAAGGCCACGAAGTATGACACCTCATTTATGGAAGTTGGAATACAATCGACTAAATCGTCGAGGTAATGTCCAATTGGTCATCTGAAGTTTACAATTTGTATTTAGATATTGTCTTATATTTACTAATGCTGTAACTGATGCTCGTGAAGGTCGTCAAGGCATCAATGACCAACTTCCTAAAGGAATGAAAAGTTATCCTACTCAATTTAGTAGGTTACCATACTACAAGGATCTCCCAATCGCGCATTTGTTTGATGCTATGCATATTGAAAAGAATGTAACAGAGACACTATGGAAAATGTTGGATGGAAGGCATGATAGAGAACAAATTGCTAAAATTTGTACTGACATTCATGAATCTAATCATGCACTAAAAGTTTTCATTGAATCGAATAGGAATGGAGACCGCATAAATACAAGTGCCCTTCCTTGGTTATTAACAGAGCAACAAAGTGATGCATTAAAAGAAGTCATAAAAAATACAAAATTTCCAATAGGATTTGTTGCAAATATAAGCACTCTTCTATCAAAGAAAGGTGATTTTGGGCCAGGGTTGAAGACACATGATTGACATACCTTCCTCAAGGTAAGTCATGTTTTCTATTTACAGTATATTTGTAAGATTGAATGTAGTACCAGTTGCATTATTCAATTATATATTGAAATGATCATTTTTTAATGATTGCAGTTCGTCCTACCTCTGTCCCTTCCACAACAGTATTAAACAAGTTATATATGATCTTGGAAAATAAATGAGGTTAGAAGAGTATTTTTTTTTAGATTTGTAGCTTTTTATTTGAAATCTATTGTATAATTTTATTTGAAATCTCCTCTATGTGTTTTTGCATGTTGAATCTCTTTTGGGTGGTTATCATCTAAAGAAATTGATAAAAAAGATATAAAATATTGGAAGAGAAAAATTCCACAGCTTATGTGTGAAATGCAAAAGTGTTTACCTCCAACATTTTTCAATGCTCAAGAACACTACCTCATACATCAAGTTGAGGAGATTGAATTGTGTGGACCTGTACAAGCTAGATCAATGTGGATGGTTGAGAGGCACTTGAAATTTATGAAGGGCTTGGTTCGACAAAGAGCATGTCTTGAGGATTCTATGATAGAGGGATATATGATATACCAGACCATGGTGTATATCAGTGAATATCTTTCAAAGTTTGTACCAAGTATCCATGTAGATCGCATTTGGGATCCCAACTGTAATGACAAATTCAAAGGGGAGTACCTAACGAGGAAAGGTAGATTGAGGAGGGTGACAGGTAATTATAAGTTTTTTTTTGTAATTTAACAATTCTTATCCATCATCAATATATATAAGTTGTTTCTAACTAGTGTAATTGTCTTCTTTATAGTTGGTCGTGAGTGGGATGCACTACACTTGCACATTGCAAACAATCTTGATTGGATGACAGTGTGGATTGAACAGTCTCAAGAAAATGGTTGCTCATTAACATGGGATGGTGTTGCATTGTTGGTTAAAGAAGCTCATCATAATGGAGATCCCAATGTTACACCAATGGTACTTGATCTAATATATGGTTTAAGAGATACAAAGGTATGCATAAGATTACTAATCATGAGACATAAGTTTAATATCAACTCACAGATCAATGAGAAGATTCTTGACATGTTTGAATAATTTCAGGTCAAACACCACAAAGCTATGTACTACCATGGCTATAAATTCCACACACAAAAGTTAGATGAAACGAAAAAAATGTGTGATTCCGGGATAAGTGCTATCTTCGCGGTCACCAATATTTCATCTAGAACTGACATACATCCTCAACAATCTGAAAATTGATACTATGGCATTTTGGATGATATACTTGAGTGCAACTTTGATTCATTCAAAATAGTTCTATTTGTCGTCAAATGGTTTAGGTTACGACTGAATTGAAATGATCCCGATAGGACTGTTATTGAACACGACAGTGGATTTACTATGATTAATACAAGGTCATTTGAGCCAGTCGGAGATGAGCCCTATGTTCTTCCAAGTCAATGCGAGCAAGTGCTTTACTTTGGTGTTTCAGACAAACTAGGTTGGTCATTTGTTGTTAAACATGACCCAAGAGGAAGGCCAGTAAAGTATAATGTGATCAAAGAAGAAGATATTGAAGAAGCACAAGAGGAAGTAAATGATTATCAAGAACGACAGTTACCCAGTCTTATAGTTGGAATATATTTATACATAAGTAGAAAACATCAGTCCATAGTAAATTGGTACATATGAAACTGAGTTTAACTATGAAAAGCTTTGTGATGCACAATTTGTTTGTTAAATTAATATGTACTGAGAATTGTTCTTTTTATTTCTTACCAGGCCAATCTTTGCTTGAGAGCAGTAGGGGAGGTGGAGGAAAAGCTCATGGAGAACATCAATAAGCTAAAGGCAGAAATGGTGAAATTGGAGGAAGTGGGACACATGGCAAGACTAAGAGATTATAGAAACAGATGTGTGAGGATGAAGATTGTATAGTATGATGCCTTCAAAGAAGTGATTTTCACGGAAGAAAAAGAGAAGCTAGATTTTCATGCCAACCTTAGCAGGCTTAACCTTGTTGCCTTTTATGATAAGTTAGAAGATATGGGGAAAACCCATGACCGAATGGGGATTATGAGTTAGAACAATGGGGATAAATATGATGGGCAATGGCTTGATGGGTTGAAGCATGGCCATGGAGTCTACAGATGGGCAGATGGGAGTTGTTATATGGGGACCTGGAGTAAGGGGCTCAAAGATGGGAAAGGTACATTTTATCTTGCATGTGGCAATCAGACTAGGCTATGCCACCTTTTGGAATCCTCGCCTTCCAATGTGGATCAGCATGACGATCTCTCCATTGATGAGCAATCTTGTTGGAAGGAGAGAAGCTCTTCTATGTCTGATTTTGAGGTTTATTTGAATACTTCTTATGCTCCTAGCTCCGAAACAACATCCTCAAAAACCCTTGAATCCATAATAGTAAGAACCTTTTCCTTTGATGGGATAAGAAGCTCAAGTAGTGAGGAATTTGATGATAATGACAAGGGTGTCAGAACTTGTGATCCCGAAATTTTTCCTGTGCAATCTACTGTCAAGAGAGAATATGTTCAAGGAGTTTTGATTAATGAGGTATCCAGAATAAATGTGCCTTCCAAGGCTGTGAAAAGAGGGCATAAATGGCAGCCAAATGAAAGTAAGAGACTGGGTGAAATTATCTATAAAGGGCACAAAAATTATGACTTAATGCTCAATCTGCAATTGGGAATTAGGTTCGCATATTTATTTACATATTCACGCATATGACTAGCGACTTGCTCAATATTTTACATTTATATGGATATGCCTTGTAATGTTTAATGATTTTGCTAACAAGAAATTCAGAGTCAGACTAAAAAGAGAATGAAAAATGTATATGTGTAATATTTGAATGATGAAAACAATATGATTTTAAAATGTGTATTTATTTTTAGTCAATTTCTTGTTATTGAAGAAGATTGTATTGAGATATACTGTTGAGTTTGTGTGTTTGTCCCTATACATATTGGATTCACAAAATTTTGAATTTTCCACACTTGGTTTTGGGTGTACAAGAGATTTACATTTTAAACACCATGTATACTAATTTAGTCTCATCTATGCAATTTTTTCAATTAGTCAAAGAAAGTGGGAGTTATTGTTCTTAGTTTATTTGGCAATTTTTGTCAGCATCCTTAGAAATTGATGCATCTTTGTATCTTAAGATGCTAGCTGTAACTAAACAAGTCCTTTAAGCTATACATTTAGGTGTGGTAGCCAACTAATGCTAGTTGTAAGGTACACAAATTTTATATTGTGGGATTCCTTAGTTTGCCTTAATGTTCCACAGGGTTTCAGCATCCTATTATTTTTCTTTTCTTCATTGTTTACCAGTGTGACCATTTTACAGGTACTTCTTTGTATGCTGCCAAATTACTATAATCATTTCATACTTATGAAAGCACATTGATCACTAAATTTTTTGGTCTACATAGTATCAAAGCAGTAGGAGGACAAAAGGTATTTTCTATACCTTCTTACTCTGTTTTTCATTTAATCATTGACATAATATGTCAATTTTTGGTAACTAGATGTTATTTTCAAAATTAAACATGGTGAGTGGGCTTAAAGTGGCAACTTGGTGGGGCAAGTTGGCGAGCCGACTTAGCGAGGCCACTTAGAGATGCGACATGGCGAGCTGACTTGGTGAGCAAGCTCGATGAGCGGACCTCAAGATTGACCTTGATGAGGCACTTTGGTGGGGTGACTTGATGACCGAACTCAAAGAGTCAACTTGGCGAGCATACTTGCACTAGTACATTTGAGTTCAATTTTTGACCTTTATTAGTCGAATTTTCGACCAAATTTGACCAACCCATTGGTGAAATTTTTTTTGCTTGAAATTTCAACCAACTCACTGGTACATGATTTTTCTCAATTGTATAACTAATTATATATTCTTTATATTAGTTATTGTCGATGTTTTTGCAGCATTCTATAAAACAGTTCACATGTCTTGCCTATGATCCGACATTTTACATGCATCCTACTCTCTCTCATTCAGCTAATAATGGATTACGCAGAGTGATCTGAAACCATGATGCTAAAAAACACACAATCAAATCTAAAATGAACTTGCACTACAAATGGATTGTGGAAATATGATATTGGTAAAATTGCACGAATGTCTATGAGGACAATCACAACTTAAACATATATTTGTCTTGGTAGACATGCATGTAAAATTAACAATATTAGATTTCCGTAATCCATTTGTAGTGCAAGTTCATTTTGGATTTGATTGTGTGTGTTTTTAGAATCATGGTTTCAGATCACTTTGCGTAATCCATCATCAGTCGGATGAGAGAGTCTAGGATGCATGCAAAATGTCGTATCATAGGCAAGACATGTGAACTATTTTATAGAATGCTTGAAAAAAATTTACACCTTCTTGTTGGTGGAAATTTCCACCTTCATTGGTTGAAATTTCCACCAACGCCTGGATTTTTTGACCTTTGTTGGTGGAAATTTCCACCAACGCTTAAATTTTTTTCGACCTTTGTTGGTGGAAATTTCCACCAACACCTAAATTTTTTTCTACCTTTGTTGGTTGAAATTTCCACCAACGCTTAAACTTTTTTCTACCTTTATTGGTCGAAATTTCCACCAATGCCTCAAATTTTTTCCACCTTTGTTGGTTGAAATTTCCACCTTCATTGGTCGAAATTTCCACCAACGCCTAAAATTTTTTCTACCTTTGTTGGTTGAAATTTCCACCAACGTGCAAATTTTTTTCTACCTTTGCTGGTCGAAATTTCGACCTTCATTGGTCAAAATTTCGACCAATTCCTGCATGACCTTAGATAATGGCTTGTTGGGTTTCCGACCAATAGATTGGTCGAACTTTCAACCAACTAGTGAGTTGGTCGAAATTTTGACCAAAAAAATATCGACCAATGGGTTGGTCGAATTTGGTCGAAATTTGGTCAAAATTTGGGTCAAAAATTCAACCAATAAAGGTTAAAAATTGAACCCAAATGTACTAGTGAGGGGTCTCGGTGATTGTAATAATGCTACTCCAAATTGGAGATTGTATTATGTGTTGGAAGTGGTGTTATCTTTGATTAACAAATTTGAGCAAGTCACAATTAACCACATCTATAGAGAAAGGAGTAGTTTAGTGGATGGTTTCCCAAGAGGGGTGTCAAGGGCAATCATCTTAAACTTACATTTGGAGGAAGGTCAGTTAAAAGCTTCAAAAGTTCAACAAGACTAGGTTTGTTGAAAGAACACACTGCCAAATTGTACTCTATTGCTTAAAAAATGGTTTAGTCAATAGAAACCCAAGAGAATTCGGGTTGGGTTTATCAACAAAAATATTGTGAAAAATTGATGGCCTAGGAAGTGAGGACTGCTTAGCAGTGGGTGAGGAAGAAGACGAATTAGTGGAGGAAGAAACAAAGATAGTGGGAAACAATGAGTAGGAAGCGAAAGAGGTGGATAGGAAGTAGGAAGTAACAGAGTTTGAGAAGCATACAAAGGACAAGTCAAAGGATGGAGAGGAAGAGTTGGATGACTCCAGATATTGAACCCACAATAGGGCGAGGAGGGAAAATGACCTTCAATAGAAGATAATCTCCTTACTTTGTTTTGTTTTGCTTTTTGCAAAAGTGATATTGTAGCTCCTAATTTTTTATCTATTAGATCAGGTTTTAGACTAATGGAGTCAACTTGAAATTTAAACTACTTAGGTTAGTTAAAATGTGACTTCTAGAAAATGTGTACTTTGAGAAAATATATGACTTTAAACTATGTTGTTTTTATCACACTTTGAACCCTTATTTAGCAATATAAAAATAGATCTCTAAGTAGAAAATATAATATTTAACTAAAGTATATGAAATATGTTAATTAATTGAATTACTTAAACTAGATCAATATAATAAATATGAAATATATTAATTAATTGTATCACTTAAATTAAAGTAATATAATAGTCTATTAAATATTAATATATGAAAACATCCTAAATATATTAAAGGTTTTATGTTTTAATATTAGATTAAACCAAAAAAAATTGTACTTATAAATTTTTCTAATTATAATATAATTTTTTCTACCAAATAAATTGATTATAATTTTGTATTATATAATTTATATTAAAAAATTATAAATTATATTAAATAATATAGATTTAATTTACTAAAAGTAAAATATTGAAAACTAAAATTAAAAATCCATACTAACAAATGCGCCTAAACTATACATTGGTCTTTGGGAAAAAAAAATCTCCATAAAATATTTTTTTTCTTCTAGATGCTAAAAGTTGGTAAAGAAAAACAAACAAAAAGTAATATTTTCAGATATTCCCTCCTCAATTTGTATAATTTATCCATTAATAATATACAATGGATATATATACGAGCTTGTACAATTTAATTGATCTAATTACTCTCTCTTTTTTCTTTTTCGTTTCTTAAAAAAAAAACCTGCTAATAACTCATAAATAGTTTTTAAAATACTAAATTATAAACCCTTCATTCCTTCTTTGACATCTCTAAGACCCCGTTTGGTTGCTGGAAGATGAGGGCCAAAACTGGGTTATCAGGGGTAAAATCAAGTTTTGAGAAAAATATGGGCGTTTGGTTGGTTAAAATTATACTCTGGTTTTCAATTTCATCTTCCAATTTTGGTCAAAAATTGGAAGATGTTTCTTCCAATAAAAAGGTGGAATTCGAAATTAAAACCAGGTTTTGAATTTTATGACAGATTTTTTAATAATATTGTGAGGTCCACGGTATATTCATCTTCCGTGTCAACCAAACAGACTATTGACTTTGCAAACCACAAAACCAGGTTTTCGAAAACCTGGTTATAAGATAACCTGATTATGCCGCAAATTCATCTTCCCCATCCAAACGGACATGACGGCCCGACGAAACTTCTCATCCTCTACTTTGAAAGCCGTTTCAGAGCTTCTGGAAAGAAATTTAGAAGAGGCAGCAGATCAGGAACTTTTCATAAAAATTCGGCGCATTTGAGAGAATATTTTCCAGCATATGCGTGGAAGAGTCCTAAGAACACGTAACGCCCATTTTTCGAGCTTCTGAATGCCCCCTGCGCATTCTACTGTTTTCAATGGCATATTCTCCCTCTCCAACCCTATTTCAACGCATTTCTCTGCCTCCTCTTTCAAAACGATCGAGATCTTCTGGAAAGCAATTGAAAACAGGGAGCAGATCAGGAATTTCACATCAAAATACCGGGCATCTGAAACAATGTCTTCCAGCATATGCCTGGAAGATTCCTACCACATATTACCCCTCTTTCAGGCTACTAGATCCCATGCGCATTCCGCTTTGTTCAACGGACTCTGAGATGTTGAGCATGGAAACAGTAGTAGTTTTTGATTTTGATCTCACAATAACAGATTGTGACAGCGATCCATGGGTTATGGAACGACTTGGGGCCACTGAACTCTTTGAATATTTGCTTCCCACTCTTCCATGGAATACTGTCATGGTAAGAAACCCTAGGAATTGCAGACGTGATTTGTACAACATATGCTGTTTGTATTGTTTTTTGGGGATTTTGATTGTGTGAGGTTTTTAATAAATGTTTGAGATGAAGTTTCATGATCCACCATGCATTGCTTTTTGCTTTCCACTATCTGATGATGGATCATGGATTTGATCCAAAATGTTGAGGAAAAAATTGTTCAGAACAATGTGTGCTAACCCTTGCAACGTTTTAGCAATTTAGTTTTTGAAAGCCTGGAGTTGTTAAGCGTTGGATTATTTTGTGGGTGCAGGACAAAATGATGGGCGAGCTGCACGAACAGGGGAAGACCATAAGTGACATTGAAGCAAGTTTGAGGACCATTCCTTTGCATCCAGAGGCCATCAGGGCCATCAAATTTGCCTTCTCTGTGGGGTGAGTTTTAGATTGGGTCGATTTAATGGTGTAGGCCTAAAAAATTATTTTCTTATGTTTGAGATGTTTTCTTGCGGTTTTAGAGTAGGTCATGGTTTTTCCTTTTTAGGTGTAATCCTTCTCACGTGGTTGAGCTAGCTTTTTTCCATTCTTTGCAATGGGGTTTAGTATAATTTGTCCTTGGGACTAAGTCGTCTTCTGTTGGTTGAGCTTTGCAGAGATTGTTTTAATGGCTGTATTTAATTCTTGGCTTTTGAACAGATGTGATCTTCGGATTGTGAGTGATGCTAATCTCTTCTTCATAAAGACCATCCTTGAGACCCATGATCTGCTTCAGTATTTTACAGAGATTAAGACAAACCCTGCTTTTGTTGAGGAGAATGGGAGATTAAGGATTTGCCCATATCATCCTTTTACAGTTGCTCCTCATGGCTGCAATCTCTGCCCTCCCAATATGTGCAAGGTCATTATCTTTCTCTTACATATACTTTTTGCCAGGACTCTAGCAGAAGTTTTTTAGGTTTATTCTCAATGCTCTGTTATGTATTGCAGGGAGCAATAATAGAGGAAATGCGAAATTCCATAGAAGATGGATTTAACAAACGTTTTATTTACCTGGGAGATGGCAGCGGAGATTTCTGCCCCACCTTGAAATTAACAGAAAGAGATGATGTTTTGCCAAGAAAAGAGTCAGAGACTTAACCGCTGCATTATCTTCTGTTCAAAGCATTCAATATGTTTAATTCATCGTTCGTTTCTGATTGTTCTCAGATGTTCCTTAGAAAATTAGTGAAATTTCAGATAATTTAACATTATTTGATGGAGTTGATTGTTCTTAGATAACATTTTAAAGATCACTGAAATTTCACTAAATTTAAGATCATTAATTGATTTGATTGGTGCTTCCATGCCCATTTTAAAACAATACTAAAATTTCAGTGAATTTGTTTGATTGTTTATAGGTATCCACTGTGGAAGCTAATTGAAAAGAATCCGAGTATGGTGAAGGCTAAAGTTCACGGATGGTCTAATGCCAAGGATGTTGAGGACTTGCTAATGAAACTGCTTAAACCATGCTGAACCATCAGACGCTGCAATGGCCCCACTTTTGTTCTACTTATGTCTGTTATTTTTTCTGGAAGTATGGTGAAACGGAAGTATTCTCCATGTGCTAATATTATTGCAATATGTTGTGATATCAAACGTAATCCAATCAATTCTAAAAATTGATTTTGTAACTTATTGCAATACATGATGTGGAAAATGGAGTGGAATAATAGTATATATCAACTAATGATTTTATTCTTTGTTCACACAGTATGTCATAGTATGTGTAAGTGGTATTTTACAATTCAAAAAGCTATTCGAGTGAATTATAAAAGCATACGCGTATATAGATAGGAGCATAAGCCTTGCTTATTGCTTATACAACAAATGTTTGGACAAGAAAATAAAATATGATAGTAAATTCTACATGCACTTTTGAACGAGTAAACTTTAATACTCATTAAGTATTCAAATTCTCACTACCCTTAAGGTCCGTTGTTGGAATAGGAATAAGAAAATAGGAATAGGAAATGTATTTTCTGTGTGGTATCTCAAATCGGAATATTCAGGTAAACATATTCCAATTTTGCTCCTAAAATGAGCTAATATCCATTCCAAAAAATAGTTGTTAATGGAATGGGCCATTCCGATTCTCAATCTGATTTTTAAAAAAAATAAAAAATTTGGTTAAATTTTTTTTTAAATTTTTTGTTTTTCAAACATTTTTTTTAATTGTATCTATTTAAAAAAATACAAAACTTCACCTTATTCCATTTTTGTACAACCAAACAAAAGAGTAACATATTCTCAATCAAATACTAGATTAACCGAACATGAATGGGATTGCTCTTTTCCATTCTCATTCCACGTTTCCATTCCTATTCTAATTTTTTTATTTCTATGCTGACAAACAAACGAGTCCTTACAAAAATAGTTTAGCCTCGAAGAAATAAATCTTAATGATAGATTTCATTCACACTGGCACCTTGAACAATGTAAAGAGGGGGCATAGTGCATCTAATTTCAAGCCTCCATATAGAGTGGGGTGCATGTCTAATCTACCAAATAATTGGTACGCTTTATTGTAGACCATTTGTAAAAGATAAACTTCATTTTTAGGTGCTCTCCCTAGTGGCACAAACATGTCCTCTCTGGATTGAAGATTTATGCTCCATTTTTATTTTGTTCATGTCTGATAGGCACATACATACTATCAAACTAATCAAGATGATCATCTTGAACAACCATAGAAGAGCCACCCTCTTCAATGTAATAATAAGCTTAATTCAAAATGAATTCATCTTGAATTATTTCATTTAAGTGATGACTAGCTTGCAACCTAGAATGAGTGATAAATCCTTGGCATTAGAGGATAAAATTGATTATAGATGCCTATCACACAAAAAAGACTCCTAACCTTCACATTGTAGTTATATACCATAAAGATGCTAGACACAAACATTTTCAAAACAATATGAGCCCTTCAATGCACCCACAACCATCATATATTAAAAAAAAACTCAAATTACAAAATGTGTAAGGACTCAAAAATGCATTGTATATGTGATGTCCCCTAATTGGGTTTAGTCTCGTACTCATCCTATTAATGCCTTATTATTGCACTATCAACCTATAATAGCTAGGTGAACATCATAACTTATTAAACCACTTTAAGCTAACAACCCTTGCATGCCCTTATCAATTACAATTTTCTATTCTAAGGGAGTTTGGAAGATATAAAATAAGTTTCTTCAAAGAACTTAGGCTATGGTGACAAATTGTTGTAGATGGTCCTTCCTTGATCTCTTTATTGGCCAAATAATCAAACATGGACTTTAACCTCCTTTTACAAAGCTAAAATCATGTAGAATCAAATTTTCCTTTCTAATTTGTAAATTATCTACATACATACATACATACGTACATACATACATACATACATACATACATACATACATATATATATATATATATATACATTCAGCTCACCAAAGGATATTCTCTACTATTATATTCTTTTTTTTTTAATCCATTGTTGATATTAAACTTACTAAAAACTATATTCCTATTCTATCTCATTTTTTCATGTAATATTGAAGAAGATTTGAACTCAGTACTATCTAGGTGCCTACAACATTACTTTGCTACTACACTAATTTTTTATTACAAAACATCTACTATAATGAGTCACAATCATACATCTTTGTGTTAATGTTATGAGTAATCCAACCATCCCTAGTTGTACTTAGATTCTCCCTTGAATCTCCATGCACAATTTACTTTTATAACTCTTGACTACTATAGAAGGGATTCAAAAAAATCCAAGATCAACAATCCTCTTTCACCCTCTCATTTTAACACTAGTTTTTATATTTCCCTTGACTTTTGAATGGGTGTGACTTCGAAAATTCTACAATATAATTTATGGCATATTGATAAAACCTATTTTACAACAAATTTGAAGGTTGTAGAATATAAATGTCTAAATATTTGGATTGTTTTTAATGTTTAATATATTGTTTTCTAAGGTATGTAAAGTGGCTCTTGGATTAAATAAATCTCCTTCTAAGGTATAGAACAGTGCTTCATTAGAAAATGTATGACATATATTATGTAAAGATTTGAAAATAATGTTTATTGAAATGGACGTTCTGATTTTTGCTGTTTCAACTCGTCCCATTTGACAAGTCATTTATCTAATATAAGTTAAAATAAAAAAATTAATTAAATTTTTCTCTGAATCAAAGGCTACAATAGACTACATGAATTTTTTTGTCACGAAGATGGCTACTATTGGAACACTTTTATGCAACTGTCACAAGCTATGTTCCCCCAAGTTTCCGGTACGGGGACGGCGGGACGAGTTTCTGGGAAGGCAAATTTTTTGGCTATTTTGGGGACGGGGGGGAACGGGGACGGCTATATATATAGGAAAATTTTAAAATATAGTATATACATTGAAATTTGTAAATATACATATTCATATGAAACTAAGCAGAAAGCATGTCATTTAAACATTATAGAACCATAACATACAACATTTGAATGCCATCTATGAAATAATATCTGATTTTAGTATTTTACTATTTAGTATTTTAGTATCCAATTCTCAAAATGCATATCAATACAATATCAGAGAACACTGAACAATGAACATTAAGTTATTAACCATTGTCAATATCATAAGACTCATAATGATAAGCATGATAAATCATAAATCTGAAAATCAAAATCAAAATATGCCCAAAGCTATAGGCTGCCATAAAGTAATAAGTATCATATAATCAATGTATCATAATCATGTTCATGTTCAACATAAAAAGCAAAACATAGAAAATGAAGCAGACTGCTGCTCCTATTTTGCCTCTACTAATCCATGGCATCAAAATCAGAGTCTTCCTCACTGTCATCCTCCACAGGAAGCGTAGTCTCATCTAATGGAACCCCAACCAGTCCTGGTGCTATGTCATCCTCATCTATCTGGGCCACATCCTCAAGCTCAACATCCCATCGCAAAGCTGGTGTCTGCCTATACTCTGGAGTCTGGCGATCGGCAAGTCGAAGAGCATGATGCACTGTCACTAGCTTCTCCGCTCTTTTAGAGGTAAGTCTATTCATCTTGATAGAGTGGATATATGAATATGTGGACCAGTTCCTCTCTGCAGCTGAAGAACTAGCAACCTGTGAAAGGAGGCGACCGACAAGTATCTTTAACTCAGGTGTATCTCTCCCACGTCAAGTCCACCATCCAATAGGATCCCTCTGTGCCAAAACAACTCTATCCAACCTTGCTTGTGGCTTACCCAAGTTTGGGCCACGAAGGTTGGTGAAGTCAAGGAACTGTGCACGAAGAGTAGAGGCATCTTGAGCTAAATACATCTTATCAATTGCTTTTGTGAAGCCATCCAAAACCTCAGGATCATCACATGGGAGGCCCCTTCCACCCAACTGTGCATACCATTTGGGATTTAGAGCAAATGCTGCCATATGAAGAGGGGTATTTATTATGTTCCACCTCCATGTCACAATAGGCCTAATATGCTCCTCATAAAAGCTCAATGTAGGATCCTTTGCCGCAACAATTCTCTTCATCTTACCCAACATGCTGTCAATAGTCTCATAGATCTCTCCTAAACTAGGAGCATCAGTATCAACATATCTAATGACATCAACAATGGGTGCTATGACAGAGCAAATGTATCTGCAAGATCAAAATGTCAACAAAAAAAAAAATCAGAATTAGAATTTTAAGAATTTTAAGATTATTAGTAGGAAAATCAGCAAGCAAAAGACTAATAGTAAATTTAAAAACCAACAACTTACTTCATTGTGAACCACCAACTGTCATCAAGGATCCTTTGCCTCACCACTTTTCCTTCAGTGGACTTAGAATGAGACCATCGTTCCCACTCTGGATTCACCACCATCAATTGAAGGGCCTCATACACCTCAATCATCCTCTCCATCAAGATGAAATATGTGCAATACCTATAGCAACAATTAAAAATTAAAAATTTAAACTTAAACATTAATGATTAAAATTTAAAACAAAAAGCATCACATGTAAGTAAACTTATAAATAATTTTTTAAAATAACTTAAAGTTAAAACAAACTAAAAGTAAACTATAATTATAATTGACATACCTTGTCTCGGCTAGTTTGAGGAACTCCTTCTTAGAGAAGGACCTGAATAGAGCAAGTGAAGTGTGGTGGTTGCAAATAAAAATTTGCACTTCTCTAGCTTCTAGCACCGCTTGCTTCACCCATTCAATCTTCCCTATGTCCTTCAATGCATTGTTCAAGGAATGAACACAACAAGGGGTCCAAAATATGTGCCTATAAGCACCCTCTATCATCAAACTTACTGATTTGCACATAGGTGCAGAATCTGTGATAACTTGTACAACATTAGAGGGCCCAATCTCCTCTATGGCATCTCGCAAAATGGTGAACTGAAAATCTGCATCCTTCTTCTTTCCTGAGTAATCTATGGCTCTCAAAAAATAAGAGCCAGCAGGAGATGTGACAATGATATTGATGAGTGGCCGATGTCTAACATCGGTCCACCCATCCATCACAATAGAGCAGCCTGTCCTAACCCAAGTGTGTCTCATATCTTCAAATAATAAAGCAACCTTTGAGTACTCTTCATCTAGGATAGTGGTTCGTAGCTTATGCTCACGAGGGGGCACAAATGAGGAATTCATGCTCATAATATCTTTCACCATTTGTTTATAATAAGTGGAATGGGTTGCATTATATGGGATACCATTAGCAACAAAGAATCTACCAATGGATGCCTCACACTTCTCCTTTGCCTGTGCATTAAACATACTTTCCACCGAGCCCTTCTCACTATTACTTATCTTTCTCTTCCCTCTAGACTCACAAGGGCTGCCACTAGTACCAATGGCGGATGAAATATGCCTAGATGATTGTGAGAGAATGGATGGTGATGTCACTGTCAAATTTTGTCCCTCCATTTCAGCCTCTAAGTGCAATCTTTGACATTCTAATTTTTGTTCATCGGTTAGGTTAGGACAAGCTTTGACTCCTTGGCATGTAACACCTAAAAAATGTGACTTCACTCTTGTATAGCTACCCCTAAAATCATCAAGACAAACATGACAATCTCACACCCTAGTCCCTCCCGAATTCTTTTTATCTTTTGGCCTAGGTGTGACATATTAGAGAAGAGGTTTTTTCCTATTGAGAAGACCCTTTGCAAAATTCTTCATAATGTCGGAAGGGCATTTAAACAAATTAGCTTTAGGATTGGGTTTTTGCCTAGTGTCACTACTAACAACATCAACCTCTACATTTTCTTCTTCACTACTACTACTTGTACTCCCACTGCTGCTCATTGTGTTTAAATATGCAATTGAATAAATATATGAGCTGAAACAATGAAAAAAAAAAAAAAAATCAGACTTTGCAAGTTACAAATTTATTAAAAAAATGATAGATGAAAGCACAAAGAGTTTTATACTTACTTGGTGGACAAAATAGAAGATCAAACCCTTGGTCAAGCTCTTGGAAGCAAAACTATTACCTCCTCTACTTGCAAAATGAAAACTTCAGCCGACTGCAACATAAAATGAAAACCAAAGAATGGTTAAAACAATTTAAATGTGTTGAGTTATATACATTTTAGGGTTTTTGGAGGAGTGGGGCCCACTAGCCGACCAAAAAAAATACAACAAATGTTTTTTTTATAATGTTTTGAGCTTGCAAAAAAAGGGGATGGCCGACCGTACCCGGTACAGTCGGGGGATGGCTAGACGTCCCCTTTCCGTACCGGGGATGGCTGGCCGTCCCCCTTTTGTCCCCCCCATGTCCCCAAGTTTCGGGGACGTCCCCTACAAAAAAAGGGAATTTGGGGACGGCTGGGGGACGTCCCATACTCGTCCCCCCGTCCCCAGGACGTCCCCGTCCCCGAAACGGGGGGTTTTAGGCCAAGTACACGTCCCCGGGGAACATAGGTCACAAGTGTATTGAGGATTATGTACTCCACTCTCATCCAGTTCAGAACTTACAACCTATTGAAATAAATTGCACTCAAAATTTGATACATTTAACATTTTTTTCAAAAGTTAAAAGAAAAGAAATGTAACAAAAAATCAACGCCAAGAGGCTATAGGCACATGGATCCTTGACCATGGAGGTTCTTTTTTTATGAATATCTCTGTACATCTCTATAAGAGCATTGAAGCTGTAGCCTGTTCGGGCTTCCAACACTAGCGCACTACCATGTCTTCTATATCCAGATCAGGCAAGTCCTTAGTGAATGCAGGCTTATAATGGTGACCACTAAAAAAGTCCCTATATTAATGGATGTCATGTCCCCTTTTCAGTGACATGTTATTTTTTAGTGAATTTGCCTATTATGGACTCTCGTAGGCAGATGGTTTTGGTGAGAGAGTCAATTATTTGCTTTCAGAGAGATGGGGTTTATCATATTTTTTATTTTATGTGTTATGCGGGGCCAAAATATTATAATTTTAAATTCAGTTGCACTTTTTATTTTATTAAATTACTTTAATATAAAAGTGCATTATAAAGGGATTTCATAAAAAATATTTTTATGGATATTTCTAAAAGTTAGAGGCTTCTTAGAAAAGTGCATAAATAGAGTGCTTGGCCTCTCATTTGAACATCCGGGTTTTGAGTTTATATTACTTTTCTCTTTGAGCATTTGTGGTGCCATCTTGGTCTCTAGATTGTCATTTGATCATTAGGAACAGAGTCTCCCAAGAATTTGCATAACTGAGGAGGTGAAATATCCTTTGAAGGGTTGCACTTTGGAAGTGGTACTTAGTGACTTCAAGTTGAGCTTATTTGAGCATTTTCAACAGGGTTCGATTTTCAACTCGAACATACATTTTTGTTCATATCTCACTATTGACTGGGAGTTTGATTTTTATTTTCTGGGAGAATTTTCCTCGGAGCCTAATGATTATTTCCATATCATTTTTTGCACCTTTCAGCCCAGCATTTATTTTTGTGAGTCGTACCAGTCCGTATATGTATGATTGTATCTGCAAGCCGTATGGTTAGCAAATTGGAGGGCAGTTTGGAGTTGCATTTTCATTATTTCGTCTTCAGCATTTGCTCAATCCAGGTTTTTTTCATTTCAATTTGTATTGCAAGAAATTCTCAGTTGTATTCAGCCAATAAGGATTTGTTTGTAATGTGCCATATTGTAATGCCTTGAGTTGAAAATCGCATAACATATATAAAAGCATTTGGTTATCATTGAATGAATATATTGACACTATTTTACATCAGTTATTTGAGTAGATTTGTTGCACAGCAATTTTCTTTATTCAGCATTTTACTTTCAGCAGTGTATTTAGTTTGTATGCCAAGTGTTTGACGAAATTCCACAATTTAATATTAGTGGTTATTAGTGGCCTATTGGTAAGGGTCATTACAATGGAAACCTTAGATAAAAAGCAGGTATCCAAGTGTTGTAGAAGATGCAGGTGCTCAAGTTGTTCCTGTAAAGTACCAAGCTAAAATTTTGCGTCGTTTGCTGAAAGAAAGATACTGTAATATTTCAAACTTTTAGATATATTTTTCGTTAGTGTCATTATTGTAAGTATAGGATCTAAATGACCACCAAATGAGCTAGAGCTGATATATATTCCAATTGAATGATAAAATCATCACATCATTTCATTACGCAAAATGTACTCAAATTTACTAACCTAGAATGCATTAATACAACTGAAGGAATTGAATACCATGCATTCACACATTTGTATGGAGCACTTCTAACACCGAGATGCTGGAAAATACAATGAAGTCCTGTTGAATGTCATCACGAGTAAAGACTAGATAGGCTTGTACTGCCCTCTTCTCAAACCTACATACCCTCCATGATAATCCTGTACATGCTCACAGAACTCCTGAGAGAGATTGCTACAGTCATATAATACATCAAATTTGACCCTGATTTCAGCACCCTGCTTTGAATAGTTGGAACAACCATGACTCTGCTGTAATAGGGTCAATAAAACCCTAGCTGCAAGCAGCAAATCTTCCTTAAACTCATCATGCCCTGCTTGAGACCAAGTATATCAGGCTTCCCTTCATGTGTTGCACCCAGCAGGCGACAGAAAGGATAGATTTGTTAACAAGCATAGGATGCAACCCTTTCACAGTCCTTGTGAACATTATCACTTCAAAAGTTTAGACACCACCACTCATAGCAGTATAGCCCAATTATATACTCCATTGTAAGATCTGTTTGAAACGTTAACAATATAACTTTTCCATAGTTTGGCCAGTTATGGTTCAACATACGAATTCCTCTAACAAATATTTTTGATAATATTTGCAAGGAACTGATTGATTTTGACAACTCTCCATCTTCAACTTGAAAATGAAAAATGCGATACATTAGCCAAATGGCACCGTATGCAAATTAAGGAGGCTGAAGATTTAATAGACTATCCAATATTGCCTAGTGAGTCCCCCTGTACATGAATTTGTGAGAGCTCTTAGATTTTATCACTGGATTTCGTAGGGTAATAGTTAAAACAACTGAAACATACCATAGATTCTGGCAACATGGCATACGCATTTCAAAAGCATAACATCACAGAAATATACAGAGAAATTTCATCCACAGTCTTAGTTTATTCTAGACATGAAAATAAGAAATCCCACTTACCTGTACTGGACGATCCATGCTTGATGATTGCCCGAGTCAGAGCTTGAGCCTAATCCTGCAAGAGGGAGATGAGAGCAGAGCCACTAAGGAAACAAAAGATTGGAGTTTGATAAGTCAGAACAAAGAAACGAATATCTATTGGCATCATGTATATCATATTGTCTATACCTAATTTCTGAACCCTTGATGGTATCCTTGTCCAAAATAAAAACATTACAAACTGTATTAGGGGAGGGCATCAGATTAAAGCAAACCTGCCTGAATTCTAAGAGTATACCAAAGGAACCCATTAAAACTCTCGCATTGGACCAGCCTCTCATGCCACCCATCAATGAATTCCTGGTCGAACACGAGATAAGATCTTTATCTGAAAAGAGTGAATGGGCTTTCGTTCTTTGCATTCTTTTATGTTCACTCTCCTTCATTATTCCCATTACTGTTGACAGTTTTAAATGGCAAGTGAGAGAAAGGAATGTGATGTTAGTTGCTGATTTTATATTTAGTTAACACTAAGAGACATTATCTGCTGATAGCCTAATAATAAATGATAGCCTAATAATAAATAAAGGGCTACAAGTAAAGAGGAATGAAGAAGTAAACACCAAGATATAAATGAGTAAGGCTGTCTTGGTGATTATAGAGACTGACTGGGTAAACCTTGCAGCAGGTACCTGTATGGAGAGAATTAAGTTGTAAAATTGGGCACAGTGAGATGAGAAATAAAAAGGTGTGAAAGGGACCACATCTACCAAGAAAATTCACTGATCCCACAATTTGCTTGAGTTATTAAACCACAGAGGAAAAGGAAAAATAGTAAATGAGAGCAAAAGAGTGTGAATTGGCAGGAGATAGAAGAGGAAGGCATGAAAATATAAACATTTCAAGACAAAACAAAAATAAGAGATGCTAAGAGCACAGACATTCAATCCGAAAAACCTTTTGATGCAGATAAAAACAGACAAATTAAATCAGAACAATAGATGATAATCGATATAGAAATTACAGGAACAGTGTCTGATTCCTTGCACAACTCACACAGTCTTCTGCAATCAATTGTCATAGCAACAAAGGCCTACCTGCGCTGAATTAGGAGCTTTCTAAGTTGCAACTACTCTAATCGGGATGTATGAAACGCATAGAAGCATAGACAACACCGGTAAACTATTTTACAGAATGCCACATTGCACAGCTACTACTGCACTCCATGAGCCAGATGTGCTAAGGATGCTGCTTAAAAAATATAAAACCATTATTTGTGGATACGAAACTCAGCAAAGTTTCAGGCAGCAGTAATTCTAGACTTGGAAATTCATGTGTCCTCTTGCATCATGAGACAACAAATGTCTGTTGCATTCCGTAAAGGCCAATCATACGCTACCAAATTCCTGCTCGATTAACTTCAGAGCACCTTTGCATCTCTAATCATTAGAGTCCATATTAACAATAGTGAAAAGTGGTTTCTGACTGGAAATGCAAAAACGTTTTAATCGCCCCTAAACTCTGCCCCCTTTTCTATAGTTCCAAGGCAGGAACTAATAAAAGAATCATCATTTACAAAGTCACTCATTTTCTATTTGACCACTGTCAGGCAGTCCTCTTGCATCGTGAGACAACAAATGTCAGTTGTATTCCGTAGAGGCCAATCATAGGCTACTAAATTCTTGCTCGGTTAACTTCTGAGCACCTTTGCATCTCTTATCGTTAGAGTTCATGTTAGCAACAGTGAAAGCTGGTTTCTCACCGGAAAAGCAAAAAAATTTAATTGCCCTCATACTCTACCCCTTTTGCTATAGTTCCATGGCAGGAACTAACAAAAGAACCATCATTTACAAAGTCACTCAATTTTTCTATTTGACAACCGTCAGGCAGCCAATCAAGTATTCGGACAATTGCATCACATGGGGCACAGCCTTCTTTCTTCATTTGATCCATCAATAAGAGAGTACTTTCAAAGTCTTGTCTTTTCCGGAAGGTGCAGAATAATATATGGTATGTGATAACATCTGGAACCAAATCCTTTGTTCTCATTTCATTCAGCATTGAGAAAGCCACATCAAGTTTGTTTTCCTTGCAAAAATAATCAATCAGCATATTATAGTTCCCCACATTTGGAATAATACCAGTCAATTTCATGTTGTAAAAATACTTCAAGGCCATATCTGTTTTTACCGATTTTGCAATGGGTATCAATCAGACAAGCAAAAGTGGTTGCATCAGGGGTTAAGCCGTCATCTGGCATCTTCTTCATGAGTGAATGTGCTATAGAAAAATCTCCTGCCTTGCAGAGACCATAAATAACTATGTTGTATGTCACTTCATCAGGTTTTAAATCCCTTGTTTCCATCTCCTCTAACATCTTCTCTACCATATTCATGTCTCTTGTTATAGAGAAAGCACGTATTAGTGTAGTATATGTAATTACATCAGGAACAAGTCCCCTGTTTTCCATCTCAGAAATAAGCCTTAATGCTTCCTTTTCTCTGTTACTCTGACATAAACCACTAATTAGAATGCTGTAGGTAGCAACATCTGGGGAGCATCCTTTCCTAAGCATCTCTTTGAACAAACTTTGAGCCTTTTCCACCTCATTTAATTCACATAGGCCGTGCATGAGAGAATTATAAGTAATTACATTTGGCTGTACACCCTTTTTAATCATTTCATGGAAACAATCCCAAGCCTTGTCCATCCTACCATCTTTGCACAGTCCATCAATAAATGTACTAAACGTCACTTCATTGGGTGAAGGACCAAACTCTATCATTTGTACAAACAGATTATAAGCTTTGTCCATTCTTCCAGCCTTGGAAAAGCCATTTATCAGGATATTATATATGTAAATGTCAAAACAATGACCGCCTTCTAACATCTTAGCTACCAATTCTAGAGCTTCATCTACTCTATCTACTTTGCAAAGGCCATCAATCAGTGTGCAATATGTAACAATATTTGGAGAACAATAACTCTTTCTCATTCCAGCTACTAACCTTAGCGCCTTATCTTCCCGCCCCACCTTGCAGAGACCATTGATTAGTGTATTACACACAATAATATTAGGAGAAATGCCAGCTTGTATCATCTCAGCAAATAATACAAGAACATCATCTATTCTACCTCTTTTGCCGATCCCATCAATTAGAGTATTGTACGTAACAATATTAGGAAAACAATGACCGTGCCTCATTTTGTGGAAAATCCCCAGAGCTTCCTCAATTTGGTCCGATTTACACAAAGCCTTTATGAGTGTCGTATAAGTGATAACATTTGGATTTATTTTCATCTCTTTCATTTCAAGAAGCACGGAGTTTATTCTATAGTGAAAACCAGAGTTCCCAAGGCCATTTAAAAGCGCATTGAAGGTAACAACATTAAGAGGAAGGCGTTTCATTATGGCTGAATGAAAAAGTTCCCACGCCGCGGTTGTGTTTCCCGATTTACAGAGGGCTGTAATGGACTGAGTGAATTCCACAACATTAAATTCGTGTGTCATGCGAGGATGGAGTTTCTGTTGAGATGAGGTTGTGTATTGTTTTGTAAAATGAGGAGGAGAAATTACCTGTTTAAAGACGGGACGGATCCATTTCAAGGTGTGTATTGTCTCCATTTTCATGTGGTTACGAGCAGAGCAGGGCAGAGCAGAACGAAACCCTAAGATACCTTCTCTTCTCTTCAACGTTGAAATAGCAGATAAACATAAAAGAAGTACACGAAATTCTGCTGATAATAAATTATTATAGTGTCTTCTGACAGATTTTAATTTAAAAATTGGATGAGTTTAGTGTTAAGAAGAAAGTCAATTGTAAAGATCTTATATTAGTATTTATTTATTTTTTAATAGTTTTCATATAAGAAATGTTCTAATTAACTAGCTTATATATATATATATATATATATATAAAGTGGAGAGTTATCCTTCTCGAGGTGCCTATTGCACTGAGGTAATTTATGAAAATAGGCGCCTCAAGAAGGATAACTCTCAGCTTTTATATATATATAAATATATATATGCTAATAGTAGACGCAACGCACAATTAATAATGTTATTTGTTTAAATATATTATATTTGTTTATTTTATTATTATTTTTTATTTTTAAAATAGTGAAAATAACTTAGTCATGTTGTTGTTCATAAAACTTACATAGATGAAATATGGTATTGTGGGAGTTGGGCGTGATAGTTCTGGTGCTATCCAATTTTTGTTTTCTATATACAAGGGTTACCATACTAATAACCTCATGGAAGCCCTGGCTATCTTGGTTGCAGTGGAACAGTGTTGTCTACGTGGCTGGAAAAGAATCATCTGTGAGACTGACTTGTAGGTGGTTGTGAACTTATTGTATAATAGGAACCTTGTGCATGTGGATTGGCATTTGGCTCTGGTTATTCAGCAGATCATTCAATTATGCAATTCTTTGGATTCTGTGTCCTTTATGCATATCTCTCGTGAGTGGAACAGTGTGGCTGATTGTCTGGCTAAATGGGCCTTTGAGCAAGGGCCAGCTTGGAACATTCTTGATCCTAGGATGCTTCCCCTTGATTTCTCTCAGATGCTGGATCAACTTGTGGACTAGGATAAAGCTATGTAGTTATCTTTGTTTCTTGTGTTGTTTAGCTCTCTTTGATATTCAATAAATTTTTTACCCCTCTTTTAGTTTAAAACTTACATAGATGAAATAGGAAATATAAGTCCAAGTAGAAGTATTCAGATGAAGTATAGGAAATATGAGAAGAAACTAAAAAAAAACATTTTCTCCATAATGATGTAGCTGCAGCACATATTCCTCAATGATAAGGATGGTGTTGCGACCTTTATTAGAGCAATGATCACGGTAGGCTTCTTTCATCATTTCTAGAAATGCATATGTTTTTGCAGATGTGTCACACATAAATTTGGCAACATCTGCCATTTCCATCATTTCTAGTTCATCAACTGTATCAATTGATAATGTAGCATTCTCCAAAGCTTTGATTATATGTGAGCACGCTTTCCTGATTATTCGTTTACATTTATCTAAATCAGTCTCAAAGAAATTATTTGAGGTGACGGAAGCAGTAAGACTCGTAACAATGATATTTGACTCTCCAATAGAAGAATCCATAGCTCGAATAATATGCTGCAAAATTTTAAACAAATATCAATATATAAATATGTAAAACCATTATAAGATATAATCAAATATAGAACAAAGAAATTAAATTTAGCACTTATACTTAAATATAGACCAAATAAAGTCAATAGAAATAAAGTTAAGTTTGCTAATTTTAAAAGTAGGAAACAAAATCAAATACATATTGGAGGATAATTAGAATAAGTAAATTATATTCATTGATTTTTTCTTTGAAAATATATAATGAATCTTTTAATTTAATAGTTTAAATAAAGAACAATTATCCATAATATTGTCATCAAATATTAAGAGACATTGAAGCAAAAGTAAATATAATTTGTAAACATAAACTAATATTACTGAATGAATCAGTACAATTATTACTTAAAACATTAGTACAATTAGTTAAGATATAATTATTACTTAATACATTAGTACAATTAATTAAGATCTATAAAAATAAAATATCATAAAAAAAGATAGGGTTTCTTAAAATAGAATAAATTAAAATGAAGAAAGTTTTTTTTATCATTTATCATTGTATAATAGATACATTTTTAAAACATGGAATATAATACGAAGTGTTACAAACAAAATACTAATGTGTCCAAAAAGACTTTTATAGATATAACATTTATGAATAGCATATCATATCAACTATCTTCAAGGCACTTAAGTCTAATTTCTTCATCCTTACACTTGGAAATTTGTCTACCCTTTTTCATTTTCTCATAATGATCATATGAAAGGAGGCATTATTCTCAAACACTAGAGAGATTTTACACATGAAACTGCCACAAATGTCAATCCTGCTCTTTCTCTTGGTCCTATATCAATTGTTGAATTGGGAAGAGTCAATCCCTGAGATTTGTGAATAGTCAATGCCCATGCCAACCTCAATGGTAGTTGAAGTGTTCTACCCTTCTGTATTGTGGTATTGGAATTATCTTGGGATTATGATCTTCAAATGGTAGTCCTGAATAACCATCAAACTCAACCATCACATATGTTGGAGGCTCAGGCGAAGCACTGCCTTGCTTGTAGACAATTTTTTGAATGTATCCAAGAGCCCCATTTACAAGACCTGCCTCTATCCATAGATTTGAAGTTAACATGACCCTTGAATCCTTACAGATTAACAACTCTAGATCAAGCTCATCATTTGAACAGTCATCTATTGTATTGATAGTACTTGCTTTTGATGCAACACAAAGTGCAACAAGATGCTTCAATGAATGTAGCATTTTTTTATTATGAGCACGAACATTTTCATTTGTTGAGAATAAATAAACAACATTATCAAATTCAAAATTTGTTGCAACATTTATGTTGATAGGGGTCCTTGACATTAGCAACCTCTAATCATCAATTTGTGGGTTTGCATCTCTTAGATTTGTCAAAAGTTGTTGAAATCTTTGTTGCTCAATATCTTCCCCATCTTGTCTAAATGTCTTATCTAATGTGACAACAGTCTTGAATTCTTGCCATAGAAACTTTGCCCACTTATTACTGTCATATGCTACTCTATCATTGACACTATCATTGACAGGAGGTAGTTGGCCCAAATCTCCCACTAATATTATAGATGCACCTGAAATACAATTGAGGAAAATAATTATTTTAAAAGCTATGTATTAATTTATGTATTTGATTAAAATACAATATATTTCTCACATGAGTTAACTATTCATAATGCAAAAATAGAATGTTTACCTCCAAAGCTTATATGTGCATATTGTGGGAATGATTGTCACAGTTGTGAATCTATATTTTCCAACATGTTTTGACCAATGAAGCTCATTTCATCAATCAAAATATATTTTATATGTGACATTTCTTCTTGAAAACTTGTGAGTCTTGCTCCTTCCAACTGAAAAAAATCTCTTATTGGCGTCTTCAATTTTGAATGAATTGTACAAGCTTCTATATTGAATGATGCAACTCCAGTTGGTGCAAGTAACAGAAGTGGAGAATGTGAGGGCATTGTCACATTTTGAAGAGATTGACTAATGGCACCAATTAGATATGATTTTCATGTTCCTTCCGTTCCTTGAATTATCATAAACAATGGTTCTGCATTTTGATTTATGTGGTAGTGTGTCATGATTATGTTGATTACCTTTTTTTGTTTCTCACCAAGGGTCATGTAGTTTATGCATTGAGGAATTTCATCATAGATAAGGCACCCATGATTCTTCATGTTACTTATGAAATCGATTGCTCTAATAGTGTACTCTTCTCCTTGATAATCAAAAGACCAATTTGTTTATCTATCAACATCTCTTCTCCCCAACATGTCTATTTCTGAGCAATGTATATTTTGACCCTGGTGCAACCTAGATATAATCTCCCATTCATGTTCTATAGTATTTCTGTGAACATCTTTATTGTCTTTAGTTTGAGAATCATTTGGGTTTTCAACATTTTCTACAGACATTGTATGTTGAACATGCCAAGGGTTGTAATTGAGTGTCTCCCAAGTTTGTATGATAGAGGCATCATCATGAACAATATCACGGAATGGATTGTAGAGGAGTAACTCTGATAAACAAAACTCAATCCATTTACTTGACTCACGTGAAGGGGTAGATACAAACCTAGGAAATACTCTAACAATTGCAACTTTTTTCTTAGGGTCCCATTTGTTGTCTCTTTCTCTTAGGATTATAAATCCATGATCTAGTTGCATCAATTAATGTGACACCTTCCATACATAATGGCCTTTTTTTATAACCATCAATGAAAGATTTTTTGTTTGTTCTCTTCATCCTTTTCATTTTCATTATTTAGAGTTATAGGTTTGAACATCTCAAGTGAGACATTTAGATTGACAAATCTTCTACTACACTCCACTAATGGAAGCTCTAATAACATATGGTAAGTTTCTTGAGCACCAATGTCTCTTTCTACAATTGTCTCAGTTAGAAGCCTCCTATATGCTCGTGCTACTAAATCATTTGGATTTTCCATATTGGATAGATGCATCAACATTTGGTGGTACGTTTTTGAGCTTTTCTCTGCTTTTGCTGCATATATACTTGGCGATATATTTTATGACAACATGTTTGGAAAGAACTGGTTGCCAATCTATATTTGCTCTCCATAATTGTAGTATGTCGCGATTATGTGAATTGACTCTATCATCATTTCTCATTGGCTCAAATTTCTTTTCCCTTGTTTCCATGTCTTCATGTAATTTTGATCCCCCTAGGTTTAATGTCCAAAGACCATTATACTTACATTCCATGTAAGAAAGATTATATTTAGCCTTGTCATTTTGTAGTAATTATTTATATATATTTAATAAATATTCATTGGGATGAAATAATTACCTACAAACAATCTTTCCCTTTTTTTTGTAGGCATGCACCCTCCTTATAGATTGTGTGTCGCTCCACACAGTTTAATATTTGTTCATAGTCACGGTCCAAATCCACCTTTGCAAGTTGTCTTGTGTTTTTGAGACATGGATGTTGTTGAAAATTGACGAATGCCTACAATTCAAGGTAAGAAAAAATAAGTACACTAATTAATATCACATTACATGAATATATATAAATATTTATTAACAGGGTATGTGCAAGATCATGGTGTGCCAAAAAGTGGCGATGTGAAAAAAATAGAGTTTGAAGACGTCTAAAAGCGCTTCAAAATTCGCTCTGACTTTTTTCCACCTAGCCAGGTACCAAACTTGGAAGGTAAGGCCGAGCCTTATCGGAGATCCGATATTATTGGATATCCGAATGCATATCGGATATCTGATACCTGACATAATAGACAAATATAATAATATTATTATTATATCATGATAATATAAAAATATTATATTATAATAGTATAATATAATACATTATAATATAATATTGTTTATAATATAATATAATAATAATAATAATATATATTTATTATACTATAATATAATATATAATAATAATATTATTATTATATTATTATAATATTATATTATAACAATATTATATTATAATGTATTATATTATAATAATGTAATATACTATTTAATATTATAATATATAGTAATGTAATATAATATATATATATATAATATAATATAATAATAAAAAATAATATATTATAATATAATATATAATAAAAAATTATAATATATTATAAATTATAATAATATAATATAATATAATACATTATAATAATATAATATAATAATAATATTATATTATAATATATATTAATGTAATATAATATATATAAAATATAAAATATAATATAATATAAAATATTATAATAATAAAGTAATATATTATAATATAATATATAATAATATAATATAATATAAAATATAATATAATGTAATATGTTATATATTATATATATAATATGCCGCTGCATATTGGATATCCGATATTGAATCGGATATTCGATATCTACTGCATACATAAAAGAAAAAAAAAACACAGACCCGCGGGCATTGTTTTTTGGTATTTTGAGGGGCCAGTTTGCAAGGGCGACCGAATATCAAATACAATATCGGATATCCAAGTAGGTTTTTCTTTTTCCCACTCATTTTTAATCTAAATTCAATAGGATTTTGCATAATTTTGTTTGTTTTAGTTGAATCTAGGTTTTTTTGATAAAAATGGTTAAAATTAAGGTTTTTAAAAATATATATTACATTTTGCAATTCAATAGGAATGGCTGATCAGAATGATGACACTGAGGCAGGAAATAATATTCCTTGTAACCCCCCACCAAATTATCCAGTACCCCCACAAAATCGTCCACCAAATGATCCTCTACCCCCTCAAAACCCTCCTCGAATTGAGGATTTGATAAATGAAAACCTCACCGAGTTGAGAGGTTTGCATAGGACATATAATAATGTACCCGCATTGGCTCCAATGTTATCCACATTAAACACCATAGTGGATAACATTGAAACCCTTACGAACCAACAAAATGCCACTCTTTGTTGGTTTGATGAAATGCACACGATGTTTGATGATGGTTTGGACTATGGTGAGGTTGCGGCCCTCAACATAACCAAAGAAGATTTGGCTAGCCTTTTTGCAAACTTAAAAACGGGTTTAGGAGTCGACCCAAAAAAATCCAAACTATCCATTAAATGGTGCACAAGTGATGCCATACGTGCAAACTTTTGGGATTGTTGGTGGATGGTCTTTGATATCCCTCCACATGGCAATTTAGACATACCATTTTATTTCCTTAGAAAATTATATGTAGAATTTGTGTTGAAACTTAAAGTGAACTATTGGAGCATGAAGCCCAACATGGGCTTAGGACTAGGAGCTCCTCAAGATAGACCCTCTTCCTAGCGGAAGAAAGCTGGCACTTTTGTCCCCCCCACTGATATCTCCCCTCCTCCTCGAGTGCACCATCCAGATATTATGACAGAGGCTAGCTCTCAGACCATCATAGCCATTCATAGGCTGAGTAGCCTCATGATATCTCAGGCTAGGTCAGTCCTGCCTCCTCGTGTTGATGATGCTAGTGCCAGTTCATCATCGGCCAGCTTATCACACATTTGTGTGCCTCATACTTGCATTACATGCAAGAATATTTACCTAGGTCCCATAGGTGATCTTCCTGAGTATCATTTTGTATTAGACGAGGATACACCAGACACACGTGCAGAGGCTACAAACCTCGATGCGAGAGAGGAGGGGAATGTAGAGGCATGGACTCCTTCGGTGTCGGTACGTGTATACATTTTTTTTTTATGACATATTCAATTTAAAGTTAATTTTTATAATAGAGTAATTTTAACTTTTAAGCCATATTGACTTTTATATGTATGTGATCTTCATTCATGTTTAGTTGATGACCGAGGAGGAGCTCCGACAGATTGATGATGCTACGCTCTCGACCATTTCATTTGGCCTTGAGACATCTACGGTACATTATGTTGTGTTCACATTTTTTTTTCTATTTGATATTGTAGCATATATGGTTGCTAAACTTCCTTTTATCTTGCAGGTAGTAGCTGTCTCGGGGGGACAAAGTGCGAAGGGTGAGCCAGCGCACATTGACAAAGGAAAGGTAATTAGGTGCTTTCTATTTGATTAAATATCGATGTATTCTTGTAACATGTTTGTGGTAATCCCATTTAATTACATTCTTTATTGTATATAGGGCATGGCTATTGGCGATGAACATGTACAGATTCCGCGTCGTAGACCATCAGGGATTTCCATTTGCACTAAGAGCCCCATTGTATGTATAAGTATCATTTATTTTTTATTATCCTTATCTTCATAAATAAATTCAAAACTAATTTCCATGATATTAACAACTACTATTTTGTATCTCATAGGAGAGTCCTAGTGCACATGAGATTCGATGGGAGAGTTATGTAGATTTGATGATGCGGGCACTCTCTCCTGAGGAGGAGCCTACAATAGTAAGTTGTAGTTTGAATTTATGATTAAATATGTTATAAATTTAGCAAGCTATGAATTATAATGTAATAGTTTAAATTGTAGATTCATTTGACAAACGTATTTGAACATATATAGCCCACAATCAGAGAGGTAGAAGCATTCACTACTACATTTAACATCATTTTTCGACCAAAAATTTTGACCATCAACTAAATAAATTTAGGGTGGTCGAAATGTAAAGGCAAAAATTTCATTTTTTTACATATAAGACCCGCGTTGGTTGAAATTTCAACCAACACGGGGCTTATACATCCGCAAAGTTCAAAAAACATTTGCCCAATTACATTTTTTGCGCTCGATTTCATTTGACATTTTTGGAGCATTTTTGCATGGTTTTCTCTGAGCCCAGTTTCGTTTTAGGTTTTCTCCACCCACTTGATTAATGATGCTTGCTAGCCCTAGGAATAATATGAAAGGGGACCCTGCATTTGCATCAATATAGGGGGGGCGGAATAGTAGTTCAAAACTCTCGATATTGTCTTTCTTTCATTCTTCCTGATGTGCTCAACTTCAAAAGCTGTTCCATTCACGACCTCCAATCACACCTGCATCTTCGGTGGTCGAGGAGAGGGATTTCTCTTTGAGCATATTTCCATAGGTACATGTGTATTTTTGTTGTAGATTTTTATGATAATATTGAAGATGGAAGTGAATACTATTACTATCATTATTATTTTTTATGCCAAAGTTCAACCATTGTTGTGTAATGTAAATGGGAGAGTCTCTGCTCAAGTGTTTTTTCTCAGTGATGTTTTGATGATAAGTGTTCAAAAGAGTCTAGTTGCAAAAAGAATGTAATGTACTTGTTGTTTCATTTTATTGAAAGTGTGTAGATGCAGATTTATCATTTGGAATGTTGGTCTATTGTAACAACTATTATACTTTTTGTTATCGTAATGAAAGAAAAGAAAGGAAATGTATATGCAGAAGCTGTAGTTGTAAAAGCTTAGAAGAAATAATAATGACAAATTTTTTGTTTTATAAATATAGTTGTGTTGGTATCATATTTTCCTTGAATTTTTTTTTTAATAATACATAATTATATTGTATCATTTAGACAACAGTTTCATATTCAAAAAAAGAACAAAAAGAAAATAAAATTGAGTGTGTTTCTCTCTTCAACTCTAGAACATTCAACTTAAACATCAACACATAAAGATAATAATTTGAAATCTAGTGTGTTTAGTGCTTGGAGTTGTACCCTCAATACCTAGGCCATGTGGGCTATAAAACATGATATTCATGTGATTCTATGTTAGATGATGATGATGATAATGAATAATCACCATCTACTACTAGCTCATGTAGTTATAAAAGGTCTTCAATGCACCTCTAACTACAAGTATGCCATGGAAAAATTGTGATGGAGATGACTCCTCAAACTAATAGACTATCATGGAAATTTTTTGATGAAGATGACACCTACAAATACTAGACTATCTTCAAAAACTTATGATGAAGATGGCACCTAAATTTACTAGACTATAATTGAATTGATGTACTTTAGATCCTTCACCGAAAGTCTCTGTCATTTTGTTAGAAGATGATTTATCTTCTAGTTCAACCAAAAGAATCTCTCTCCTATATTTCAACATTACATTTAATTGTTGCATTGCAATTAGGTCTTCCTACAAGGGTTTCCATTTGGATGAATAACAAACTTGTTGGTGTTTTAAAACTACTAAGCAACAAAATGCTTAATACCAAGATGACAATACTCACACAGTCTAAAGACTAGCCAATTCTTATTATCAATTGTATGTGCACACCATTTGGGCCAAACTTCTATAAAACCAAGGGTGGTTTTCTACTCTTTTGGCTCTGCAAAACCAGGGTGGGTATACCCAGGGATGATAGAAGACTCGAAAAACTATATGAGAATTATCTTAGTTTCATTTTGATTCTCATCTCAAATTCTCCAATACATGTACAATTCTTGATACTTTAATAAACACATCCCATATAACAGATATGGCCAAAAATCTTCTATAGGTCTGCAGATGATCTTAGCAATAATGGCTAACTAAAGCTAAAACATTCCATGCAAACAAGTAGAGGCCAACTTTGAAGATCTACAGGAAATAAAAGTAAAGTTGATTATAATTCTACATTTTGACAATCATGTGTGACACATTTCTCTTTCAGATGGATTAAATTTGATTAGTGTCTAATCCATTGGGGTTCAGAGTCTACTACAAATCTCTAGATCTAATTTGTTTCCTTACAACAAATTTTATCAGCAATTCTTATCAGAAATCGTCATTCAAAATCCTTTCCACTATTGCAGCAACCTTATCGAATTCATCAAAGCTTTTACTTAATCCATTGAATTAATAGCCATGATAAATAGATATACAACCTGATTGAACTACATTCAATTGCACGAGCCTTTACTTATACAACATCAAGATAGCCAAGTAATCAAAAGGAGACAAAGTTCAGAAAGAACTGATATGGGGACAGTTCATAATTTGTATTCATTTTCCTTGAAAATTGTATACAATTTACAATAGACTCAGAATGACCTTCAGAAAGAAACACAGATCATTCTATATTCATGTATTCTCAAGATCTAACAGAGAAAATACATCACGAATTTTTGTTCAAAAATGGTTGACCAAAAACAGACTAAGTGTATCACTTAGCAAATAGAATTTGGACCTTTTCTCTTGCCCTGGAATTTCACTTATATAGTGTGAAATGCAACAAGCTTCAGGCTAAGAGAAACTGACAGGTGTCTTTTACAAGGAATATCTACATACACTTATCACAAAATGACAAAACTATGGGTAACAGAAGATATCAAAATCAAATCATTCCTTTCGGTGGGTCAGCTTCTGTTACATGTTCTGATGTTGTTGAGTTGGCTATTGATCTGATTTATCTTCATATGTAACTGCTAAATTAGCCAACGATGAAGCTTGTTCTGACGAGAGCACATTAACCTCCACCTACAGGCTTCCACCACCTTCACTCTGCATGGTAAGGACAACTTCTACCTTTTCCTTTTCTTTAATTGTATTGGCATCTTGTCGTCCCTGTTCTGCAACTGAAAGTGACAGGTTTTTCTTATCTTCTTCTTCTAATTGAGTTTGAGTAGTGATGGTATCAATGATTTGGACTTCCTCACCTTACACCTCATCACTGTCAATTTCATCTACATCAAACTGTTCACTAGAAGCCATTTCTGCCATCCGCCTGTCAAATAATGTGTCATCTGGCCAATTGAATTGCAAAATATCCTTCTGTTTCTTTATTATATAATCAACCTCATTATCAATATCAACAAATTCTTGTTTTAAAGAATCAAAGAATATTTTGGCTTTCACCATTTCTTCTATTGTGGTGGCCCACCGTGCATATGACTTGATTCATTCTTAAACAGAATAAATCATCAAGTTCCTTCACCCATTCCTCTTTGCTTTTCAAACTATTTTTCTTATCTAGGGCATAAGGAAATAAATTGAACTTTTGGCTCTTATATTTGTCTAAGTAGCCTATTATTATCTTCTGTAAATGTATCCTTTTGCTATCAAAATCAGCAAGATCAAAAACAATGTCAAAGGTTTTATCAATTTGATCACGAGAATTAGTTATAACAGATAGACACAATAAGGTTAATGCTTTCTCCCTTCTCACCCATTTGTTCACAATAGGCTTTAGAGCCTCATCATCTACTTTTAACTCCTCCTAGATGTTAATCACCCTAGCCAATTGATCATGGATTAGTGGCCATTCAACCTTGTCTCCTAGATATGTAAGAGTTGTTCTTAGTTTATCTTCATATTTAGATTCCAGCTCTACATGTAAGGCCCACAGTTTACTCTTTTCTTCTTCAAAATCCTCAGTAGTGTAATACTATGGCCCTTGGGGTGTGTTTGGTATTTCAATAAGGGGGGTAGATTTGAAAGGTTCAATAGGGGGGCGAGGTTATGTTATTTGAGGCCTGTGGATTTTCCCAGTAGCTTGTTCTCAAGCTCAACTCTCCTTTTTACCTCTTTATTGTAGGCATCCACAACTGCCTCATATTTACTTTGTAATTCAAACATTTCCTTTTCCTCCCTTTTAGCAGTAGCCAAGGCAATTTGAGAATAATCCACATTCATGTGGGCTGCTTGTACGTGTGAGGTATCAACAACTCTCCTCACAATAATATTCCCTATCAGTCCTGAACCATCAGGTTGTGGTGATACAATCCTGGATCCTCTTCTTAATGACCACATAACAAGAGCAACTTGATCATCACTAAAAGCAGTCCTTGCAAATTCCTTTTTATTTGGGTCTTGTAACTCCAGTCTATTAGAAACAGATTTGAAAATCAATGCATCTGCAATATCCCAATTAGGCAACAATAGTATGTTAGAAGTTTTTACCATTTGCCTTCCCTCCTCAGGGGCAATGTTCTGGAATTCTTGCATCATTTGCTCCTTTTATTGGTTTTGGATGGAGGCTTCATCCATTTCTGGATGCTCTATTTTCATGTTCTTACATCTTTCCTCAAAATTGTGGATGTTTTCCCTCCAAGAAAATTGATGGAAAACCCTAGACCTTACAAAACTGTCATCTGACAAAAATTGCTGGCTGGCTTGTTCCAAAACAGGGTCCAATTCCCTTCCCTTAAAATCAGCTACAGTCAACTCAAGGCTTGGCACAGGAGGTTCCTAGGGGTTCCCT
The DNA here is from genome assembly GCA_028749045.1 of Cupressus sempervirens. Taxonomy (NCBI): domain Eukaryota; kingdom Viridiplantae; phylum Streptophyta; class Pinopsida; order Cupressales; family Cupressaceae; genus Cupressus; species Cupressus sempervirens. The sequence continues at coordinate 880,872,458 of CM053786.1, forward strand.
TCATCGATCTCTGCTTGAGTGACAAAAACTCCCCTTTGTGATTCAATTTGTTCAATTTTCTCGATAGTGAGCTGCTCCTCCCTAGTTCTCAAAGGGGTCTATGAAGGTGAATACTCCTCAACATGAGAATCCTCCTCTCTTATTATTTTCCTCCTCTTAAGGGAGGGCTCAGTAGGCCTCTCTTCCAAAACCCTACTAGTGGAATCAATTATTTGTTTGCCTTTGTCCACTGTATTCTTTTTATTTTGAACAATAGTATATCCTGACCTTTTTTGGACAGTTAATTGACCTGCCCTTATATTGGGAGTAAAACCCAATCTTCCCATTACTTCCCTGGCCTTATCTGGGTAGAACCTAATAAAGAATTGCTTCTTTTCATTCATTGCCTCTATTATTTTAGGAAAATTATTTATAATTTTTTTCATCTTATCTACATTTGTAACTGCATCATCCAAAGGACTATAATCTGGATCAAAAAAATGAATGAAATCCAAAATTTTAGAAAAGACTTTCCACTTTTCTTTCCTAGTCTCTTGCTCTTGCAAGGAGTACTCATTCCTTATTAAGTCTTTAGGAAAATAAAATTCATGCTCAATTTTACCAAGCTTAATTCTCTGCCTCAGAGCCAAATGATAAAATCCTTCAGAATCACAAAAACGAGGATGGGAAGTGGCCATCTTATAAGGATTCAAAATTTTGTGCAGAGAAAGCCAACCTCCTTTTGTGATTACAAAATGATGAGCCACTGGGCAAGTAGGAAAAATTGACCCCTTTTGTCTTTTCAATAGAAGGGCTTCCTTCACTCCTCCCAGTTGCCACAATATCTCAACAACTCCTACCTTCAAAGGCACTTGGTAGGGTAGTACGTGAGGGCTTCCTTTAAAACCATATATTCTAAATACAGGAGAAACAAAATATGGAACGACATCTCCCCAATTATGTGAAACTTTCAAACCACTTGGGTTGTCCATAGGCCTAATGAGATTCATTAATGCTTTGGGGATTCTGGGATTGTCCTTTAATAGGAGGCATCTCATCTTTGAAGCGAAATACCTATCAAACCTGACAAAACTGGCATTCTCTGCATCCCAAGTCATATCTGCACTCCACAATTGAACTAGTAATGCTTCCCCACTCTCTTCTCTGTCTAATTCCATTTCTTTACTAAAATATGTTACTCCCTTGAATAAGAACATGTGCATTAACAAAGAATAATGGCCAAAAGTTTTTCCACCTTACCCTTAGTAATTCCAATCAGTCCAATGTGAATCTCCTCAACTAAGTAAGAAGCAAAATCAAAAATTATATCCACACCAAAAGAGGAAATCTGAGTAATCATATACATAAAATCCACACGCATGAACTCTTCTTCATCTCTCCCAAAAACTTTACACAAGGACCTATATATTTCTATAGCCCTAGAATTGAAGTATGCCCTTTTGAAAGGCTTCCTGGAGGATGTTGTTATTGCTGGCAGTGTTCCAATTCTACCTATGTGTGCACTTAGCGCTCCTTGCCTAACTGCATCTCTCTTAGACATATACTCATTTTCTAACCCTTTCAAATCAATGGGCACATGATAATCAGTGATAGGCCCTAAACTGAAAACTTCCCTAATCTCCTCTGTGCTGATTGTAATCAAGATTTCACCATCAGTTCTCCTCACTACCCTAAGGGCTTGGTCGTAATTCTTAGCTACAGCTTCCAAAAGATCATAATCCATGAAAACACTGGGAACCACCGATTTCCCTAGACCAAAATTCTAGATGTTGGCATGTGGGGCAAAAAGGTTCCTCTCTGAAAACCATTTTTTGAATAAAACAAGACCAGTCTGTGAAGTTGTTGCATCCCTAACTCAATTTCCTTTGTCAAACAGCCCATCTGCTATTTTCAGCTTAGGGTTTAATGAAGTTAGCCTCTTAACTTCTATAGTTTCAATAGTGGAAGAAGGGAGCAGTTCAAGCAAATCATCGTGGACATTCCTATCTAAATAGTTCTCTTGACCAGAAAATGCTTTCTATTTTGGAGCCATTTTAATTAACTCTCGAAGGAATTAAAATAGCAGAAGGATTATAATGCAATTACTTACTTTGAATTTCGCTCTAGTTCTTCTCAGTGTTACTGCAATCTTTCTACGAACAAACTGCTTCACAATCTTACCGAATCCAGCACGGTCTTCTCAACAACTGTTTCTGCTTAGAAATGCTCTGAATCTTTGTTCGAGTATGGTGGAATTAAGAAAATCTTCTGTGTTATACTCTATTTTTCTTCACACACGAAGCTTTCATCTCTCATAAATGCACAGGGTGGCATCACCTTCTATATTCAAATTTACACCGTGGATTTACGAAAAATCCTACGATCTAGGGATGCAAGCAAAGAAAACTCATGTTCCTCTTGAAAAGCTGGCAGTCAAACCAATGAGAATTTTCCATGTTTACCTTTCCTTCATTGTTGGCACCTCTGAACTGGACCCATAGAACTCTGAGGACATGTGTCACTTAGGTGCTATCTCGCTATACATAAAGAGTGAGCACCTTGCCATAGTGAGATAGCGCTCATCATTGATCTTGATTTGATCATGCAGATGATATTTGATGCATTGCTCAAAAGAAATATGTTGGGCCCCTTGTCGCCATGTTGCTATTCGTAACCTTCGTACAACTCGCCATAGCGAGATAGCGACGATCATGGATCTGAGATAGATATGACGATCAGAGTCTTTCATATATTTTGTGAATAGGGCATGGGTCCAATCATTGATGACGTGATGAAATCCTAGCCATATTACCTACTGCTTGGGGCCCATATTTGTTTATTTCTTGGCCGGGCTCTATGTCGCTAATGGCGAGAGAATAAGTTCTCGATAGCGACATAGCGAATCCTGGTGTCTTTGCTTTTCTTGACGTATACGTGTAGCCCATTAGATGCCAACGTGTTCCAAAGCTTTATAATTGATATCTGATGGAGTAATTTCTAGGGCCCACTTACTCTGAAAAGTTTCCGTAGTACTACTTTCCGTCTGGGCACTATGTCGCTAACAGAAAGAGACACCAATTCTCTGATAGTGACATAGCGATTTCTGGTGACTCATCAAAATTCAGGGTCAGAAAGATAAAGGCGAGTGAAGTCATAACTACCCTCGTTAATGCATCTGACACATAATAAAACAGGACATGCACCACACAGCCTGAAAAAACTTACGATCATAAAAAAATTTAAAAGTGATTGTTGGCCATTATTTTTGGTGAAGGCATCATGTCGCTAACGGCGAAGTGCCCAATTTCTCCGATAGCAAAAAAGTGACTAATTGGAAAAGCTCAATTTCAGTTGACGCCTTTTGTACCTCAATGTTGTAATTCCTTTTTAGGTTCTGACATGTCTATTATAAATGTGATGAAATATCTTTGAAACAATACAATCTCCGGTCACCGTATTTCCACTTGACGGTATCGCTTTTCAAATTAGCAGTGGTTGCTATGTCGCTAAGGGTAAAATACTTGTATCTTTTCATAGCGAGATAGCGATTGTCGTAGATCTTTTAGGGATTAGGCAGTCAGAAACACAAAAGAAAAGATGTGACTTAGGGCGCAAAAAGTTTGAAAAGGATGGGAATCTTCGCATATTTTTAGTTTCGCGCCCAAAAAATTTAAAAGAAAACAAGACCTAGGGTTTCGACAAAAATTTGCTTCAAAGACCTACAAAATATGACTTGGCTAGAAACCCTATTCACCATAGGTGGATCCCAATCTGAATTCTTCTATACCTTGGACAAAGGAATTCAATTATGCAAAAATTCAGACCAACAAAACTATCATGGAAAAATTGTGACGAAGATGCCACCTGCAACTATTAGACTATCATAGAAAAATTGTGATGAAGATGACATTAAAAACTATTGGACTATCATGTGTACAAGTCACAAAATGATTCCAACATATGAAATTAAGTGTTCTACATAGGATAGTGATGAATGAATTTCCATGCCCTCCAAATTTGGTGGTTGTAACATTTATACCAATTTCATTTGTGGAATACACACTCTTGATAAGTTAGTTAGCCTTGCGACTAAGGTCAATGGGGAATGTTGATACATGCAACCTGAGCATGAGTTTGAATTTAGTATTTCCTTGGAGATATTTACTTATTTTCCAAATAGAAGGTATCATCTCCATTTTGTCTGTCATGATAAGTTGTCACAGGTTTTTTGAATGAATTTATTTTCTTATGTGTATTTCTTCTCATAGAATGAACAAAACTTATTAATGCTCCACCAAAAGTCGTACAAGGAACAAAAATCTAAAGTTTGGGCTTGTCGCTGCCAGGATTTGCTCCCTTTCCAAAGAACCCCAAATAGCAAAAGCAAACAAACAAATTCAAGACTGTTTAAGTTTTACCCAATAATAATATCCCAGGAGTCCAAGAACAACATTTGACTACAAGGGTGGTGACGAGAAGTGTGGGGCAACATCCCTTCAGACCATATAAATTCTTCTACAGTTCATGTTTTGAATGCCATAAAAACCTAGAATTAACATTAGAATCCATGGTTTGAATAATATAAAGTCTTAGAATCAATCAATACAAAATCCATGGTTTGATTGCTATGAAAACTTAGGACCAGTACTAAATTTCATGCTTTGAATGCAATAAAGACTCAGAGTAGTCATATAATGTTTTGTAACTCAACATTGCACTCTTCCCTAGAACATCTAATATAAAACCCTAGGTCACATTGCACTCTTCCCTAGAACATCCAATATAAAAGTCAAAACTCATAAACAAAAAATCAATCAATTTCATTTCTAGGGCTTTTATAATTCCTCAATAAAGTTTGACTCATGAGGCTTCACCAATATATCACTTTAATGACTTATATAACTGTTTTTTGTGTTTGAATTAAGTTATGTCATTATTAAAGGCATACTTTTCCATTAAATATAATGACTCCTCAATAATACTTTATGAAGATAAGTAATAAATTTACAATATAACCATTATAAATAGCTTTATTACTATTACTATAATTTTAATATCTCATTGATTACTCATCATCTCTCTGTCTCATCTGAACCAGTTGGTCAACCATTGCTTCCATCGCACAACCAACTGCCTTACTAAAAATATTAATGGTTCTCTCTATTAACTCCTAACCTACTATAACTAGTAATTCCCTGAATATTTGATAAAATCAGTAGTGCCAAGGGTCGTCACTGCATTGAGATCGGTCCAAGTGCCTTGCCAAATGTAGAAATGTTGGATACATAACTTACTATAAATTGTAAGTGTACCTAACTGAAACAAACAAGGAGCAATCGTAAACACTTCTGTACTATAGAAGGGAAAGATCCTCTTGTTTTGCCAAATGGGGCCCTCTAGCCATCAGCCTTAACCTACGAGGGCCAATAATAGGTCAATCCAAACATAAACCATGGCAAGATAAAATGAGGACATTACACTTTATAACCAATCCTACTTGTCAAAAAACACATAGGATACTTCAACAAACACTTTGACGAGCCCTCTTAACTTCAACGAGCTCTATTCATCTTTAGAGATCCCATTTTTCATCACCAAATCTCCATTAAATGATCTCTAGCTTCTCATGGAGTTCCTATATTAGAAGCTTCATACATAGTATCACTTCCATCATCTGCAATAGCTGGTGATAATCCAGATGTAACTAATGCACGATTGCCAACTAAAGAAATACTAGAGCCAATGTTGAGATTTAGCTCCACAATAATAGCTAATGAGTTTCCATGTTTTTTTATCAATGGGTTAATCTATTGAATTATTAGAAAATTTACGAGCCAATTAAAAAAACTCATCAAATCAAGCTCGGTGTTATTCTCAATTATAAGAACAACCATTTAGGCCAACTGTTCGTAAACTACATATTGATATTTGGTTGAAACTCAATAGTTTGGATGGTGAATCTGACAATGTTTTTATGGTTGTAGAAGAAGAACTCATTTTTAGCATATCCTTGCTCAAAATAGTTTCCACAAAAATTAAGATCCACCAAATATTCAACACCTCAAAATAGAAAACAATCAAATGATGCTAGTTGTGCACACCATGTTTACTTTGGTTCTAATTATCTTCCTACCAAATAATAGTATAGGGATTTTCTATAAAACAATGCTACTAGCTGCCACATTTCTAAAATGATCAACTGCATGCCACTATCGACTATACTCTTGCACCTATGCTTGGTGCAAGCACTAGTATATAGTACTTAAGATACCACTGAATATCTAAATCATTGTTTTTCAAAGAAGCTGTAAGGCATAATTCGAGTGAATTTAAATACTCCAGGCAATTCCTAAATGCGGATGTTTCAATTCCTTAGTGTCAAAACTTGAATATATTTCATGCTTATCATTTCCTCTAGCAATTCTTACGTAAAACATCATTAAAATAATTTTTCCCTTTGATAGCATCAAAAAGTGTATATATACAATGTTTTTGAAGTTGTTTTGTGCTAAATGAACCTTTTGTGGTCAAGTCTTGTAAATATCTTGGTTGGTACAACTGCAGATTTCTTACTGGCTTTGTACTAGTACCCAAGATTAACATTGATGACATTAGTAGAATTCCAAGTTTTTCTCTTGTATTCCTATTAATTGTACTTGATTGTCGAATATGTTAAAGAAGAAACAAATGCCAGTTAATTTATAGACTGTAACTGACCTGAATTGCTTGATGTATTTTTTAAATGTTGAGATGCATATACTAAGAATTTTTTGTTGCTGCAGGCCAAGCCACAGCTGACAGACAAGTCAAAGCTTCCAACTATTGTGGATCTTGCGATTAAAGAGTTGTTGAACTTGAAATATCTTCAGCAAGTAAGTTGCATGCAAAATATTTCTTTTGAAGGTAATTGACATTATTTTTAAAAATACATTCAGTTTATACAAGTTTACTCATGTTTTGGTGGATAAAAACTTAACGTTCTTCCACATTTCTTGCCCATTTTATTGCATATCTGAAATAAGATGTAATCTTGCCATTTTCCAATAGCTAAATGTCTTTAACTGTGATTGGAATTTGGCATAAAATGTATTTTTTAGGTTAGATTGTCAGCTAGTTCTGGTTGATCGCCATTTGAAAATTAGAGATGCTTACAATTTGAATTCATAAAAACCATTTCTCATCAACTTAAATTGTTTGTTTACTACCCATTGCATTGATGTGACACTTACAAGGTTGAAGTATTGCAACTTCCTAGAAGGTCTGCCTACTCAATTCCATGATGATCCAACTTTCCTTGATCCTTGGGAGAATGATGCAGGAGCATCAAGGTCAAGGTTGAAGGCATGAGAAGACATTAAGGTCTCAAGATAACCAACATGACCATGTTAGAACAGTTGATGTAATAAGACCCTGTGAAGGTCCTTTTTGATATGTTTGTAATCATTTTAGTTACATTTGAAAACATTAATTAACAAAAACCATATGTGCAGATATAAACATTAATCACAACATGTCCAATTTATTTGTAGGTATATTTTCCTGTGAAGAAAGACCATGCTTGACAATATGAATCTAGAAGAAAATAATGAGACAATGGCTGCATTGTGGGCTCAATTTCGAAGAAAACCTGATAAATGTTATTGTCCTTGCAAAAAGTGTAAGGGTTTAAAGAATCGAAGAATTCTAATCACAACAGCCCAGATTCATTTTAGGCAATATGGTCATGTTGAAGGGGGGCACGATATTCGTCCATTGCTGAATGTGGATTTCCTACTGTTGGAACATGGGGGTGTGAATATCCAAGCTGAGGATAACACTCCCATGGAAGAAGATGATAATGTGCCAAAGGACATGATTGAAGAAGATGGTATTGGGGCAAGTGATGAAGAGGCTCACAATGATGGTACTAGCGAATCTGATAATAATGATGAAGATGGTCTTGATATACCTTTACTTGAAAAGGCACACAAGCCCTTATACCCAGGCTCCCAAACAACTCTACTGTCAGCTATAGCGTTGTTGGTGAACTTAAAGGTTATGAATAGCATATCCAATGTAGCAATGTCACGTATGCTAAGTTATGTCATTTTTGTCATCTTCAATGTTAGCATACAATTACTATTCATTGTATTAACAATGCATATTTGTTGTTGTAGGTTGATTAGTGAGTTTTTGTTACCACCATCAAACATTTTGCCTCGTTCGTACCGAGAATTATCTAACATTATGGATCAGATTGGAATGAAGTATCAGACAATACATGCATATCCCAATGATCATATTCTATATCATAAACAACATGAATTTGCAATAGAATGTCCTGATTGTCATGTTAGTAGATATCGGTCAGATCAAATAACAAAATAAGTGCCTCACAAGGTTTTTCGGTACATTCCCATTATTCCATGTCTGGAATGGTTATTTAGGTGTGCTAGCTTGGCACAATTTATGGATTACCATGCACACAATAGAAGTCAGGATGACATTATGTGAATGCCTGCCGATGGTTCTACATTTAAAAAGATAGAAGAAACATGGTCACACTTTAAAGAAGAACTTCGTAATCTGAAACTTTCATTGGCGGCGGATGGTGTCAATCCATATGGAGATATGAGATCTGTTTACTCAGTATGGCCTATTTTTGTTATTAACAATAACATTCCTCCTTGGATGTCCATAAAGAGGGAGCACATAATGTTGTCAATGATTGTGCCAGGTATTTTTTTTTTTAATAGTTATCTAAATTAATTTATAAATAGTGCATGAAAATGGTTATAATAATTACGCAATGTTTATGTTCATTCAATTGCTAGGTAAATACCAAGTTAAAGATATGAACGTGTATATTGAGCCCCTAATTGATGAGTTGTTGAAGTTATGGAATGGCAACACAATGTATGACATCTCTAGACCGATAAGACATCGACAATTTCAATTCCATGCAATGCTTGTATGGACAATACATGATGCCCCTGGGCTAACTCATTTTTGCGGTATGTTATATTGTTAAGATCACATATTTTTGGTCTATTATAGTGCTTACACATTACTATCAAATGCTTAAGTTGCCCATGATAATTGTACATGATCCAATTATACATGATCTTTTAGTTCTTCAGACAAAGGGAAAATTTGCATTTCTAGTTTGTGGTTCGAAGATGAAATGTTGTCATTCGAGAAGTTTAGGAAAGCAGGTGTTTGATGAGTTTAGACACTTTCTCCACAATAATCATAGGTGTCGAATTGCCGAAAAAAATCTTTTCAATGGGAAAGAAGAGACATCATCAAGGCCACGAAGAATGACACCTCATTTATGGAAGTTGGAATACAATTGACTAAATCGTCGAGGTAATGTCCAATTTGTCATCTGAAGTTTACAATTTGTATTTCGATATTGTCTTATATTTACTTATGCTGTAACTGATGCTCATGAAGGTCGTCAAGGCATCAATGACCAACTTCTTAGAGGAATGAAAAGTTATCCTACTCAATTTAGTAGGTTACCATACTACAAGGATCTCCCAATCGTGCATTTGTTTGATGCTATGCATATTGAAAAGAATGTAACAGAGACACTATGGAAAATGTTGGATGGAAGGCGTGATAGAGAACAAATTGCTAAAATTTGTACTGACATTCATGAATCTAATCATGCACTAAAATTTTTCATTGAATCAAATAGGAATGGAGATCGCATAAATACAAGTGCTCTTCCTCGGTTATTAACGGAGCAACAAAGTGATGCATTAAAAGAAGTCATAAAAAGATCAAAATTTCCAACAGGATTTGCTGCAAATATAAGCACTCTTCTATCAAAGAAAGGTGATTTTGGGCCAAGGTTGAAGACACATGATTGGCATACCTTCCTCAAGGTAAGTCATGTTTTCTATTTAAAGTATATTTGTAAGATTGAATGTAGTACCAGTTGTATTATTTAATAATATATTGAAATGATCATTTTTTAATTATTGTAGTTTGTCCTACCTCTATCCCTTCCACAACAGTTTGACAATAGTATTAAACAAGTTATATATGATCTTGGAAAATACATGAGGTTAGAAGAGTGTTTTTTCTTAGATTTGTAGCTTTTTATCTGAAATCTATTGCATAATTTTATTTGAAATCTCCTCTATGTGTTTTTGCATGTTGAATCTCATTTAGGTGGTTATCATCTAAAGAAATTGATAAAAAAGATATAAAATATTGGAAGAGAAAAATTCCACAGCTTATGTGTGAAATGCAAAAGTGTTTACCTCCAACATTTTTCAATGCTCAAGAACACTACCTCATACATCAAGTTGAGGAGATTGAATTGTGTGGACCTGTACAAGCTAGATCAATGTGGATGGTTGAGAGGCATTTGAAATTTATGAAGGTCTTGGTTCGACAAAGAGCACGTCCTGAGGGTTCTATGATAGAGGGATATATGATATACCAAACCATGGTGTAGATCAGTGAATATCTTCCAAAGTTTGCAGCAGGTATCCATCTAGATCGCATTTGGGATCCCAACTGTAATAACAAATTCAAAGGGGAGTACCTGACAGGGAAAGGTAGATTGAGGAGGGCGAGAGGTAATTATAAGTTTTCTTTGTAATTTAACAATTCTTATCCATCATCAATATATATAAGTTGTTTCTAACTAGTGTAATTGTCTTCTTTATAGTTGGTCGTGAGTGGGATGCACTACACTTTTATATTGCAAACAATCTTGATTGGATGACAGTGTGGATTGAACAGTCTCAAGAAAATGGTCGCTCATTAACATGGGATGGTGTTGCATCATTGGTTAAAGAAGCTCATCGTAATGGAGATCCCAATGTTACGCTAATGGTACTTGATCTAATATATGGCTTAAGAGATACAAAGGTATGCGTAAGATTCCTAATCATGAGACATAAGTTTAATATCAACTCATAGATCAATGAGAAGATTCTTGACATGTTTGAGTAATTGCAGGTCAAACAACACAAAGCTATGTACTACCATGGCTATAAATTTTTGCACAAAAAAGTTAGATGAAATGAAGAAAACGTGTGATTCCGGGATAAGTGTTGTCTTTGCGGTCACCAATATTTCATCTAGAACTAACATACATCCTCAAAAATCTGAAAATTGATACTATGGCATTTTGGATGATATACTTGAATGCGAATTTAATTCATTCAAAATAGTTCTATTTGTCGTCAAATGGTTTAGGTTACGACTAAATCAAAATGATCCCGATAGGACTGTTATTGAACACGACAGTGGATTTACTATGATTAATACAAGGTCATTTAAGCTAGTCGGAGATGAGCCCTATGTTCTTCCAAGTCAATGCAAGCAAGTGTTTTACTTTGGTGTTCCAGAAAAATCAGGTTGGTCATTTGTTGTTAGACATGACCCAAGAGGAAGGTCGGTAAAGTATAATGTGATCGAAGAAGAAGATATTGAAGAAGCACAAGAGGAAGTAAATGATTATCAGGAATGATAGTTACCCAGTGATGAAGAAGAAAAAGATGGTGATGATTTTGGTCATGCTAACGATAATGGTGATAATGATGATGATGATGCTGATGACGATCATGATCATGGTAACGAAGATGGTGATGATCATGGCGATGATGGTCATGATGATGATAGTGATCAAGAGGATGATGATGGTGATGAAGATGGTGGTGGTGACGACGGCGATCAAAGTGATGAGTACGATGATGGTGATGATGATGATGATGATGATGATGATGACATGGATGACGATCATGATGATCAATGAAATCTTCAGGTACAATCAATGTCAACTATGATGGGGTCTTGTATGACCAAATATTTCTTTCCAAACCATATGTGCACATATAAACATTAAGTAGAACATGCCAAATATTTTTTTAGATATAAACATTAGTTACGCTAAATTTTTAACTTAAGACAAATGATTTACATATACAATCTACTTTATTATTAATATTTTTTTTGGTAAGTCTATTACTTTAATTTCACTGCTTTTTTTCACAGGGTGATATGGATGCACCATGTCAAACACCTTCAGTATAGGTAAACATTAATTATTGTAAATTTTAATGTTAATATAGAAACAAATGTCCTATTATTATGTTCTTTTCTTTATAGATTTGGAGTTATTTTGATGAAAGTATACGAATATTTGATGTCACAAATGATAGGAAAAAGCTACAATGATCGCTGATCAAATGCAATCTGAAATATGGGCATCATATCTACATGACATTGGCCTTAGTACTAACCCTGTATTCATCACCCAACAAATTACACAAAGATACACTGATGAGCTTGTTCAAATTATCATCAAGGGTGACAAAAGTGAGGAGAAAGAGGCATTGAGAATAGAATTGGACTGTAGAATCCAATCTTTGAAAGTAAGTAGTAATTCGATTAAATCAGTAATAGAAGTTCAATAGATATTAATATTTTATAGTATCTTATGGATCATGATCTCTGATTTTATGTGTTCTTGTATAGACATATGTGCCAGTTGCGACATCACATGCTGAACATGGTTAGGGTTGTTTCATAGTACCTTCGTGTAAGTAACACTTTGTTTGTTTTGATCAACATTATAACACTTACCTTTTTTTTTTCGACATTTCTCGCTAGTATCCCATTTGATCTTTATCCATTGCAAATGTCTTTGCTAACAATATTCTATTCTTTAGCTCATGATGAAGTGCGGACTCCTCCTTCGGTTGGCAGTCCATTATTGTCTGCTGCATTTTCGTCAACAAGGACCATGCAAACATCATCGACTATGCCCAGTAGAACTGGTAAAACCTTGTTTTGCTATATTTTGTAATGTCTTTCTACAAGTTGATGAACAATGAAGTAGCACATTAGTGCTTAAATGATGTCTACAGAAGCTTGCATACATACAAACACATGCATACACACACCACACATACATACATACATACATATATATAGCCACGCATAGAGAGACACGGACATAGGCAGGGAGGTAGACCAAAAAAGAGTAGTACTAAAATTGTCATTTAATTGTTATGATGTTTCAGTTGATAGAGCAACAGAGAGCAGTACTACTGAAGCTGATCCATTTCTTGGAGCAGTTCGTGTGATTAGTACTGGTTCATATGAAGGGACATTGTTACTGAATAAGAAAACTATGTTTCCATTAAGAGAACGAAAGCTTCCAGGTGCTTTAAAATTGATATTTTTTAAAGTGTAAATTTAGTTTGCTTTTACATTACTCATTTTGGACTGATAAATCCTTTATGTTTTTGTAGGTAATAATGCTTTCTTTGAACATCTTTTTCATATGACATTGAGATTGTTTGGACCCACCATATGTAAAAGGTACGTAGTTTCATATCATTGCTACATAATTTTTATTTTCTTCTATTTATTGTAATATATTAAAGTTATTGATCTAACAATCTATTTATTTTTAAAAAGGTGAAATTTACAAGCTGGGGAATTAAAAAATCAGCTGATTGCATCCATTGAGGAGAAATTTGGGAAAAACATTTTTAACACTGGGCTACTTCTGAAAAGAGCGGCAAAGCATATAAAGACTGTGAGGGATCAATATAGAAGGGGTCTTAAGGATAACCCAAAGTACGACTGTCCCCCTATGATTCCACCAATGAAGTGGAATGAAATAATAGAAGATGCAAAGGAGAAAAGGCTATGTGAAGATAGAGATAATGAAGTAGCACAGGGCAAAAAGAGGTATGCCATTATAGTATTAAGTACATTGTAATCATGCACTAATTATTGATATTTGTAAACATATAATCTAAGATGTTTGAAATTGTTCATAGATTGCAGGACACATCCGTGGCTACAAAAGCGAGAATAGAAAAGGTTGGCCAACACAAACTTGGCTCTGGTGGCTATATAAATCTACAGTCTCGACTTGTAAGTAGATCAATGAATTTTTTATTTTTTATTTTTAATATAATGTTGCAAACAATTTTGTTTAATGAAACCATACATGGAAAATTGACGTTATCAAGCAAAAACCATAGGGCACAGATTTCAATGTGGAGGTCACAGATGAAGATAGAAAAATTGCCTTGAAGGAAGGCTATAAAGTTGTGGTTGCACACCAACGTGAAGAATCTGTAAGCCTTGCCCAAGAATCCAGTGCACCAAATGATATCTCACAGGTAAATTGGTCAGATGAAAAGTAAATGAAATTAAATAGTTGAGAAGATTCTTTTTTGGTATTAGTTTTAAACGTAAATTGACTACATAACAATGTGCATAACATTTTACTGCAACCTTCATATCCTACCATAGAACCTGCTCCTGATGAAGGCCATGATGTGCGTTATAGTGGTGGAGGTATTAATTTGCTATTGGAAAATAATTATGCAATTATGAATACAATTTAACATCTTCAATTGGAATTTGACGTGTATCCTTTTTTTGAATATTTCAGAGCATGTTGAACATCATGCTGAAGGACTGGACCATGTTCCAAGTGCTCAACATGTTGACGTGGTGGCAGATCAAAATGTTAATGTACATGATGTGGCATTGTCAGGTAAGAAAAATGCATTTTATGTTGTACTTGTACTTAATTACAAACTTGTAACAGTTAGAAAAAGAAAAAGAGTATGCCAATTTATCGCATTCACTTGTTCTTACAACAGAACCCCCTTTAGTGCAGCAACCTCCTGCTCCTCCAAAGAGAAGGAGCCATCATAATTTGACATTACACGTGCCAGAAGAGGAGGAGAATGAAGCAGATATAGATGTCCCTATGAGCGCTTTTCTTAAGAAAGCTCAGAAAAACGAAAAAAAGAAATGATGTTTTAAAATCCTTCTTTGATAAACCTTGTTGGATAATGAAAGAACTTTGTTTTAAGTAATTATGTATGAATGATGCGTATTAATACAGATTTTTATTTTATGTTAATGAATATTGTTATGTGTTAATGAAGTTTTGATTAGTATTGTGTATTAATGATTTTTATATCATATTAATTAATGTTATGTGATTGTATTGATTGAATGTTATAGTTCATAAATGGATGAATGAATGAATGAAGTATGTAATTAGATGATAATGGGTACTTTAGATTGATGTTAGGGGGAGGGGGTGAGGCCAGATGAGCTTCCACCTTCACGTCGTTGGCCTTGTTAAGTA
Organism: Cupressus sempervirens; assembly: GCA_028749045.1. Lineage (NCBI taxonomy): Eukaryota > Viridiplantae > Streptophyta > Pinopsida > Cupressales > Cupressaceae > Cupressus > Cupressus sempervirens. The sequence continues at coordinate 880,887,567 of CM053786.1, forward strand.
GAGAATATTATAGTATTCTTGAAACCAAGTGAAGCTCAAATTTGTTAAGTCTTCAAACACACATCCCAATTCTCTTTAACGAGACTGAAGTTTTTTTGCTTGTAATAGTCTCATTGTAGTCATCTTTTGGTTCCTTGAACATATAGTTCTTGCTTAGTTTAAATCCCAATTATTAGATATCTGTCCACATTGGAGTTAGTTTGGCATAGAAACCTGCATATTTTATTATATATATTTAGTCAACTGAAAGCAATGTAGAAAGCATTCACATAGTTGATGTCTAACAAAAGAGGACAAGATGCATATACTATTTAGCATATACACCAACCTCAAATCCTGCAATGCAGAAGGAACAGACCTTTGAAATGCAAAGTGTTTATAATGAAGGTAGATTTACCTTAGATCTCCTTGGAGGTCTTCAACAAATCTTTTTTGTACTTATGAATAATCCACCAAGATTTGAAATAGTGTTTTTCAATAAATGCTCTAAACTTGGAATATACCTTCATAAAAATTCTACCTTAGATTTGCTCATCATATTCAAAATAAGCCTTCACATGTCTATTCACTTAGGTTTGATTTAGGTCTTCCACAAATTTGGCTTATCATTATGCTCTTGAATCTCTGAAAATCTTCTTTGTATTCAAATGATATTTAATGAATTGATTGATACAAATTTCCTCATACTTGAATCCAAATATCATTGTCATTGTCAAACATAGCACAGACATAAAATCATTTTGGTTATTCGCTTGTTATACAAGTTAGTCTTATCTTTTTGGTTTTCACAAGTCATGCACTTATGCATCTTTGGGATATCCACAAGCTATTAGAGATGTTTGGATTGCTCATGTCCTTACTTTTTTTGTGTTATTTGTAGGGTTTTTTCCATGAAGTCTAAGGACAGACAAGTTGGATGTTTGTGATAGACATGTCCACCTATAAGAAAAGTATCAAATGTAGAAAAAATGCAAAGAAAAGCTTGTAAGGGTTTTAGGTGTCTTTAGGCCTAGTACAACTTGTAAGGGTTTTAGGTGTCTTTGGAAGGGTTAGTGAAGTTATAAAACCTTTGAAAAGGTTAGTGAAATATATTAAAGGCATATATGATTGTAAGTTGTCAAAGTTGACACTTTGTGTCAACTTAGACAACAAATTTCAGTTTATAACTAACTGGTAAAAGTCAGATAGTTAGACAGAAGTGGTTGTTTACTATTTTTTGGTTATTTAGAAGGGATTTGTCGAGTGTTTGGGGGAGAAGTAGAGTTGGGGTGGTGAGACAAGGCATTGTGCAAAAATTATAATCAATAAAATAATCATGTTCTCTGCAATTTAGTCTCTGTCCCATGGAACAGTGAGTTCCTATGATGTATCAAATGCATTTTGAATAATATTTAATGTGAGAACATTTTATTATTTTTTTTATCTTGTCCACGCATTCTTTTAATTTTCATTGCAGGTTGAGTAAGGAATAATAGACTGGTGCATTCAAACCAGTGACTAGTTAGGCACAGACAACTATACTTATTTTGAAGTTTCCAATGTAGATTCTCTCCTACCATCTGTAGTCACTATTATTGGTGGGAGACAATGAGGTTGTGATAATTTATTTGTACTATATTAACCAAATGTAGGAGAGTGGGAAAACTTGTTGCAAGTGTAGTGTTGGATGGTAATTGCTAATGGACGTTTAGCCTGGATTAGACACCAGTCTAATAGACAGTGGATCATTTCATGTTTGAAGATGTTTGGGGGGTGAATCCTTCATGTTTGGGGGGTGTCTCTATTACCAAAAATGAGATAGTATAGCACTACTAGTGTTATGATGGGCAAAATATGTCTTTTATTATGATAGACTATTTCTAAGTCATCTGTGTTGTTTCTTGCTATTGTCAAGAAGTCTTTGTTTTCCTTGAGACCATGAACAAAATTATCTACCATTTTTGCTAATGATAAAATTTTGACTTGAACAATGATAAAGTTTATTAGTAATCATTATAGTGGAACAACTTTTGACTTGTTCAAAAATTTTAGTTGAAGGTGTTGGAATTGATAGTGAACCCCAAGCTCCTAGAAATCACCTGCAACCAAAGTGCATGTTACACTGTGTCTGAGAGAGAATATGATCCAAAAAGCATGCCTACTTTGGTGATTTGGCTATTATTGCAGCACTAAAAAGTGTCTTATAGTGTTTCTCATTTTCTTAAATAATAGGCAATTAGTTCATGATTTCATCATATCTTATAGTGGAACAACTCTAAGAATCTTGGGTAAATTGCTTGCTATAAGACTTTCTTGTATAGGACACTCAATAATGTGGGCTAAGTGGTGGGCACAAAGAGGAACAAGAAAGGATTTGTACAAGTGCACAGTGCAGTAGAATTCAAAAATGAAATTATCTTAGTTTCATTCTGATTCTCCTCTGTTACCCTCACATACATACACAGCTCACTTCAATTCTTCAATGCTCTCAAACTTATACACATCCTTTATCAGTAGATCTGGTCATAATTCTCCTAAAATTTACAAATATTCCTAGAAATAGTAGCTACCTAAGACTCAAGAATTAGATAGAAATGAGTTGAGACCAACATTTATAATTCTTGAATAGGATTGAAAATAATTTTGATTTTGTAAGATGATTTGATATGCAGTAGCAGAATTCATCCTTGTTTAATTCTAATTTATAGGACCAGTGCCTTATCCATTGGGCAAGAAATTGACTATTGGTGGGAGATCTAATTCAAATAACTTGTATAAGAATTAATCAACTGCAATCACCCATCTCCATTCTTATGCAATATCCCTTTTATGAACTCATAAACCCTACTGATTTACTGAAGCATTTATATAATTGCTTGAATTAAAAGCAACAATAAAACCAACATACAACCCATCTAGACTGCATTCAGCCAAATAAACCTTATTTAAATGACTTCAAAGTAAACAAACCCATAAACTAGAGACAAAAATTGATGATCCACAGATATAGTGTAAATACCACTTTGTATTATCCTTTTCATATGACTAATACAATAACCAATAGAAAACCAATTGAATGCCCAGAATAGATTGCCATTTCTGTCATTTCAATTTGCTTATCAGAAAGTACAATGGAAGCAAACTCAAAACCTCTGCATACTATTGGACCGACTGAATATGTACTCTTCTTGAAAGAAACAAAAAATTGCACAAGTCTCGGACCATCACAATGCCTTGAAAACTCATTTATATAGCATGAGTTGCAAAAAGCAAAGGACAATTGTGATCTGACAAGTGTCCAAGGAAAAAAGCATCATACAAAAGACAAAAACAATCACAACAGAATGCCAGGCGTATCAAATATTCCTTTAGGTAGGCCCATTCTAGTTTTTGTTGCGAATCATCAGCTTCTGATTTGTCTCTCATTATTTCGGCTCCTCAGAATACGTGGCTACCAAGTTGGCCAAAGAAGGATGATCTTGTGATATCTCCAAATTGGTTTTCTCCTGCAGGTTCTCACTGCTTTCACCCTGAGCAGGCATTATTACCTTTTCACCTTCTTCTTTTTTCAGTTCGAGTGTAGAGGTGTCAATAACCTGCACCTCGCCTTCTTGTTTCTCGTCATAATCTGAACTGTACTCCTCTAACTGCTTGTCCAATAGAAGATTTTCCATCCAAGTGTCAAATCGTATATCATCTGGCCAGTTGAATTGTAGGATATCATTTTTCTTTTTTAAAATATAACTAGCCTCCTTTTCAAAACCAACAAATTCTTGCTTCAAAGAATTTAAAAAAATTGGACTTTAACCAATTCCTTTGTCATGGTGGCCCACCAGGCATGCCCCTTTTCATTAATAACTTTATTTATCCTTGTGTAGAAAAGGTCATCCAATTCTTTACTCCACTCTTCCTTATTTTTCAATTTCTTCTTTCTATCCAAGGCACAAGGAAATAGATCAAATTTTTGATTCTTGTACTTATTCAAATAAGAAACAATTTTCAGTTGCAAAGCAACTCTCTTGTTATCAAAATCTGATAGGTCATTAGCAATATCATACAATTTTTCAACATGGTCATTAGAAGACTTTATAACTGAATAACATAGAAGGGTGATTTCCTTTTCCCTTCTTCCCCATTTATTAACAATAGGCTTCAGGGTATCATCATGAGTTTTCAATTCCTCCCATATATCTATTACTTTTACCAACTGATCAAAGAATAAGGGCCACTCAATTTTGTCTACTAAATACATTAGAGCCTTTCTAAGCTTATCCTCATACTGCGTATTTAACTCTACATGTAATGCCCATAGTTTGCTCTTCTCTTCTTCAAATTCCTCAGCTGTATAATATTTAGGCCTTTGAAATGTGTCTGGTATCTCTACAAGGGGGGTGGATTTAAAAGGTTCCACTGGAGGATGGGGGTATGTTATTCCCTGTCTTGTGGATTTCCCCATTGCCTTGTTTTCAAGCTCAATTCTCCTTTTTACCTCCCTATTATAGGCCTCAAGAAGTGTTTCATATTTATTCTGTAACTCAGACATAACCTGTTCCTCCTTCTTAGTAGTGGCCAACACAAACTTAGAAGAATCCACATTCCAATATGTTGCCTGTACATGTGAAGTGTCAGCAACCCTTCTTACAAGTATATTTCCCATCAACCCAGACTCATTTGATTGTGATGGTATGGCTCTAGATCCCTTTCTCAATGACCAATTGACCAATGCAGCTTGATCTTCAACGAATGAAGTGCCTTGGAAGTCTCTTCTATTTGGGTCTTGCAACTCCAATCTACTTGAAACATAATTGAAAATTAATGCATCTGCAATATCCCAATTGGGCAATAATAAAATGTTAGATGCCTTTATCATTTTCCTCCCCTCCTCAGGGCTTATATTCTTCAATTCCTTCATCATTTCTTCTTTAATTTGGTTTTGCATGGAAGTTTCATCCATTTCTGGATGCTCTGTTTTCATCTTTTTATATTTCTCCTTGAAAACATTCATGTTTGTCCTCCATGCAAACTGCTAAAAAGCCCTTGATTTCACAAAACTGTCATCAGTAAAAAATTGATGACTTGCCTGCTCTAATACAGGGTCCAACTCCCTGCCTCTATAATCAGCTATTGTTAGATCCAAACTTGGGAGAGGAAGTTCTGGAGGGTTACCCTCATCTAATTCTGCTTAAGTAATAAAAATATCTCCCTGTGATCCCATTTGTTCAACTTGTTCACCAGTGAGCTGCTCTTCTCCAATCCTCAAAGGGGATTGGGTGGGTGAATATTCCTCATCTTGAGGCCTTTCTTCTGTCATTACCTTTTGCCTCTTAGGACTAGGCTCTTCAGGTCTCTCCTCTTGGGCTATACTTGGAGATCCTATTATTTGTTTGCCCTTGTCTATAGGAACCCTTTTATTCTAAATTATAGTATATTCGGGCCTCTTTTGTATAATTATTTTATCAGTTCTCACATTTGGAGTGAAAGCCAACCTCGTCATGACCTCTCTGGCCTTATCAGGATATGAATCAATAAAAAATTATTTCTTTTCATTCATGACCTCCATTATTTCAGGGAAGGTATTCATGAGCTTACTTATTTTGTCAGCCTCTGTAATAGCATTATCCAAAGGATCATATTTATTATCAAAAAAATGAATGAATTCTAAGACCCGGGAATAAACTCTCCATTTTTCCTTTTTAGTGTCCTGCTCCTACAATGAGAATTCATTCCTTATAATATCCTCTGGATAATAAGAATTGTGCTTGACTAGTCCCAACTTGATTCTATGCCTCAACATCTGATTGAAAAATCCCTCAGAATCACAAAAACGGGGATGAGAGACAACCATCATATACTGCTCCAAAATTTTATGCAAAAAGATCCATCCCACTTTTGTAATCACAAACTAATGGGCCACTGTGCAGGTAGGGAAAATTGACCCTAATTTCCTTTTTAACAAAAATATTTCTTCGACTCCCCCTAACTGCCATAAAACTTCAGCCATTCCCACCTTCAAAGGAACTTGGTAAGGCAAAACATGAGGGTTCCCCTTGAAACCATAGATTCTAAAAATAGTAGAAATAGGGTAGGGGATGATATCTCCCCAATTATGTGAAACTTTCAAGTCATGGGGGTTATCCATAGGCCTGATGAGACTCATTAGTACCCTAGGGATTCTGGGATTGTCACTCAATATGAGGCATCTCAATTTAGCAGCAAAATATCTATCAAATCTGACAAAACTAGCATTACTTGCATCCCAGGTCATATCTGCACTCTACAACTGGACTGGCAGTATTTCCCCATTCTCCTCTCTATTCAGTTCCATCTCATTACCAAAACATGTCACTCCTTTGAACAAAAACATATGCATTAATACAAAGTAGTGACCAAAAGTTTTTTCCACCTTGCCCTTCGCAATCCCAACTAAACCAATGTGAATTTCTTCAGCCAAAAAGGAAGCAAAATAAAAAATAACATCTACACTGAAGGAAGCAATCTGAACCATCATGTACATGAAACCAATGGGCATAAATTCTTGCTCATCTTCACCAAAAACTCGGCATAATGTCTTGTATATCTCTACAGCCCGGGAAGTGGAAAGACTCTTCTTAAAAGGCTTTCTAGAGGCTGCAGTAATTATTGGCAAAGTTCCTATTGTACTAATATGTGCCTTTAGTGCACCTCCCCTAATTACATCCTTCTTTTCTTTATATTTATTCTCTAATTCTAGCAGATTGATTTGCACATGGTAGTCTGATAATGGTTCCAGGTGAAAAACCTCTCTAATTTCTTTAGGAGTAATCGAGACCAGAGGCACACCATCCTTTCTTCTTACAACCCTAATGGCTTGGTCATAATTCTTAGCAATGGCTTCAAGCAAATCATAATCCATGAAAACACTTGGGACTACTAACTTTCCCAAATCAAAATTCCAAACATTAGCATGCGGGGCAAACAACTTTCTTTCCAAAAACCACTTTTTAAACAAGATAAGGCCAGTTTGAGTAGTTGTTGCATCCCTAACCTAGTTCCCCTTGTCATATAGGCCATCACCAATTTTAAGCCTAGGGTTTAAGGAAATTAACTTTTTAACTTGTGCAGGCTGTACAGTAGATTCTGGGAGTAATTCTAATAAATCATCGTGGACATTCCTATCCATATATTAATTTTCCCAGAGAATGGTTTCTTAGGAGGCATTTTGACAGTATTGAGAGAATTGGAATGCCATAGAGGTTATAATATGAGTACTTACTTGACTTTCTGAACTTTTTCTTCTTTGAACTTTTAAAACTTCTCTCGAACGACAGAAGAATAGTTTCATGTCTTTACCAGGCTTAACACGACACAATCAATCAAGCTCTTGTGCTCAAAAAATTTGCAATCTCTGTTCGTGTGGGACTAGAATTAATTAAAAGCTCTGTGTTATACTCTGTTTCTCCCACACGCGAAGCTTTCACTTATCATAAATGTGTCGAATAGAAAAATAGAGTGGCGTCACACTTTCTTTTTTAAACTTGTGCCGTTGATCCTTGAAAAATCCTACGATATGGGAATGACAACTAAGCTGACTCAGCTTTCTTCTTAACACATTGGCAGTTAAGCCAATAAAACACCTCCACCTCTACCTTTCCTTGAAGGCTGGTGCTTCAAATTGGGCCCATGGATGACTACAGATATGTGTCATCAACTCGCTAACTCGTTATACATAATTCTCGAGCACCTTTCCACAGCGAGCTAGCGATGATCACTGATCTTACTTTAATCAATTAAAACAACCTTTAACAACATGATGGTGGGTCCATTGCTCGTTAACTCGCTATACCTAATTTTTGCACATCTCTTTATAGCGAGTCAATGAGCATCGTCGATCCAGACTTGATCTTGTGGACATCAATTTTACTTCAACAGTGGTGGGCTACACTCGCTAACTTGCTATACTTAACTTTCGAGCACTTCTTCATAGCGAGTCAACACCACCCTTTGATCCTGGCTCAATCTCATGATCAGAAATCTTCGTACCTAGTACACGGGAAGTAGGTCCATAATATCGTTGTCTATGATATGGGCCCTGCAGATTTCTACCAAGCATTGGTCGAAAGTTCAACTAATGAATGGCAGAAAATGTGCTAACAATGCCAACATTTTTCGACCACCGTATTGGTCAAAGTTTCAATCAACCTACTAGATGGTTGAATTTTTGACCAAAAAGTTTTCAACCAATGCCATCTAGTTTTCTACCATGCATTGGTCAAAATTTTGACCAATGCCCCGCAGATTTCTACCAAGCATTGGTCGAAAGTTTGACCAATGAATGGCAAAAAATGGCTCAACAACCTAAACATTTTTCGACCAAAGTATTGGTCAAAATTTTGACCATCTAGTAGGTTCATCAAATTTTTGACCGAAAAATTATCGACCAATTCATTGGTCGAATTTGGTCGAAGATTGGTCAAAAAATGGGTCAAAATTTTGATCAATAAAGGTCAAAAAATGAGCCCAAATGTACTAGTGATTGTCGAGGACATATGAGAGGACTCCTAACCAATGTAGGAGGTTGACGAGAGAGGTATTTATTATGAAATTTTGATAGTATAAATCTTCATTACAAAAAATATCATTATGCATTTGAGTAATTCAATGTTAGATACAAAGAATCATATAAATTTAGTAGTCAACTTTGGGTTTTCTATTTTTGTTTATGTAGGAGGCATCTGATCCACCTAGTGTAGCGAAGAGGCTGCATTTTGATCATCCACCAGCACCCTAGGATAGTATAGTTGTTGTAGGATGCATCATGAGACATTTTGAGATGGAATATGCCACATTGTATATAGAAACATTGATATTATACACATTCTGATGGCATGATCAACCACATTTTGTATATGGATCTATGTATTTTGATATATATTTGAGTACTTTGTCTATGGATATGCTGGTCTATTTTGATATGTTCATTATTAATAAATGGTATATTACAATTCAATTTTTTATTATTGATTCATATTATATGAGTAGTGGTTTGTACAGATTTATGATGTATAAGAATGTATGGTCTATTTAACACTTATTGCATTTTGGCAATGCTAATATAGATGACAAAACTTCTTAAAAATCACCATCCTTGCACTACTCTAACTCAAAATCCTATTTAACCATAAAATTTTCAAGATCAAAATCAGTCAATTCACTAGCCCATTTAAAAATTAATATCATATGAATTCAATATTTATTCTCAATGTCCCTGGCACTAGAAAAGTCTTATTCCGAGTGGTTGAGCTAACCAAATGCTTTTAACATATATTTTGTCTTTTAAACATAAACTATAATAACATAAAAAAGATGTGTTACTTATACAGATAATAATAGGAATAGAAGACATATAAGTACCTCGAAAGATCAACCTCAAAATGCACTTAGAGTACCTTGGAGACTCTTTGGTACGAGGTGGTCGCGGATGATGGATGGTCTCTGTGGCTGGAACAAGGGTGTGACTAGGGTTCACCCACCCACCTGGAGCTAATGGTGCTGATGATTTGATGCCAAGATTAGCGGTTTCAAATTTACACTGTGGTGCACCTATGAACTAAGGCACACTATGAGCTTTGGCATCGAGTGAGATCGTTGTGCCGAATCCAAATAGAATGTGATCTCTCAAAAATGAGATAGGGTATTTTAGGCCTTGAAATCACCATCTTGTAGCATTCGACAGTTCATCGATAGCCCTCACGAGCTCCGAGTTATGACCCTCAGAAGATCAACCTCAAAATGCACTTAGAGAACCTTGGGGACTCCTTGGTACAGGGTGGTCGCAGACGATGGATGGTCTCTGTGGCTGAAACAAGAGTGTCACTAGGGTTCACCCGCCCACCCGGAGCTAATGGCATTGACAATTCAATGCCAAGATCAGCGGTTTCAAATTTATGCTGTGGTGCACCTATGAACTGAGGCACACTACGACTTTTGGCATTGAGCGAGATTGTTGTGCCGAATCCAAACAGAATGTGATCTCTTGAAAATGACATAGGTTATTTTAGGCCTCAACATCACTGTCCTGTAGCACTCAAAATTTCATCGATAGCCCTCATGAACTTCGAGTTATGATCCTCAGAAAATTGACCTCAAAATGCACTTAGAGAACCTTGGGCACTCCTTGGTACGGGGTGGCTACGGACGATGGATGGTCTTCGTGGCTAGAACAAGGGTGTCACTAGGGTTCACCCACCCACTCGGAGCTAATGGCATTGACAATTCGATGCCAAGTTAGCGGTTTCAAAGTTACACTGTGGTGCACCTATGAATTGAGGCACACTGCGAGTTTTGGCATCGAGTGAGATTGTTGTGCCGAATCCAAACGAAATGTGATCTCTCAAAAATGAGATAGGTTATTTTAGGCCTCAACATCACCGTCCTATAGCATTCAATAGTTCATTGATAGCCCTCACGAGCTCTGAGTTATGACCCTCGAAAGATCAACCTCAAAATACACTTAGAGAACCTTTGGGACTCCTCAGTACGAGGTGGTCGTAGATGATGGATGGTCTCCGTGGCCGGAAAAAGGGTGTGACTAGGGTTCACCCACCCACCTAGAGCTAATGGAACTGACGATTCGATGCCAAGATCAACGATTTCAAAGTTGCATTGTGGTGTACCTATGAACTGAGGCACACTACGAGTTTTGGCATCAAGCGAGATCGTAGTGCCAAATCCAAACAGAATGTGATCTCTTGAAAATGAGATAGGTTATTTTAGGCCTCAACATCACTGTCCTGTAGCATTCAACAGTTCATTGATAGCCCTCATGAACTTCGAGTTATTACCCTTGAAAGATCGACCTCGAAATGCACTTAGAGCACCTTGGAGACTCCTTGGTACGGGGTGGCCGCGGATGATGGATGGTCTCAGTGGCTAGAACAAGGGTGTGACTAGGGTTCACCCACCCACTCAGAGATAATGGCATTGATGATTTGATGCCAAGATCAGCGATTTCAAAGTTACATTGTGGTGCACCCATGAATTGAGGCACACTGCGAGTTTTGGCATCGAGCAAGATTGCTGTGTCGAATCCAAACAGAATGTGATCTCTCAAAAATGAGATAGGTTATTTTAGGCCTCAACATCACTGTCTTGTAGCATTCGACAGTTCATTGATAACCCTCACGAGCTCCGAGTTATGACCCTTGGAAGATTGACCTCAAAACGCACTTAGAGAACCTTTGGGACTCCTCAGTATGGGGTGGCCACGGACGATGGATGGTCTTTTTGGTCGAAACAAACTAGGGTTCACTCGCCCACTCAAAGGTAATGACACTGACGATTTGAATAGTTCTAGCCATTAGAAGTTAGATTTTGAAAAGTTGTCAAGAAAATTGCAAAAGTTGCTAAGCAACTTTTTGCAATTTTTGCACTAAGACAAGTTTTATTGCAAATGGACTCTACAAACTCCTAGGTACCCTAATAATGTTCTAAACATCTAGACTTACCTAAAAAACATGGAATTTACCAAAAATCCACTTTATTGGACCAATTGATGGCCAAGGCTTATAGTTGTACCATGGGGTCTTGTGTCCATTACAAATGTGGATGGTCACAGGGAGATCATTAGATCTATCCCTAGACCTTATTACATCAAGAAAAGAAAAATGATTAGGTGCTTTGCATTAATGTTCCCTGTATTTCATTAATGTTATTGGACAAAGAACCAGTTTATGGGTTCCCTAACCCCAAAAGCCCCAATTCACCTTCTCAAAATCCTTGTTCCTAGGGCATCACCAATCTCACATGTGCCAAACCTTCTTGGACTAATTGAAAATTTAGACATCTATGTTTTATCACCATAAACATGAATCAACTCACAAACACTGCCCTCTTTAAGAAAAATCAAGGATAGCCACAAGGAAGAGAACGAAGCAAGGTGAAACACGAGTTCAAGCTCAAGGCCAAGGAAAGAAATGAAAGGGGACTCGTCAAAAGCATTTGAGTTCAAAGGAAAATACTTCAAGATAATACACTTTGAAAGTGGAGAAAAGGAAAGAAAATTCAAGGATCAAGTTGAAGGAATAATCCCAAGACCAAACCTTCACTAGTCAAAAACATGGGACAAGTTTGGATTTAAAGAGGTCCATGGAAAAGTTCAAGGATTCAATTCATAGGCATTCATCTGTCCCAATGCAAGTCAACTTTACACTTGGTCAAAAACTTAAATGTTTGAAGAACAAAGACTATCTTACAAGGAGATCAACTTGTCTCTATTTACATCAATTTTTTGTAAGGATCAAATAAGTACACCAAGAATATTCGAGGATCTACCACCAAAGTGAGCTTAGGAGCATGAACAAGGACATAAAGAAAAGTTTGAGGTTGAGGGCACAAAAGAATGCAAGGATAAGATTCCCATCAACGGAGTGATCCTGATGATGATCAAGTTGTGCAAGGAAATGGATTTAATATGCCATGGAAGATGTTAATGCTGTTAGTGTAGTTTTTTATTTTTCTTATTTTAATAGGTTTTTCCTACACTTTTAATAATCTCGCTTAGGTTAATAAAGCATGTCTTATTAGGTGAATGGTTGTGAGGTGTCACCTTCCTACATGTGAGCATCCATTAGCTATCTTGGGAAGATACTTTGCTATCTTTAGTCCAATAGATGGTTGCTCCTCATTGGTTGGTGTTGCCACCTCCTCTCTCTTCCTTGCCTATATAAGCATGCTACCTGGCTTGTATTTGTATCTCTTATTTTTGCATCCTCTTAATGCTATTTTGCTTCCAGCATTTGCATTACTCTCTTGGAGACTAACTCTATGATGCTATTTTGATTTTGTATCATTTGCATTCATAGTTTAGATATTTACTCTTTGCACTAGTTTTCTGGGTTATTAATCTTTTCAGATTCTAACATGGTATCAGAGCTTTTCTATGTGCAAGAGTAGATTTTAGTTTCCTTATTTGAGAGATTCAAGGAGGGCAAATAAACTTTATTGTAGTTTTTTTAAAAACGAAGTATGCTCTTCTCTTGCATCTTTGGATGATCCTGAGAATCAGAAAAGTTTTGACAAAAACAGTTTTTCTCTGGGGTTTCAATCTCAAATTTGACAACCAACTTGCATATTTGGAATTTTCAATCAGCTTTGCAGGTTCCAGCATGCCATTGATGGATTTAAGAAGCTGATCCAGCATTTACATGTCATATTTTGGTTGCTGGGGTCGTTTTCTGATTTTTGGAGCCGTTTTTTACTGTTAAAAGCGTCTGATTTACACTACAGCAACATCTTCTGTTCATCAGCAAGAAAAATGCTTTCTGGGTTTTGTTTGCAGCCCCGAAAAACCATCTGGGTATCTTTTAGATTTTGCATGCAAGTTGTATATTTTTCAGAATCGAGCATCCAAAGCTACAGCCATACCCCTCTCCGTTGGCAGCCGCAGATCTGAATGCAGTTTTCAAATGTCTCGTTCTTGCTCATACGGACTCTGATTTTGATGATTCTTGTTATGAACTTGGCTATTTTTTTGTGCTCTATCCACTAATGGAGTTAGTTTTTGATTTTCATGCATGAATTCTTCAGAAATTGCAGATTCTCAGCCGTGACTGTGCACAGTTCTCGTTTTGGAAACTTCGGAGGATCATAACTTTCTCATACGACCTCGTATCGAGGCGATTCTTTTTTTGAAAGTGCATGATTTTTTGAGTGGATCGCAGTGGTGCTATTTTTTTCCTTGATTATTGTGCCCAAGTTTCACTTTTAGCATATGCTCTTCATGAGGGTTTGTAATGCATTGAAATCAAGACCTACTTGTGGTTTTTTGGCCATAACTTTTGCATATAGAGGTATTTTTCCGATCCGAAAGAAGCGTCGAAAAGCTGGTTTTGAAGCAAAAATACTGGTATAGGTCTTTTTGAGTTTTGATACAGTTTTGTTGCCTATTATGGCAATCAAAGTTGGATGTTCTATTTTGCACTCCGGGAGGCATATCTCGAGCTTCCGATCTCCGTTTTTGGACTTCTTTATATCGCTGGAAATCTCTTTCTGTGCTCTTTCCAGTGATGTTGGTTGTTGTTCCAGATTCTGTTCCAGACACATCCTCTTCAGTCTTTTGCATTTTAGCATTCTGGTGGATATTCTGTTTGTTTCAGCTTCGAAGATCGATTTTGTTGCTTCAGTTGCTTCGTTTTGGGCTTTACCTTCTGTTGTTTCAGCCTTATGTTTTTTCTGATCATTGTTGATATTCACTGTAAGCATCTTTATGCAACGCACTGAGATAAAGTGCCACTCTTGCGATTCGGGATCCTTTTCATCATTGTGATTCGTTGTACTCGCACTATTATATAAAGTGCCATGAGGGGGATAGTTTTTTGCCACTTATAGGCCCTCTTTCTCTAATTCCTCATGCAGTGTCAACGACACCTACCTTTATTTGTGTTTGTACCTCACTCTCGATGAGTTTGGCTCCTGTGTTGTAGGAGATTTTTGGCCCATCTTTTCAGCTGCCTGTCACCTCACCTACCTTAAGGGGAGGTTATATTGTTGTTCTATGCTTCTTTGGTTGATGGTTCGTGCCTTCTATTTCCATGGAGGTTCCTTTGGTTGATGGTTCGTGCCTTCTATTTCCATGGAAGTTCTACAGATTAGCATTTTGACAGAGTTTTGCGGTTCTTCATGCTTCAGTGATGCTGCTTCTTCATGATCACTCCTTGTTCCTATTTTAGGGGACAATTTCCCTAGCGGGAGACATCTTCAGTTCTTCACTAGGTTCTTACCTCTTTTGGGGGAGAGTTTTTCCCATGTGATTTTCTCTCTTTCCCCGCTTTCAGAGGTTGCATCTTCTTGCATTGTACTTGGGTACCTAACATGGCCTCATTGCCGGGACCCATTTCTACATCCACCTAAGCTTCGCTTATGGGGGGGTGTTAGTGTAGTTTTTTATTTTTCTTATTTTAATAGGTTTTTCCTACACTTTTAATAATCTCGCTTAGGTTAATAAAGCATGTCTTATTAGGTGAATGGTTGTGAGGTGTCACCTTCCTACATGTGAGCATCCATTAGCTATCTTGGGAAGATACTTTGCTATCTTTAGTCCGATAGATGGTTGCTCCTCATTGGTTGGTGTTGCCACCTCCTCTCTCTTCCTTGCCTATATAAGCATGCTACCTGGCTTGTATTTGTATCTCTTATTTTTGCATCCTCTTAATGCTATTTTGCTTCCAGCATTTGCATTACTCTCTTGGAGACTAACTCTATGATGCTATTTTGATTTTGTATCATTTGCATTCATAGTTTATATATTTACTCTTTGCACTAGTTTTTTGGGTTATTAATCTTTTCAGATTCTAACAAATGCATGCAAGAGATTGCTCCAAGGATCAAACCCAAAGATGAAGATGAAAAAGAAGAATTCCAAATGATGAAGGTGGAAATATCAAGGGTTCAAGCATCGTGAAGTCCACCTATCCAAAAGAAAGAAGTCCTAGAATGATAACAAATTCCTAAGAACAAGGAGGTGGAATTAAGATAAAGATTACATGGAGAAGTTAGAGGTCATAGAGTCACAACATAATAGGTTTCCTAGCATTGAAATGGAGGAACTTAGTGAAATTTTGTTCAAGTTCATTGGTTTTGCTAAAAGGGAGAGGAAGAGAGGAGTATACACCTTGGATGATAAGTTGAATGATGACTAGGTGGATTCCTTGTTTCTTATTGGTCCTTGGGTGATTGAAAGTTTTTCACTGGCTTATTTTTTGGCTATTTTTGGTTCCCCTAATTAGAGCTTGTAATGGATTAATCTAGATCATTGTTTTCGAATCAATCTTGTTAGTTCATTATAATTGGGGCACCTATTTAAATCCCCAACCCTCTCATTTGTAAACCAAGGCTGTTGGAGAATTGTTGCCAATTAAATGCCAAATTTTCTCTACTTTTCATTGTTGT
Source organism: Cupressus sempervirens (assembly GCA_028749045.1). NCBI lineage: Eukaryota > Viridiplantae > Streptophyta > Pinopsida > Cupressales > Cupressaceae > Cupressus > Cupressus sempervirens. The sequence goes on from CM053786.1 coordinate 880,903,470, forward strand.
GTATTGCATGAAAAATTGTTGTGATCAAGTTTTGACACAAGGTAGGATGGGTGAATGATTCTATGGGAGCACTCACCAACCACCTTGCTAGAATGCAGGATTGCCAAAGAACCCAAGATGTCATGCATCAAGTTTGCATAATGATCCTTATTTCCTCACTTAGCTTTAAATTTCATTTCATGTTGTTTAGTATTAGTTTTTTTGGATGAAATAATTATGGATGCACTTGCTCAATTCGAATATAAACTAGATCATTAGCCTCTTGTTGATGGTAGGAGTGCCTTGTGTGGTGAGTTAGTGAAAGTACTCAACTCAATAGTGTAAGTCACCCAAGTGATTACTAGAAAATCACATTATTTCACTAAGTGAACATCCACAATTAAAGGAACCTTAAAATCATTTCATGATCTTACTTAGTAGTCTTAGCATGAGAGATAACCTTATATCAAGAGAGTATTGAATGTTTGGTGTTTCATTGAGTATTTGAATCTGCATGTTATAGTGGAATAAAACTCACAATAAAATTAACAAGATTGGAATCTTTGCAACTTGATCAAGACCTCTATAGAGATACTATCCTATTACTGGATTTTAGGAATTAGATCTAGTTAAAGATCTCTGTGAAGCCATAAACTTAGACTAAGACTAGAAGATGTGGTCCTCACTCAAAAACTAAACTATGAGAAAATCCCATTTGAGTATCATACATGTCATGGACATGGTCATTTCAATAAGGCCCAAAAAACTGTAGACAATTGCAATAATGAATCTTTTTCAAATTAAATATCGGAAGAATTACATCAATTTTTTTTAAAAATCAAATCACATAGTATTCTAATTGTTCATCTGTACTTTCTAGATTTTTCTTATTTGATTAGTTTGATAAAAATAGTTTTAATAATCATAATGTCAGCTTTATGTCAAATAAGAAAAAAGCCAAACTTGCAATAAGATATTCACAAGCAATTATCTTTGATATAGCTATAAATGCTCTTAAAATTGTCCTTATAGCTTTGTATCACATGCAAATATGATTATGAAGAAAATAACATAAGAAGTAAATATACCTAGTTGAGTGTTCCAATAGGGTCCTCTCTCTATTTTAGGGTCTCCAACAGGGCTTCATGATCAGCATTGGCAATAGTAAAAAGTTTTTTTACTTTTGGTCTTCCTTGATGCTTCAATAACTTTACATTTGTTGCTATAATAAGATGCGAATATATGAGAATTACTTTGCACTTCTGATAGTCTTCAAATGCAAGAATTTTGTTCCTTCTAAGCATGTATGTCCGCAGCCATGTTCCAGCAACAACCACTGAACCAGTAGGATATGTGAATCTATCATCATTTGTGATCGGTTGTGCAAATTTATGTTTACCTCTTACACAATGTGCTAACCAATAATCAAATTTCTCATCATTCCCCTGTGGTGCAACAAATGCAAAGACATGTCCTGGCTGAAGTAGATCTGATAGATGGTTATTCTCAAGTGAACTTTCCATGTCATCATTTCTGATAGAGGGTATGATAGACAATGGAGTAATATAATGTGGAGCCCATGTGTCCACCAAATCACTTGACTCACAGTGATCCCAATCACACTGAAAACAACTAGGACAAAAACAGGCTAGTTGTCATGTCCAAATGGTCCATGTACTAGAATCAAAGCTCCCAAATGAATGCATTTTTGATGAGTCTCTCGCTATAGCACAATCTGATCTATCAGCTATGGACCCTTCCTCAACCAACCAAAAGAACCTGTATACCATTGAATCAAGAGTCCCCCCTGTGATAATGCTAAACTACACCAATCAACAATGCTATGAGCATCAAGAAGCTCTACTGTTGAAATTTTTAGTTGCTCCTTAACTAGAGCTCTCTTCACACATGCACCTGCTCCATCGTGTTCCCCTTTTCCATGGCCAGACTCAAAAAAACTCCAAATATGAGGCACCCCTCTCTCTACGTGCATCCTACACAACCAATAAAACATACGAGCCTTCTTGAATTGACCTGTACAGTTATCTAATCAAATGATATGTATATCCATAGCAATTGCATGCTCATGTAAGAAATCAAAATAATTTTCAAAACAATATTGCACAAACTCGTGAGAGTGAGATCTATCATCACTCATATAAAAATGATACTCTCTAATAATATTTCGATTATCTTCCGCACTATCCGGGGCATGTCTATATGTTATGTGAACAAAAATAGCAATCTAAATGGAGTTGTAATACTGGGATTGTGTCTCATTTTGAGGTTGCAATGTGTAGTTCTAAAAAAAATCAACAATTGATATAATAGTGCCAATGAGAAAAGTCTCCTTACACATTCTAAATTGTTGATCCAACCATTGAGACCCGTGACTATGTCTTGCATACTTGTAAAAAAGATTTGCCTTGAAATCTGAAATAAAACTAGCCACACTGATATCTTTTCCAACCAATTCACATCTAGAGCTCTCACCCCTACTCTTCAATGTGTATTTCACCATTTCATATACCCTTTTTTTCACTATTGTCTTTCCAAGATCTTGTTCGCACCCCTCATGGAAACATGTGTCAAACTTGGATAAGCCAACACATTCTAAACACTTCTCATTTAAGAAAGCATTTCTATAAAAGGAACAACCATCAACTCTACAACATAAAAGTTGATCTAGCAAGTCTCTTGATAATTTTGGAAGCCCACTAGCCTCACAATCCTCCAACATTTCTTTACTATGCAAAGTAGAATGGATGGAGCGTAATAGTTCATGGTGCATAGAGAACTCAACATGATATTTGCAACAACATGTATTTCAAATTTTGAGTGGCACACAATAAAATGGCTTCAAAGATTCAAAAGCCCTTTGTGATATATGAAGACTTGGATGAATCTCTCTAAATTTTTTGAACAACATAGTTTGACTTACCTCCAAATAGTGTTTAGGATGCGGTGTGCGGTCTCTGATGCCAATTCTCAACTTTAACACATCTTTAGCATTGGGTGATACTCATGAATTAGAGTGCCAAAATTGTGTAATTTCTTCCTTCACATTATCAGATAGCTTCTTATCAAAATGTGGAAGTCTCCCACCAAATGACCATGCTTCATTTTGAAGAGGATCATCAATTTTCTCTCGTCGACTAAGTGCTCTTCTCAAAGTAGTATGATTTAGATTCAAATTAGTACAAGTTTGTCTCATATATCTACCCTTTATCAAATGATGACTTACCAAAGAGGTTGTAATAACCCTTCGAGAAGCTCTGTTGTCCTTCTCCATGCTATTTTTTCCAATGCTATTGAGAGCACTAAAAACATTCTTCACAATAATGACATTTCTTTCCAACTTTTTATTGACACGAATCTTGAATTTGGAAAGCATAGGTCTCATCTTTTGCATCTTTAATAAGTTCATGAAAAGTTGACATTGCTCTACCACTGTCTTGTTTCCGAAAAACATTTGATATAGTCTTGAAGCCCATAACTGAATGGTTCTTTCTGATTTTTTCCCTTCCAAACTAATAATAATCATTTCATCAATTTTGATTATCCATTTTGGTGTTTTAGAACCTTCATGTTGATTATAATTAGGAGATATGTAATGTTCTTGTGCATTAGGTTCCTATGCATTGTCATGTTTGACATGGTCAATTATGCAATTTGGATTATGACTTGGTAGCATTTCATCTTCAAAATTTTCATTCTCTAAATTTTCAATTTCGGCATTATCATTTTCAATAGGTACATTTTCATTCCCCAACTGTACATATTCATTATCTAACTCTATGATTTCACCTTCGACTAATTCATCATCAACTTGACTGATATTTAGCATACCTTGTCTTTTTCTTCGGTGTTCCATTTTGTCTCTTTCCCTATATGCCACAATGTCTTCATTGGATATCTTCCTTTTACGTTTATCCTTTCGACGACTGCTACTCCCCATTCAGATGAAAAATTCGAACACCTAAGGTTATATTTTCAAATTTTTTTTGATTGGTTGGGCCCCAAAACACACTTTTTTGCAAAACCCTTGAAAAAAGAACTAAAAAAGTGATGTTGTCGGGTTTGTAGGGATAGGGATATGTTGGAAATTGGTGCCAGGAAAAATCGCATATCTGATTTTCTCCAATGACATTTGGAGGGAAAACAACTTTTTCTATAATAGTATTAATATTATAATAGTTATTGGAGGGAAACCGACTTTGGTTTATTAGTATTAATATATAGTATTAGAGCTATAAGAGTATTAATATATATATATATTATTATTATAGCTATAGTATTAATATATAGTATCAATATTATTATTATACTTATAATAGTATTATTATTATTATTATACCTATAATACTATTATTATTATTACTATAGATATAATAGTATTAATATTTAGTGTTTATTTATATTATTATTATTATTATGCTACAATAGTTTTAATATATATATTAATACTATGCCATAATAGTGTGTGTGTGTGTGTGTGTGTGTGTGTGTGTGTGTGTGTGTATATATATATATCATAGCTATAATAGTATTATTATTATTACTATAGATATAATAGTATTAATATTTAGTGTTTATTTATATTATTATTATTATTATGCTAAAATAGTATTAATAGTATATAAATATCTTATTAATAGTATATATATATATATATAGTATGCTACATATGTCATCAATTAATGGGTCAAAGGGGGTTATACATCACACTATGAACCCCTTTGAAACATATGAACAATTCTAATATGTCCCTAGGGGTGCTAGGACCCCTAAGGACATATGTCATCATTTAATGGGTCAAAACAGGTCATAGGTCACCCTATGACCCTCTTTGACCCATATGAACAATACTAATATGTCCCTAGGGGTCCTAGGACCCCTAGGGACATATGTCATCATTTAATGGGTCAAAGGACCTATGACCCCCTTTGACCCATATGAACAATTCTAATGTCCCTAGGGGTCCTAGGACCCCTAGGGACATATGTCATCATTTAATGGGTCAAAGGGGGTCAGAGGGTGAACCTATGACCCCCTTTGACAATTATGAACAATTCTAATATGTCCCTGGGGGTCATAGGACCCCTAGTGACATATCTCATCATTTAATAGGTGACCTATGACCCCTTTTGACCCATATGAACAATTCTAATATGTCCCTAGGGGTCGTAGGACCTCTAGGGACATATGTCATCATTTAATGGGTCAAAGAGGGTCATAGGGTGCACCTATGACCCTCTTTGACCAATATGAACAATTCTAATATGACATATGTCATCATTTAATTGGTCAAAGGGGGTCATAGGTCACCCTATGACCCCCTTTGACACATATGAAAAATTCTAATATGTCCCTAGGGGTCCTAGAACCACTACGGACATGTGTCATCATTTAATGGGTCAAAGGGAGTCATAGGGTGAACCTATGACCCCTTTTGACTAATATGAACAATTTTAATGTCCCTCGGGGTCCTAGGACCGCTAGGGACATATGTCATCATTTAATGGGTCAAATGGGGTGATAGGTCACCCTATGACCCCCTTTGATCCATATGAATAATTCTAATACGCCCCTAGAGGTCGTAGGACCCTTAGGGACATATGTCGTCATTTAATGGGTTAAAGAGGGTCATACGGTGACCCCATTTGACCCATATGAACAATTCTAATATGTCCCTAGGGGTCCTAGGACCCCTAGAGACATATGTTGTCATTTAATGGGTCAAAGGGGCCCTTTGACCCATATGAATAATTCTAATACGTCCCTAGGGGTCCTAGGACCCCTAGAGACATATGTCGTCATTTAATGGGTCAAAGGGCGTCATAGCTCACCCTATGATCCCCTTTGACTCATATGAACAATTCTAATATGTCCCTACGGGTCCTAGGACCCTTAGGGACATATGTCATCATTTAATGAGTCAAAAGAGGTCATAGGTCACCATATGACCCCCTTTGACCCATATGAACAATTCTAATATGTCCCTAGGGGTCCTAGGACCCCTAGGGACATATGTCATCATTTAATGGGTCAAAGGAGGTCATAGGTCACCCAATGACCCGCTTTGACCCATATGAATAATTCTAATATGTCCCTAGGGGTCCTAAGACCCCTCAAGACATATGCCATCATTTAATGGCTCAAAGGGGGTCATAGGTCACCTTATGACCTCTTTTGACCCATATTAACCATTCTAATATGTCCCTAGGGGTCTTAGGACCCCCAGGGACATATGTCGTCATTTAATGGGTCAAAGGGAGTCATAGGTCACCCTATGACTCCCTTTATCCCATATGAACAATTTTAATATGTCCCTAGGGGTCTTAGGACCCTTAGGGACATATGTCATCATTTAATGGGTCAAAGGGGGTCATAGGGTGACCTATGACCCCCTTTGACCCATATTAATTATTCTAATATGTCCCTATGGGTCCTAGGACTGCTACGGACATACGTCATCATTTAATGGGTCAAAGAGACCTATGACTCTTTGTCACCCATATTAACCATTATAATATATCCCTAAGGGTTCTAGGACCTCTAGGGATATATGTCATTATTTAATGGGTCGTGGGGGGTATTAGGTCACCCTATGACCTCCTTTGATCCATATGAACGATTCTAGTACGTCCCTAGGGGTCTTAGGACACCTAAGAATATATATCATCATTTAATGGGGTCAAAGGGGGTCATAGGTCAACCTATGACCCCTTTTGACCAATATGAACAATTCTAATATGTCCCTAGGGCTAGGACCCCTAGGGACATATGTCATCATTTAATGGGTCGAAGGACATATTAACCATTCTAATATGTCGCTAGAGGTCCTAGGACCCCTAGGGACATATATCATCATCTAATGAGTCAAAGGGGGTCATAGGTCACCCTATGATCCCCTTTGACCCATATGAACAATTCTAATATGTCCTTAGGGGTCTTAGGACCCCAAGGGACATATGTCGTCATTTAATGTGTCAAAGAGGGTCATAGGGTGACCTATGACCCCCTTTGACCCATATAAAAAATTTTAATACGTCCCTAGGGGTTCTAGGACCCCTAGGGACATATGTCATCATTTAATGAGTCAAAGGGGGTCATAGGTCACCCTATGACCTCTTTTGACCCATATTAACCATTCTAATATGTCCCTAGAGGTCTTAGGACTCTTACAAACATATGTCATTATTTAATGGGTCAAACAGAGTCATAGGTCACCCCATGACCCCCTTTGACCCATATTAACTATTCTAATATGTCGCTAGGGGTCCTAGGACCCTGAAGGATATATGTAATCATTTAATGGGTCAAAGGGGGTCATAGGTCACCCTATGACCCCCTTTGACCCATATTAACCATTCTAATATGTCCCTAGGGGTCCTAGGACCCCTAAGGACATATGTCATCATTTAATGGGTCAAAGGGGGCCATAGGTCACCCTATGACCCCCTTTGACCCATATTAACTATTCTAATACGTCCCTAGGAGTTCGAGGACTCCTAGGGACATATGTCATCATTTAATGGGTCAAAAGGGGTCATAGGTCACCCTATGACCCTCTTTGACCCATATTAACCTTTATAATATGTCCTTAGGGGTCCTATGACCCCTAAGGACATATGTCATCATTTAATTGGTCATGAAGGGTCATAGGTCACCCTATGACCCCCTTTGACCCATATGAACGATTCTAATACGTCCCTAGGGGTCCTATGACACCTAGGAACATATATCATAATTTAATGGGTCAAAGGGGGTCATATGGCAACCTATGAACCCCTTTGACCCATATGAACAATTGTAATATGTCCTTAGGGGTCCTAAGACCCCTAGGGACATATGTCATCATTTAATGGGTCAAATGGAGTCATAGGTCACTCTATGACCCCCTTTGACTCATATGAACAATTCTAATATGTCCTTAGGGGTCTTAGGACCCCTAAGGACATATGTCGTCATTTAATGGGTCAAAGGGGGTCATAGGTCACTTTATGACCCCTTTTGACCCATATGAACAATTCTAATACGTCCTTAGGGGTCTTAGGATCCCTAGGGACATATGTCGTCATTTAATGGGTCAAATGTGGTCATAGGGTGAACCTATGACCCCCTTTGACTAATATGAACAATTATAATATGTCCCTAGGGGTCTTAGGACCCGTAGGGACATATGTCATCATTTAATGGGTCAAAAGGGGTCATAGGTCACCCTATGATCCCCTTTGACCTATATGAACAATTCTAATATGTTCATAGAGGTCTTAGGACTCCTAAGGACATATGTCATCATTTAATGGGTAAAATGGGGTCATAGGTCACCCTATGACCCCCTTTGACCCATATGAACAATTGTAATATGTCCCTAGGGGTCCTAGGACCCCTAGAGACATATGTCATCATTTAATGGGTCAAAGGAGGTCATAAGGTGTACCTATGATCCCTTTTGACCTGATGAACAATTCTAATATGTTCCTAGGGGTCATAAATGAATCAAAGGGGGTCATAGGTCACCGTATGACCCCTTTTGATCCATTAAATGATGACATATGTCCCTAGGGGTCCTAGGACCCCTAGGGACATATTAGAATTGTTCATATGAGTCAAAGGGGGTCATAGGTTGACCTATGACTCCCTTCGATCTATTAAATGATGACATATGTCCCTAGGGGTCCTAGGACCTCTAGAGACATATTAGAATTGTTCATATGGGTCAAAGGGGGTCATAGGTTGACCTATAACCCGCTTTGACCCATTACATGACGACATATGTCCCTAGGACCCCTAGGAACATATGAGAATCTCTCTTATGGGTCATAGGGGGTCATAGGTTGACCTATGACCCCCTTCGACACATTACATGATGACATATGTCCCTAAGGGTCCTAGGACCCCTAGGGACATATTTCATTTTTATGGGTCAAAGTGCTTCGACCCATTAAATGATGACATATGTCCCTATGGGTCCAAGGAGCCCTAGGGACATTAAATTTTTTAATATGGGTCAAAGGGGGTCATAGGGTGACCTATGACCACCCACGACCCATTAAATGACAACATATGTCCCTAGGGGTCCTAAGACCCCTAGGGACATTTTAGAATTGTTCATATGTGTTAAAGGGGGTCATAGGTTGACCTATCACCCCCCTTGACCCATTATATGAGAATCACTCTTATTATACATATTAATATGTATGCTATTAATATATATATAGTAACGTAATATTTTTATTAAATATAATATGTATTATATATTATTATATTAATATGTATGTTATTAATATATATAATAACGTAATATTTTTATTAAATATAATAACTTTATATATATATATATATGTTATTAATATATATTATTATATTAATATGTATGTTATTAAGATATATGTATATTATTAATATATATGAGTCAAAGGGGGTCATAGGTTGACCTACGACCCCCTTCGACCCATTAAATGACCACATATAGGACCCTTAGGGACATATGTGGTCATTTAATGGGTCGAAAGAGGTCGTAGGTCAACCTATGACCCCCTTCGACTCATAAGAACGATTCTAATATGTCGTTAGGGGTCCTAGGACCCCTAGGGACATATGTCGTCATTTAATGGGTCAAAGAGGGTCATAGGTCAACCTATGACCTCCTTTGACTCATATATTAATAATATACATATATATTAATAACATACATATTAATATAATAATATATAATATATTAATATATAATACATATATATATATATATATGTTACGTTATTATACATATATTATATTATTATACATATTAATATAATAATATATAATACATATTATATATATATATATATATATATATATATATAACATTATTATATTTAGTAAAAATAATAATAATATAAATTATATTTATAGATTATAATAAGAATAACATAATATATTATTATATATTAATAGATTATATCTTATATCTTTACATAACGTTATTTTATATATATAAAATAACGTTATGTAAAGATATAAGATATAATCTATTAATATATAATAATATATTATGTTATTCTTATTATAATATATATATATATATATATATATATATATATATATATATATATATATATATATATATATATTATAATAAGAATATATACATACATCTTTACATAGTAATATAATTGAAATAATTTATAAATGATAAGCTATAACTCTTAAACCCGATTTTCCCTCCAAAATGGGTTGAGATTTCAAATTTCCCAGCAAAATTTATTGAGCCATATCGGATATATAATTAGGCTTGGCATTTACCAAGCCTACCCGGTCAACCCAAAAGAAGTGTTTGAAGAGGGTTTTAGTGATACTCAGACTTTGGGTAGCCATCTGACAATGTTATTTTGATCAAAATTGAATGAAACAAAAAGAGTTTTTTAATATCGCTCTCGAGATTCCATCAATATAATTTTTGTCAAATTATGAGTTTGATAAGTATTTATTAGTTAATTATCAATGAAGATTTTTGTAAAGTGCTGATTGACATACTGATTGAAAAATAGCTATAACTTTCAAACGATATAACATTTTTTAAATCTAAAAATTGCATCACATTCTATGCTTCGCCTAGTATAAGAAAAAAAAAAAAAAAAATTTGGTAAATTTTTTTATTAGTTAAGGTGGTTAGACACGAGACTTTTTTTTTCTGAAAAAGTTTTGGTAGAAAATTCATATGTAATTATTTATTTGGAATAAAAATACCGAAAAATATGTGTCACATCCAAGCATGAGTCTACTTTTCATATCTATAATTATATTAAAAAAATATTATCATTTGATTTTGATTAAGGTGGTCAGACATACACCTACCTTTTATTTTTTCCCTGAAATTTTCGTAGTACTGCATTAAAATTCAAATTTTTGACCAATCAATTATTTTTTTCTCCTAATAAGGCCTCGTAGTTTAGAAACTACATTCAATTTCCTACAGATTATTTTGTTACAACTTTTTGATATAAATTCCATAACCACTTTAAAATTATGTGTCAAGTTGACATAACTCTGATTTGCTGATTTTTCACTGCCACTTAAGGCCATAGTTTGGTACACCATGATCCTGCACATACCCAACATCCCTGTACATTTTGTTGATGAATATCATTTCTAGGGTTCCATGCATGAACAATGGAATGAAAATATCTTTCAACACTTTTTCTTTCCTCCTCATTTGACTAGTCGATTTTATCCACATTAGGTGCTTCTTTGATCCATATGAATCCATGTACATGCAGGGAACCCCTATGTTGCCATTCATATCTACACCAAAAGTCCTTGACATTCATTCCCTTTTCTAGAATCTCTTTTCTAAACATTGAATGTCTTAAGTGCATATAGTGTGCAATTATGTGAGGATAGTCAATAATATTTTGTCTTCTCCAATTTTGAGCTTCTTGTGGATCAATTGGCATTTTTTTTGGCATAAGTGCATTCAAATCAGACCAATACATAATTGCTGCACTTAATGTGAAAAATATTGTAGGAGTACCAATTTGATGAAGCAAATCTTTCAATTCTGCACAAGATTTAGTCTAATAAGACCGTATCCCCTTAATGATGTCTCAAACCACATCAATTTATTTGCTAGATTGGAGTGGGGTGTGTTTTCCATATGTTGTCGCAACTCATGGATGGTAATGGGCATGTCTTTAAAGCTTCTTTTTACGAACACTAATGATGCATTTTGTGCACGATGTCTCATTATCATGTTCAACACAAAATATCTAAATTTGGGATGTTTTCCAAAATGATGATCCCTATAATGCATCAAATGTTCCACAAATTCATGAAGATAAACCTGCCACAACTGTGGCTCTAGCCAATCACAGCTTCCATCAGGAAACAATGTTGGAAATGCCATATCAAGTAATCCTAATGTGACATATTCATTAATGAGTGATACACCTATACATGGCCAATCTATCAATGATGTTAGATTCACATCAAGGTTATTGACCCATGCATGAATAAGTTCCATTTCTTTTTGGGCATTAGGTGGTCTTGAATCCATTGATGTTTGTATGATCTATTATATTTCCTTCATCTAATTCCATGATTGGACCAACAAAAACAATCTCGTTTGCATCTGAATCAAATTCCATATTGATTGTCTTTAATTTGGCAAAGATATTTTCATCTGCATTTCTAGGTAGATCATTGAGAGAATTTTCATTAATTTGGACATCTGAATAAAATTTATCATGCTCTACTTTGTATTTGAGTGCTTTGTAGACACGATCCCTATTCACAATAAAGTTATAGTGTGTTCCATGTTGATCTCTTCGTCTAACAATAATAATTGGCAAATTGTCTATTGTGTGGGGCAATATATTGGAAACATGTTCTATATTTTGTGGGAAACTTATTGTATACCCTTTATATGTTGGTTTAAAGAATAATTTTGATAGCTGAGTGTCAAATACACTTAACCATTTTTCACTATACATGTCGAGCAAAGAGTAGGAGCCAAGTCATAGTCATGTGCCGAGCAATCCAGTTTTATCAAGTGTCGAGTAATATCAAGTGCCGAGTAATATCAAGCATCGAGTAATATCAAGTGCTGAGTGATATCAGGTGCCAAGTGATACAGTTTTGTTTAGGTGCCAAGCTAGCCAGGAAACAACATGTGCCGAGCATCAGTAATGCTTCATGAGCCGAGTAACTCAGAATATCAGCATAAGAGTTTGTAATTGCACAAACTATGATGTAAACCATTTTTGTAGCTGACACAAGGTAAATCTCGAAAGATCTAGAGATAAGAATGAATCTTTCACATTTCCTATGCAATCTGCATGCAGCCAATTGGAAAATTGGAAAGGCATGCAACCAATCAGCAAAAGACAAGTATTGAGTAGGAAATTGAGATTCAATGTGGATCATAGATCCATATATAACCCTAAGTCTTCGAAGTCTTTTTAAGGAAGACAAAAGTCTCACCGTAAAAAGGATGGATGAAAGAGGGAGAGAACAATGTTAAGAGGAAAACATAGTTGAATTTAGTGAAAGGAGACATAGAGGGTAAGAGCAGGAATTCGATATTCAGTTGATCAGAACAAAGTAAAGGAGACGAACAGAAATTAGATCTCAAAGGATCAAAATTAGAGAGAGAGCCAGAACAAGTGCCTGCATTCAGCAATCAAGGATTGCAAACTATCAGGTTTATAATACCTAATACTCTCTTACCATTGTATTAGAAAGGAAACCCTATGTAGATAGGTTGGCTTAACAACTATTTGTAGATCCTTATCAAAAGGTGATTAAATCCTTTAACAGGGTGACACTTCATGTAAAGTGTTTGTAAATCCTTTAACCAGGTCACTATTGACACAGTGTAAAGCCTTTAATAGGGCAGACCATTAGAAGTGGTTGAAAAATATTGTTGCAGTAATTTTGTGGGTATCATCCCCACCCCAGTTTTACCTTCTTATTTTTGGAGGGTTTTTGGGTTACCAAATTCTAGTGTTATGTGTTGTTGATGCATGTATTAGTTTCATGTTTATTTGATGTGTTTACATACATGCAATTTACTTTCAGTTAAAAGTTTTATTGATAAAGTGTGATACTTCTGATTCACCCCCTCCTCCCATAAGTATTCTTTCCATATTTGAATATTCCAACAATTGGTATAAGAGCTATTGGTTCTCACAAGAAGAAGTCTAATAACTTGAAGAAAAATATCTAAAGATGGAAGTCTTCAAACTTGGGAAGATTATTGACAATCAAGTGCTTGATGTGCAACTGGCTCTACACAAAGTAGAGGAAGCAAGGGAGGAACTGAGAAAATCTTTGAAAAAAAGAAAGAATTTAGCCATAGCTGAAAATGAGATAAACTACAAGGAGATTGATACCACAAATATATTTTTCAATGGAGACACTAAAGAATTTGATGCAACAATAGCAGAACTGATGGAGAAAAACAAAGATCAAGCAAATGAGATAAAGCTCTCAAGATGGAATATGAATCACAGGCCATAATGTTATGTGAAATCACTGAACAAAAGAAAAGAGTAGTTGAAGACAAAGTCATGATGGAAGATGACAAAAGAAATCTTGCAAACAGACTGGAAGAAAAGAGTACTGAATTAACAAGGATCTCAAACATGCAGATGGATACACTCGCCCAAATGATAAACCTTCATCATGAAATAAATGTGAAAGACATTGAGATCTCTACACTAAAGTTCCAGAATGACTTGAGAAGAGAAAAGGAAATCTTAGAGAGCTTCAACAAACCCAATGAAGCCATCAAGTATTTTAAGCAATTGCTGAAATCCCCAAGATCAACCCATGATACATCAGGACTTGGATACAACTGCACTAAAGTTGGAGAATCATCAAAGAGTGCTGAACAAAGAAGCGACAAAGGTAAGGATTCAAAACACACTTGTCATTACTATAATAAGAAGGGGCATACTGCTAATGTTTGCAGGAGTAGGAGAATCAATCAGCCAAACACACATAAAAGCAAGAGTTACTATCACAAGTGCAAAATGCAAGGACATATGACACAAGATTGTAGATCCAATGTCACAAGGACACAAAGATTTGATGGACATTGTCATAATTGCAAGAAGTATGGACATAGGGCATTTGAATGCAGATCAAAGCCTATGTGGACATCAAATCAGCCAGCAAAAATAAAAGGAAATGAAAGTCATTATCATTGGGATTACAACACTAGGTATAGTTGTCACTATTGTTAGGAATATGGACATATACCCAAGAATTGCATGAGAACACATTTCAAGGGGAACTATAAAAGATGGTTGAGTCAAACCACATGTTTCAGTTGCTTGAAAATTGGTCATATCAGTAGGAATTGCCCAATAAGGTCAAAGGCACCAAGTTCTGTGTTCAACAATGGAAAGGCAAAGATAGATGTTGAACACATCAGAAGTGAGATGAATAAGACATGGAAGAAGAAAGATGAGTGCAGCACATCAAGTGCAGAGATCACTTCACCTAATGGGTCAAGTGATCACACTTCATCTAATTAAGAAAGAATGGGTGTGTGGGACTGATATACTAAGTTATATCACATGAGTCCCAAGACATAGAAGAACTATAAAGAAGAAATCAGCATAAGCAAAGATGCTAAGTCAAAATTGAGAATCTTGCAAAATCTGCCAAAGTTGTCTTCAGGTGCCGAGTTGCTAACAACGACCGAGTTGATAGTTGATGCTAAGCTGTGAAATATAAATGGGTGCCGAGTCATGTTGAAATCCTTCAGGTGCCAAGTAGACAATTGTCAGCACACTAAGCATTAATTGCTCTATTTTGAAGGGTACATAGGTCAATTTTTGATCATTTCTCACCATTCAAATGTGAAGCAAAGACGAAAAGAGCACAGAAGATCAAGGGTAGCTTAAAAGCCATTTGCAAGGATTTCCACAGTGATCCATCATGAGTTTCATCGATTTGAGGTATTTTACTTGTGTGCCAAGCTACACAGTGTTTATAAACTTGTTTAAACTATAAACCCTAGTTTGACAAACAATGGTATTTGGGTTTGGAACCACTAAGGGCAAAGAGAGTCATGAAATGCAGTTGGTTAGTAATGAAGTTAAGCAACTAGAGTTCAAGCCCATTCTAGAAGTTGCATACAAGAATGATCCTGCAGGTGCATTATCCGTTATTTCTGGTAAAGTTGTCATGGTCCAAGATGTTCGTAGATGTTACAATTGCAAAATTGGAGCCATAAGAGATCTAGAAATTTATAATGCATATGACAAGCTATGTGAGAACAAAATACTGAAAGATGAGTTCTCAATAATCGAGAGAAAGGGATTGACCAAAACCCTAGAGTTTCCAATTATTTTCAAAGCTGAATGGGTACACATAGTTTTGAGCAAAATACATGATGGAGCCTTTTGGTTAGAAACAGGGCCAGTGAAATTTACCAAGAAAATTGTTCATAGGTTTACTGGTATTCCAACCCTAGATTAGCCAAAGACCCTACGTAGTGACAAAAAGGAAGTAATAGAGAGAAACACCGATGCTAAATGGAACAATAGGGGAATGACTATTGATACAATCACAGAACCTCTACTAGATTTTGCTGTGAGAATCATTTCACACAAATTCTATCAGTCAAGCAGGTTAAACAGTGTGCCTTGTATAGCAGTTGATGTTTCATACAAATTGGTTAAAAAGGATCATACCTATGATCTAGCAGAGCTCATGTTTCAATAGATTAATGAGAATCTGGGAGCTATAAGGAAGAGCAAGGGAGCTCACTGCAAATTTGGATCAGTTTTGGTGTGCATGTTTTTCTATTTGATGAAAGAATTCCCTTCTGTAGGTAAGGTGAAATGGAATCCAGAAAAAACAATTGTTGAACAAATCAGTGGATATATTGAACAGATGGGTGATAATTTTGATGCCCAAATGACTAGCTACTTTGAGGACTTCAAAAAGTCCATGAAACAAAGAATGAGGATTCCAGTCTCATTGATTGAGAAATATGAAAAAGACATTTTTTTTCTTGTAGATATTAATTATACTTATATACAGGCAGTCATACCTAGAGTGAGATGGCTTAAGCCACTAGGTTATGAACTTGATATTGATCAAGCCTCTGCAGCAATAACAACTCTCCTTGCAGAAGAAGTTGACAAGAATGCAAAAGCCTTTGGAACTTATGATGTTGTAAAATCAAGGGTGGTAACAGATTTGAAAACTGCCTCAACAGTAAAGAAGAAAGAAAAATTGGTAAGAAAAATCAAGAGAAAATTTGGTGTTGAAGGATAAGGAACAACAGAAGAGGAAGAAGAAGACATTGAAGATGAGGGAGATGAACCTCAAGGTCTGACTCAAGGGTTAGGAGAAGATAAAGAGGAAAGTGCTAAAGAAGAAGAAGCCGAGGAAGCACAAGTTAGAACCAAGGTCACAAAAAGAAAGGCCACAACTCCTCCTACTCCTCAACCCAAGGCAAAGAAAGTAGCTGCTCCTGCACCAAAGAGACCTACTACAAGGGCTGCAACACAAAAAGCCCAAGAGGAGGCAAAAGAGAAGAAGAAAGCTTCAAAGAAGACTGCTGTCGAGCCAAAGAAGAAAAGAAAATTTGTTGCCCAGCCTCAAACAGATGAAGAGAAGACTAAGTCAGAGGACAACAACCAATTTCAAGTGGTAAGTCACAAACCTCAGACTACCATTGATAAATTATTCTCAAAAATTAAGAATGATGATTTGAAAGGTTTAAAGAACCTAAATTTTTATAAGCTCACCAAGGAGGAACAAAATAAATTAGAGGAATCGGCGTATGCTATGATGGTTGATTATAAGCACACACCTCTAGAGTTCGATGAATCAATGCCTAAGGAATTGTACAAAATTGTAGAGGATAAATAGAATTTTGGTTTGCAAATGGTAAGGGAGATAAGGGAATCAACATTAGCTAGGTTATTACCTAATTTGTCTAAGGATCAAATAACAAATGCAGTTAAGAGGCATAACAATAGATTCACTCCCAAACATAGAGCTTTTAGCATTTTGCAGACTAAAATTGAGGATGTAGTTACAAAGTCCACAAGATTGTGGAGGATAATTTACAAGAAAATAGAAGATGTTTACAATGAAGAAAGAGGCAAGTGCTAGGAAAAAGAAGAAGGTTGAAGAAGAAAAAGAAAAGGAACAAGTGGAGGAGAAGGTTGAAGAAAAAAAGGAAGATAAAGAGGCACATACAGAGGAGAAAGAGGAAGAGAAAGATACAACTGAGCAACAAGATCAAAGTGTGCAAGACACACATCTATCACCTCCTAGTCCTCCTCATGCCATCATCACACCTGCAGAGATAGTCAAAATCAAGGATGTTACAGACACTTCTAGTCCAAACATCAATCCATTAACTGTAGAGGATTTGGCAAAAATCCTTGACCAATCAACACTAGTAGCAAAATTGTGTTCAAGTCCTATATTGGTCAGTGTTGATGAATTGGAGAATCCAGTAGCTAAAACAAAGGTAGTCAAGGTGAAAACATAAGAACCACCTTCGACCATACAACCTACTGGTATTCTATTCCTTCCTCCACCACCTCAACCAAGTGTATTCGCTAATACACTTTAGATGCCGAGTACAGCAGCAGGGGAAGTCAAAGAAACATCTGAACAACCAGTAAGTTCAACCCCACCTATTGATCACCAAAAGGATAAACAAGCTGAAGAAAAAGATGAGACAAGTAAGAAGGAGGAGTCTGCAATACAAAAATTGGTTGCATTACCCAAATCTGGTACTCCAACACATACTCTTCAGCAGCTGAGCACTGATAGGTTACCATTACAAATTAGGACACCAGGCTCGAGCTCATCAAGGGTAGTCAGGAAACTTCAATATGGAGTTCCTGAGCTTGATGAAGGAATAAAGATTCCACATTATGAATCCAACACTTTCACTGAAGAGGAGATCAATGAAATTCAGAGTGCATTGGATAGAAGAAGGAGACAAGAAGCACTAAGAAGAGAACACAAGCACAAACATACCATGAATGAAATCAAAGACATATTCATAGAAGCTTTCAGCTTAAAGTCTCTAGATGAGTCAAGGCCAATCATAGAGCAACTATCTGATATAGTTGACCAGGTGACTAGTGAAGACCAGGATACAGATGCTAAATTACTGGAATGGTCAAAGAGAAAGTTCCAAGGCAAGGTAAATAAGAAAATATCTGGTGATATAGCACTATCACAAGTGGAGCTGGCTAAGAAAATTGAAACAGTCAAAACTGTACTTGGAAATGTATTTTCTCGGTACAAAAAGTTGTGTGATTTTTCCACATTCACACAGGACACTAGCTAGAAAATACTAAGCTTGGAGAGAAATATGAAAATTTCTAGCATGCAACTCCCCACAAATCCAGCTCAAAGTGAGAAGCATTTTTCCCAATCGCTTCACACACAAAGAGAGTTAGCTGTCTTCACAGCAGAGGAGGCAACCACCAAAGCCAAATTGATGCAAATTCAATCCTCAATAACTCCTCATTTGGAAGTACTTCATAAGGAGCAGATGAATGTAGAAACAGTCCTCAAGAAAGACCCTAATCTTTCTACATCTGATGGACTTGTACACCTAGCAACAAAGATTGCCATTGAACATAAGTCATTGGATATTGCACTAGCAAATTGGGATGCATCTCTGAAGGTACTCCTTGAAGTAAATAGTCCATTTTTGGCCAAGTATGGCATTTCCCTATCAAACCCTTGACATAAGTGTCAAAAAGGGGGAGAATTTTGATATAACATATTGGTCAGAATGTAGAAATAGGATAGAAGTCACTGAGTGTACAAAGCATAATCAACTCACAGGGAGTCATAAGGTATATTGCAATTTGTTCTTAAATTTTTTTAAGCAAATAAGAAGATGCATGAAATAATGTCAAGATCACAGGATCTTAAATTAAGTGCTTTTGCCACTCATGTCAAAGGGGGAGATTGTTGGTTTAAAGAATAATTTTGACAGCTGAGTGTCAAATACACTTAACCATTTTTCACTATACATGCCAAGCAAAGAGTAGGAGCTGAGTCACAGTCATGTGCCAAGCAATCCAGTTTTATCAAGTGCCGAGTAATATCAAGTGCCGAGTGATATCAGGTGCCAAGTGATACAGTTTTGTTTAGGTGCCGAGCTAACCAGGAAACAACATGTGCCGAGCATCAGTAATGCTTCATGAGCCGAGTAACTCAGAATATTAGCATAAGAGTTTGTAATTGCACAAACTATGATGTAAACCATTTTTGTAGCCGACACAAGGTAAATCTTGAAAGATCTAGAGATAACGAATCTTTCACATTTCCTATGCAATCTGGATGCAACCAATTGGAAAATTGAAAAGGCATGCAACCAATCAGCAAAAGGCAAGTATTGAGCAGGAAATTGAGATTCAATGTGGATTGTAGATCCATATCTAACCCTAAGTCTTTGAAGTCTTTTTAAGGAAGACAAAACTCTCACCGTAAAAAGGATGGATGAAAGAGGGAGAGAACAGTGTTAAGAGGAAAACATAGTTGAATTCAGTGAAAGGAGACATAGAGGGTAAGAGCAGGAATTCGATATTTAGTTGATTAGAAAAAAGAAAAGGAGACGAGCAGAAATCAGATCTCAGAGGATCAAAATCAGAGAGAGAGCCAGAACAAGTGCCTGCATTCAGCAATCAAGGATTGCAAACTATCAGGTTTATAATACCTAATACTCTCTTACCATTGTATTAGAAAGGAAACCCTATGTAGATAGGTTGGCTTAATAGCTATTTGTAGATCCTTATCAAAAGGTGATTAAATCCTTTAATAGGGTGAAACTTCATGTAAAGTGTTTGTAAATCCTTTAACCAGGTCACTATTGACACAGTGTAAAGCCTTTAATAGGGTAGACCATCAGAAGTGGTTGAAAAATATTTGCTGCAGTAATTTTGTGGGTATCATCCCCACCCCAGTTTTACTTTCTTATTTTTGGAGGGTTTCTGGGTTACCAAATTCTAGTGTAATGTGTTGTTGATGCATGTATTAGTTCCATGTTTATTTGATGTGTTTACATGCGTGCAATTTACTTTCAGTTAAAAGTTTTATTGATAAAGTGTGATACTTCTAATTCACCCCCCCCGTCTTATAAGTATTCTTTCCATATTTGAATATTCCAACATTATATTTATATTGACCACCTGTTGCATGTGTAACTTGAAGTATGGGGCTGACACGTGCAATTAGCATTTCCTCAACTTGAGTCAAGTTTGCAAACTCCTCAGGTTGTGGTCCTGGATCCATATTATTCAAAGCAAAAAATCTATTGTTTCCCTTTTCTTGTCGGCATCTATTGCATATTGGACCTTCTGATGTATGAAACACTTTCATTCGTAGATAGCATTCTTGACAAATATAACACATATGTGGCATTCTCAAGCTATCCAGTTGTTGTCAAAACTGCATTTGGAATCTATAGAAATTATCTTGAAGAAATATAGTTAGGTTTTGTATATTTTCTCTGTTGCGTTGTCCACCTAAATTTATCCTGTTTTGGCTTGTAGGATGAGGTGTTTTAGGAACATGCTCTATTGTTCTTGAATTTTCATTCTGGTGACTCATTTCCACAAATGTAGGTAATGCTTGATTGTACCTCTCACTTGATTCAAAATCAACTTCATGTCTCCCTCATGTTTCAAAATGAGATACTTCATCAGATGTTTGTTGACGAGTAATTTTATCCCTATTTTGTAATTTCAATTCTTCTAATGGCAATTCTACCCTTCTTCTAGCATAATTTATTTGTCGAACTTCATTGTTCCTTCTTCTTTCTTCTTCTCTTTCAACTTGTGTCATTTGTTCTCATTGTCGTTTGCGATACTCTCTCTGGTATTCTCTTTGGTATGCTCTTCGTTGCTCCATTTGGTATTGTCTTCTTTCTTGATCCGATTGGAAATTCATACTTGATTGATTAATTTCTATGAAATAAATTTGTAACCAAACAAAAAAAAAAAGTAGATCTAGTAAACTATTTTTTTATAAATTTGGTTTAAAATATCACATAAATTTAGTGGCATTGCATTTCAGATAAGATATATATTTATTCATTTCTAATTAATAGTTGAACAATTCACAAATACATATAGGAGGAACTTTTTGTGTGGATAAGAGAAAAAGATCTACAAATATACTAAATACCAAATACTCTTGTATGTATAATACTAAATTTATTTAAGACAAAGGAAAAATAACATACATTCGTCAAAATTGATAAGTTGAATAGACAAATTTATAAAAAAATGATAATGTCAAATAATACGACTCCTAGATTTCATTATAGTGATGCAAAAACATGTGGAATTCATTAGTGAGGAAAATGTTGTTTTCACCATCCATGTGCTCTTCATCATAGCAGATGTCTTTCATAAATTCAAAGAACCCAAATGATTTCTTCCATGCTTGATGAATTTTCTTTGTATATTGTCCCATATGTAAGATTTGAGAATCTTGGACACCTCGAACATGAAAGCTCACAGTATGAATTTCATTTGTAATTTTTTTACAAGACTCAGAAATGATTGTTCCCAATCTATCCAAATAAGTTTGAACAATTTGATTTGATTGCATCGAGTCATCTGGAAGAAGTGGGCTTGTGATAGTGTTTTTAGAATTATTTTGTTGAGCATCCATAGTTAATTTTTTTTCTAATATCTATAATGTAAGGAGTAAAAATGGTCAGTATCAAAATAACAAGAATTAAGCTATACATATATAGCAATAAATTGGTATTTGAAAGAGAAGAAGATTTATTTGATTCTTTCCTATTGACATAATTTTATGCATTTAATTTCTTTTAACAAAAAACTAATATTTTCTTAATATTATTTATATAATGTTCTAATCTTTGATTTTAAAAATTAACAGTAAAACTTAAATTCAAAAATTTCTTCGATGATTGAAGATAAAATATGTTTTAATAAATGTACTCTTTTTTATTAATTAAAATGCACTTAATAAGGCAATATCTAACAAAATTACAAAATTACATTTTTGAATTTTAATAGTGAGTAGAATATCATAATAAGATGCATCAAGCTACTATGACAAACCAAAATTTAACACTACTATCACGTGTAGTGTATTTCAGATCAAAAAGTGAGACTACTATGACATGTACTATATGTCAAATCCAAAAGTAACATCAAAATCTAGAATGCCACATTGGTTGGACCCATCGTCCCATGAACCATTCCTTTGCTGGACGTAATTGTTCACGTGAATATGGTTGAAGTGCAGATGTATGAGGAAAATACACTTCAAAAAATTATTTTTGACTAAGAGGTGAATCAAATGTATCAAATATCACCTCCACCACCAACAATCATTATCGAATACTTCAATACAATATCGTATTGGTATAATAATTCTATCTAATATTTTTATATTACAATTGCACCTATGTTATTCCATCTCATTGGGCATTAAGAATTTAGTCTCACAAAAACTAAATTTACAAAGTTATCTTATAAAATAATCTTAACCATTCAAATATAAGTATTAGTTCTTTTAACTTATAACTTGAGTCAGTTGATATACTACATATTTTTAATTCTACATATGTGAACATTAATATATAAGAGTAAACATTTCTTTAAAATTCCTTGGTTGTAGAAGAATTAGGCAAAATCTATATTATTATTAAATATATTTTGTTAAGATAAAGGATGTAGATAACACGTCTTTCAAAAATATAATTAAGATAAAGAATGTAGATACCAAGTCTTTCAAAAATATTAAGGAGAAAATAGATAACATTTCATGAAATATTGTTTTTAAATTTTCTTCATATTTTGATAGATGTTAAAACTGAGATTTATAGGTAGAATAAAATTTATAAAAATTAAAAGACATTCTTAAATATAAATTTTGAATTTCCTGATGCATCATTTCATTTTAATGTATATTAATCTTTCATACTTAGTTGATAGATCTAATGGAACTTTTCTAATCTATTTTAATATGAGGTTGAAATTTATAAATTTGAGGAAATTAGAACAAAATGTTAGAGATTATATCAAGGCCTAGGACCTACTTCAATTAATCAATCTATCAATTAGTAATACCCAAAATTGATAACTACCAATTTCAAATCCAAAGTTATTTAATAAAAAACATTCTTCCCAATATTATAAATTATTATATGTAAAATATTAGTATTAAAATTTATATCAACCAATTCATTGCCATTCTATCCATTGATCTCGTAAACGAAAAAAATTGAAATAATTTTGGAAAATATGTACATGGTACCTTTACAATACCTTTACAATGCTCTCCAACGTGGAGTTCCATCCGTTGTGTGTTAAAAACCCTCCCATAGCGGGTTGAGCAAGCACTTTCCTCTGTGGCGTCCACCTCACTAATAGCTTCGCTCCTTTACCCAGTCTAAAAAATCTTGCTATAGAATGGCAGACTCACCATGTAAATGATCTGGATGATTAATAATTCCTTTCAGCCTGTGCACTTAATAATAGATCTCCCAATATCATCAATGTGTTTGCCTTCTAACCTCTGCAATCAATGAATCCAAAATCTTTATCAAACGTGAAAAAGTCAAATGTACTAGATGAAACAATCTAATCAAATTTGTGAAAGTCAAAATGGGAATTGGAATTATAGTTCTAATAATATGTATTTTGGTGAAATTGCAAATTCTCATTTTGGGGTCAAAATGGTAATACAAATCTCAATTCCCTATTCCAAATTTGGTGCACCAAACTAAGAATTAAAAACAAATCCATATTCATATTCCAGTTGAATTCCCACAAACAAACGAGCATGGCAAGGGGTTACACAATTGAGCTGGAATAAGAATCAATAACATCCTAAAATTTCTAATTCTTAGTTTGGCTTTGCCAAATCAAAATTGGGAATTAGAATTTGTATTCTCATTTTGACCCCAAAACGAGAATTTGATATTCCATCAAAATATGTGGAATTAGAATTGGAAGTTCCAATTTATATTTCCCTTTTCAACATTTGATCAAAATTTCAATTCCCCTAGATTAAAGGAAAGATAACATTCAAGCTCTAGTGTTGTTTTTGTTCAAATGGGACCTCAATTTTCCCTTTTTTAATGTATGAGTACCCACATCATTGGAAAATTACATTTTTTTGAATCAAACCTTTTGACAAACTTTTTCTGAAGGTCCCCCTTTTGTTCTTGGAATCCATATTTAGAATTTTTTTTGTGTCTTGGTCTAGTTATGGAATGTTTGTGTTCCTCCAAATACTAAAGAAATATATGCTTCTCTTCTATATCAGTAGCCCAAAATTCTATGTAGATTTGGAAAAATGATATCAAGAAAAGATACTAGCCTTTCCTCTTCTTTGGATGATGAACAATTGAATCTATAATTCCCAAAATTTGAATAGATAAAACTGTTGTTGATACATTCATAATGCTTTTGTGAAAGAAATGGAGGCAAGGAATATTTCTTAGGTGGGAGGTGTAAAGTTGTTTGATGCCAAGACCATGGGTTCTACTAGAGTTGGCCCAATTGCGCCCGCCATTCAATTGGTGTTGTAGAACAATGATACGATCTAGAGAATCATGGGAGCAAATTCTATGGTTTGGGTGAGTGACAACATGTTGAACCTTGGATTCGTAGATGGAGGGGAGGATCTCACCACGACAATGGTTATTAGAGGTCATTAGCTGGAAGATTATCTTTTATAGTTCGATCTCACCATATCTCGTCTCAGATTGAACTCCACATTGCTGGAAATGCTGGCTACTTGCTCCAACTTTAATTCTACCTCTACCGCATAAGACCCCATTATCAGTTTCAAATTCCAATTTTGGTTTTTTAGAAACAAGAAATTCTGGAATAAAAAATTTTAGAATAAAAAATCTATAGTAACAAATTCCAAAATTAGAAATCCATAATAGAAAATTGTAGTAGCCAAATGAGCCTTATTGGAATAGACCTTCTTAGTCTTCCACCTTCGAGGAGACATCTAGAATAAAAAGTATGTGCCCTTTATTTGCAATTTGGTCTTCGTAGCCATTCAACATGCATTTTCCCTCTCCTCCTTTTCCTCATATATCTATCATAAGAATTCATTAAGTAACTCCCAACCATGTTGTGCTTCCCTTATTCTCATCTCCTTACTCAACAAGGCACTCAAGATGAGGAAAGGCTTGATGTTCTACCTTGTGTCATCCCACTGTCTCCAATCACCCTCTTCAAACTATAATTCAAGCCTCAACTACAACAAAAAGCATGGGAAACATTCATCTAGTCCATTTTCATTTAATACATGTTCACATAACCTATAAAGCCACCTCCTTTGACCCCAATTGGAGTGCCCAAGAAAAAAAATGCAGACACCACATCTATATTAAGTCTATTATCTGTGATTTGTGCACATAAACTCCTCCCCCAACAACATGTCCAAAATGTTTCTAAACTTTGGATTGCCAGTTACAACAAGAGTTGCAGTGCAGTGTAGTTCTTGCCAAGCATAGGTAGGACAAGATTGGACAATTGGATGCATAATAGTTGTTTATGATGAGCATCAAGAGGAAATATACTAAAATGGGACATGTTAAGACCTCCAATTCAATACAAGAACTGGTTGTACATGTTAAGGTGTAAAGTGGCTAAATCATTTTGAATAAAAGAATTTCTTAAACAAAAATAACTCCAAAAGAAATATAAGCCATTATTGTAGTAGTCGAACTGCATGTAGGTCATTGTATTGTAATAAAAGCATTGTAACGCCTTGCTAGGGAACCTAAGGGAAATTAACCTATAATGTTGCTAAGTTTGTTAGACAATTTTTTTTTTGAAAGATTAAAACATTCAAGAGATAATAATGTGACAGCAATAACTCAAATGCACATCACATACATACATAAGTTAAGCAATACAATAACATTTCTCAAGGGTTCCATAACATTGAATCACGTACATAAGTTTTATTAAGTTTAAATTTAATAAATAAACAAGTCCATGTCATAGAAATATCCACATGTGCAAAATTACAGAAAGAGTATACAAGTACAAAAGGTCCATACTCAACTACTACACATGTTGTAGGGTATGAAATGCTAAAAGAATATACATCATGATAAGATACAACATCCCATAAGATCTCAACAACTAAAGTACAAAATATTAGAGTATAAACATACAACATAATCATCAAGTAAGAAGAATAGAAAATCTACAACAAAGGTACATCCAACATTGATATTAGTTGTTGGATCTCGATGACAAATAATCACTACCACCCAACCTTGTGGAACCTAAGTGACCCCACTCCCACCATGTTGAGGACATAATCTCAAGTCCCATATGGATAGAAATCCAAAAGTCAGAACAAGAATCTAAGTCTCTAGATCCTAAAAACATTCTATCTCAAAGGTACTAAGTACACAAGGTAACATCTAATCCTAGAGGCAAACAAGACACATTGGAAACCTAATATGTAGATGGGAAATTTTCATCACATGAGTAAACTCTAAAGTTACCCTGGTAGTCTCTCAGGACTCTGGCCCCATAGTGACTCTATGTGACATCGATATTCTTTCTTATAGACAAAGCATACTGATAAGGCAAGGTCACAACCAAGCATCCTCTCTGCTCTCATCCTAGCCTATACTAGCACTCAAGGCATGGGTGAGTGACATAATACAAGGTAGGAGAATCCCTAAAGGAGTTTTCCTAGTGTTAGAATGATATAGAATAACTAAGAGGGAAGGGGGGGGTGAATCAATTATCCTCAAGTCCAGATGAACCAATTAAACTTATAAATACTGCAAGCCAACTTATATCTATTCATTAATTAGCTCAATCTCTATAGTAACTTATCAGTAACATAAACTTGTAGTCCATTATCCCTATAATAACTAACTTACAAAATGTAAAACATAAAACAATAAAATATCTCAAACAACATCCATACAAGTAAAATACAAGGATTTAATGTGGAAACCTAATTTGGGAAAGAACACCAGTAACATGTCACTACTTTTTCACTCTTCTGAAGTGAGCTATGTTAGGAGCCAACCCTATGAAAGGTTACAATATACACCATTAGGTGTGACCATGTTAAAGGATTTAATCACTCTGTTAGGAGTGACCTTGTTTGAGGACTTAAGAACATTCCATTTGAATGTCAACTTGGTCAATGGATTTAAAAATTATTGTTAGGTCAACTGTTGTCACTTAGGTTTGCACCGTTGTCCAAGGCCTATGCGCGAGGACAACCTAGTGAAACATGGAAACAACGTCCAAGCTGTGGGACTTGAATTGCGAGGTTGAGTCTCTAGAGAAGGCCGGCTTCCTCTTACTATCAGGGTGCACCTAACTACTCCTAGAGAGGAAAAGGGAGAAGGAGAGCACGAAAGCAAATCTACCTAGTTCTAATCTAAGGAGGTGATGCACCAAAATAGAGTGTTTGAACCAATCTCTGCCCATACATGCACTACTAAACCAGAATGAAACTAAGGATATACACATCCAGACTTGCTTTAATCAAATAACCACATACAGATCAAAAAACCAAGATGAATGACACAAGGAAGAAGTTCACTTATATATCATTCACAGGCCAGCAGAGATACAGTCATGCAGATTGCAGATTTCTGCAAAGCAATGGCATAGGCAAAGAATTCTTGCACTTTAATACCAATGGCTGAAGGAGATAAGTGGAGAATCAGACAGTTCAGAGGCACAGGGGAATTTACACTAGAATTGCAGAGCAATAACAGAGGAAAATCAGAGAGAAGATCCCCCTCAAAATTTTACAAGATCTGCCTTTATAGTTCAGGCATAACTGAGATCTTTTCCTGCTGAAATGACTTCGCAGCTACCCGCCATTAAGTCTTGCAGAGGACAATCATGGGGATTTGACAAAAATCTGATCTTTTTACCAAATAATGCCCTGAGGAGACAGAAACGGTGCCATAACTGCGCTTTGACCTGGTAGATGGATTGACTGAGACGGTGGAGTGTCTCTCTATATTTCGCATTTATTTTTGATGGTTTGGATTGATCGTCGAGATCAGATCGCACAACAAAATAGACCACCTTTGTTTTTTGGTTCATGAATCAGTGGGGTCAGAAAGTCAACCTAGTTTGAAAAGCCAACTGGGCCACGCGGGCCAATCGCTTCTTTTCGTTCTACCACCTGGGAAGTCCTCTGCGGTTGACCTCCTTTTATTGAACTAACCACACCACCCTTCAAATTGTTATCATTAACTGTAACAATCATACTAACTGCCAGCCGTTAACTGCCAACCTTGGCTGAGCCAGCGAGACATGTGTCAGCAGGGTGCTATGTCGCCATGGTATCCATCATGCAACTTTCGATGGCGAGATAGCGCCAACCGTTGGTCGGCCTTAAATTTGACGATCGTGGAGACTCGTTGTACCACTATATTGTTCTTACCCTAGGCCCATCATACTTGGCGCCACCTCAGCAACTGCACCACACTTGAATGACACCTGGCAATACTTGATAGATGTACCTTGGCGAGACTTGGCCCCACTAGTCCACGTGGCAAAAGGGCGCTATGTCGCTATGGTAAAGGTCGTGTAACTTCACCATAGTGACATGGCATCTTCTGTCGATCTGACTTAATCTGACGATCATGAAGACTCTTCGTACTTCACACTTTGCTTCTTCGCTATCAGCACACCTGACATCACCCTTAAGGTTTATGAGATAACACGGCCTGACCTGACACGTGTCACTGAGGCACTATGTCGCCATGGTAAAGACCGCACAACTTCACCATAGCGAGATGACGCATGCCGTCGATCTTCCCTGATCCTACTAATTACATTGGAAACCTTGGCCCCATAATACATGTGGCGACCCCACACTGGTCTGCGTAGCATCATCTTGGCGACTTGTACTGCCTCGACCCATTGAGTAGCTCTTTCTTGCAGATGTGTCATGTTCTGATTTGTTAGCATGGATCGAGGACCCTTCCAACTGGGCAAACGAAGTATGAAATGGGACCCAACTCGCCTACCTAAAGTTATTTTCTGCGGCAACTTTCCGTTAGGCGCTATGTCGCTATCGAAATCTCATGATTTTTTCGATGGCAACATAGTGCCTCATCGACATTTCTCATCTCCGGCCCATGAAATTGACCGCCTGTCATGAAATTTTTTTGACCTGCCAAAGAACCTTGAATGACCTATAGACTGGACCCACCGGATACACGTTGACAGGGCGTGATGTCGCTATGCTATCCGCCGTGCAACTTCTGAAAAGCGACATAGCGCTAACCGTCGATCTCCTTAGATTTGACGATGGAGAACCCACGGGCCGCAAAAACCATGTTATAAGGCTTGATCGCTTAGGCATTAAAATAATATTAACTTTGGGAATTAGCCGTTGGATAGGCTGGACATTTGAAATTTGAATCTTGGCGGGGCGAAAAAATGGTAACATTTTTGGTGACTCATAGGGGACACAAGCCTGCTATGTGTATGACCAGTGGCCTCATGTATCCATTGTGCTATGGAGTCAAAAAATGGGTTTGTGCATACTGTGAAACCCTAACCCTACCTGTGATAGATTAAAACATGAACACCCTAAAACTCTGCAACTACAACTGGAACTGAAACAACTTCCTCTGCAAACTGAAACACCTCAAAATTTTCTACCTCACAGGAAGACGATTGTGCCTGCGCACTTCTTGAAAAGCAGGAAACAATAGAAAGAAACTAAACTACCTATATACAGGAACTCGACCCTCATCAAAAGCAAGGTTTAAGATAAATCCCATTGACTGGAATGGGAAAAAGTTCACCATTGGGCCTGCTCAGCTGGAATGCATTAGCCTGTTTGCAACTGACAATTAGATAGGGGCCACTCCATAATGCATCAAATTTGGAATGTCTTCCTAATTTTTCTCTATCTACATCCCACTTTAGAACTAAATCTCCTTCTCTGAAGGTTCTGACCCTAGCCTTCTTGTCAAAATTCCTCTTCATCTGCTGCTGATGTATTTCTAGGGTTTGCATAGCTTTATTTCTCTTCTCTTCTAGTTCAATTAGCTCTGCCATTCTTACTGACATGGCACTATCTTCAATTAATTCCAGCTGATGGGCTAACTCCAAGGATGGAAATTCTAATGAGATTGGGAGTCTGGCTTCCCTACCATATACCAGCACAAAAGGTGAATTCCCAACAGATCTCTTGGGTGTTATCCTATCAACCCATAGAGTAGTTCTTAATTTCTTATGCCAGGCCCTCTGATTGTCCTCTATTGTCCTCTTCATGATTCTAATCAGATTCTTGTTGGAAGACTCAGCCAAACCATTACCCTGGGAATAGTAATTTGATGATGTGCTCAGGTAGATATTGTGGTTCATTGCCCATGCACAAATCTGGGTCCCAACAAAAGACTTAGCATTGTCCGAGATGATAGTAGAAGAAGCACCAAACCTATATACAATCCCATCAAGGAACTCAACAACTGATGGCTCTGTGGCATCCTTCAAGGCAACTGCCTCTGTCCATCTAGTGAAATAATCAGTAGCAACCAAAATCCATTTATGACCTGCACTAGATGGAGGACTAATGGGGCCTATAAAATCCAACCCCCATTGGGTAAAGGGCTGATCCACCTGAATATGACGAAGGGGGAGAGCTGCAAGCCTCTGTTTGCCTGAGAAGAAAGCATACTTCTCACATTTTCTCACATATCCATAACAATCATGGAACAGAGATGGCCAATAATAACCATCCCTCATGATCTTCATGGCAGTTGTTCTTGCAAAGAAATGGCCACCATCAGGGCCATCATGAAGTTCCTTAATCATCCTCTCAGCCTGATCCTCTTTAATGCATCTCAACAAGGTCCCATTAAAATCCCTCCTGAATAGGATACCATCAATTACAACATAGGGAATGGACTGCAGTCTATATTGTCTTCTTTTAGCCCTGTCCAATCCCTAACGGTATCCATTCCCTGATAAGAAGCTCTTCATATCATTTATCCAGCTCCTTGGACCATTAACATTTCCTTCCTCCTGCTGCTCTGTTAATACTATAGCAGCCTTTTCATTAGAATCCTGACCTGATAACATTTCTTTGCACAACCCTTTCCCTCTTACCAGCTTAGTAATTTGAATATCAACATCATATTCCATTACCTTAGTGATCCATCTAGCTCTCTTTTCACTGATATCTTTTCTTAATAGGACGTCTTTTACACTGGCATGTGGCACCAACAAATGGATCCTATTGTGGGATAAGAGGTGCTTGAATTTCTTCAAGGCTCTGATGACTGCAAGGGCCTGCTTCTCAACAAAGTTGTACTTATTTTCATATTCCTTAAGCCCTTCACTGAAGAAAGCTATGGGCTGCTCCTCATCCTTGTCATTTGTTTGAGTCAAGACAACAAAGATACTCAACTCACCACCTAAAGTGTTGAGGATGAAATCTTTCTCAAAATTTGGGTTCATGAGAGTAGGGGCTGAGGCTATGGTTGCCTTGATCTCTTCAAAACTCTCCTTCCCTTCCTTGGTCCATGAGAAGACCATACCTTTCTTGAGCATAGCTGTAAGAGGTTTCACCATGGCAGCAAGATTAGGAATAAACCTTCTTACAAAATTTATCCTACCAAGGAAACTTTGTAGCCCCTTCTTGTGTTTAGGAATAGGAAGGGCAAGTATTGCCTTTGTTCTTTCCGGATCAATGGTCAGCCCATCTTTAGATACAATGTGTCCCAATAATTTTCCTTGGCTTGTAGCAAAGACACACTTGGCTAGGTTAAGGGAGACCCCAAACTCTCTACATCTTAGAAATACCTGTCTTAGATGATCAAAATGATCTTCTACATTTTTTGAATATACAGTTATATCATCAAGGTATACTAAGACAAACTTGTAAATTAATTTTTTAAAGGCCATCTCCACTGCCTTTTGAAATGTGGCACCTGCATTTGTTAGCCCAAATGGCATCTTGCAATAAGCATAGGTGCCCCATTTAGTAGTAAATGTTGTCTTATGTCTGTCAGATTCTTTAACCAGCACTTGATTATAACTAGAGAAACCATCAAGAAAAGAGAATCTCCTTGAACCACTGACCTTGGATAGAATCTACTCCATGGAAGGGAGAGGATGGTGATCCTTAAGGGAAGCCTGTTTAAGATCCCTAAAGTCTACACACAGTCTGATTTCTCCATTCTTCTTCCTAACAGGGACTGGGTTGGCTACCCATGATGAGTTGTTGATGGGAAAAATTATATTAGCCTCAATCAACTTGGATAGCTCCTTTCTCATCAGAGGTTTGATCTTAGGATTCACTAGCCTCTATTTTTGCCTTATTGGTTTGGCCTTATCAATTAAATCTATGGTATGCTGAAACAAACTAGGGTCAAACCCTTTTAAGTCATCATATGTCCAAGCAAATACATCATTAAATTCTTGACATAGATGAATGAAGCTTTCTTGCTTAGTTTTAGAACATACCTTCCCCATATTTAGAGATTTTCCATCAACAATTGTAACTAGGGCATGATCATCCTTTTCTGTAGCTAGATTCATTCCTTTGCCTCTTGTTTGATCATCAAGATTAAAGACACTCTCCAAGGTAATGAGACCCTTGGGCAACTTGTTAGAACTGAGATGAATGATATGATCACCATACTGATCTTGCAGTTTTGACTGGTTTCTATCTGAGAATTCTGCCTCATTCTGCAAGAAACTCACAATTTGCTCATCAGAATCAAACACCTGCCAATAAGTGTTGTTGTCAGGGATGGCAGGCCTCACTACCACCTTTATTTGTTGCTTCTTCTTCTCCTCAAGATTCCTTGGTACATCATAAGATGCACCTATTGCTGCAAGTCTATCAGCATGTTTATTTTCTTTTCTAGGAATGCTCTGAATATTAAATGCATTGAAGCCCTCAAACAAATCCCAGACTTTGTGTTTGTAAGACTTGAGCAAGCCATTTTTGGTGATGTTTTGGTTTCTCACCTAATTGACTACCAACTCACTATCTCCATATACTTTCAAGGCTTGAATTCCTCTCTTTTGGGCAAGTAGGAGACCTTGAATCAAGGATTCATACTCGGCCACATTATTGGTGCAACTAAATTGGAGTCTAAAGGAGAAGTAGTATCTTATTTGTGCAGGAGAGATCAACACAATACCAGCCCCTGATCCATTTTTATTCCTTGAGCCATCAAAGTACATACTCCATGTTCCATTTATATCATCATTAGTCCCAACAAGATCAAGAACTTGAGCATCTTTCTCTGTTATGCAATATGTACTAAGGCCTGTCTCAAGAGTCTCTGACATAGGCTCAAATTGATATGCATTTTCCCACTCATCCAAGAAGAAATCAGGAATCTCCGCTATGGAAGTGGCAGGCTCATTTACTGTGTCATTTTCGTTCATTTCTAAAATGGAACAATTCATATTGATGAAGTTGGGGGTGTAGGATTCAATGTGATGAAGGGCTTGAGGTTCTGCTCTGATTGAAGCATTGGCTCCATATCTGGTCTTAAAAGACATATATGACCAATCAGCGGATATGAATCCACCAATTTGAGCACTGAAGTCTCTTGAAAGACAGATAGCAAAATGGGGCTTGACTTCAGCAACAAATATGTCTTGAATCACAGTGCAACCAGGGCATGCATGTAGGGCTATCTCCACATTCCTAAGGATACCTACAGTTTTGATAGTACTACCATCTAATTGTAACACATCCCTAACAATGGGCTCATATTTCATTCCTAAAGCATCAACAACACACCTAGGCATTACTGAGCTACTAGCCCCTGAATCTATCATGCAATTGTGGACTAATTTGCCCCCTATAATCAAAGAAACATAGAATGGAGGAGGTCTAACCTTTTTATTTGTCTCCACATCCTATGCTGGTTGTACTAGACTTGTGGCACTCTCCATGGTAGATGGCTGATCCTTGGGTTCAATCTTCTCTAATTCTTGCTGTAGCATCCTCTTCTACATTGGTATGGTAGCAACAATATCCCACATAGAAATGTTCACATTTGTCTTCTTCATTTGCTCTACCACACTAAACGGTGCATTAGGAACTTTGGTAGAAACTTTGGGAGCCACACTTATAAGGGGTTGAGATGGGGCAACATAAGGATCACTTGCATCTTTCCTTCTAGGATCTTGCCTTTGCTGCTGCGAAGTACTTGTTCGTTCATTTGCTGCATGCTCATGAGGTGCTGCATTTGAAGTTGATGCCTGATTAGGAGGAGGAGGGACAACATCTTCCATAGCTCTTTTTTTGCTTCTAGTGTTATGAGCGATGGAATCCTGGTTTAAATTACAATGCTCCCCAATCTGATGATTCATGAAAGAGCAATCATCATGCCCTTGAATGTATGAGGCCTCCTTGGGACGATCCTCCTTGTATGATTGCTTTGCTGTAGGTTCTTGGACAGTTAGGGCCAAATAAGATTCTGCCTTCTGGCACATACAATAGGCATAAAAATAGTTGTAGGAAGGACCAAAATCTTGATCTTGGGCCAAGTTATTTTGAGGGACTATAGCTCTGTTCTGATTTGAGCTTGAAGCAGAAGCATGACTATTTTGCCTACCCTGATCAAAAGAGCTATTCCACTGATTGGGAGGCCTACCACCATTTGGAGCTTGATATTGTAATTGGGGAGGCTTGCCACCTTGAGCTTGGTGCCTCTCCAAGGCCACCACCTTGTTACTCATTTTTTGTATCATAGAAAGACTATCCTCTAATCTCTTTCCTTGGTCTTTCAACTCCCTCCCCTGCTCTTGCAATTTTTTATCCAGGGTCTTCTCTCTGTTATCTGTATTCAACACTAGACCTTGGAGCATCTCTTTGAGTTCATCTATCCCATTTGAGGATGTGGAAGCTTGAGGGACTGGAGAAAGGGCTTGTGATGTAGAAGTTGTAGGAAGAGGGGCCATTGCTGGTTGGTGGTTGGGAACATTAGGAAAGAAAGGCATAGGGGGCCTTGGAGCCAACTTTCCTCCTTGTATTAGGACGTTCTCAGCTTTTATGGCTATCTCATAGGCATTAGGCAAGGTATCTCCTCCCATAGTTTGGATTGTAGTGGCAATATCACTATTAAAAGCTCTAAGGTAATGCAAGAAGGCATTACCAGGGGTAGGTTTCACTATAGTAGGTATTCTATCCCATGTCTTTTTAAATCTAAAGTTAAAATCAGTCATACACTCATGGGGGGCTCTTTTAATAGTAGTCAACTGCTCTAAAAGTGACAGATAGTCACTTCTATCCTCAAAATGTTTGCATAATTTTGCTCCTAGTCCATCCCAATCAGTTATAGAACCATGAGCTAAGCCTCTATACCACTGTAATGCTTTTCCTTTTAAAGATGAGGCTAAGTCTGACAACAACATCATCCTCTGTAATACCATGAATATTACAGACATTTGCTACTTCTTAGATATGCTCTAAAGGGGAGATGGAAGTTTGACTAGTAAAATCAGGTATACTTTTTAGTGCAAATACAGGTATATCATATCTTTGCGCTAACAATAGAGGACTTCCACCATTAAAGGTGGCAAAAGCATGGACTCTTGGCTGTGCCATGTA
Organism: Cupressus sempervirens; assembly: GCA_028749045.1. Taxonomy (NCBI): domain Eukaryota; kingdom Viridiplantae; phylum Streptophyta; class Pinopsida; order Cupressales; family Cupressaceae; genus Cupressus; species Cupressus sempervirens. The sequence continues at coordinate 880,939,545 of CM053786.1, forward strand.
AATAAGTGTTCTATTGATGAGTGTTGATGGCAATCTAAGCTGAGTTCAAATAGTAGGAGGAGTAGAGATAGATCTTATAGGTATATTAACTATTATTACACCCCTAACTGGTGATAATGAAGTTCTAGTCCTCCTTCTTCTAGGATTTGAAAGAAAAAGCTCTTGATATTGAAATTTACCTCTAGAAGACACCCTTGTTTTAGCTCTGGGCATGAATTTTTGCAACTTTGGCCTGGAACTAGATTTGTTGTAGCTCAGAGTCGCCAAGTACTTTGAAGAATCAGCCTCTTGAAGGCTTAAACACTGAAGCCAGTACTATCTCTTCAGTATTAATCTTGAAACTCTTTCTTCTTTGACACCAGTAGACTTTAAATCTTTAATAAGATGTTGTCCCACTGGGCATGCCAAAAACTATTGTCACTTAGGTTTGCACCCTTGTCCAAGGCCTATGCATGAGGACAACCTAGTGAAACATGGAAAAAACCTCCAAGTTGTGGGACTTGAACTGCGAGGTTGAGTCTTCGGAGAAGGCCGACTTCCTCTTACTATCAGGGTGCACCTAACTACTCCTAGAGAGGAAAAGGGAGAAGGAGAGCACGAAAGCAAATCTACCTAGTTCTAATCTAAGGAGGTGATGCACCAAAATAGAGTGTTCAGACCAATCTCTGCCCATACATGTGCTACTAAACCAGAATGAAACTAAGGATATACACATCCAGACTTGCTTTAATCAAATAACCACATACAGATTAGAAAACCAAGATGAATGACACAAGGAAGAAGTTCACTTATATATCATTTACAGGCCAGCAGAGATACAGTCATGCAGATTACAGATTTCCACAAAGCAATGGCATAAGCAAAAAATTCTTGCACTTTAATACCAATGGCTGAAGGAGATAAGTGGAGAATCAGACAGTTCAGAGGCACAGGGGAATTTACACTAGAATTGCAGAGCAATAATAGAGGAAAATCAGAGAGAAGATCCCCCTCAAAATTTTACAAGATCTGCCTTTATAGTTTAGGCATAACTGAGATCTTTTCCTGTTGAAATGACTTCGCAGCTACCCGCCATTAAGTCTTGCAGAGGACAATCATGGGAATTTGAAGAAAATATGATCTTTTTACCAAATAATGCCCTGAGGAGATAGAAACAGTGCCATAACTAGGCTCTGACTCAGTAGATGGATCGATTGAGATGGTGGAGTGTCTCTCTATATTTTGCATTGATTTTTGGTGGTTTGGATTGATTGCCGAGATCAGATCACACAACAAAATAGATCACCTTCATTTTTTGGTTCATGAATCAGCAGGGTTAGAAAGTCAACCTAGTTTCACAAGCCAACTGGGCCACGCAAGCCAATCGCTTCTTTTCGTTCTACCACCTGGAAAGTCCTCTGCAGTTGACCTCTTTTTATTGAACTAACTGCGCCACCCTTCAAATTGTTATCATTAATTGTAACGATCATACTAACTGCCAGCTATTAACTGCCAACCTTGGCCGAGCCAGTGAGACACATGTCAGTAGGGCACTATGTCGCCATGGTATCCACCGTGTAGCTTTTGATGGAAAGATAGCGCCAATCGTTGGTTGGCCTTAAATCTGACGATTGTGGAGACTCGTCGTACCACTATACTGTTCTTACCCTAGGCCCATCATACCTGGTGCCACCTCAGCAACCGCACCACACTCGAATGACACTTGGTAATACTTGACAGACGTACCTTGGCGAGACCTGGCCCCACTGGTCCACATGGAAAAAGGGCGCTATGTCTCTATGGTAAAGGTTGCGCAACTTCACCATAGCGACATGGCATCTTCCATCGATCTGACTTAATCCAATGCTCATGAAGACTTTTCGTACTTCACACTTTGCTTCTCCACTGTTAGCACACCTGGCATCACCCTTGAGGTTTACGAGATAGCACGACCCCACCTAACACGTGTCACTAAGGCGCTATGTCGCCATGGTAAAGACCACGCAATTTCACCATAGCGAGATGGCGCCTGTCGTTGATCTGCCCTAATCCTACTGATTACATTGGAAACCTTGGCCCCATAATACATGTGGTGACCCCACACTGGTTCGCGTAGCATCATCTTGGCAACTTGTACCACCTCGACCCATTGAGTAGCTCTTTCTCACAGATGTGGCATGTTCTGATTTGTTAGCGTGGATCGAGGACCCTTCCAACTGGGCAAATGAAGTATGAAATGGGACCCAACTCACCTACCTGAAGTTCTTTTCATTAGGCACTATGTCACTATTGGAAAACTCGTGAGTTTTTCAATGGCAACATAGTGCCTCACTAGAATTTCTCATCTCTGGCCCGTGAAACTAACCGCCTGCCGTTAAACTCTTTTGACCCACCGAAGAACCTTGGATGACCTACAGACTGGACCCACCGAACACATGTTGACAGGGCACGATGTCGCTATGCTATCCACCGTGCAACTTCTGAAAAGTGACATAGCGCTAATCGTCGATCTCCTCAGATCTGACGATGGAGAACCTACGAGCCGCAAAAACCATGTTATAAGGCTTGATCACTTAGGCATTAAAATAATATTAACTCTAGGAATTAGCCATTGGACAGGCTGGACATTTGAAATTTGAATCTTGGCGGGGCAAAAAAATGATAACATCAACCTTGATAAAAGGATTTTAACTAATACAATGGTTAGAAAGTAACAATAGGTTGATCTGAAAAATACAACTCACTTTGCAAATACAAATCATAATGTTTTTCATTTGCTAAGTCATTGACTGAACCCCATTCATGTCTCCATCACTATCTTTGATTTTCTTCGAAAATATTTCAAGCAACCACTTTTCACTTCTACTCTGCTCCTTTTTACCCTTTTTCTCTAGTTCCCCAGCCAACAAAATTAGCAACTACTAACCTCTTTAGGTTAAAATTTATGCCTCCTTAAATAAGCAGCTTTGATCTTTTGCCGCTTAAAGATCACTGTTGATCTTAGGGTTAGGTCAGATTCATAGAATCCTTCCATCTTTTCATTTCCTCCTTCTCCTTCTAAATACTTCTCAAAAATTCTCTTAGAATCCATGACTAGAAACACTTAAACATAGTTTCTCAAACATTAAATGTCTCATCTCATCAATACTCATCCTTCACACATTTTGACCAATCCAAAATTTTAACTATGTCACTTGGGAATCTCAATTCCTTTACAAAATAACAAATGCTAACACTTGGCCAATACTATGTTCTTTAACCTTGATCATCATTAGATGACTTGATCTTCAATAATTTTCTTTCTTGGCTTACACTATCTTTTCTCTTGGTCTAATTTTTCTAATACTCAATCTTTAGTGGTTCTCAGTTGACGCTGTATTTTTTGGGCTTCTACTATTTACTCAATCTCGACACTAGAACTACTCATCTTCAACTATAAGTTCCTTAATCTTCTTATTTGAAGCTCAAATTAGCCTATGCATTTGATCCTTTATTGGCCATCTTTTTTGGGCTTCAACTCAACTATCTTCTTCACTTAGTGTTATGATTAAACAACACATTATCTTCTCAAAGTCCAACTGATCAAGTGCCCTTTGATGTTCCACATAACTCAACCTTTCCACTAAGTCCTCTTGTTATCTTTTCTTCTTAAATCCTCTTCATCAATCATCTTGATATGAAACTCTACTTAGGTAGCAATTGTCTCACCAATAATGTTTGAGATCAATGACAACATAACAATTGTTCCAATTGTAGTTTCGAACAATCTCCCTCTTTGGCATTGATGGAAACACCTCATTTCAAGTTACCATACAATCCAAAAAGTCATTCGAATATCCACTTGATTTTCTATGTCAACTCCCTTTGTGTTCAATAAATAGATATTCATTAATATCCTTAGTTTCATTCTGATTCTCACCTATGCAGCTTTGATATGCAACACCTCTATCATATCAAATCATGAAATCCACTACTTCACAATATCTCTCCCTCTTTCTCATTACAATTCCTTAATGGAAGAACCTCACTCTTATTGATAATAACTACATAGGTAACTATATAAACTCTCCCTCTTACTTATTATTGATGGTAACTACTTAAATTCCCCCTCTTTGATGATAATCCCAAAGGCATTTCAACTTCTTCAATTAACACTATCTCATGCATCTTCAATGTGTAGATATCTCTTTGTGAGTTATGAACTACATTATCCTTCTATCATCTTGCTTATGATTGATTCAACATCTTGTGCTTATCTCTTCATAACTTTAGGTAGGTCCTAAAGTGTGACTTTTTACATAAATTTTTTTTTAGGATTAACTAGGACATAAATAATAGTTACATGCAAATATAACCAATATTAGAAAATAATATATCGCATAGAAGAGAACACAAGACACATAGATTTAACATAGTTCACCCAATCCCTGGGCTACGTCCACCAATAGCAAGTCCATTATTATTATTATCTAGTGACTACAATCCATAATCCCTTACATCTCAATACCTCTACAGGAAGCTATAATATCACCATACATTATGAAATCCCTAACCCTAAGCCTTTTTGTACAATTTTTTTATCACTTAAAAAATTAGGAACAAAATAAGTCATCCAATAGAAAAATAGCAACCGATGCCTTTTACAATATAAGGTCATTTTTGGCTTTGGGGGTGCTACCCTTGAAAACCCCTGCAAGGTGTTGCCCCTCCACCCCACGTTGTACTACAATAGGGAGTGCACCTGGGGTGCTGACCCAAACCCCCATAGAAATAATTTGGGTAGAATCTATGTTGAATAAACCTTCGAGTCTGATCAGACTCCACATCACAAAAATCTCCCACTTGGAGACTAATTAGACTCCACAACAACAACCTTCCACTTGGAGACTGATCATGGCACTGCTAAACCTATAACTCCCACTAGAATATCAAACCACCCTAGACTCTATTGTTCTTTTATTATGTTCAGTCTAGAAGACCAACCAAAGTTGAAGAGGAGTTTAGCTTCTCCTTTATTACTATCTTGGTAAATATATATGTTGGATTATCATCTATATGTATCTTCTCCATCTTTAATTTTCCTTTGTCCAAAATTAACTGAATGAAATGGTACCACAACTGTATGTGTTTTGTCTTTGAATGCAAAGTAGGATTCTTCACAAGATGAATGAAAATCTGGCTATCTATGAAGAAATAATTATCCCTCTGTGGGTGTCCCAATTCTTCCATGAAGAACTTAAGCCATAGCATCTCCTTGGCTACCTCAATAGCAACAACAGACTCTGCCTCTGTAGTGGATAAAACATTAACCTTCTGTAATCGAGAATCCTAGCTCACTGTGGCCCCACCAATAATAAATACATAACCTATAGTACTCTGCCTAGTATCAATATCCCATGCCAAATATAAGTCAAAATAGCCCTATAAATTAGTAGTAGAGCCCCCAAAATGTAAACACTTACTAGATATTTCTCTCAAATATATGAGAATCCGTTTGACTACAGTCCAATTCTCAAGCCTTGGATTACTCATATACTTGCTAACAACTCTCACTACATGTACAATATCTAGCCAAGTACATACCATAACATACATTAAGCTTCCTACAATTGAAGCATAACTAACCTTGGACATCTTATCCTCCTATGCTTGTGTCTTTGGACACATCTCCTTAGTCAACTTCAAATGACTAGATAAAGGTGTGCTAACAGCTTTAGCATTCTCCATAGAGAAATGTTGCGACACCCTTGCAATATAACCAACCTGATATAATGTCAATTTCTTTTCCTTATCTTTCCAAATTTTCATACCATTGATTTATTTTGTTTCCCCCAAATCCTTCATAGAAAAGGAATGTGCTAATTTTTCTTTTAACCCTTAATGTGATCCATTTTAGACCTAGCTACAAGCATATCATTAACATATAAACATAAAATAATGTAGTTTTCATCATCCAACTTCTTAAAATAAACACAATGATTTGAATGATGCCTACTATATCCATGCTCATGCATAAAACTATCAAAATTTAGGTACCATTGTCGAGGTGCTTGCTTCAAGCCATATAGACTTTTCTTCAATTTGCACACTAGATTCTCCTTACCTTGGACCTCAAATCCTTGTGGTTGTGCCATAGATATCTCTTCATCCAAATCACTATAAAGAAAGCTTGTTTTAACAATAATTTTCTCCAAATACAAATCTTTAGTAGCCACAATTCTTAAAGCAATGCAAATAGAAGTCATTTTAACAACATGAGAGAATATCTCATTAAAATCAATGTCCTTTTTCTATGAAAATCATTTTACAACTAACTTGACATTAAATATTTTTTTACCTCCATCCTCTTCTTTCAACCTTTAAACCTATTTATTCTATAAAACCCTTTTACCTATGAGAAACTTGCATAAATCTTATGTTTGATTTTTTAGCAAAGAGTCCATTTCTTCTTTCATTGTAGACTCCCACTGAATTTTTGTATCCATATGCATAGCTTCATCATAACATTTATGTTCACTGGCATCAGTAAGTAAAATATGATACAAAGAAAGATAAAATCTTTATGGAGGTCCACTTAGCCTTGTTGTTCGTCTAACATTCACTCAGGTATGTGGTATTTGTTGTTGTGGTTATTGCAAATCATGAGGAACTGTTGACACATCATCTTTTGGAGTATCATCTAGCACTACATTATCATTTTCTTTATTCTCATGTTGTTGCAACAGATCCTTGTACAACACTTTTTCATTGAATATGACATCCTTGCTTCTTACAATTTTACAAATTTCAAAACCTCAAAGCCTATAACCAAATTCATCAATGTCATATCCAACAAATATACATTTCTTTGACTTAGCTTCCAACTTGGATCTATTTTCAGAATCTATATGTGCAAATGTTTCACAACCAAAGGTTCTAAGAAAAGAATAACTCACCTTCTTACCAGTCCATGCTTCCTCTGGAATACCATAGCCCAAAGGAGTAGAGGGACCTCTATTAATCAAATATATAGTAGTATTGACAAACTTTGTCCACATGTTTAAGGGCAACCCAACACACAACCTCATGTTCCTTACACACTCCATTATTGTCTTGTTCATGTGTTTAGCCACTCTATTTTCCTATGGAGTCCTTGGAACAGTTTTGTTTCTATGAATGTCATTAGTAGAGAAATAATCATCAAATTCATGACTACAATAATCATCACCATTATCATATTTGAGACATTTTAGCTTTTTACTAGTCTCATTCTCAACTAAGCATTTCTATTTTTTAAAAGTTTGAAATACATCAAATTTTTGTCTAAGGAAATAAACCCATACTTTTCTAGTTGCATAATCAATAAATGTAACATAATAATCAGAGCCACCAAGAGAAGATACTTGAGTTGGTCCCATTAAAAAAAAATATTCCACCAAGATAACGAGTTGGGGGGCTGAATCAATTATCCAACAATTAAAACATTCATCTTCTTTAAACAAACTTAACCATTCAACCAAAGTAAACAACAACCATAATAAGATGCACATACATAATTACACCAGATATGTTGACTAGGGAAACCCTTGATCAGAGGGAAAACCCCAGTGGGAATGATCCCACAAAATGATGTACTAATATAAATATTACTTGTTAGAGGATAGACCCTGTTAGGAGTCTATTACAACATTTAGTATATATGAGTCCCTATTAGGAGACTTTGAATCCCTGTTAGTAGATTCTAACCTTGTTAGGAGTTGTAATACAATGTATGCAAGAAGAGCCCACTGCCCAAACATGAAATTTCAACTACAAGAAGAGCTCACTGCTCAAACATGCAATTTACCATTATGTTTCTCTTTCCTTTGTTCTATCAACTGAACCAATCATTCTCAGACCTTGTAGACCAAGTCACAAACCACAAATCCAAATATCAAACCTTGGATCACTCAACAAAACCTCGACAATGAAGTTTCCTTCACTTCCGCTCTACTCTACTCAACTTCGCATTTCGCTCTCTCTGTTGCTTACAATCACTTCATCATGTCACACTTGATAAAGGAAAATATCCCTCCTTTATACCGAGTCCATAGAAAAATTCCTTGAGTTGGTTCTTAAACCTTCTCAATTAATCATTATAGGACCACATTAAGAACACGTTACACTTAGTGATAACATTAATCTTTTGTCTTGCAACTTGAATATATTTCCCTACATGCAATATTATGATGAGTTAACTTAGCCACACCATCACCAACATGTCTTCTTTATATCCTCAATCTTGATTCTTAGAAATTACAACTCTACTTAGAGATATAATAAGTTTACCAGAACATGCCTCTGTAAACTCTATCTCAGAATAGATATCACTAAAACTTACATAACTTCTTCCAAACTTATCATTTCTTCATTTGATATTAAATTCATATATTAGATACTCAAATGTATGTCCTATAACCTCAAATAATTAGAAAACTCAACTAGTTGTCTGTACCAACTTGATCTTTCTGTTGTTCTTTTGTCAGATACCGCAAAAAACTACTATGTTGACATCAATGAAAAACTCAGTCATGAATGTAACATATCATCATAATAACATATCTACAATACTCCCCACAGAAATATCATCATCATTCATGCTTCCAAGAATGCCCCCCTTTGGCATTGATGATAACATAGATGAAAAACATCTAGTTCCAAAAATACTAACAAAAGACTGTTCATCTTTCTTTTCAAATCCTCTTCATCAATCATTCTTCCCCATTGATATACCTTAATGTGCTTTTTTTTTTAGACTATCATTCCATGTTGTACTTCTTCTGAACATGTTGTTCTTCCTCATGATCTTCTCATGATTTTTTTTGTGCCAAACTTCTCCCCCATTGACATCAATGTCAAAGGTTTCAGCAACCATCAAACTCTGCAACAATTGATTCTTACTAGCTCAAGTGTCCAAAGACACTGTTCAAAACATCATTCAACAAGAGTCCTAGATGACTCTGTTCATCATAAAATACTCCCCCATATAGGAAGCATCAACATTCAATCTAGACAAGCAATGGTGCTTTGTTACACTAGACTAATTCACTCTTCCATCTTCTACTCTGATGTAGGAAGGGGCATAACCCCTAACATACCTTGCAAATACTCAAAATTTTCTTTAGGAAGAGGCTTACTAAATATATATGCAATCTATGCTTTAGTTCTCACATACTCCAATCTAATTTCCTTTTCTGCAACTCTCTCTCTCTCTCTCTCTCTCTCAAAATGTGATAGTTGATATAAAATGTACTTGGTCTTTGAATGCAACACTAGATTCTTAGACATATTTATTGTGCTTGTGTTGTCACAATGTATGACAACAGGTTCACTAATTTCTATCCTTATATCCTTCAACATCTACTTCATCCAAATAACTTGATTACAATTATTTATTGCTGCAACATATTATGCTTCTTCTTTACTTTGTGAGGTATAGTCCAGCTTCTTGCTTAACCAAGAAACCAATCTTCCTCCAAGAAAGAAGGCTTCACCACTGGTGCTCTTTATGTCATCCATACTACTTGACCAATCAACATCAATATAAGCACATAGAGTAAAATCATTAGATCTGTTATACCACAATCTGAACTCAGATGTTCCTTTCAGATATCTAAATATCTTTTTGAGTACTGCATAATGTGCTTCTCTAGTATCAACATGGAATCTTGCAACAATTCCAACTGTATTTGCCATATCTAGCCTTGTGTGAGTCAAATATTGCAATCCTCCAATCATAGAGCTATACTTCTTTTTCTCAATAGTAGGTGTCTCATCCTTAGTAGATAACTTGTGCCTAGTTACAATAGGTGTTCCAACAAGTTTACATGTTTCCAAACCAAACCTTTTTAGTAAATCCTTCAAATACTTAGTCTGAGAAATAAAGATTCCTTCTTTATTCTATACAATCTATAATCCTAGAAAATATTTCATTCTCCTATCATACTCATCTCAAATTCCGTCTTGATCTCTTTAGCAAACTTGTCACTTTCATCATCATTCTCCAAATATGATATCATCAACAAATATTACCAAAATCATCAAACCATCATCAATTTCTTTCCAATAGAGATTACTATCTGCCATACCTTTTCTATATCCAAGCATTTCCAAATGCTTGTACAACCTTTCATACTAGGTTTTAGGTGCTTTCTTTAAGCCATACAATGCTATCTTTAGTCTACATACTATGTCCTTGTCATTTGTCAAAGGACAACCTTCAGGCTATTGTATGTACACTTCTTCAAGTTCTCCATTCAAAAATGTTGATTTGACATCCATCTAATACACTTTGAATTCTTTTGTGCTACATAGGCTAAGAATAATCTTATTGCTTCTATTCTAGCCATTAGAGTGTAGGTCTCATCATAGTCTATTTCTTGTTGTTGTGAGTAACCTTTACATACCAATCTTGTCTTGTTCCTTACGACTTTCACTTGCTCATTTATCTTTTTCCTAAATACCCATTTAGTTCCTGTCACATTCTTGTCTGCTAGTTTGGGGACCAATTCCCATGTCTCATTTTTTATTATATGATCCAATTCCTCTTTCATAGCTTGTTTCCAATAATCATCTTTACATGCTTCACCTACATTTTTAGGTTCAACTAGAGATATCAAACATTGTTCTTCATTAACTCTACTTCTTGTCATCACACCTTTATCTTTACTTTCGATGATCTACTCAGATGGGTGATTTTTTATCATATTCTTTCTCGAAGTAGGAGTTTCTATCTCAACTCTTGGCTCTATTGAAGGTTTTGGGTTTTGTTCCTTCCTCAGATCTCCTTCATTCTACAAATCATTATTAGTCTCAAGAAATACTTCATTATTCCTTGGCTTAGTAACAACATCATCATCTGAATTGTAATCAACTATTCTCTCTTGTATCCTATATTTCTCATCAATTCTCACATTTTCACTTTTCATAATAGTCTTAGCTTTTCCAATACACACTCCTTGAAAATTGTGTTAGTAGGCTTTACAATCTTAGGCAAATCTCTAACTACAAACATACTACTAGTCTTCAGAATACTGTCAAAGTTTGTATGAAAAAATATCTTATACCATAACTAACTGTCATCTACCTTTGCAACCAAACATGTTATTTCAGTAGGATTCAACTAAAATACATTACCTCTAGATATGGTTCCTATTCCAATTATCTTTCCATCTTGTCTTTGATAATGCATGTCTTCTCTATGACCTGTAATTGATAACCTTTGCCCACTTGTTGTCGAACATAAAAGATTATGCTCCAAACCATCAACAAAATATACATCCTTAGTATTAGTTTTACCATCAAGAGTTATAGATCCAATATCTTTAACTTGACATGTTGCGTTGTTTCCAACTCTGACAATGCCTCCATCCTAACTTTTGAAGTCAACAAACTTGTTCATATCACTAGTCATATGATGTGAACATCCACTGTTAGTTATCTAATCGGATTTCTTTTCGACCTATGACACCAAAGCTACTTTCGTTGGACTTTCTTCTTTAATTGCCACAAATCCTATTTCATTGTCACTAGCACTTACTGCTTGATCATCAGAATCATTTTCTTCATTTGCATACAAACACTCTCTATCTCTTCTAGGTTTGTAATTTCCTTTATACTTTTTCTCTCTTTTAGGACACTTAGATGCATAATGACCATGTTCATCAAAAGTCCAACATTTAAAGATCTTCCTACCACCTTTTTCTCTTATTACTAGAAGGGCTATTCCTTCAATATTTCTATCTTCCTCAGATCTACTACTGGTAACAAAATCTCTACTAGCACTTGTGCTCCTTGATAAACTAGGTTGAATATTCAAGGCACTGAAAGCTATTTTAGTTCTAGTCAATTCTCTAGACTATCTAAGCTAATTCTCAACTACTTCAAGTCTTCCAAGAAATGTATCCTTTATGAAATCTTTGGTACAAGATATCAAAAAATATATCATTTAAACTGCTGGCTTAAATGGTGGTGTTAAGCTCTTCAATATCTTCCATATAATATCATCATCTTTTTTGGTTCCTCCTTGAGATATAATGCTTGTAGTGATTTCTAATGTCCTACCTACATATGTTCTTACAAATTCATCTTCCATCATCTTAGCATCTTGAAATGCACAAATCCAACTTTGTGACCTTAATTTCTTAGAATGTTCATCACCTTCAAAAATATTTTACAAAGCTTTCCAAATCAAATGAGAAGTAGCAAGTGACTTTACCTGATTGTATTCAATTTCAGGGAGTGCAGTCAATAATGCTTCTCTAGCTCTCATGTCACACATAAAAAGATCTCTTTTTGCCTCGGTAAAAGTTTCCAAATCCTTTTCAACAATGATTGTCTTTGTTTTTTTTGTCAAGATCCAATATCCTGGACCCATACATAGTAGATGTGTCTTCATCTTTTCTTTCTAGCTATCATAATTTGTTCCATTGAAATTTGGACTATCTTTCCTAAACATGCTCGCCATGGATCTCACAAAGTTGTTAAACTTTATCTTCAATGACCTGACACTTTGATACCAATTTTTAGAAACAATAGTCCACCAGGATAAATGAGAGGGGGGCAAGGGTGAATTAGTTATCCAACAATTAAAACATTTATCTTCTTTAAAAAAACTTAACCATTCAACCAAAGTAAACAACAACCATAATAAGCTACACATAGACAATTACACCATCTATGTGGATTGGGGAAACCCTTGATCAGAGAGAAAACCCCAGTGGGAATGATGCACACAAGATGATGTACTAATATAAATATTCCTTGTTAGAGGATGGACTTTGTTAGGAGTTTATTACAATATCTAGTACATATGATTCCTTGTTAGGAGAGTTTGAATCCCTATTAGGAGACTCCAACCCTGTTAGAAGTTGTAATACAATGTATGCAAGAAGAGCCGACTGGCCAAACATGAAATTTCAACTACAAGAAGAGCTCATTGATCAATTATGCAATTTAGTATTATGTTCCTCTTTCCTTTGTTCTATCAACTGAACCAATCACTTTTAGCCCTTCTAGACTAGGTCACGAACCTCATATCCAAATATAAAACCTTAGATCACTCAACAAAACCTTGGTAATGAATTTCCCTTCACTTTCGCTCTGCTTTGCTCAACTTTGCATTTTACTCTCTTTGCTTCTTATAATCACTTCATCATGTCATACTTGATAAAGGAAAATTTCCTTCCTTTATATCAAGTCCATAAAACAATTCCCTAAGTTGGTTGCTAGACCTTCTCAATTAATCATTATAGGACCACATTAAGAACATGTTACACTTAGCAATAACATTAATCTTTCACCTTGCAACTTGAATATCTTTCTGTACATACAATATTATGATGAGAAAACTTAGCTACATCATCACAACATGTCTTCTTTATATCGTCAACCTCGATTCTCAGAATAACAACTCTGCTAAGAGATATAACAAGTTTACCAGAACATGCCTCTGTAAACTCTATCTTACAATAGACATTACTAAAACTTAGATAACTTCTTCTAGACTTATCATTTATTCATTTGACATTAACTACATATACTAAATACTCAGACTTATCTCCCATAACCTTGGATAATTAGAATACTCAACTTGTCACCTGTACCAACTTGATCTTTCCATTGTTCTTCTGTTAGATACCACAAAAAACTACTATGTTGACATCAATGAAAAAATTAGTCATGAATGTAACATTTCATCATAGTAACATATCTACAATACTCACCCATAGGAATATCATCAACATTCATGCTTCCAATAGAAATCCATATTAACACATTTTAGACTTGGTAAAAGTTTTATTGAATGAAGTAATTTCATACCTTTCTCACTTAGGTTCCCAAGTCTATGGTGCCATAGCACTATATCAGAATCTACAACATTTATTTGTTCTCCTTGCTCAACTATAGCAACTATTCCTGAACATTCATTTTCTCTGAAACGATCAAAGTAGAGGGACCAGTATGAAATGTACAAAGATATAAGGTGCCTACTTTTACACCTTTTTCTACTAAAAGGGAATATTTTGAAACCTTCAAATTTTTATCATTAAAATTAACTACAAAACCCTCTCATCGAGTTGCCTTGCTAAAATAAAATTCCTACTCAGCCTTGGAACGTGTCTAACTTCATGTAGTAGCCAATGATTCCCATTCTGCAACTTAATCTTAACTTTTCCCTTTCCAAAAATCTGATAGGTTTCATTATCCCACAAATAAACAAGCCCAAAATCCCCTTGGACATAATGAATTAAACAACCTCCATGGGGTGTAGCATGAATCGAAGCACCAGAATCTAAAACCCATGAATCATCAACACTTTCTAAAAAAAGAAGCAATGCATCCTCTTTGGAATTTACTTACCACATTTTCCTCCTTGTTCCCTTTTGGTTTATCTCCTTCATTTTTCTTGTGAGTCCAACAATATTTCTTTGCATTCCCTAGTTTACCATAGTACCAACAATCTCTTGATCCTCTAGATTGAGGCCTCTTTCCCTTTGACTTTCCTCTTGCTTTTCCATGATTTCCAAAATTGTTTCCTCTCTCTATCATTCTACCTCTTCTTTGTGCATTCAAAGAATTTCCTAATGTAGACCCACCTGAGGTTTTCCTACGAGTTTTCTCACTCAGAATAACACTAATCCCATAATCAAATTTTAAGGCATTAGATCCAAAAACAAAATTACTCATAGCCATTACCAAGTCATTCCAAGTTTCAAGAAAAAGAATGCAAAATCAAGAGAGCCCTAATTTCTTCATCAAAATTGACATTCACAAAAGATAACTAACTAGTAATAGTATTAAACTCATTCAAATGATCTCCAAGAGATCCACCTTCTGTCATCTTCATATTAAATAAATACTTCTTGAGAAATACCTTATTTGAAGCGGAGGGCTTTTCATATAGTTTCGCTAGGGTTTGCATAAACTCTTCCATCATCTTTGCTTTTTGTAATGTCAAATGTCATTGATGGTGTTAGGCATAATCGAATAATTCTAAGTGCCTTTGTTTCTAAAATCTTCCAGTCCTCATCTGTGATAGTTTCCTGTTTTGTTTGTTTTTCCTTCCAATAGCTTCCATAAATCCTTCTGATAAAGATAGTCCTCCATTTGCATTTTTCATAACTGAAAGTTATTCTCATTAAAATTCTCAACCTTCAACTTACCCTCAATTTCCACCACCCCACTCAACCATGAGACTTGCACTCAATTGCGAGACCTTCCTACAGTGGATAGCTAAAAAAAATTAATGACTATTTGGGTCTGATACCACTTGTTAGGATTAACCACGAACAAAAATAAAACTACATGCAAATATAACTAATATCAAAAAATAATAGACCGCACAGAAGAGAACACAAGATACAAATATTTAACATAGTTCACCCAATCCTTGGGCTATGTCTACCAACAAAAAGTCTAATATTATTAGTATCTAGTGATTACAATTTGCAATACCTTACAACTCAATACCACTGCAAGAAACTACAATATCACCATACATTATGAAATCCCTAACCCTAAGCCTTTTTATATAAGCTTTTTACCACTTTCAAAAAGTCCCCAAACCCTTGTAAATAAATTGGGGAGAAATCATATCGAATAAACCTCTGCATTTGATTAGGCTCCACATCACAACATTTGTAAGATATTCTGGTAAACACATTTGATACAAAACTCCATCTTAGCTTAAGTATCCTCAGTTAGAGGAATCACCTCCAATTGATATTCATGTGCATCATTAGGTAAATATTTTGTGAATATATTAGCTATTTGTTCCTTTGTATTCACATACTCCAATCTCGATTCTTTGTCGTGTACCAACTCTCTCAAGTAATGATACTTGAAAACAATGTGCTTGGTCTTGGTGTGCATCATATGGCTTTTAGATATGTTTATATCGCTTGTGTTATCACATAATATAACAATAGGTTCACTGATCTCTTCCTTCATTCCTTTCAATAATTCTTGATCCACACTATGTTAGAACAATTAACTGTTGCTTCTATATATTCGGCTTCTACTATAGATTGGGAGATATAATTCTGCTTCTTGCTTGTCCATGAAACTAGTCTCTTTCATAGAAAGAAAGGTCCACTACCTTTAGTCTTTCCATCATCAATATTTCCATCCCAATCTCTCAATTCAAACTTGTCACTCATCTTGTAATACAATCTATAGTCCTCTATTCTTTTAGATATTTTAGTATTCTCTTCACAACCATCATGTGATTTTCCTTATGATTTGTAGAAAATCTAGCAACAATCCTAATGTGATAACCAATCTTGCTTCTTTCCCAAGCTCTCTCAGGGTCTCTTTAGGTCATACACTTGACCCAACTAGGGCTTCTATGTTGAAGAAGGAGATTGTTGAAACCAAATTGATACAAATATGATCAATGTGTTTCAATCATTGTTTTTTCACTATTGTCAAACCTATTATTTTGCTGGTAAGACAACTACTTAGATGATTTAAGTACTATTACCTATTTGATTGATGAAATTGATTTGATCAAAAGATGTAATAATATCATCTAGAGGAAAGGTTGAGTTATGATATGAAAAGGAGTACAAGAATCAACTAAGATAGTGATATCATAGTGTATTGATAATCCACTTAAGATTGCAAAGATTGGTTACACTAAGAAAGTTGAGAAGAACAAGTTAAACAAAGTTTTTTTTCCAAGCTTGATTGAATGGATAGTAGGTGCTGAGCAAAGTTAGTGCAAGCTGAGCAGAAAATCAGTTGGAGCCAAGTAAAAGTCCATTTTAGTGTATGCCAAGAAAAATAGTGGATGCTGAATAAAGTTTAGTTGATGTCAAGCACCAGTAAAATTTAGTTTGTGCCAAGTGATTTTTCAGAAGATGCCAAGCAATGCAATATGTGCCAAGCATAAGACGCTAGTTAATGTCAAGTGTCAACATTATTAGAAAGATCATGAATTCAATGGATTTGAGCTATCAAGTTTATTTTCTTGGATTGTGTGAACCACATGGAAGATAAGATTGATGAGCTAGTGGCATAGAATTCATGGTAAACTATTTTGAGGAAAATTAAAAGAAGATTGAAGGAAAAGTTTCTAGAAGTGATATAGAATGAGAGGTAGATACATTGAATCCTACTTAATCTATCCTAACCCTAAATTGGATGATGGAGAATGAATGAAAAAAGATCATAATTCTCTATTTATAGGGATGGCTAGTCATAAACAAAGGTTGTCATGTGTGAGAACCTAAGGAAGACAAGGAGCCAAGGGTATTGCTTCAATAAGTGACCTAATTGAGAGTCTATATTGGCATGTTAAGCAAGAAGGTTTAAGGGTATGGATGCTTGAAGGGTGAACACGCTATTAGAGTTGAAATATGTGAAAGCCAAGAAAAATAGAGGACTGAAATAAAGATTTGTAATCTATAGATAGAGTTGTAAATTGTTATCAGATGAAGCCTTACTGTTACTCTTTGATAATTGTATCAATCTAGGTTAAATCCTTTGGATTAAGGTTGACCTAATAGTCATTTGTAAATCCTTAGCTGGGTGAAATTCCAAATGAATGGTCTAAAGTCCTCTAACAAGGCTCACTCCTAATAGGGTGATTGCAATCTTTTAACAAGGTCACATTTAACAGTGTGTATTGTAACCTTTAATAGAGTTGGCATTTCACAGGGCATCACTTTACAAGAGTGAAAAAGAGTAGCATGTTATTGGTGGTTTTTCCAAAATTACGTTTTCACATAAATCATTGTGTCAAGTGTGTTGCTAAATGTATTATGTTTCATGTTTACATTTATGCAAATTGATTTGATAGTAACCTACAAGTTTTAAGTGATTGCATAATCTTATGGATGTATGCATGATTATAAATGTTTTATGGGTTCACTATGCTGTGAAAAGTTTTATTTATACATCTAGACCTTGGATAACTAATTCACCCCCCCTCTTAGTTATTCTAGATAATTCCAACATTCTATCCACCCTAGGCTCATTAAGATTCTAATCACTAGATCCTAACCATTCAATTGGTTCACATCAATTAGGTAGAATACACTTGCTTACCAACTCTCCAAGCACATAGGCAACCCCAAGCCTGGAAATGACTCCCAAAAGGGTGGTTGGACTCCTAGGAGCTCTTTTGACTTCCTTCAAGATCCATAATCAAGATCAAGACTAAAACCCTAATTGAGTTCCAACCTACAAGAAAAAGTGCATTAAAATGCTTATAAAAAGGCTACAAGAATTAACCCTCCAAATGCACTAAAACCAAGACAAATTGAAAAACTCCCTAATAAGGGGCCAAACAAACCACAATTCTGAGTACCCTTTCCAAAGACCTTACAAATTTTGGGAGTCTAGAATTTTCAAATCATTTGTACTGTATAGGCACAATTTAAGCCTAAAATTAAGGGTTTTGAGGGTTTTACTATTTGTTAGAAAACAAGAAGACTTTTCTCTTCACAATCCCCATTACAAAGGCTTCCATCTAACTTGGGGCTTCACTACTCACTCCTTCAGTACTTCCCATGATCCCTAACCAAGTTGCTATAACTTGCCTAGGGCATCACTACAATAGTAGCTCTTTAGCATTCTAGGGTCCCATCTCCACTATATAGAATGTACATTTGAGTCATGTTCCAAATTCCAAGAGACCAATCTGTACCTATAGTGGGAAATGGCCCTATGACTCCATTTATACAACCAGTTTGGTTTAGGACAGCAGATTGGTGAAAACCAAAATATTTAATTCAAGCACACAAAACCTTCCAAAAAAAAAACTAACTATATACATATCCTTAAATAATTTACTACTAATACTTCCAATACAAAAATTCCTGAATCTAATTCGTACACATGCTAAGAACACTCAAAACTATAAATTGATATTAGAATACTGCTTGCTTAGTCTGTACAATAACAAAAGTACTTTCTCCAACCCCTTGGACAGGGTGAGAATGACCTTATAAAGGCTTCTTATGAGAACTCCTAACTATTTTAGATAGTTGAAAAGCTCTAACTGAAAAGTTTCTCTATGCAAGAAAAGTTGTCAATGACAACATTGACAATTTTTTGCAGTTTTTAATATCTGACTCTCAAACTTTCTCTCCTTGATGCCAAACCATGAAAAAGGCCTTAAATGGTTACAAATCACATAAAAAGGTTCCTCAAATACATGGTTGACCTTTCTAGCCTTCAAAACTAAAAAATGCTCTATAAAGCCAAATTAGCAATTTTGAGCAACTTTGAACAACTTAGCCTATCCAAACTCACCTTAGGACTAAATTAAGCCCTATTATTGATCTAGTGGTGTGACTAGTACCATTACAATCCAAAACCTAATAGGGAGACCTATTTCTTCCTTAGCCTGCCTAGGTGCCCCTGCACCATGTCCCAACTAAATTGCTAGTGCAATATCTTATATGTTATAAACAACATATTGCAAATTTCCAATCATTTATCTATACAAGGTTTTTTTCACATCAAAATAATCATCATTCTTTTAAAGTTTATGTCTAGTATCCATGGGTGTTCCAAGTACTCATCAATCTTCCATTCCAAAAGTTTTTAGTATCTCCTTGATAGACTTTGGTTGTGTAATGTAGATACCTTTCTTCATTTGATATACTTGCAAACCAATAAAGAATTTGATCTCTCCAAACATAGACATCTCAAATTCATGTCTCATTTTACCTACAATGATTTACACAATACATATTTTTCTCCAAATATGATATCATCTATAAATATATCAACTAACAATATCTCTTTTTTAGATTTGGTCTTCAACTATAGATTTCCATTATCATTTGTCCTTGCAAAATCAATCTTCACCAAATATGTGTACAACCTTTCACACCATTCTCTAGGGGCTTTTTTCAATCCATATAGTGTTTTGTGAAACTTACATAGCATATTACTTTTTTTTGGGTCAAAAAATCCTTCAGGTTGTTCAATATAGACTTCCTCTTCTAGAATTCTATTTAGAAATGCAGACTTGACATCTATTTGGTATACTTTGAATCCTTTATAAGAAAAATATACAAGTAGAGTTCTCACTAATTCTAATTTTGAAACAATGAAAAAGGCTTATGTTGGAAATATAAGGTAGGTTAGGTTACTGAGAGGGGAGGGATGAATTAGGAACCAATAAAACTTTAACTCTCTTCACCAATTAATCCTTCATATATTATTCTGATCTAATTGCTTGCATGAAAGAAATAATATAATAAAACATTCATAACACTTTGACAAAATATATAGTGACCCAGAAACCTTCCAAATAGAAAGTAAAACTGGGGTGGGGATGATACCCACAAGCTTTAGTACTACAATGTAAAGTTGGCTTGTTAAGGCTTACAATTGATCACTTCTAGTGATATGCCCTATTAGAAGCAATAAGCATTGTTAGGTACACCTTATTAAAGGATTTACAAATATATAGTAAAGTATGCACTCTATTAGGAAATTTAGAAAAAGACTATTAAGTCCATCCAGTTAAAGGATTTGGCTGATGCACTTGTTACAATGAATTAGTGGCTGATATCTAATTTGTAACTATGATTTTTTGAATGTGATTCCTTGAATTACAATAATCACTTGACTATGATAGATAAGTCTTTGTTGTACCATATACTACATGTAGGCTTTAATTCACACTCTTCTGCTTATACTTCTTCACATACTTAATTAATTACATACTTGGATATGATACATTGCATTACATATATATCAATCCAATTAACTACATACTAGAGTTGGCTACAATACCAAATTCATCATAATTCACAAAGTGAGCCCATTTTTGTAACTTGGGTTCAAAAGAAAAACTCAGAGATGTTTTAACACTTAGTAAACATTGTTAGTGCTCAACATAATTTGACACTTGATTGAAGTTGAAGCTCAGTCCATGTTAATCACTTCAAGGAGCATGAACTTGGTCAGCTTTGTATGACTCGATAAACATTGAGAAAATCGATAGATACAAAATCACTCGGTTGACACTGCATGACTCGATGAACACTAGATTCACTTTGTTAACACTATGAGCTTGGTAGATGTTGTAGAGCTTGGTTTACACTACATAGCTCAGTCCACACTAATATTTGCATCACTTCTACTTGAAATCTTGGTAGACACATCTACACTCAGGCTATACTGTAAATTGTCTAAAATGCTTGGTAGACATTGTGAAATTTGACATGAATTGCATTCTAACTACCTAGCTCAGTAGAAACTAAAGCATTTGGTTAACATTTTTAGATGAATGATAAGTTTGGTAGCAACTATAGAACTCGATAGAAATATAACAGACTAATTGTTAAGTTAGTAATAGAAAAATTGACCTTAATGTCAACAATCTCCAGCTTTGGCATTAGTGACAAGAAGACTTATTATACCAAAATCTAAATTCTCAAAATTACAATTCAAGTGCATTCTAGTAGAGTCTAGTGCCTCTGCAATTGATGGACTTGATTTGAATGTGGGAGCCTTGCAATCAACTCCACAAACTAACATTTTAGAAATGCTGCTAGAAGATGCCATTGCTCGGTAAGGTTTCAAACATGAGAGTAATCTTCAATAGTAGCCTCTCAAAATCATTTAGAGGCTTTGAATTGCTAGAAGATGCCATCGCTCGGTAAGGTTTCAAACATGGGAGTAATATTCAATAGTAGCTTCTCAAAATCACTTAGAGGCTTTGAATTCACTCTTTTCTCTATGCTCTAAAAATTCACAGTGAAACAATATGTTCAATTTCCTCCTTTTAATGAATTTTAGTCTTTATGATCATCATTAATGCTTTGTACACATATCCACTCGGTGACAGGTTGTCCTCCACTCAGTTTGGTATTTAATGCTTGAAAGATACCTTCAACTTAGTAAGATCTCCTTACTCAGTAGGAACTACCAACTTGACATATGCATCTTGAAAAAGATATGTTGCTCGACCTTTCCTTGTAAGGTCTTGCAACCCAACCTTGCTTGGTAAGGTCTTGAACTTCAATTATCACTTGGTGATCCTTGTGCATTTTGAATGTTGATATGGATCTTTCTACTTGCTAGCTAGAATTAATGTTTGATGAATTATTTTGAATCATAGTTTTAGTGATCTACATAGGGAATTAAGTCAAGGAGATTGTGCCACCCAACTCATTGACTTGGGTGTCAAAAAATTTAGGAATTTGGCTTGCAGTCTCTAGATATTTCTGTACCCATTGTTGCCTCACTTGTTTTCTAATATTTTCAACTTTGGATTTCTTTTCATCTTCAATTCTACATGTGTTCATATAGTTCTTGGCAATATGTCAAAGTTTTGTACAAAAAAAAACATCTCTTTGTAGTGTCTCTTTTCCTCATGTGATGTTTCACACAGTTTGCTCCAATATGCCCAAATTCACCACAATAGTGACATCTACACTATGTGTTGTAATCCCATCCAAATATTGCAACACAATTTTTTTTGTTGGGTTCCACTTCTTGGTCTTACACTCTGAATATTTGTGTCCTTTCTTGTTGCAATTGTGACACTTTTTGTCATACTTAGGTTTCTCTGTGTATTCACTTGCTCTATGACTATGCTTATTGTAATTGTAACATTTTCCATTGAATTTTGCTTTACCATTGCTCCAACAGATATTTTATGTATGACCTATCTTACTACAATGATTAAAAGTGGATCTTTTATTCTTTTGAGCTCCATGCTGAGATGATTCACCTTCTTCTGTATATCCTAATCTAGCTTTGCCTTTGTCTCTATATTGAGTTTTCTCATTCAGTTGATTCATGCTTTCTTGAGATTTCATCATTCTCTTATTGGTTTGTTTTTCAATACTAACATCATTTTGTAGTCTTTCATTCTTTTTCCTTAGATTGATAAGCTCTTGATTTGCATCATTGAGTTGATCAATAAAGTCTACATGTTGAAGGGATAGTTGTTGAATTTTGTTGTCCTTTTCTTCTATCTCTTCTTTGGTTTTTTCTTTTTCTTCCATGACTTCACATAATTTTATTGATTGGATTTCTTTCTCTCTTTTCAACTTTCTAACTTCTTCTTGAAGATTGGAGTTCTTTTCAAGTAGGTCTTTGATTACTATAGAAACTTCATCTAAATTTCTTTCTAGGTATAAGTCTTCAATTCTTTCTTCAATATAGAGATTGTCATCCATTTGTGCTACAAGATCTTTCCTTCTTTGCAATGATTGAGAGAGTTGCTCCTTTGTTGTCTTGAGTTGTCCAATAACTAATTCAAGATCCATCTTTTCATTCTAAATAGCCTTATCTAGCCTGCATACCTCCATTGCATTTGATCTTTTCTCGAGCTATTAAAAATCCGATGTGAGAATCAATTGCTTTGATACCAATTGTTGGAAATATAAGGTGGGCTAGGTTAATGAGAGGGGAAGGGTGAATTAGGAATCAATAAAACTTTAACCTGCTTCACCAATTAATCCTTCATATATTATTTTGATCTAATTGCATGCATGAAAAAATGAAAGTAATAAAACATTCGTAACACATTGACACAAGATATGGTGACCCAAAAACCTTTCAAATAGAAAGTAAAATTGGGGTGGCGATCATACCCACAAGCTTTTGTACTACAGTATAAGTTGGCCTATTAAGGCTTATAATTGACCACTTCTGGTGATCTTCCTTGTTAGGAGCAATAAGGACTGTTAGGTCCATCTTGTTAAAGGATTTACAAATATACAGTGAAGTATGCACTATGTTAAGAGATTTAGCAAAAGACTGTTAAGTCCACTTGGTTAAAGGATTTGACTAATGCACCTATTAGAATGAATTAGTGGTTGATCTCTGATCGACAACTATGATTTGTTGAATGAGATTTCTTGAATTGCAATGATCACTTGACTATGATAGATAAGTCTCTATTGTACCATATACTTCTTGTAGCCTTCAATTCAAACTCTTCTACTTATGCTTATTCACATACTCAATTAATTACATACTTGGATATGATATAATACATTACATAAATATCAATCCAATTAACTACTTATTGGAGTTGGCTATAATACCAAATTCATCATAATTCACAAAGTCAGCCCATTGCTGTAACTTGGGTTCAGAAGACAAACTCGGTGATGTTCTAACACTTGGCAAATACTGTCAACGCTTACCATACTTTGGCACTTGGTTGAAGTTGAAGCTCAGTCTATACTGATCACTTCAAGTAGCATGAACTTGATCAACTCTATGTAACTTGGTGAACATTGAGAAACTTAGCAAATACATAATCACTCGGTTGACAATGCATGAATTGATCAACACTAGATTCACATTGTTAACACTGCGAACTCGGTAGACACTGTAGAATTTGGTTAACACTACAAATCTCAATTAACACTAAGATATTCATCACTTCTATTGGATAGTGTAGTAGACATTGCTATGCTTGAGCTATATTGTAAACTATCTTAGATGCTTGGTAGATGCTATGAAGCTTGACATCGACTACATTCTTACTACTTAGCTCAATAGCAACTGAAATACTTGGTTAACACTACTGGATGAATGATAAACTTGGTAGCAATTGTAGAGCTCGGTAGCAATGTAATCAACTAACTAAGTGTTAGGTAACTAATAGACAAATTGACCTTAATGTCAACAATCTCCCAGTTTGGAATTAGTGACAAAAAGACTTATCATGCCAAAATCTAAATTCTCAAAATTACAAGTCAAAAACTTCCTTTATCAACATTCTATGTCTTCAACTTGGTTTTGACTTACTGTTGCTGTAGCTTGGTTAATTACTCTATATTTTTTATTTTTCAAAATTGCTTTTGTAAATATTTTATTGATTATCTATACATATGCAAAGTTGTATATTACTACTCCCCCATACATATATCCCTCCTCTATACATATATTTGGAGTATGATGATCTTCTCTATACACATAATCTTCTTCTCCCGCTTTATTAATAATATACTTATCTTCTCCCCCTTTTTACATAAATGTCAAAGGTGTATAATAGCTACAAGTTAATACAAAAATGTGACAAGAAATTAGTGTGTAACTTCAAAATAATTGACATGGTCTTGTCCTAATTTTCTTGCAATACCTTACTTGCATGGAAGGCTATCTGTACCTCTACTGACAGTTCCATCATGTGGTTAGCTATGGAGAAATTATTTTCATAGATGAGAATCTTTTCATGTTCAATGTGTGTTTGCAGTGCATCCATGTTTGGAAGAGTCATGCCCTAAATTTCTATAAGTGTGGCCCTAATTCTGGCTTCTTCCCTCAACAATTATGCTTGTAGATCTATTAAGTATCTAATATTTGTAAAGTGAACAGAGCTACAACTAAGATCAAGTGATAGTTGGTGTGCACTTACCTTAATATCTTCATCTATATTGGATAATTTATCCTTGGTTTCCCTTGTAAAGATAGATGTGTTACTCAACTTAACAATTAATAAAACAACATTATTGACAAATGTTTCTAGTGAAGTAAGATTTTATGTGTTACCTACTCCAAAACTTGATTTTCAATTTTTCTCTTAGCTCTCTACAATAGGTTTTCTTGCTCATTTAGTTCTTCATTGTACTTGTGGAAAATTTTATCTAATTCATCTAGAATAGGGTGTTTCCCATCAACCTCAATATTTAGAGCATAAAAAAATACACTCTTGATGTCCTCAAGAACTTGATTAGTCTTTTTCCTTTCTTTTCTAAGCTTCTTTTGCTTAGCCCTTTTATCCAAAGTTCTCCAATGGTATCCATCTCTTTTGGAGTGAGGTTATAGGTATCCCAATTTGGAATAACAATGTCCTCATGAAGATTAATTTCCTCTTCATTATCTTTTTTCAAAGGAATGAAAGAATAAACAATTTCTTTTCCCTTATTTAGAACTTTAGTGCTCAGTTAAGATTGATTCTCAACTATCATTGCACTGGCCATGTTGGAAATAATAGTTGAAAAACTAGGAATAGCACCAATAGTACTAACAGTAGAAATAAAATTAACAACAACAATACCTTGTTGTTTCTCGGTCAAGCCTGATGTTGGGAAGACTTGTTGCTCGATAGATTAAGTGATAGGCACTTCACTCATTGAAACACTCAGTAGAATAATTCTAGAGATTGGTTGTGTGCTTGATGTAGTAGATTTGACCTCAACCATCTCGGTAGAAGCCTTCTCTCACCTAATTGCACTAAGGCTTTGCTCAGAGACTGAGGAAAAGAAGTCATAACTTTTGTTGCAATCTTTTCTACATCAAATTCTTCAATACTATGTATTCTTGGAAAACTTCCTCTAGTGGCTTCTTGCTCTTCTTCCTCATTATCAAGATTGACATTTTCTATCTTATCATCTCTGATTTCTACTTCTTCACCATCATCTTCACCATCTTTGTCAACAACATGCACAATAAAGTCACTAGAATTGTGTAGTCCATAGATTTTCTTCCATGTGGTAGTGCTAGACTTCACCATAGATTCAACATCCTTAAGAAATATTAGACATCTATTGAATTTGGGTGTGGGCTTCTTCTCATTTTCTTTCAAATATTCCTTCACCTCTTTGTCATTGAGACTTAGCATAAGTTGTCTCAAAGTTCATTCACTAATATCTTTAACAACTTTTATTGAACTATCCCATTGAGGTTTGATTTCTTTTATAAGTACATTAGGAACTTGTTGTGTAAGCTCATCAAGTGAATACTTCCACTTTCCTAATTTTGTCACAAAGGTATCCTCAATTTTCTTTTTCTCCTCTTCATTCCTATACTTAAGAGACTTAAAACATGTCATACATGTTCCTTGTTCTATCATCTTCAATATTTATTGAAGGGTAGGGGTAGACCTCTGAAAGTTAATATGTTTAGCTTCATCCTCTTCACCCAACTTCAATTTCTTCTTCGATTTGGTAGATCTCCTTGTAAACATAGTAGGGGAAGACTTGGTAGGTTTGATTATTATAACCTTTCCTTTCTTCTTCGAAGGCTCCTCTTCCTTGGGTTTTGCTTCCTCTTCTTCACCCTCTTCATCTTTATCTTTTATATCATCTCCTTTTCCCTCAATAAGCATGGGAGGAGATCCTAATTGCTTATTGGCCTTAGCCTCTTCATAAGTACAAAAAATACATTGCCTTGGTATCCACATCCTCATTCAATAGAGCTTCAAAAATATCTTTAGTTTCATTAATGTTAACCTCATATTCTAGAGGCTTAACCCATGCCACTCTAGATCTAACTGCCTGAATGTAAACCTTGTCATAGTCAGCCATGAAACATATGTCTTGTGCATAATCTTCTACACATTTCTTAGAAATCCTAAATCTACTTTACATCTTCTCCTTGAATGTCTCAAAATAGTTATCCATAATATTGTCAAAGTTTTCTCCCATCTCTTCTATAAATTCCATACTATAGTACCTTTAGAAGGGAAAAACTTCTAAACATAGAAAAATAGACATATCAAGAGAGAACCAAACTTACATAGATTGTTCTTTGATACTTGGATACTCTCCATATTCTTTCTCAATTGATTTGGTAGAAGCTCGATAAGGTCGAAGGATAAATTGTTCTTTACTGCCTTGTATTCCAGGTTGAATGCTTCACATGACATGATGTTCAATCAACTTGAGCTATAAATTTGTGTGTAATCACATGAATGCCAAACTTTGATTCCATGTCATTTACACTTCTCAGCTTCATGTCTCTTCCATCCCATTTGACAAGAGTCTTCTTTGTCAATTTGACCTGATCTAGGGTTTTAGTGATCACCTTATTTAATATTGGAATCCAATAATCTTGTGTATCATCTTCTTGGTTATCAAAATATGATGATGTAACCATAACTCCATGTTCTGAACAAGGATCAAAATGAGTCTAATCCACTTCACTTGATAATCCCTCAGCATATGTAAAATATGTGTTAAACCCTTTGTCTCCAAATGTTTGTGTTCAAGTTTCACACTACCATCCACACATAGTTCGTTGTATGCTTCATTCATATCTAGGGTTCTAATATCCTAAATAAAATAGTGATAAAATGATTGGATATCATGGACAAGAAGTACCTTAGGTGGAATCTGGGATTGCACTCTAATAGGTCAAGTGCCTTTGCAATTATTGAACTCACATTGAATGTGGGATCCTTGCAATCAACTCCATGAACCAATATTTTAAAACCTTTCTTAACCTTGCTACTAGAAGATTCCATCGTTTGATAGGGTTTCTAACATTGGATTAATCTTCAACATTAGCTTCTTAAAATTAGTCGAAGGCTGTGAATTCTTTCTTTTCTCTATGCTCTAAAAATTTGCAGTGAAAAAATACATTTGATTTCCTCCTTTTAATAAATTTCAGTCTTTACAATCACCATTAATGCTTTGTATACATATATGTTTGGTGATAGGTTGTCCTCATCTTGATTTGGTCTTTAATGCTCAGAAGATACCTTTAAATGAATAAGGTCTCCTTACTCGGTAGGAACTACCAACTCGACATCTGCATCTTGAAAAAGATATGCAACCTGACCTTGCTTGGTAAGGTCTTGCAACCCAACCTTACTCGGTAAGGTTTTAAAATTCTTATTGTGCATATCCCTTACAAACTAATCTTGCTTTGTTTCTTGTTATTTGACATTTCTCATTCATCTTGTTTCTAAATAACCACTTTGTACCAATATTATTCTTGTATTTTGGTCTAGGAACTAGTGACCAGGTTTTTTTCTTTTCTATCTATTCAATCTCTTCACTCATTGTTTAAATCTAGTGTTCATTCTCAATTACATCCTTTACTAATTTAGGCTTAAATTCACATAGTAGGAATGTTTCACTCCTCGGTATTTTCCTTTTCATAACTCCTAAATATTTTTCTCCAATGATTTGATTAGGTGCATGATGTCTTCTCACATAGTTTGCTAGTGTAGGCTCAAGTCTTCTTACTTCTTCTTTAGGTTCATATTGTAGACGAGCTTCAAGTAGCACTTCATTTATCTCAGCTTGTTCCTTTGGATGTTTGGAAGTCACTTGCTTATGCTTGGCATGCTCAACCTAACAATCAACAATAATTGCCTGATTCTTGACACAGTATTGTTGTAACTCAACATGAAATGGCTACTACTATTCGATAGCTTTCTTCTTAGGTTTAGGTAAAGTGATGAGCTCACCTTCATCAATGTTTATACATTTTTTTTATTCTTTAGGTTTCTTCTTACATTCAACTTCATTATTTTTTTTCATATTCATCAACTTTCACATTTGCACTTTCCACAATTTTGTTAGCGTTAGAATTCAAACACTAGTATGCTTTTCTCTTAGTGGAATATACCTTCGTCACTCTTTGCATCAAGTTTTCCATATCTACTATATTTTAGTATATAACATTTACTTCCAAAAACTTCGAAATATTTCACATTAGGTGCATATCCATATCATAACTCAAAAGGTGTGATATTTGTAGCTTTCTTGATTTGTACTATGTTCAAGGTATAAAGTGTAGTACATATAGCTTCTCTCTAGTACTTAGATACAACTTTCTTCTCTATCATCAATGTCCTAACACATTCCATGATTGATCTATTCCTTCTTTTAGCTATATCATTCTATGGAGGGGTCCTTAGTGTAGACATTTGTCTTTTAATTCCGCTATTATTACAGAATGTGTTGAATCCCTCATAAATGAATTCACCTCCTCTATAAAATCTCAAATGATTCAAGATTTTATCTATTTTCTTTTCAAATCTATCCAAATACCACTTAAAATTTTGAAATGCATCATATTTTTCTTTAAGAAACATCACACTCATCATCCTAGAGTAGTCATCAACAAATAGAATAAAGTATTTGTCACCACAATAGTTTTACACTCCAATAGGTCCACAAAGGTTAGTATGAACCAACTCCAAAATAACATCAGAAGTATAGGTCTTTCTCTTGAAACTTGACTTTGTCATTTTTCCCAATTGATATTGTTTATACATCACATTATTAGGTTTCTTCAATCTTGGTAATCCTCTTACTTTCTTCATCTTACTAATACTTACCAAATTATCAAAGTTCACATGTCATAACCTATTATACCATAACCAAATATCTTCACACTTTGCAAATACACATGTATCATTAGATAGGTCTAGATAGAACAATTTACCTCTTGCTCGGTCTCCACTTCCAATCAGTTAACTAGAATGATTGTAGATCTTAGCTTTCTTGTGCTGAAATTCAACTTTGTAACCTGGACTATTCAACTGTGCGACACTCAAAAATTTGTAATTAAGTCCTTCAACCTAATAATCATTATAATAGCTGATCTTATTAGTCAATCTTACTGATCATTTACCTTTCATAAGACATGGCACATCATTACCAAAATTAACACTACCTCCTTTATAATGTTCTAATATTTCAAAATTACTTTTATCACCAATCATTTGTGTGAGAAACCACTATCAATTATCCATCTATCACCTTTACTCACATATGAAATAAGTGCAGTTTTCTCATCTTCATCTTAATTATCTTTCATAAAAACATAAAAAATTTCTTCATCATGACTATTAGAATCATCATCAGTCTCTTCTCCAGTGATGTAATAAGACTTCTAAAAAATACAACACACTTTGCAAATATGGATCACAATATAGCTCATCTGCTAAGTCATTGACTAGTCTCTATTCATGTCTCTATAACTATCTCTAGTCTACTTGGAAAATCTATCAAGCAACCACTCTTCACCTCTACTATGCTCTTTCTTTTCATCCTTCTACTCTAGTACACCAGTCAAGAAAAATTAGCAACTGCTAACCTCGCTAGGTTAATCCTTATGCCTCCTTAAATAGGTAGCTTTGATCTTTTTCCACTTCAACATCACCATCGATCTTAAGGTTAGGTCAGATTCATCAAATCCTTCCATATTTTTGTTTCCTCCTTCTTTTAGATACTTCTCAAAAATTCTCTTATAATCCATATCTAGAAATGGTCAAACATGGTGTCTCGAACATTAAATGTTTCAGCTCATCAATACTCATCCTTTAAGAACTTTGACCTATCTAAAATTTCAACTATGTCAGCTAGGATTCTAAATTCTTTTACAAAATAAAAAATGCTAACAGTTGGTCAATATTGTGTTCCTTGACCTCGATCATCACTAGATAATTCAGTCTTCACTAATTATCTTGCTTAGCTTACACTGTCTTCACTTAGTCTAACTTTTCTGAAACTCGGTCTTTACTAGTGCTCAGTCGACATTGTATTTTCTCAACTTCTAATATTTACTTGGTCAACACTAGCACAACTCAACTTCAAAAATAAGTTCCTTAATCTTCTTCTTTGAAACTTGGTTTAACCTATACATTTGGTCCTTTATTGATCATCATTAGTTAGTGTTATGACTAAACAACACATTATCTTGTCAAAGTCCAACTGATCATGTACCCATTATAGTTCCACATAAATCAACCTTTCTACTAGGTCCTCTTGTTATCTTTTCTTCTTAAATCCTCTTCATCAACCATATTGATATGACATTGTACTCAGGTGACAACTACCTCACCAATAAGGTTTGGCATCAATAACATTATAATAATTGTTTCAATTGTAGTTTCCAATACCTAGCCCCAAATTATTAACCACAAAGAAGAAGAATAAAAATAACACAAAGATTTATATCCAAAATAATGGAAATTCTCATAATAGAATCATAAGATTTACATCTAATATGTCTGACTATAAGGCCTTCCGAGTTATGACCAAATACATCAACAATCACAATAATAGTTCTATAAGACCTCACAAGATCTAACCTCTAGCTAGTCTAGATCCACATTCTGGTAGAGAATCCTAAGAAGAATCTAAACTTGTTCTTGCAAGCCACCAAGGAACCTTATTGTTTCCCAAGCTCACACTTAGCTACTATCTTTTCTAAACTTGTCTTCTCTCATGTACTCTATGCCGAGCCAAATAACTCAAGACTTCACAAGTCCCCCTACTTTATACAAAACCAAGCCATAGGTTGTTCTAGCTAGTTACAATAAATAAAAACTCACATTAAATACATCCTTAAGCCATAAATCAACTTGGTAAAAAATATTAAATACATGAAATAACTAAATACCTAGGACATGCCCCAAGTTTACAATGCATAACTAACTCAAATGAAAAAATGAAAGTACACACCCTTAGGCATGGATCCATGTTCCATCCAACTATCCAAATCCAAGAGTGCACATGCCAACTCCCTTAGATTGAAGCTGAAAAATACAATCTCCAAAGTCTGCTAGCAAATCAAGAACTCACTGCCAAAATCCACTAAAAAGGTTCTAACTTTAATGTGGTGACTCCAAACTTGATGTATAGTTAGGACAAGGTTCCCCAATGTACCTTGAACATGTTCCTAATTGTGAAAAACATAAGCCCAAAAATCTAAGCTCAATACCCTTGTATAAAAGATTGGTAACTACCCTAGGATGTGGTTAGCATTAAAATAGAAGCACTTTAATAAGACGCAGGTCTCCACTTTATGCTATCAGTGAGCCATTCAAATATGTGTGTGAGGGAAAGAAGGGAATTTCCAAATATTATTTCACTTATGATCCAAATTATATTAGATAGGACCCAAAGGAAGAAGGGAGCTAATGCTAAATTCAAATTATAAAGAAGAATACAATACAAGGAAATGTACTATCTTTGGCCCTTAATAGGATAATCTAAATGTGAAGTTGAACTAATTACTTAAATAATATAAATCTAGATGCTATGTAAATACAATTAGCCCAATTAAGATGGAAATCTAGTGTAAATATATGAAAGATTCACCTTGAAATGTGTAGAGGAAGATGTATGTTTGCTCCAAAATTCGTAGATCTAAACTATATCTAAATATTCATCTAGGAATCTTGGAATAAAATGACAAAAGGAACAAAACCTAGAGATCTCCCAAGAATATGAGAGTGGAGGACTAGGTCAACTTGGGAAGACATCTTATGACCTAATTGATGTAGTCTAATGATTTGCAACTGATGACTCAAAAAAGCTTGTGAACAATGGGTTCCAAATTCGTAATCCTTTTCGCTCCCAACCTACAAATCAATAGAGAAAAGAAAGTTTTGGGTTGGGATTTGATGAAGAATTTCCTTGGTCAAGTCCTAGGTTAAGAAATTAACCACAATTGTGAAATGTAAATGCAAATGAAATTCTTGCATGTAGTAATTTGACTAATATCAAGTGAAATATGCAATTACCTTTGTGAATTCAATTGACTTTGATATGTGATCAAGTATGTAAGTGTAATAGATGTGACCCAAAGAAACCATATAGAAATTAAAGAAGCCAAAACCTCATGTATCAAAATGTATGTGACATGTAATGGATGAATAATAAAAGAACTTGAATGCATTAGAATGATGGATCTTCTCCTTGTAGACATCTAAATCTAATTACATCACTAACTAATATTATTTAGTCATCTTCTAAGACATTGTTGATTAAATATTAAATATTTAATTAATTTATCATCACCCCCTAGTTAATTTATTTATTTAATTAAATATAGTCCAAATTGATAAAATCAAATGATAAGCCAAAATCAAATTATCAGTTAAATTCCTATTTCTTTATTAAATTAAATAAATGCATAAATATATTTAATTTA
The DNA here is from genome assembly GCA_028749045.1 of Cupressus sempervirens. NCBI lineage: Eukaryota > Viridiplantae > Streptophyta > Pinopsida > Cupressales > Cupressaceae > Cupressus > Cupressus sempervirens. Next base: position 880,973,151 of record CM053786.1, read on the forward strand.
ATCTCCCATCCCCACATATTATAATAAATCATTTAAAATCAATCCCAAAGCCCTAAACCATCCCTAAACCCTATTATTAGCTAAATCAGACCATTCAACTATACTAACATCACTTAGCCAACTAATTAACCTATCTCATTAAGTCCCAATCCACTTACCTCCTAATCCCATCCTAGGCCAAGCCTAATCCCCCTCAAACATGTGCACAACTTTAAACACAGGTTAAAACTTTCTAACCCAAACCAAAGTCAAAGGTCTTCCTCATCCTCTTACATTCCTATCCAAGAACATTAATGGCTCTTACATGCCTTAATGACCCTTAAATAACTCTTACATCATTCTTCCACACTCCTCCTCCCTCATAACTCCCTTTGACCCTCCACTTTAACCATATAATCCACTTGTGTCACTTGTCACAAGGCTAGGGCTTTGAAGAAACACAATCCATGTGCTCCCTCTTCCTTCCATCCTAGCCTTTCCTCACCACACTTCCATCCTTGCATCTTGGCCCTCCATATCACTACCCCTTGGCATATAAATTGAACCCCTCCCCTCTCACAAATCATTGAACTTCAATACAAACTTATAATGTCCCTTTCAGAGAACAAATCACTGAATCATACCCTTGCCATGCAGGAATCCTCACTCACCCCATACACCATATCTTGTCCATTTGAAGACTCTTATCCATTGAAGGCTTGAAGCATGTGTGAGAATACATCCATCCTTACTCTAACACATTGATAACATCAAGGTCACACTTGGGGAGCTTACCATTCTTGGTTTGCCTATCTCTATAGTGTCTCCTTTGTCTCATCATAAGTATTGATAGTTTATTTAGTTTGTGATTGTTAGACTATTTTTTGGTGTTCTTAACACACTAGATTTCATAGCTCTACATTTTGGGACCCTACAGTTGGGTCATTTTTATTGTTTATTACACTTATACTTACTAATCAAACCAACTAACATGGTGCGCTCTTTGTGTTACATATTAGAGTTTTAACATTGTTTGTAAGTGTATTAGTGTCAATCCAAGCAATGTGCTCCCAGCTACATAATCCATTTTCTAAAAGTAAAATCTAACAAAAATTAAAATTTTTGAACCCATAGCCGCGAGTTTTTAGGAATAAATTCATGAGATTGCGAACCTGTGAATGTAGGGTCACGTTTATCACAAAACTAATGGGGACACAACCCAAGAACAGAATGGACACAACAGAAAAGGGAAATTATATTAACTGAGAAAATAAGCTAGTACAAATAGCACAAAGAAAATAAACTTCAGAACATGTCCTAAGGGCTTACAATAGCATAAATCTGGAGAATATTTCTCCTTTTAGCCCCTCCTCTCAAACTCCACTCCGAACTGCCTTTTACAATGCCAAAAATCTCCTTAAATAGACCCCGGAGGGTTAAGGACTAGGAGTACATTCTAGAAAGTGCAAGTAGGCATCCACTGACGAAATAGAAGGTCCCAAAAGCTACGTTAAAAGTCGGTGCAAATCTAGAAGAATCCAGAAACGGTAATCGAACTTCCGGGAGGCATAACTTTTGAACCGTAGCTCCGATTGACGAACCGTTTACATTTTTGGAAAGCTCTTGAAGCGCTCTATAGCCCTATGGACTAGCTTTTCTCGTCCCCCATTTTTCAACCCTTTTCAAGGTCATTTAATGCCCCAAACTTGACTTTGAAGCATTCTTAGGAGGTCTCCAAAACCCGAAAAACTGCAATAACTTTCAAACCGTGGGGCCTATTGACCTGATTCTTTTTCTGGAATGATCTAAATCATGATTACATTCATTTGGCCAATTCACACCTTCTAGTTTACCAAAATGATGGCCCAAATACATGCTCCTATTTTTTTGAGATTCTCAAACGCACTGATAGTTGAACTATGAGAGTTGGAACCTTTATTTGAGCCAAATGGGTATCCAAAAATGTAAAGACATGAAATAGAAACTAAGTCTAAGTACCTCTGGATGCTCCTGCATCAGACACCCAGGGTAGATTGAAAAGTGACCCTGTCACTTTATGGATGGTAGAGGAAATCCCAAATGGGAAACCTTAGCTGCTGAAATCCAAGTTGAGTCCTTGATTGGTCGTCCTTTCCATTTGACCAAATACTCTTCATACTGCCTGTTTCTGGTACTCCTACCCACACGATGATCTAGAATGTCTTCTATCTCCTCCTTCTTAGAAGCAGGAATTGGACATGGCTCTAACACCAGCTCCTCATCTGCACCATCATCATGATACTCTGTTAAATCTGCAATGTTGAAAATGGGAGAAATCTGAATACCATCTGGCAGCTCCACTTCATATGCATTTCTTGAGTCATGTTTTTTCAAAATTTTGTAGGGGCCAAATTTCTTCATTTTCAGCTTGTTGTAAGTACCGGCTGGAAATCTTTCTTTTCGTAAGTGTACCATGACTAAATCTCCTACTTGGAATTCCTTATGTCTTCTCCTTTGATCAGCCCTAGCTTTATTCATCTTGGTTATGTGTGCCTGAACCTCCTCATGTAGACGCTTGATATGTTCAGCAAATTCCTCAGCTTTAGCACTTTTCCTCTCCCCTTGTTCTATCTTCCTCAGCTCTGGTGCAGTCCTTGGGCTATTCCCATATACAATTTGGAAGGGTGATTTTCTAGTACTCCTATTTACAGAGTTATTATAAGAAAACTCTGCCTGTGGTAGAATCAAATCCCATCCCTTGGGCTTATCCCCAACTAAACATCTCAGCAAATTGCCCAGACTTCTATTTACCACTTTTGTTTGGCCATCAGTTTGTGGGTGATGCGTGGAACTGAATTTCAAGTCTATTCTCAGCTTTTTCCACAATGTCCTCTAGAAATACCCCACAAATTTAGTATCTCTGTCAGAAACTATACTCTTGGAAGACCATGTAGTCTTACAACCTCTTTGAAAAACAAGTCTGCAATATGGACAGCATCATGAGTTTTGTGGCATGGAATGAAATGTGCCATTTTGGAGAACCTATCAACCACCATGAATACTGAGTCATTACCCCTTTGCGTCCTTGGCAATCTAAGAACAAAATCCATACTTATGTCCTCCCATGGCCTTGATTGAACAAGAAATGGCTGATATAGGCCAGTATTTTGACTAAACCCCTTGGCAACTTGACAAACCTGGCAACTCTGTACAAACTTCTTCACATCCTGTGTAATTTGAGGCCAAAAATAATGTTCTCTAAGAATGGCAATGGGCTTATCCCGACCAAAATTTCCTGCCATCCCTCCACTGTGTTTCTCCTTAATCAAATTTTCCCTCATGGAACTCCTTGGAATGCATAATTGACTACCTTTGAACAACATGCCATCCTGAATCAAATAGTCTAACCAATTGGTTCTATCTACAGCAATAGGTTCTTTATAAGCTTTCCATGCTTCAGCAAAATCAGGATCCTCGGGGTACAAATTCTTGAGTTCAACAAACCCAACTACTTCAACCTGCATTGTTGTAAACAACAACTGTCTACTACTTAGTGCATCTGCAACCCTGTTAGATTTTCCACTTCTATGCCTCAACACAAATGTATAACTCTGCAAGAATTCTACCCACTTCATATGCCTCTGATTCAATTTACCTTGGCTATTTAGGTACTGTAATGCCTGATGATTAGTATACAAAACAAATTCCTTTGGAAATAAATAATGCCTCCATTTCTTTAAGGCCTAAACTATTGCATAGAACTCTTGATCATAAACAAAATACTTCTTCTTTGCATCATTCAATTTTTCACTAAAATATGCAATAGGCTTACCTTCTTGGCTTAATACAGCTCCAATAGTGCTACCACTAGCATCACAATCCACCTAGAATACTTTTCTAAAATCTAGAAGTGGCAACACAGGCTATTTAGTCACCTTCTTCTTCAGCAATTCAAAACTTCTCGCAGCTGTTGCAGTCCATTTGAACTCTTTTCTATCCCCTCTTATTGTATCAGTTAGGGGTGCACATATGCCACTGAAATTCTTAATAAACTTCCTGTAAAAACTAACCAGACCATGAAATGATCTTACCTCAGTAGCAGTCCTTGGAGTAGGCCATTCCAAGATGGATTTTACCTTCTTTGGATCCATTTTGAGATCTTCAGGTGATATAACAAACCCCAAATAGACTAACTCCCTTTTTGCAAAGACACACTTCTTTAGATTAATTAACAATTTCTCTTCCCTTAGCCTTTCAAGGACACTACAAATATGCAGTAAATGTTCTTCCAAAGTCTTGCTGAAAATTAAAATATCATCCAAATAAACAATAACAAATTTTCCCAAGAACTTCTTAAGTACCTCATTCATGAGCCGCATGAAGGTGCTTGGGGCATTCATCAATCCAAAGGGCATGACTAACCACTCATAAAGACCCTCCTTGGTCTTGAAGGCTGTTTTCGACTCATCTCCTTCTCAAATCCATATCTAATGATAGCCACTCTTCAGATCTATATTTGTGAAGTACTGAGCTCCACTCAAGAAGTCCATAAGATCATCCATCCTTGGCAAAGGAAATTGGTACTTGATGGTTATCCTATTTATAACTCGAGAATCTGTACACATCCTCCACTCTCCATCCTTCTTTGGTGTGAGTACTGTAGGTACTGCACATGGACTCAGGCTCTCTTGAATCAAGCCCTTCCTCAACAGCTCCTGAACCTGTCTATTTAGCTCCTCTGTTTCAGTAGGAGTCATCCTGTAAGTAGCCTTGTTAGGCAAACTAGCTCCTGGAATTAGATCTATCTGATGACTGATTTGCCTTACTGGTGGCAATCCATCTGGAACATTATCAGAGATAATATCTCCAAACTCCCCTAGTAAATCTGATACTTCAAATGGTATTTCACTACTACCTTCTTTATCTTTCCTAGGAATCAAAGCATAGCACATATGCTGATGTTTCATGCCATCTAAAAACTTCCTTCCATCAACAAGACAAATCCTACCACTGCTACATACCTTTTCACCTTCCTTTTTCATGGGCTTCAATTTGTGGCAAACTCCATCCTTTATCAGAGAGTATGTGTTTGCATGTCCATCATGCACTGCATGTCTATCAAACTGCCATGGTCTACCCAACAATAGATGGTAAACATCCATCGAAATAACATCACAGAGAACTTCATCATGGTAACTCTCAATTTTGAATTTTACTAAACATTGTTCACTTACCAGGACCTTATGATCATCTTTTACCCAAGAAATCCGATAGGGCTGGGGATGTTTCTCCCTCTTCAGCTTCAGCTTAGAGACCATCTCTTCTGATACCAAGTTATCAGTGCTACAACCATCAATGATCACATCACAACATTTATCCTCACACTTGCATCTAGTACGAAACAAACTCCTCCGCTGTCCTGGTTCATTTTCACCACTTAGTAGGACTCTTTCATTTACCAAGGTCTCTCCTCTTTTTTCATCCTCTGAATGTGATGATTGTGCATCCTCATACACATGAGCAACCCTAGCTTGGCCCTCAGCTCTCCTATCTGTCCTTCCTTGTCGTTGAGGGCATTCAAAGGCACGATGACCTTCTTCATTGCAATGGAAATAGGTACCACGGAAGCCTCCTCTTCCTTGTCCATGTCCTCTACCTCTTCCTCTTTGATTTCCAAAGTCTTGATCATGGGAGCGGTTGAAACCCTCATTCCTCTGGTTTCTGCTAGTACCCACATCTTCATTTTTCTTTTGGGTTTCATTGCAGCCTCCAGATGATCTACCGCTTCCCCTTCCGCCTTGACCACGCCCTCTTTGTCTTCCTTCAAACCTTTTACTCAGCTTCTCTTCAACTCGTAGGGCAAACTGATATGCCTCTTCAACGTTGGTCATTCTTACTAGACTTAATTCCTCCTGGATGCTAGGTCTCAATCAACTGATATAACGAGCAACCTTCTCCTTATTTGCTTTTGCATGCCCAACCCTAATCAAGAGTCGATAAAATTCCTCTATATATTCTTGGACTGATCTTCCTGCTTGCTTTAACCCATGCATCTTCTTAAACAGATCAAGCTCATAGTCCATAGGAATGAACTGCTTCTTCAATTTGTCCACCATGCGATCCCATCTTGTGATCTTCTCCTTTCCTCTTCTAAGTCTTTCTAGTTGAACCTCTTGCCACTAGATTTTGGCATGGCCTTTCAGTTTGGCCTTTGCAAACTTAACCCTATCTGGGTCCCTTATATCCTCATACTCAAAGTATTCTTCTAGTTCATTGATCCAATCGATCAACTCATCTGGTTTCAGATTTCCTAAAAATATACCCACTTCAGAACTTCCCCGTCAACTTCCTCTTCATTGTCATCCTCACTATTGTCACCTGCGACAACATTTTCTCCTCTACGAAGCTCCTCTTGCAATGCTTGTACCTGCCTCTGGAGGGATCTAACCTCCTTAGGATCAATAGCTCTGTCCCTTCTTCCAAACTCTCTTCATGGAGGCATCTTCTAACTCGAACCCACAACCACACAGTCCTGGTGCAAACTGCCTCACAGTCGGCGCTTTGTCTATACACTCAGGAAAACCTGCTCTGATACCACTTGATGGGGACACAACCCAAGAATAGAATGGACACAACAAAAAAGGGAAATTATATTAACTAAGAAAATAAGCTAGTAGAAATAGTATAGAGAAAATAAACTTCAGAACATGCCCTAAGGGCTTACAATAGCATAAATCTAGAGAATATTTCTCCTTTTAGCCCCTCCTCTCAAACTCCACTCCGAACTGCCTTTTACAATGCAAGAAATCTCCTTAAATAGACCTCGAAGGGTTAAGGACTAGGAGTACATTCTAGAAAGTGCTAGTAGGCATCCACCGATGAAATAGAAGGTTCCAAAAGCTGCGTTAGAAGTCAGTGCAAATCTAGAAGAATCCAGAAACGGTAACGGAACTTTCGAGAGGCATAACTTTTGAACCGTAGCTCCAATTGACGAACCGTTTACATTTTTAGAAAGCTCTCAAAGTGCTCTATAGCCCTATATACAAGCTTTGCTCGTCCCCCATTTTTCAACCCTTTTTGAGCTCATTTAATGCCCCAAACCTGACTTTGAAGCATTCTTAGGAGGTCTCCAAAACCTGAAAAATTGCAATAACTTTCAAACCGTGGGGCCTATTGACCTAATTATTTTTTTGGAATGCTCTAAATCATGATTACATTCATTTGGCCAATTCACACCTTCTAGTTTACCGAAATGATGGCCCAAATACATGCTCCTATTTTTTTGGGATTTTCAAACGCACTGATAGTTGAGCTATGAGAGTTGGAACTTTTATTTGAGCCAAATGGGTATCCAAAAATGTAAAGACATGAAACATAAACTAAGTCTAAGTACATTTTTTTTGGTGACACAGGATTGCCCTTATACCTCTGGATGCTCCTGCATCAAACACCTACCTACCACATGGCTATTAAACCCGCCCCCTTCATTCCTGCTATTCAATATATAGTGAGAACACCTATTACTATTAGTGGGTTCACTTACAATACCAATAGGATTTCTTTGCCAAAATAGTCAATCCCAAGAATCATATTTTAACTTTCACTGCCAAACCCACAGTTAAACCTGTCAACAGGAATGCCTACTATGTCAGCTAGATTGCCTCACTATGGGTTCACTCTGTAAGTATTTCATCTATGGCCCAAAATTTATCTATTTTTTACTAGTTTGTGTATCACAATCCCACACTGTTTGACTACATTCTGACGTTGCAAGATCGCAGGTTAACTCTCACTTGTTCACTGGTTTTTATTAACCTATTTATGTTGGATTTCTTACAAGCGTATTTTTGGATTCTGGCCTTTAACTATTTATTTTTCAAGTTTACTTAGTTTTCTTTGAAAAAATACAATCTCAAATGCCTTAAGGACAAATTAACATGTTTCAATGGAATGAATGATTTAGTTAAAAATAAAATCTTGAATGTTAAGTATTAAAAAGAATCAATGTGATGAACTTTTAGTTTGGGTGTCAATGAAAATTGTGGATAAAACACTTCAAACTTTGGGGCATAAAATGAAACTCACACAATCTTGAATTATTTAAAGAAAAATTTCTCTTATTCTCATCTCTTTCAAAGCTTTCACATGAAAAATTTTCCTATGTTGACTTGATTCATTATGTTGACCATCGATGTAAGTTGGGATGAAAATTTTGTATGTTAATCATGAGTGTCTTCAAGTAGTCAATAAGATGGACATTTTAAAAGCTTCACAAATAGAATGAATCAAGTGCCCTATGTGTCTTGAGATTGTGCCTTTTAGCACATCTTTGACTTCTCCATTTCTTCCAAACTAGGACCATTTAAATACGTGACACATTTACCAAAATTTGTTAGCAAGATCATCCACAACAACTTAGGAGTGTTTTTAGTGAGTTCATCATCCTCTACAAAGTGTGTCCCCTTTGGATAGAAGCTCAAATTGGTAAATAATTTGGCCCGTATATAAATGTGAGGAGGGGTAGACCTTCTTTCTCCATTAAGAAAGTTTAGGCGATGTGTTTTTGGGAGTAGCCTAAGGTGGGAAAACTTTCCCAAAATTTCAACATGTCCAGAATAAATTCTTAAGTGGATCACATACATAACAAAAAAGTTGCTGACTCTACAGACCTAATTACAAACCAATTTAGTATTTACCCTTTTATTCTTAGTGTATTACTTATGGTGCAAGAGAATATAAGGCTTCTCTAAAGTTACCTGACATATGTGTTTTCCTTGGTAGAGGCATAAGGCTACTTGGGTTTCATCTCTAAGAGACATTTCCCCCATAGAAGGGGGGCTTCTATTTTTCATACCTTGAAGGATCATTTATGTGTAAGTTTGACAATCAAATCTTGTATTGACTCACCTCTTTGATTAAACGTAAATATCACACTAGATCTAGAAAACACCAAGATGGGCTCTGCCCATCAGGCCTAATGAACAATACATTTAAACCAAATTTACCCTAGGGATAAAAAGTATGGTAGAATTGTCTTATTTGTACAAAAAAAAATTTATAACATACACATTTATGGTTACTATCAAATCCTTTTTCTAAAGAGATCACATATCTATCTATCTCAAAGTTTTTTTGTCCTTTGAGAGATTGTTTGTTCACAAAATACCATATTTGGTTATCAAAAAGAGTCTTTACCCTTGTTATCTCAAAGTAGATGTTAGCAAGACTATTCACAACAACTCTAAGTCTAGTTAGTTTTACTTCACCTCTTCCAAAATGAAAGTCAATACACCATCCTTTGATAAAAGTCCCTATTCCTTATCAAAAGAAATTTTTCTTTACCATCCCAAAAATAGTTTTTAGTAAGTCTATTCACAACAACCCTAAGGCTAGTTTTTCCTACTTTATTCCTTAACTTCAAACTAATCCTTTTGAAAACACCATTTCTTGCCTAAGATTTATTTTTGTTATCCAAAAGATCCATGTTTTCCAACCTAAAGTGAAAGGTATACTTAGCATAGTCACTATCTTAACCAATAGTCATGATAAACCTATTAAGAATACCTTATGTTAGACCAAACCAAAACCAAGTTCAAAAGGTCAAGCTTACACAAATAACAGTTTATAGAGAGAGAGAGAGAGGCATAACACAAAAAACACACACCTAATCTAAGACTTGTCAAACTAGATCAAATTGAGAAAGGTATTGAAGTCACTCTACAAACTAAGTGGGATCAAAGAATTCAAAGCTTAACCCTATGACATTGAGTCAATCAAATCCTTATCAACTATATTATCTATACCCATTTTGATTAGGATTTTCTTCTTCCACAGACACTATGCACTTATCATATCATAGATTAAGTGTCTATTAGAGATTTAGGTCTTCAAGGACATTTTGGAAATATAAGAGGAGTAACTAAGAGGGGAGGGGTGAATTATTTACCACAAAAATAAATCCAAGAACCCTTGGATGTCAATACAAATCAAAACATAAACTCTGATTAAACTGTATATTGTTGTTACTTGACAAACACATAGGCACTCCGTTAACACTAGAAAATATTACAACCTGTTAAGTACTTAGAATCAACTATAACTTAACAATAACTAAATATACTAATCTCATGATTAACTATGTTTAACCATATATTTAACTTAGTTTCATACACATAAATCAAATAGCATGAACACAAGTGACACCAAGATTTAACGTGGAAACCCAATTTGGGAAAAATCACCAATTGCAACTAGTTACTATTTCACTCTTCTAAAATGAGCCCTATTAGGAGCCAACAATGTTAAAGGTTAGAAAACACATTATTAGGTGTGATCCTATTATAGGATTTAATCACCATGTTAGGAGTGGCCTTGTTAGAGGTCTTCAAGATACTTCAAATAGAAATGCCACTTTGTTAGAGGATTTACAAATAACTGTTAAGGAAACTCTATTAAGTGATTTAGATCATTGCTACAATGGTTAGAAAGTAACAATGATGACCTAATTTCTGATGCAACTAAATTGTTGATTACAGATCTCAATTCTAGCTTTAATACTTGATCCTTCCTAATTGAATGTATCTTTACAACTCCACAAAGTTATTCTACTTATCATTAAAATTCAATTCGTCTTGGCATCTTCAAATCTTCTATTTTCTTCCACACATTCAATCCTCAACTGACCTTATATTTTTATCTTACATATTGTCAAGTCATCTTGAATACAACTTAGAATACTTAATATTCATCTCCTCAATTAGATAGAACCAACAACCAAATCAATTGAGCTCAATATGAAAAAATAAGAAAATCCTTCATTAGCTGACTGTACTTGGTAGACACTAACCAAAATAGATTTTCCTGTGTTAACCAAGTGAACTAGATTAACACTGCATATTCACAAAATTCCTTTGGTAACTAAGTGAGCTCGATCAACACTAGTTCCATGTAACATTTCCTTTATTAACCAAGTGGGCTTGGTTAACACTCAACTTATGTGAACTTCCATTTTTCGCTTAAGTGAACTTGGTAGACACTGTCCTCTAAACTTGGCAAACTCTAGAATACTCAGAAAACATGGAAAACCATCTTCATCACCTGAGTGAGCTCGGCATACACTGATTGGCAATGATATGACATTTTTTGTAACATCAAATACAATACACAATTAACCAATTGTTTTCAACAATCTCCCTCTTTGACATTAATGGTATCACAACATGTCATAATATAATGAAATTTTAGAGAAAGAATAAAAACTAGTACAAAAACAACAATATGTGACTAAAAAATTCACTAAAAATTATAAATATGCGATTAAACTTACTCACATGACTCCCAATAGTTAATATCTAGTCATTTATAACACTACTAAATTTGCTACTAAATAATTTTAATTATTTATGTGATTGCTAATTTGGATCATTGATTTATTGGTATATTTAATGAAATATTATGAAATGTATTTAGTAATTAATTTAATGGTGTATTTAATCATGTGGCTAGTCACATATTTAGTAGTTGATTAAAAAGTATATTTGATTATATAGTTAGTCACACATTTATTAGTTGATTTAATTGTGTGGTTAGTAACATATTGAGTTGTTGATTTAATCATGTGATTACACACACATTTAGTAGTTGATTTAATCATATTGTTAGACACACATTTAGTAGCTAGTTTAGTAGTTGATTTAATTATAGATTTAGTTGTGTGGTTAGACATATTTAGTAGTTGATTTAGTGACATTAAATAAGTCAAATGATAAATAATTTATTAATACCATAAACTTAATAATACAATATATCATTATCTTAAACTTAGAACTCAATGATAAAAGAAAATAAAAATAATACATACATGAACAAGCTACAACATGCTAGCACTAGAATAATATTGTTACAAAATTATAAATATGATATACGAACAAAATCTAAAATACAAAAAATTAATGAATATATATATATATATATATATATATATATATATATATATATATATATATATATATATATATATATATATATATATATATATATATATATATATATATATATATATATATATATATATATATATATATATATAACTTTATCAAAAAATTCAAAGTTATCTAAAGAGTTTTGAACTCTTTGAAATACACCATCATCACTGAAATCCTTAAATAAAACATTCAAAATACTACATAAAAAGTATTTTTGAGAGAATAAATGTCTAACAATATCTACTACATGATAAATATGATTAAATATGGTATTTTTTGTAAATATTGCATTGGCCATTGTGTGAAGGTCCCCATTTTCTCTTTTAGATGAGTGGCTCCATCTACTTTGTCCATATAAATAAGAGGAATTCAATTTGTGACTATTATAATGTTTACATTTGCATCTCTTTTTCCTACCAAACTAACTCCATGAGCAATAGATAGGGAATGGATCCTCTCAATTCTTGCAACATCACCATCATAAGGACCCAACACCCTAGCTTTGTCGCCTTCCTTGCATTTATAATCAATATAGTTTTGCAAAAAGAAAGCAAAAAACACATTAAGCTACATAGTTATTTATGAAACTTTCAAGTATAAACACTACATTACCATACATGCATACTTGACATATAAGTGTTGGCATTACAATAGGAAAAGTAAACTCTGAGGGGGGGAGGGGGGTGAATCAGTGCTTTAAATTTTAACCCATAAAAACATTCACCATACATCCATCTCACAATTCAATAAGTAAACTGAAATACCATGTAAAACATATACATCTAAAGTAAAAAAAAGTAAGCATTCACACATATATGAAACAAGATATGATTACCTAGAAACCCTCTAATGAGAAGGTAAAATTGGGGTGGGGATGACACCCACAAATCTTCACTACTATAGTAATAAAGTGTATCTAGTGAAGGTTACAATGTTTGATCATGAAACATGATCTACCCTATGAAAGGTCTGCCCTATTAAAAGCTTACTAGTCTTACCCTATTAAAAGATTTCAACACCCTGTTAGAAGTGTGCCTGATTAGAGGAATTCAACTCACAATTAAGTAAGCACCTTGTTATAGGATTTCAATAAAGCCTGTTAGGACTACTCTCTTAAGAGATTTAATCTATTCACCTGTTGGAATCTCTCAGTAATGATCCTATGATTAGCACTCTATTGCTTGATAACATGATGCAGGGGCATCCAAGGGTAAAGTTTGTTGACTCAAATGTGGGTTTTGGTCGAGATTTACTTTTGGGGGTCATAAATTTTGACTTGGATGTGGGTTTTGGCTGAAATTTTACAGGTAGTTGCACTAGAAGGATTTATTTGGATTGCCAATGGAGCTCAGCTAGATAGGTGGCTGTTTTGACTTTTTTTTGGGAGCTTGAAAACTCATCTTGACCTCTGAAATTGGCTTTTAGTATTTTTTCCAATTTTTTTAGAATTTCATTTTTTTAATAAATCTAAAATCATATCTTTGATTTTGTTTATTAGTTGGCAATTCATCTTACCTTAGTTGGGGGATTTTCCTAGGAAAAATCAGGATTCATACGATGAGTTTTAAAAATTACCAAAAATGGAAATTTCTATTTTTCTCTAAAATCTGTCAAATATGGTAATTTTCATATTTGTAATAAGTAGGTGTTCGTTTTCATTGTAGAGGCAGAGTAGAGTTGCAAAATTTTTGTAAGGAAGAGTTATATTATTCTGAAACATTTGTCTTGTGTCAAATTCTAATTTATTCTCTAATGACATTGAGGTTACATCATTTGGTATCAGAGTAGTAAGATGACTGGGAGAGGAAGAGGAAGAGGAAGAGGAAGAGGAGGCATCACGCCGATGCAAAGGGAGATCGAATGACTCAATGAGTGGTTAGATAATCAATAAATATGAAGAGGAAATGAATTTGATGAAGAGGGAGAAAATGAAGATGAGAGACTGGGAGAAATGAGCTATGAAGATAGAGTTCTTAGGGCTTTAGAAGGAAGGGTTGAAGCAATAAAAATTGATGTTTTAGACTATGCTAGTAATCTTAAGCCATAAGAACTAATAGATTGGCTAAATGAGATGGGGATTTTTTTTGAATGGAAGCCCATGACAGAAGAAAAGAAGATGAAGTTTGCATGCACAAAGCTAAAAGGACATACAATGATATGGTGGGATCACCTCCAAAAGGAATGAGTTAGAAATGACAAGGAGAATATTAGAACATGGATCAAGATGGAGAAAAAGTTGAGAGAAAAATTCTTACCCATGGATTATTCACAAACCCTCTTTCATAGATTTAAGATTTTGAAGCAAAACTTGTCTTAAGTGTAAGAGTATACAAATGAGTTCTACAAGATTTCATGGCATGAATCCATGGGCGACCAAGGAGGATGTTAAATGGTAGGTTTAGATCAATAACATGGCAGAGTGTCTCTTGGATGACTGGCCCAACCTTGATTGGTAGCAAAATAGTTCCTTCTGTGGTTCTTTCCAAGTTGTCATAAGCTTCAATGGTGATAATCTCACTGATGATATCTAATTCAGTATACCCAGCTTGTTTTATGAATTTTAGGGTGCAAATATTCAAGGCTGATCAATTATCTATCATTACTCTTTTTACGGCAAAATTGGATACCATGATGGCTATGCGAAGCGAAAGGGTGTGATCTGGCTCAACCACGGGTATGTCGGTGGGTTTGAATGATAGGGCACATGAGGAGGATAGGTGTCCAACAAGATTACGAAAATTATTAGTGTTGATATCTGAAGGGACACGTGATTCTATAAGAGCACTGCCAAGGATGTTCTTGTACACAGGACTGGTGCGAAGAAGGTCTAAAATGGAGATTTGGGCTAGCATGTTCCCAAGGTGTTCCAAGATATTGTACTGGCTTTTTGATGGAGCTAATGGTGCTGGTGAAACTGGTGGGCCTACGATGTTAAATCATGCTCTTTGAGTGGTGACTGCACACTCATTTTTTGGTCCTTGGATATTGATAACATTGAAAAAAGGCTCTTTCTCAGATATACAACCTATGAGGCTACCATAGTCTATATAGGATGAAGTGTGGTCATTGTTCTTCCCATGCTATTGGTTTGGCTAGTGGTTGTTGGTTTTGTTTTTGTTGTTTTGGATAGGTGTTTTTCCAGAATTTTGATTGTTGTGAGGAGGAAAAGCATTTTGATAGATCTGTAGGCCTACATTGGAAGAGGTTTGGGCACCAACGGTGATTTCTTTTCGATCAATGAGGTCCTACACATAATCTTTCAGTTTCATGCATCTGAGGGTAGTGTGACTTTTTACCCTATGAAATTTGCAGTACTCACTGTCTTTGTAACATGCAGCTTTGGATTGGCTTGGGTTGATTTGCTGGGTAGGAGGAAATTTGATGAGGTTTTCCTTGACTAATTTCTCAAAAATGACATCGAAAGGTTCACCAAGGGGTGTATAATTTCTAGGTGTAGGTTGGAATCTAGGCTTTTGTCTTCCAGCTACATTGATGGCATTAGCTTGATTGCTAGACCCTTGGAAGTTGGGTCTTGGATTGTGATTTTGATAGCTTTAGTTATTCTATTGTTGGTAGTTGATAGCTTGCTGATTGTTTGGTTGATATGGTGGGTTGGACTACTTTTGAGAAGGACCAACAATATTCACATGTCTGGTGTCAGTGACGCCATTTGTTGCAACATGCTTGTTTTTGTTCCAATACCTAGACTTGTCATTGGAATGTGATTGATTTTGGTTGGCTTCCTTGTAAATCTTGACCACACCATCTTTAATGAGTCCTTGCTCAAGGATCATTCCTTTCTCTTTGATATATTTGTAGGTCTGCAAACAGTTCATGGTCATGTGGTGAGCCAAGCTAGGATGGGCATTATCAATAAACATTTTCACCAAATGGCGCTCTGGCAAGGTGCAAGATATGCGGGTGCTAAGGGTTTGCCATCTTTGTAGATATTCGGGAAGGCTTTCTCCACCTTTTTGCTTAGTGTGGACAAGATCAACTACTGATAGCTCTGTTTCAACAAGATGGGCATATTGGGCTACAAATGCCTTAGACAATTCAACAAAGTTTTTAATTGTTCCATATGGTATTCTATAAAACCATTCAAGAGCTAGTCTAGCCAAGCTTTTGGGAAAGAGGTGCAAGAGAAAGATGTCATCGTATGCCACTTCTTGGCAGTGCATGTAAAATTCTTTGATATGTGTGATAGGGTCTCCTTTTCCTCTAAATTTGTCAAATTTGGGTGTCTCAAAATGCTTGGGAAATGGTGTCATGGTAATGGCTCTGTCAAATGGGTAAGGACACACATTCTCAAACTTGAAGGTTTTTGGATCATTTCCCTCCTGGATGTTCTTCAAAGCTATCTTCATGGCTTCCCATTCTAAATTAATGGGTGATGGTTGGGGTGCCCCCAATGTAGGAGTGCCTTGAGGTAGATATGTGCTAGATGGGGTAATGGAATATGGATGGCTTTGAGGTATGGGCTGGTAGGGATTGTACATGGCTTGGACAACTGAATGGTGGATGATGGGTTGCTGAGGTGGAGGTGGCACATATTGTTGCATGTGTTGCGAGGCTTGCTGCTAATATTGGATTTGAGGTTGGGATTGAGGAACATAGACTGGCTGTGGGATAAATGGATTGCTTTGTGAAGGTAAGGTATAAGATGGTTGTGAAGCTTGGGGGAAGGATTAGGGAGTGTGTGGAACTTGACTTTTGATTTTAAGAGTTTGACCAATATAGGTGGGTTGTGCCCCCATTTGGGAAGGTATCTGCATGGAAAAGGAGGCCAAGTAATTGGTGGTTAGTGGTGGAGGTGGTGGAAATTGAAAGCTTGGAAATGGAACTGATGAGGTTTGATAGCTTGGTGGTTGGATTTGAAGGCTTGGTAGAGGGGTGGCAGGAGCTTGGGTCACTTGAGAGCTTGGCAAAACATTGGTAGTAGCTTGTGGGGTTTGATAGTTTTGTGGAGTGAGGGTAGTAGCTTGTGGATTTGTGGCTGATGGCACTGAGCTCCAAGGACCTAGTGGAAATGATGGAATGGTGTTCTAAGCTGAGGTAAACAAGCTAGGGGTGATTAAGGGTTGATTACTTGGCCCCATGGGTGGCATCCCGGTTGTGTATTGCTGAGGTTGACCAAAGATACTAGCACTGATTTGGGAGATGGGTGGATTTGGAAGGCTGGGTTGGGGAGCAGCAACAGCAATAGTGAAGGGAGTGAATGGTGAGGTTTTTTGGGCGAAGGGAGTTTGGGATGGAGTGGTATGGACCAATGATGGAGTGGTGGTGGTTGGATTGGCTTGTGGGAGGGAGATTTCAACTTGAGTGGAGGCTGGTATGTTTGGGTTTGTTGGATCATATGGGGTGGGTTGAGGCTCTTCTTTTGGCACATATTGAGGATAATTTGAATCATAAGAGTCTATGGGTGGTGGGAGTTGCTCAAACAAGGGGTGAGATGGATCTGATAAGGGGGGAGGTCTTCCAAAGTCGAAGGCTCCAATGTTGTCCCTTCAAAAGTTAGCCATGATCGTTTCCTTGTTTTTGTCATTTTGATTTTTGATTTATTTTGATAATAATGATAGTGTGCCTAGCTCCCTCGAAAATCAAAATAACGATAGTTTATCATTTTGATATTTTTTTGGAAGCCTGAAAACTCATCTTGACCTCTGAAATTGGCTTTTAGTATTTTTTCCAATTTTTTTAGAATTTTGTTTTTGTAATAAATCTGAAATCGTATCTTTGATTTTGTTGATTAGTTGGCAATTCATCTTGCCTTAGTTGGGGGCTTTTCCTAGGAAAAATCGAGATTCATAGGATGAGTTTTAAAAATTACCAAAAATAGAAATTTATATTTTTCCTGAAAATCTACCAAATATGGTAATTTTTGGATTTGTAATAAGTAGGTGTTTGTTTTCATTGTAGAGGTAGAGTAGAGTTGCAAATTTTTTTAAATGAAGAGTTATGTTATTCTAAAACATTTGTCGTGTGTCAAATTTTGATTTATTCTTTAATGACATTGGGGTTACATCATATCATATCACCTCTATATTGATGTGTACTTGATCCTTTTTGATTAAATGTCTCTCTGATGTCCACTCTTTCCTTCCTTTGTTCTCCTTTTAACCTATTCTACAATGTAACTTAGATCATAATACCGTGGTCACCATGAATGTCCTATCTGTGCATGCAAACTCTCCTTCTCTCTCTCTACTCATTCATAAAAAATTTAGAGGTTTTCCTCCTTAAGAAGACTTAGGTGATTTAGGGTTAGGTATGAATCAATAGATATGATTCACCCATACTGCTGCTTACACATTCTCTTTACTTGATTGGATGCATGTAATACATAGAGATTCCCACTTAAGATTTATCCTTGTCAGCAAAAGATCATAAATCAATTCTTAAGTTAGCTCAAAAATGGTTTACATTGTAGTTCATACCAATAAAAACAATCATGTCAAAACTATGTTACTCAGCAACTGAAGTCCCTAGTGCTTGACACTAACTATGACTTCAATGCTATCACTTAACATCTAAATGACTTGGCATGCACTGCTTTCTCAGCAACTAAATCACTTGACACATACTATTTTCTCAACACTTGAATAACTCAACACATGAGTACTCAGCACTCATTTTTTACTCAACATGCTCTAACTTACATGTGCTCTTTTACTTGTTAGACATGAACTAAGTAAATGACTTAAGTGTATAGACACTCACTAGTCAAAACCAATCTGAGATTAACAATCTCCCCCTTTACATGAGTGTCAGAAACACTTGGTCATGCATTAATGATCTTATCCTTACAGGCATAACATAGATATGAATTTAGCTTCTATACAAAATTTCAAAAATTTCAATGCATGACTTATACCTCAAAATTTCATCACTCCCTTTGAGTTGTTTAATCTATTCTGTACTATACTTTGTATCAAAATCTTTCTCCTACTGAGTAGATTTGCATCAACAGACACTCTTTCTCTATTCCTACTTGAACTGAATTTTGTATTTTTTTGTTCTCTTATGATGTAAAATAGGATTTCAAAAAAATCCAAATCTACATATCACCAACATAAAACATTCAACATAGAGTCATTTTATGATGTTAAACACAATCAAGCTTAATATTCTCTTATTCCCATAGCCTAGTTTCTATTTTGGATCCCATTATTCATAAAATTTGTTCCAAAAACTTTCTTTCCAAAAACTTTGAAGAAATAATTTAAAATTATTCCTTCTAAATCATATCCAAATTTGAGCCCAATCCAACAACCCAATTATAATTTATAACCTTTGTATCAAGACCCAATTTTACTATAAAAATGCAGAAGTAAAACTTAAAACCCTACCTTGGGAATCCAATATCTTTCTCAAAAAAACTCCAAATGAAACCAAACCAATTGAAAAATAACCATTTTTTAGTCTAGTTTTCAAATATGTAGGCCATTAATTATTCTAATTTATAAATCATTACATGCATTCAAATCTATGCCTGCAACTCCATTGAAGATATAAAAAAAACTAGTTTCCACTAAAACATTCATAACTTCCATAAATATAATTGAAAAAAACTCAAACCAAAATAAAATGAAATTAGATTCAAATATATATCCAATGAATCTATATATATATACACCAATTTCTGCAACATGACTTCTGTCAAGAAATCCAAAATTTGTAAATAACCACTTTCACTAAAATATGCATAACTTCTTCAAAACCAAATGAAACTCATCCAAACAAAAAAGATAAGGAAGTTTATTCAGCCTTCTATCCAAAATATATATTATATATCATTTCTAGGCTGTACATGTTTGTACAATACCCGAAACCAACACTAAAACTGAAAAGTCAACCAAAATAACAACTTAGAATTTCACCAAATTTTTTTTTTTCAAATGTATCTCTTTCCTTCTATTCTTTCTTTGTTTAGACCATACATACATTTTTATAATTTTTATGGTTGATTATAAATTATAAACCACCCTTTAAACTATCTCCTTACATTCTTTTAAATAGTTATGCAACGTTGACATTTTTTATACACTTTATGCACTTTTCACATTACAACTTTTGAAGTGTAAGCCCAAATTCGAAAAATATTTACATGGACACTTGAATAACCCTAAAATGGACTTAAATGGAAATTTTACATCAAATTAATCATTTATAAGGCATTCTTTCATATTTTTACCTTCTTGACCAATTTGAGATCTCCTTGCACAATTTTGACACTTATTACAAATGGCTTCTCTAGCTTTTACATTTCAACTTATGGACTCAAACACATTATAAATGTCTTAAAAAAAATTATTTAATATATGATATAAATACTCTTAACCTCCTTGTGCTCTTTTACTTTAGGTGCTCCTACACTACACTCCTAATTTTAAAAAATTTCCATGTCCCATGGAAATGCCTTTGTGAATAATCTAGAAACAAGCTTTGCTCCATGCTTTTGCTGCTCACTCTAATGCTGTAACTAACTCCATCTCTCACAATGTTGCATAACAAAAAAGTATCCAACACAAAAAATCCATCTTACCCAACAATAGACTTGGTCTAGTGATGCACTTCTCACTTTCGCTCAGTGGTTGCTTTTGCATCCTACTCTAGACATATCTCTATCAGAGAATGGTTAGGACAAAACTTACTTTCCTACCCACAAACTTTTTAGGAACAGCTTTCCTTCTTGCAACTAGATGGGTCGAGTTGTTTCCTCACAATATCTATCTACCTAGATCTTTCACTAGATTTGATACCAATTTGATGTAAAACAAGATTTCAAACAAATCCAAATCTACATACCATTGACATAAAACATTCAACATGGAGGCATTTTATGAGGTTAAATATAACCAAGCTTATTATTATCTCATTCCCATAGTCTAGTTTCTATTTTAGGTTCCATTATTCATAACATTTGTAATAAAAACTTTCTTACTAAACCCTTTGGAGGAATTATTTAAATTAGTCCTTCCAAAGATGAGCCCAATCCAACAAACTAATTATAATTTATGACCTCTGTATCAAGACCCAATTTTACTATAAAAATGCAGAAATAAAACTCAAAACCCCGACTTGGGAATCCGATATCTTTGTCAAAAAAACCCCAAATGAAACTAAACCAATTGAAAAATGACCATTTCTGAGTCTAGTTTTCAAATACATAATCTATTAATTGTTCTAATCTATAAATCATTACATGAATGCAAATCTATGCCTACAACTCCATTGAAGATATAAAAAACTAGTTTCCACTAAAACATTCATAACTTCCAAAATATGATTGAAAATGACTCAAACCAAAAGGAAATGAAATTAGATTCAAATATATATCCAATGAATCTATTTAGAGCTTGTAAATATTCCATATGTGTCAATACCAAGTGCTGCAACATGACTACTATCAAGAAATCTAAAATCTATAAATAACCACTTTCACTAAAATATGCATAACTTCTTCAAAAACAAATGAAACTAATCCAAACCAAAAAGATAAGGAAGGTTATTCAGCCTTATATCCAAAAATATAGATTATAAATTTTTTTCAGGCTATACATGGCCATAAAATACCTGGAACCAACACTAAAACTGAAAAATCAATCAAAATAACAACTCAGAATTTCACCAAATATTTTTCAAATGTATCTCTTTCCTTCCATTCTTTCTTTTTTTAGACCATACATACATTTTTATTGTTTTTATGGTTGGTTATAACTTCCAAACCACCTTTTAAACTATCTCCTTACATTCTTTTAAATCATTATGCAACTTTGACATTTTTTATGCACTTTTCACATTAGAACTTTTGAAGTGTAAGTCCAAATTTGATAAATATTTGCATGGGCACTTGAATAACCATAAAATGGACTTAAATGGAAATTTTACATCAAATTAATCATTTATAAGGCATTCTTTAATATTTTTACCTTCTTGACCAATTTTAGACCTCCTTTCACAATTTTGACACTTATTACAAATGACTTCTCTAGCCTTTACATTTCAACGTATGGACTCAAACACATTATAAATGTCTTAAAAAAATATTTAATATATGATATAAGGACTCTTAACCTCCTTTTTCTCTTGTACTTTAGGTGCTCCTACACCATCTTAATCCTTTGTTTCTTGCTCCGCCTTGAGTGTAGATATATTCTTTGCGTGGCTTGCTTGCTCTCCCGTTGCTCTTACTCCCCCCTTTTGATACGGATGTCAATGGGTTTATACACTAATAGTGTATTTTTCCAAAAATTATTTATGGACCTCAAGTATATTTTAAAGACTAACATCCTAATTATCACAAGCTACCTCCAAAGACTTAAGTTGGATGGCCAGCTCGATAGCGAGGTGGACTAAGTCGTCTAATGTTGAAAGATTGGGGTCTTTCTTCATAAGTATTTCTACATAGCCTAGTTCCTTGTGTAAGATCTCCATGTGAGGAGTCAATGTCGACAAGGATGTTGATCATTTTAGCCCTGATGTTGGCTTCAACTACTTGTAATGATGTTGATTGACTCTGGGATTGTAAGAGGTTCGTAAAGTGTTTCTCACTTTAAGGTGGAGACTTGGGAAATATTGCACTGGATGACTACAATTGGCTCTCCAAACTTAGGATGTGATTCCTTACCTCTTGTGTAAAGAGTGTAGGATTACACAGTTTGGTGTATAGAGAGAAAATGTTCTCTAGTACCTTCTTCACACTCTCTATCTTGGTTGCTAGCTCAACCAATGTCAATGCAATACCATTGGATATCTTCTCATTTACCGTATATTTTGAAACTTCTTTTCTAACCATTCTAATAGTTTGACATTAGTATCCAGGTCTTTGTCACTAACTCTTTCCACTATATTGGTCAATTGTTCAATGATGGGTTTTGTTTCATCTATAGTAGACAAAATGAATGCATCTAAGAAAATCTCTTTGATATCAATCAAATCTTGCTTCTGGCTATGCTCCCTTCTGAGTAGTTCTTGATGTTTCTTCTTTTCTAAGGCTTCTTGTAATATACCCATCTACTCAACTATGATTGCTACCAAATCAAATTTAGGCAATACAATCTCTTAATTTAGGATAATATCTCCATAAGTAATTACCTCTTGGGATTTAGATGAGCTAGGACTCGGTACTAAAAATTGTAATGGAGTTTCCTTTGTGCTCAGCCTCTGAAGAGCTTGACTATAAGGAGTACTAGATTCTAGTAATGTCACTAGTTCTTGAATAGCTAATAGATCCTTTGGCTTAGGTGTAAAACTTGTCTCTTCAATCTTGTATTTTTCTACCTCTATAGTTCCAATTGCACCTTGATCTTGTGTTGGAGGTGTAGGTGTATCTACCTAACCAGTTTCAACTTGAGTCCCATCATTTTCTGGTATTTCTATCTTGTCTTCTCCAACTCTTTCATCCTTATTTTTTTTAGTTTCTTGGACATTCACTGGGATTGGAGTTTCTTGCATATGTGTACTAATAGTGAAACTTGTTGTCTCCTTCCTTTGATATACCACTAAAGGTTGTTAAGTTTATACACTTGTGACTTGAGGAGTGATTAAAGATGTTTCTTGTGTTTTCATTTCCTCCCTTGTAGTTATTGTTTCTACCTTCTGAACTTCATCTACACTTACTAGTACAGGGTTGCCACATAATTTTTCCTGAAGAGTGGGCTAGACAAGTATCCTTTTCAAATATTCCTCTATAAGGGGATTGATGTTCTGATCAATAGTATTAGAAACATCCTTTACTTTGATAGTTTTAGTGTTTACACTTGTCACCTATGGAGGGTTAGCACTCAACATTTGTATATCTTGTACATTATGTTCTGTTTGTTGTTCTTCCTCAGCTGGTTCCTACTTATCAATATTCATATTAGTGCCTCCCTCAAATGTTCCTTGTTCATTATCATCTTCTTCATCCTCTCCTACCTCAATAGGTGTTTGGTTAGCTTCTCTTGATGTTGACAGTCTATATATTAACTTCCACATTTCTTTGGAATTCTATACAACATCCTCTAAGTTGTTTTGTAATATGTTGATTGCCTTTTATTTTGGCACAAATCTTACAACATAATTCTTAATGGCTTTAGGAATTTCAGCCTTACTAAGTTTTGGCATAACTTGAGCAAGGGATGTCTCCCTAATATGTCTTTCAATGTTTAAACAATAATGCCATTTTTTCTCAACTCTATCATATAAAACTTTAGGTATGGAGTTAGAAAGTTCTAGAGGAGTCTTTTTAAATATAGCCATCATAGCATGTACTACCTCTTCTACTTGGTTCTTCTCAATCTTCCCAAGATTATCAAACTTAATGTGAGAGAAACCTAATAAATCAACATTGTTCCTACTATTCTCACATAAATTATCTAAATCTTGAGAGGGACTATGGCTCGCCACTTGAAATTGGTTGTTCTCATTTGATTCGGTCTTCTCTTCATCAGACTCAACTTGTGCCACATACTTCCTCCTCGGTCTCTTCTGTGCTCCAAATTCCTTCTCTTTAGGCTTAGCTACTTCTTTAGCCTTCTATGAAGTGATTCTTGTACGAGCCCTTGTGGTAGGTGTTGTAGGTTTGGACTGATTAGGTTTTGCAACCTTCTTTGGTTTGTTTACTACTTGAGACTTTGCTTTCCTCTTTTTCTACTTAGTAGTTGGAGGTTCTTTATTGGCTTCTTCTTCCTTGACATCTTCTACAATTTCTACTTCCTCTTCTTGTTGGTCTTCTCCTAGACCTTGTGTCAATGCCAGTGGTGCTTGAACCTATGTGTCCTCTTCTTCTTCATCATCTTCCTCTTCTTCTTCCTTGACTCCTTCACCAAATTTTTCTTTCAATTTCTTCACCAATTTGTTCTTCTTTTTTATTACTAAAGAAATCTTCACTTCCATAGCAATATTAGATTTAGCCAAATCATAATTTCCAAATGTTGTTGCCTCTTTGTCCACTTCTTCTGCAAGTAATGCTATGATTTTTGTAGAGGCCTCATCAACATTTATTTCATATCCTAATTGCCTTATCCATCTCACCCTAAGAATTGTTTCTTGTACATAAGTGAAATCAGTATCAACTAGGAAGCAAACATCATTAAAATGTTTCTCCACTAGTGAGACTGGTATCCTTAATCTCTTCTTCGTTGATTGTTTAAAATATTCAAAGTAACTTGTCATGACAAATTCAAAGTTATCACCTAATTGCTCAATAAATTCTCTTATTTGAATTGCAATTGATCTATTCACCTTCCATGCAACCTTGCCAAATGTAGGGAATGTATTCTGCACATAAAAGGAAATACATACCAGAATAGATCTAAATTTACACTATGCACTCTGGGTTTTCCTTATCTCTCCCAAATTCTCAACCAATTGTTGCAACTACAACTCGGCAAGATCATAAGTATGATCCTTCTTCTTAATTTTGTAGCTCATATCCATTGCAATGCAAGGTACACTATTTAATCTACTAGATTAATAAAACTTGTGTGCTATAACCCTTACTAAAAAATCTATTAGAGGATTTATGATAGTATCAATTGTCATACCTCTTTTTTTCATACATCTTTTATTCCACACAACCCCGTTCTTTGTTCAATTATTTTCTTTGATTCACTTCTCATGGTCTTTGACCGATCTAGGGTAGGATACCCTATTACTCTATAAATAATCTTTTTAGTGATTTTTACTAGCCCATTTTATAGCCATATAGAGATATCATGAATTATTCTTAAAATAATCTTAATATACTCTATTTTGAAGATGTTGGGGGAATCTAGGGTATGAGTTAGCCCTTTCTTCTCGACAGTCTTGAATTCTTCCTTCAACACTCCATTTTCACATAGTTTCCCATATACTTCTTTGATTTCCATGTCTCCTATGCTTCCAATGTTTCATGAGTAACAATTCCTAACATCTTGAATCATTAAAACTTGTAGTGGTATCATAGACAACGCACCAAAGGGATCATGCTTATAAGCTATATCTAGGATAGCCTTGAAAATAGGT
This sequence comes from Cupressus sempervirens, assembly GCA_028749045.1. Classification (NCBI taxonomy): domain Eukaryota; kingdom Viridiplantae; phylum Streptophyta; class Pinopsida; order Cupressales; family Cupressaceae; genus Cupressus; species Cupressus sempervirens. The sequence goes on from CM053786.1 coordinate 880,999,082, forward strand.
TGTTTGATTTCATTGCCAATCAATTGAACATTTAAAACCTCTTTTCCCTCTACATCTTTTTCTTAAGAAGAACTATACACCATTTCATGTATCTAGGGTTTGTGAAATTTGAAACGGTGTAGCTTGGCATATAGTAAATACCTTATAAATCCTGCTGAAATGATGTCAAACAACTTTTTAAATCTCCTGCAAACACTCAGATCAAATTATCCAAATTGCCTTGAGCTCTTCATGCTCTTCTTCAAATTTAAATGATGTTAAATGAGTAGAAATTGATCAAATACCCTTAAAACACTACATTTAATGCTAAGTGCTTACACAGTTGTAAGCTTGGCTTCAATTGAATTTTTTGGCTCACTCAACATCCATGTTTTTTTCCATACACTTGGAAACCACCATGAGCTTAGCATTAACTAACAAGTTCTCTAGCTCAGCATCCACTAACATTTTACTCGACAACCATATGAAACTTTTTCATGCTCAACAATAACATGAAAAACTAACAAAACTTAAAGATTTATCCTTGATTTCTAATAACACTTTGCATCTTTATTAATGTATATATAATCTTTTCAAAACTAAATCCTTGGAACTAATGTATGGTATATCTTTTAAATACCAATCCCATATACCTCTTGATTGCTTAATTTGATGAGGTGTGATCACCTAACCCATTGGGTGAAGTGATCCCATCTACACTTGATGTGTTGCAATCTTCCTTTCTCTTCCATGTCTTGTTCATATCATCTCTAACATTCTCAACATCTTCCTTGCCTTTTTCTTTGTTGAACTCACAACTTGGTGCATTTGACTTTGTTGGACAATATTTTCTTATGTGACCAGTCCTTATAAAGCTAAAACATGTGGTTTGACTCAACCATATTTTGTAATCACTTCTGAAATGTGTTCTAATATAGTTTTTAGGAACATGTCCATACTCTTGATAGTAGTGACAACTATACGTTGTATTATAATCCCAATTATAAGAGTTTCCATTGTTCTTTACCTTTATTTTCTTGTTTGATGACCACTTGGGTTTGGATCTATGCTCAAAGGCTCTATGTCCATACTTCTAACAGTTATAATAGTATCCTTCAAATCTTTGAGTGTACATGGTCTTGGTTCTACATTCATGTGTCTGATGACCTTGTTTGTTGCACTTATGAAAATGACCCATGGTCTTATTTTGATTTATAGTCTTGCTCCTACAACCATTAGTAGTATGTCCTATCTTTCCACAATTATGACAAGTAGGTTTGGAGTTCTTACCTTTGTTACTTCTTTCCTTAGCACTTTTGGATGATTCTCCTTCTTTAGTACTAGTGTATCCTAGTATAGATGTATCATTGTTAGATCTAGGGGATCTCATAGTTGTTCAAAGTACTTGATGAATTTACTAGGTTTATTGAAACTTTCTAAAAACTCCTTTTCCTTTTTCAGATCATTTCTCAACTATTCATTTTGCAACTTTAGTGTTGTGATCTCAATGTCTTTACCATTTATTTCATGATTAACAATCATGACTTGATTCATTGTTTCCAATTGCATGTGAGCAATCCTAGTTACCTCTAATGATCTCTCTTCCAATCTACTGGTCAAAACTCTTTTGTCATCTTCAATCATGACTTTGTCTTCCATAGATTTCTTTTTATGTTCAGTCACCTCACATAGTAATGTGGCTTGTGATTCTTGCTCTATCTAAAGATTTATGATCTCTTCAAATAGGGTTTTGTTCTTTTCCATTAGATCTACAATTGATGCATCAAATTTATTAGATTTTCTATTTGTAAATATCTTAGTAGTTTCCATCTCTTGGTATTGTGTGTCATTCTCCTCTATAGAAATTTCCTTCCTTCTTCTCAATGATTTCTTTAGATCTTTGCTTGCTTCATTATGTAGAATGAGTTGTATCTCAATCTCATGATTCTCAATAATCTTTACTTGTGAATTTCCATTTCCAAGATTTTTCCTCAAAGTTACAAAGCTTCACTTTTAGAGGATAAAGCTTTAATACCAATTTTTGTAATTACAATAGGAAAAGTAAAATCTGAGAGTGGGGAGGGGTGTGAATCAATACTTTAAATATTAACCCATAAAACCATTCACCATACATCAACCTTACAATTCAATAAGTAAATTGAAATACCATGTAAAGCATATACATCTAAACTATGTAAATAAGTAAGCATTCACACATATATGACACAAGATATGATTACCTAGAAACCCTCCAATGAGAAGGTAAAACTGGGGTGGGGATGACACCCACAAATCTTCACTATTACAGTAATAAAGTGTATCTAATGAAGGTTACAATGTTTGATCATGAAACTTGATTTACCATATGAAAGGTTTGTCCTATTAAAAGCTTACAAAGACTATTAGGTCTTACCCTATTAAATAATTTCAACACCATGTTAGATGTGTGCCTGATTAGAGGACTTCAGATCACAATTAAGTAAGAACCTTGTTAGAGGATTTCAATATAGCCTATTAGGACTACTCTATTAAGAGATTTAACTAATTTACTAGTTGGAATGTCTCAACAATGATCCTTCGATTAGCACTTTGTTGGTTGATGTCTAATCACCTCTATATTGATGTGTACTTGATCCTTTTTGATCAAATATCTCTCTACTATCCACTATTTCCTTCCTCTATTCTCCTTTTAATTGATTCTATAATGTAACTCAAATCATAATACCTTGATCACCATGGATGTCCTATTTGCACATGTTCAGAAAAAGTTTAGGGTTTGTCCTCCTTAAGAAGACATAGGTGACTTAGGGTTAGGTATGAATCAATGGCTGTGATTCACCCATTTTGCCACTTTAACCTTCCCTTTTCCTAATTGGATGCATGTAATACATAGGGATTTCCACTTAAGATTTATCCTTATCAACAAAAGATCATAAATCAATCCTTAAGTCAGCTCAAAAATAGTTTACATAGTAGTTTGTGCCAATACAAATAACTATGTCAAAATTGTGTTACTTAGCATTTGAAGTCCCTAGTGCTCAACGCTAACTATAAATTCAATGTTTTTATTCAACATATAAATGACTTGGCATGCACTACTTGCTCAACAATTGAATCACTCAGCACATACTATCTACTTGAGACTTGAATGACTCAACACATGAGTGAATTGACACTCACTATTTACTTGGCCTGCTCTAACTTACATTTTGTGCTTGGCATGTGTTACTTGTTTGACATGAACTAAGTAAATGACTTAAGTTTATAGACACTCACTAGTCAAAAGCAGTAGAAGATTAACAATAAGATTATTACAAAATTGTTACACATTTGATCAATAAAACAAAGATGTTATATGTTTGCATCTAATCAACAAAACCAACAATACATATAATAGATTAAAAAAATTAATGTAACTCACCTCAAGTTTAGAATGTCTACTACTATGAATATCATGCATGGACTCTTTATATTTAGCATAATCACTATCAACAATGTCAACTCTTTTTTGTTTTGTCTTCGTGTGATTTCTCTACATGCAATTTAGAAATCAAGTAAAGATAATGTATAAAGTCAAATAAAGAATGAAAATTTTGAATAAAATTATTCCATAAGAACTATTATGTTACTTGAACATCATCAACTATACTTTTATGTTGGATGTTCTTATCAACCAATTCGTCATGATCAACATCAATACCAACAACTCTATTTTACATGTACTTGAAACATCAAGAAAAAATGGTCAGATATTTTGGAAACGAATGACACGTCAGGATCTTCCAATACAAAATCATAGAAAGGAAAGCATGGAGAAGCATTTTTGTCCCTTTACAATACAAAATCATAGAAAAGAAAGCATCGGAGTCTATACAATCACAAGGGAAAACAATGAGCAAGAATGACATGACAAATAAAGAGCACTAATAAAGAGGACTATAATGCATCAAGCTTATCATTGAAGTCTCATAAGAAGCATAATTTTATATCATCCAATTTTCAAAGAAATTACATAATATTATTCTACTTGAATTCACTTCATATGATAGTCATGGAATGTTTGCTAGAATGTGTGTAGACTCTAATTGTTGTTGTATTAAACTAAAAAACATGCAAAGTAATTATAAACATTTAAGCGTAAAAAAAATTGAAAAGAAAACAAAGAAAAAAGATATTGATAGACAAAATTATGTGCATAGGGTCCTACTATGTTGTCATTATAGAAAAAAAATTGTATTGATTTTTAGGGTCATATTGTAGTTGAAGTGGGTGTTGGAAATGAAATTATGTCACTTTTTGTCGCTCAAGAAGGTTCAAAGCATGTATATGTCATGGAAGCATATAAGATATGGTAGATTATGCATGAATATTTGTAGCAAAAAATCTATCTCTTGGTTAGCAAACAAAAATGATAAAGAGTAAAGATTAGGAGATTGAGCTACCAGGGAAAGTAGTTATATTAATATCAAAACCCAACAACAAAACTACTATTTAAAACTATCTCATGGATCTACTTTTATGTCTATTTTCTTAGCCTGTAGTGGATTCTTTTGATCCAAGAATTTTTATTGCTCCAGTTAAATATCCAACAACGGTCTTTACCAAGATCAAGGATGAAGAACTATATGAATTGACATTTAAAAAATCAATTGGTACTCAAACTCATAGCCTTGTATGTTGGGTTGATTTTCTTTTTAATGGAAGTCTTGTGCAACGATGGCTTACAAATGTTCTTGGTGAACCAAGATTGGTTTTAGCTTCATTGTGTCTTGTCTTAGCCTTATTATATCTTAGATTGGAAGACTATTATTGGTTGGCTCCATATGGTTGCTCATAGTACTCATAAATATACTATGTATCTCACTATGTCAAAAAACATATGAGGTGTTGGTGGAAATGAAGGAGTTATACTACTAACTTCTTCAAGAAAGCTTGATTTGAAGGAACTGTATTATAGGATGTTGTAGCCTCAAGCCTATACCTCAGCTTAGGATCAGTCAACTCAATAGTTAGTCCAATAGCAATAAGGATAATAAAACAGAAGTGTGGAATTTTAATAAGGTTTTACTATTTCAACAAAACTAGGGAATACTCCACTAGAGATATCATAGACTCTATGGGGTACAATGGAATGCAATTGCTTAAAATAGTAGATCCTAGCAAGCAATTATAAGTAAAACTATCTAAAATTATAGGTTGTTGTATTAGGTAGGTCCAAGTTCTAGCTGATGAAAATATTGTCATTGATGTTAGAAGTCTTCAAGATGATGATGTTGTTAGACTTTTTCATTGATATCAATGTTATGCGATATATATATATATATATATATATATATATATATATATATATATATATATATATATATATATATATATATATATATATATATATATATATATATATATATATATATATATATATATATATATATATATATATATATGGTATACAAAGAATTCATTACATAAACATTGATTGTGACCACAAGACCATAAGATATACACTAAGAGTCAGAAATATTATTGAGATCCTATATGCATATCGAGGTTGAAGATAAACAATATCAAAGTTATGAAAATAAATAACTTATAGAGTAAGGATCAATAAGACAAGTATAGATCTATGAAAATACACTCAAGAATTTGAAGGTGTGTGTATTTGATGGTCAATAGAGCAATTTATTTTAATGGTGCTCAACTCATTTAAATTTTTTGCTCAAAATAGTTTTAAAAATGAAAAAGACAAATTAAATGCAATTATGAATTGAACTCGTTGTTGTCTAATTTCGTCTTTGAGCTCTCATATACAAAACATTTTGGCACATCATTTGGGACATTGAAGAATCATATACAAAACATGATTCTACTATACAACCTCAAGCAAGTTAGGTTGTCTTCAGCTACTACAGAAGACCTAAAAAAAACACATGAAGTGTGACACGAAAAAAACATGTAGTGTAGGCCTATGCATGCTAATATTATTAGCTAGCACATTGTACTTGGGTAAAAGAAGAATTCTTTAGTACTTTTGGGTTTCTTGAATTTTCTTGGAATTTTGTATTTGATTTTATCATCATTTGGATATTTGCATTGGATTAGAGTAAAAGAAAGCTTTCACAGTGGTTTCACTCTTGGGAGTTCCCTACAATTCAATGTTTGAGCATAAGCTGATTGTTTTCTCAATGGATTTGGATGAGGAGTTGCCACCAATAGAAGAGACCATTCATGTCTTTCATAAAGTTTCTGGTGGAACCTATCCTCTAGACATTTGGTTGTGTTGAAACTCCATCTCTTGCTACCCATCAAGCAGTTGCCAAACAGGAATCGATGAGTGAAATTTGGAAATGCTTTTAAAGTATTTAGTATATATATTAAAAAGAGAAAAGACAAATAGTCAATTATATATGATGCACTACATAAAGGAAGAACATCTTAGTCAGATGTAGAGCAAATGGGTTCCAATGCATTTAGTTCTTTGTAGTATAGAAGGCCCTTTTCTTGAAACTGTATCTTGTAGTTATGAGGCATCAACAATAGTTTCATATTTTCATCTAAGGCCATATGCTAAAGCTATCCATGGTTTCTTGCAATGGAAATCTTCAAGTAATAAGGAAAAAAATTTAGAGATGATTGAAACTATGAAGGATCAAGCTTTAGATCATCAAAATAGCCAGTCATAATACAATAGATCTAACAAAGATAACCTAGAGCATCTGGCACCAAATTTTTCATGTCTATGTGATGAACATAGGAAAACTAAGGCTAATTTCATAGAGGATCCAATTGAGAAAGACATTTCATTTAAAAGAAATAGAAAACAAGTTGTAGCTACAACCAACCCTGAAAACAACACCCTTAAATATGGACCAATGACATCCAAAAATGGAGAAGATGCAAGGAAGGCTTCAAGGCAATTCTTAGACAAAGATCCAATGCATCTACAACATTAATCCATTGAAACTAACCAAGGAATGGATAGTCAAATTCACAATACAAAGTATTTCTCAACTTAAACTCCTATGAAGCCACAAGTTGACCAAACAGATCAACCAAGAGAGAAAAGTGAAGAAAGACATCAAGATTCAGTAAGCCAAAAACAAGTAGTTATACAAACAATATTAGAAGTGAATGTCACAGACACCATAGAGCACCCTTAGCTAGAAAAGGATCATTTCATATCTTTTCTATGTTATACACAAACCCAAATAATAGAAATGAGTGTGTGCATAGATGCAACAACACTAGCAAACCTTGATTTCTTTTTTTAACTAGCTCAATTGATCCTACCAAAATGCAACATAATATAGTTCTAATGGTAGCCAATTCATTTAAAAAATATATTGAGTAGTGAGTGGCCAAATATAAGTTGGAAAATGAACAATTACATCAGAAGATTGATTCAATCTACAAGTTTGTTCACAAGACATAGAAATTGTCAATGTTTATGAGGAAGATTTACCAACTAATATCATTGATAAATTGCACTTGGCACTAAAGATTTTGACAGATTCCAAGAATAAGGTTTCAATCCAATTGAACATAAATAGAGACCTAGTTTCTAGATATTTATTGATATACAAATTAGAAAAAGAGGTAAACAAATCATACAAAAAGATGAGTGTTTCGACACAAGAGTCTTTTACTATGCTTGTTGAATTGAATAACTAGCTAACTTTGTTGACTAAGAGAGATGTCAAATGTAGTAAATTATTGTGTGAAGTTCAGAAAGTCACATCACAATGCCTGATTCTAACCACCTTGAATGATTGACTTTCTAAATTGCAAGAAGCACAAGAGAAGGGTACAAAAATTGAGCAATGGTATGAGTCATGCCCTTCTATTATCAAGAAACTTCAAACTTGCAAGGATCGTGCTGAGTACCAGTGGAAGGATTTCTAGAAAGTAGTTATATGGACAATGGAGGAGACATTGGATGTTCTCAAAGAGAAGCCTGGTTCTATTGATTCAATAATAGTATACTATAGTAGATTGCAAAACCTAGATGATAGGTTGGAGCAAGAAATTGATGTATGAGAAAAAAATCAAGATAGAACTATTAAATGTAGTCCCTAAGTTGTATGATTCCAAAAAAGTAGTTGACTATTTACACTTTTCAAATATTGTTAATTTCATCTCATTAAATCTATGGTTTTTGAGCTATCCAGTTGCAAGTACTGTGTATCTTTGCAGGGAATGTTAAAGTTAAATGAAATATCTAGAAAATATTTTTTTTATAAAATAAAAATGAAAAACTATGAAGCTAGTCCAAGTCTATCAATTAAATGGCCATGATTTTTAAACATAGTGACCACATAAATGAATTCATAATTAATACTCATAATGGATGATAATACTGTGAAGCAAATGACATGCTTAAAGGAAATTATAGAAATACATAAAGACCACCTTGAGTTTGAGGGAGCCCAAAATTTTGGCCTTAATTAATAGTAATGTTGGAGAGTCAACTCGTTAAAGACTATTTGTTTCAAACAATAGATATAGGAGATCTTTGCAGAAAAGCAGTTGAAGATCTCATAAATTGAATAGAAGAATATATTCAAAAGGGATCTTGAACTCGAGATTGAAAATTTTCAAATACTCCTTTATATACCATATAAGGTTGAAGAGAAAGTTGGAGATGTTGGTGGAGATGATATATAAATTCTTCAAAGTATAGTGGTATAAATAAAAGGTTTGCAAAGGATACTATCATACTTTCAAGAGGAAAATGAGACATTTCTAAAGCATAGACACCTAAGAAAACTTCAAAATAACACAACAAATATCAAGAGTCTTTAAGATTAAAATTATATGCATCTTCATAAGCTAATGTTGGATATAACATGTTAAAAAAATACAAAGTGACAAATACATCAAAAAGATGTTGTAACAGTGATAAGAAGCATTGTGTTAGCCCAATAAAAGAAAAGCTTTGATATTTTAAATCCATTAGACAGTGTTGGACGTGGAAGGATAAACCTATCAGCTATGATTGAAGGTTCTATTTCAACACTCATAAATCATGATGAGAGATGGAATTTACTTTTACTTACATAGAGGGGCATAACTCACTGAAGACTAAATTTGTATTACTAGAAATGTATCCTATGAAGTTGCAATGTTATACTAGAATGTTTTAAAGACCATTGTTCCACAATAAGCACATTTTCCAACTCTAGAAGGATATGGCTTTGGAATAAAGTACAATTGTTGTGAACTAATTATTGATATAAGAATGTGAAAATAATATCATTAACATGTTTATACCACTAGATTGTTATGAAAAATTGGTTATAGATTGTGGAAGTATGAGTTTGAAGTAAATAAAGCATGGTGGTCTATTAATTATTGTTTTAAATCCATCAAACAATGTTGGATGTGGAAGGATAAACCTATAAGCCATGATTGAAGGTTCTATTTCAACACTCAAATGTCATGATGATAGATGGAATTTAATTTTACTTACATAGAAGGGCCTAACACAATGAAGACTAAATCTGTATTACTAGAAATGTGTCCTATGAAGTCACAATGTTATACTGGAATGTTTTAAAGACCATTCTATCACAATAAACACATTTTTTAGGTCTAGAAGGATATGGCTCTAGAATAAAGCGTCATTGTTGTGAACTGATTATTGATATAGGAATGTGCAAATAATATCATTAACAGATTTATACTACTAGATTATTTTAAAAAATTGGTTACAGATTGTGGAAGTAAGAGTTTGTAGTAAATAAAGCATTTTGGTCTACTAATTATCATTTTAAATCCATCACATAGTGTTGGATATGGAAGGATGAACCTATCAACCATGATTGAAGGTTCTATGTCAATACTCATACATCATGCTGAGACACAAAATTTACTTTTACTTACATAGAGGGGCCTAATATGATGAAGACTAAATCTATATTACTAGAAATGTGTCCTGTAAAGTAGACCATTGTGCCACAATAAGCACATTTTTCACTCTAGAAGGATATGGCTTTGGAATAAAGCATCACTATTGTGAATTGATTATTGAGATAAGAATGTGCAGATAATATCATTAACAGATATATACTACTAGATTATTTTAAAAAATTGGTTATAGATTGTAGAAGTAAGAGTTTAAACTAAATAAAGCATGGTTGTCTACTAATTATTATTCCAAACCAATTATGGAAGTAAATATGAAAAATATACTAATTATCTTTGGAAGTAAGCTTAGAAATTGCTGGAAGTATTGGTTAGCAATTATTATCTAAGGCGATGTTTTGGAAGTATGCTTTGAAATTGTTGTAACTTGAAAAAGATCTCAAGAACAAACCTTTGAATTTTTCAACTAAAAAGTTGCATAATGCAACATTGGAATAAGAATGCACAATTGAAACAAAAAGTTGTAGCTTGGTTATCAAATGAAAAAAATGGTAATCAGACTGATAGAAAATTATAAAAGTTAATAAAAATTGAATCTAGTTAATAGCAGAAGAATATAATATTAGAATCAACTTTAGTCAAACTAAAGAGAAATTAGAACCTCTTACTTGATTTAAAACCACACAACTATGCTCATTCCATGCATGAACTATAGGCTTAACTAAGGCACTCCACTCAGAAATTTTCTCAGTTAGACTATGTAAGAAATTCATTTTATGTTGCATCCCTTCACTTGTGCTGACATATTTTGAAGAGGCTCTTACTGGGTGTTGCATAGATGGCTAAGAATTATTTTTTGATGATCTAAATTTCCACTTAATATTGTTGTTGGATTTAGTAGGATCTATTGTTGTCATATAGTTTACAACATCTTCAACATCTGCTTCTTTAATTGTATTCTCCACCTATAATACAATGTCTATGTCAACAAATACTCAATTCATATAAAATTAAAAAAAGTATCACAATGTAAATTTAACAAAAAGCCACACTTTAATTTTTTCCATTTTAGCCTACAAGCCACCTCTACCATATGTATATTCAACCCTTACATGATCTCTTGTTCTCTTTCCTCTATTACTCTTAGTCATATATTCCTTAGAGTGCATATTTTATTTCAATTCTTCGCACTCTTTAAAGATAGAGTGGAGTATAACTTATCATTTCCCTCCATGATTACTTTTCTACAATTGTATCTGAAAGTGTTCATGAGAAGTCACATCTTGTTCTTGTAGTGTTTTCTTTTGATTTCTCCACCAATAGTGTCAAATGAATTTTCCATTTTTTGTATAACAAATTCCACATTTTGTGGATCTTGTTCTTTAAAATTTGATTTGCAAATATCCAAATGGGATCTATATCTTATGCCCAACTCAGTAACCCCCCATAAAAAATTATGTGCAATAGGCTCACCATTGCCTGATACCTCAACCAAGAATGGCTTCTTGTCTTCTAATACTCTTTCTTTTGCTTTCTTCTCTATAGATCTATATAGAGTTTGGCTCAATCTTTGTCTAATAGTATTAGGAACATCGTCTCTTGAGCCACCATCAATATTTATGGTTGATTCCCTAATCTCATCTGAAACTCTAGGTGTGCCAATTGTACTATGAGGTGGCACATCAGATTTAAGTGGATTCTCTTTGTGACATTCATCGGGTTTCTCATCAAAATGTTCTATATTAGGAAACACATTAGTAGGTGTTCTATCAATGATCACATTATCATGTGCCATATCCATTTGCACATTATCATGTGCTATATCCATTTCCTCATCATCCTTTATTGTATTAGCTAATTGTTGGCTTATACAAGCTGCAACATTTTATGTTTGTCTTCATTTGTTTTTTTAATCTACATTTTCTTTGCTCTTTTCTACTCACCTACAATACAAAAATAGATGGACCAAATTAAAATAATACATGAAAGTAAAATTTTCTTGTCATTTCTTAATATAAAATTTCTTTTAGGCATGGGAAAATCTTGTCTTGACAATTGTATGCAATTCTTGAAGCAAATACTTTTCCAAAAGAATATCTATCTCCTCTACAATCATTGAAGTGAACTAACGTTTGCTACTACTTGTTTCTTCTTCAATTTTATTAGCCAACATACTAATGACCAAAATTTGAAACCCATAAATATTATTACCATAATCCATTGGGGCCTTTACAAATAGATGCTAGTAACATACAAAACATAAAGATATAATTAAAGGAGAGTTTAGAGGTAGCAACCCAGTTGAAGAGAATACTTATCTCAGACTATTTTTCTCACTCTTGACCTCCGACTAAGTATCAATCATTCAAGATTTACTGATCATATATATGTAACAGAATCATAGGAAATGCTATAGGGAGTGTTTAATTTTATTAGACAATCAACTTATTCAGATATTCAATGTGCAGGTTGACATATAGGCACAAAAAATAGTTCTTTAAGGAATAAGTGGAGATTATGGGTACGTTTTAAAATATTATCCCAGAGATAATAATTTAATGCTATAAGAGATTATAGAACACTATAATAACACATTTCTCACTAGCAAACAATGATCCATCTTACATAATCAAACAATCATAACTAAGAGTTTATTGAGTCAAAATGATGCAACAAACCTATTCATATTGATATCAGTCCAAATTTGAGGTGTTGGAGTGGAAGTTTTAGAGGGGTACCTGATGGAGTCCTAAAGGTTGCAAATTTAGAGCTTTTATTTAGAAGCCTTTTTTCACCTTTTTGCATTATTACTTTTCTTACACTGTTAAGAATGTTGTTAAGATAAAAAAAAACTCCTATTACATTTTATAATACTATTATGTATAGATCAATTCAAAAGATCTCATCTCTCAGTGTTTTAATAATTCAAATTATTTGTTCTATTCTACTATGTTGTAGAGATTCATTATCCATATTGAAATCAGTTTTTAAAGTTAGAATACCAAACAAAGATGTCAATCTCAAATACATCTTTAAATGACCGTGTCAGTGGATTTTATTGTGATGAAGAGGTTTCATGGGATATAGTTGGATGAGAATGAGTGATATGAATGCAAGGAATGTGTCTATAATGGGAAGAATAATGTCAAAAAAAATAGTAATGATGATTTTAGTAGCATAGCATAATCAGGCAGAATCTTGTCTTCAAAAGATTTCTAAGAAGAAAGTTGTTGATCACTCAGGATGTTAAAATCTATATGTCATCAAGTACCAACTCCTAGCCTACGTATTGATACATAGAATGAGGGACTGGGAATGGATTGTGCCAATTCAGATAGATTTAATGTCTAGTATGTATAAATATTCTTCAAATTCAAATCCAAAGGTGCAAATTAAAAATTGAAGAAGACTTACAGTTTCATGCATGGATGCCATATATGCACTTTACCAGTGTGAACAAGTTGCCAGAAGGTGTTTTGCTCCAGAACCATAACGCTTGCAGATGTACTAAAATTGGAAAGAAAAAAGAGAAAAATAGCAAGACCTTAAGTAGCTGTAGAATGGGAAGGCACATTGGTTCAAAGGAACAAAGATGATAATGGTATTGTATTATCCAGGATCTTGGAGAGATGAAGTTTAGTTCTGTGTTATCTACAACTTATGATGGAGGTATTGTTGAGATGCAATGGAAGGCTCCAATTCTTGATGCTAGAAATACACATTCCTTTGATTATGAAAGGTCAAGCACTAGTCTTTTAGCATGATCAGTTAAGTCCAAGACTAATAAATTCATTTGAAAGATAAAAGTTCCAAGTATAAAGTCCAACTTTTTAACAAGAGAAAAAATGTCAAGCAATAAAAAGTGGATTAACTCTTCAACCAGAACCATGCTGAGGCACTAGTGGTCTGGCATGGGTTTTTCGTTGAAAATGCACTAAACTTTGGTCAATTTCTAGTGTCAACCAAACCTCAAATCCTAGAGACAAATTTCAAATGTTCTAAATGAATGAAGACTTGACAGCTCCAAACACTGGTTGAAGCCAACTAAACATTTTTGATCTCCTCTAACTTGTACTAAATTATGTATCTTTATGGTGAACTTGTTTGCTATGCCCACTTCATTCTAAGAAAAAACAAAAATCTAATTAAACTCCGAGGAATATATAGAAAAAAATGGTACATGTTTAAGAATGTGATCATCCATTAGATACTATTTTCAATGAAGTGCTAGAAAAAATATCATTGTAGAAACTATATGGGGAAAAATTCTATTCATCACTAGAAATCATATAACTTAGTAAGGTTACTTATCTGATCTAAATCGTATCACTATTTTCCAAAACAACTGGCCACTAATGATAGATATAGTGTGTCATATATAGAAAAAATGGATAGATATTATCATATTATAATTTGAATGTAAATAAAATTGTATGCCTAATTGGCTCATAGAGTAGATGTAGTATACTACAAAGTAGATTTAAAAGTAGATGCTAGTATAATACATAGTAGATTTAAAAATTACCTATTTTTCAATCCAAGACATGATAAAAAGTCATTATTCCTTGCCACTCATTCTTCACAAAGGTGCTCATAATTTGTTATTAGAATTGTAAGGTTTTGGTCACTATCTTCTAGTGTGCACCTTGTATTCTTTGTCTCATTTTTTGATGTGAAAAAACATATTAATTTATAGATTAGAAACATGATAAAAAGATAACCCTTCTAGATAGAAATGGAGATAGTATCATAAAAATTACAAAAAAAATAGTTATAAAAGAATATTTCATGAACATGAAATTTAGCAAAAAGTTATAGAAAATATGCTTACTTATATGCAAATAGGAACCAATTATATGATTGATCTGCAAATTTATATTGACCAAGGAAGATTAACAATTATAAGAAGTAAACATCTTGAGGAGAGGAACAATAGATACAATAGACTTCAACTAAACATTGTAGATGGTGCATAAATAATAATCATGTGTTATAACTGTGATCAAATGTTATGGTTTCACAATGCATGCCCCCATTTTGCCTAGAAATGGGGAACCCCTACTTTTTTTATTTTAGTTTTTTGGATCCCTAGTTATGGGTTCGAATCTTTTTTAGGGTTTTTCCTAATGTCTTTGGCTAATCTGGGTCTCTGCCTAAAAAAATTAGATTCCATAAACTAGGATTTTGAAAAAGAAAGTCTTTTTTTTTGCATATAGAGATGTGCACTAGCACATCTAGCACACCTCACTAGGTGAGCTAGTGCACTAAGTTACATGGGAAAGCACTTTCCTCTTGGAAGTGCATAGTTGCACACCTGCGCACCTCCAAGAGGTGCACCAAGCCTTAGGCCTCTAAAGCCTAAGACCCCCACTTCTCTCCTCACACGAACTTCATTGCACTCCTCTAAGCTTCATTTGTCACACTAGTATAGCTTCTAAGGTGCACTATTGCACCTTCTATACCCTTTCACCTAAACACAGCACCAAAAAAATAAGTTAAAACCTCTAAAATAAGGTGTGCACCTGGCATACCTCATGAGGTGCGCAAGGTGTGCACCTTGCCTTTGTTACATTAACTAAAAAACTCAAAATACCTTTACTAGGAAGAATCATCCCTTAGGGAAGTAAAGGGTGTGAATTTAGTGCACCCCATGAAGTGTGCTAAATGAGCACCCTTTCTTGTGCTTATATGTGTTGTAAGAGTGCACACCTAGTGCACCCCATGAGGTGTGCTAGGTGCACGCTTTCATTTTAAGAGTTTGCATAAGAGAAAAGCACACCTAGTGCACCTTTGAGATGTGCTAAGTTTTCTTTTTTTTGCCTATCAAGGTTAGAAATAAGTTTTTAGATGTTTTTTAATGTGCAAGGTTTTTGGGCTATATTTTGGTCATTATTAGGGTTTATATTAATTAGTTTTTTTGGCCTTCAAACTAATGGATGATGCTCTAGACTAATGAATGCTAATTTTGTGCAGATTAAATGGCTTCTTCATCATCCTCCCTTGCTAAAAAGATGATCCCAAAACTAGTAGTTTTCAAGTTTCAAGGTGTTCTGGCAAAGTCACTCTTCCAAGATGAGTATTCAGAGATTCGGGACACTAGACTTGGTCACACTAACTACAACATGTTCTTAGTATTGTGCAACAAACCTATGGAGAGGTCTCTGATGATATCTACTCTTATCCAATCAGGACTAGTCAATGCAACATCACACCCAATATCGGTACAGTCCTTGAAATTAATCATGGCACTTATAAAAAACTACATTTTCGAGGAAAGTGTTGTGAAGAGTATAACTGGAGAGATAATTTTAGATCTAAGATGTAAGAACAAAGAAAAGATATTCCATCTTCCAAGAGAAAATCAGTATATCATATTGACATATCATCAAGTGGAAAGATGGTACAGAGAACATGGAGAGGAAGCATCAGAAATTATCCAATCCTTCTACCTCATCAAGAAAACTCCTCTCAAATGCAAAGTAGGAAAAGTGGACATGACAAGGGGTTATATGAAAGAGGATATTAGATATATTATAATAATTTTGAGTAGAGTCATGGGGTTACTAGCATCAGGACACCTAAACATATGGATGGTACACTTTATTGAGACCATCAGAACAACAAAGATGCTAATTGATTGGGCTTTGATTCTCAGTGAGAACTTGGATGAGCAACTAGTCACAATCAAGAACAACCATAACTTCTATATGACATCCTATTTGGTGTACTTGTTAGCTATGAGAGCAACTGACTATCTGAGATTGTTCAAAAAAAGCAGCATGCAAGATGCAAACACATGGTCCTATATATTATACCCCTAGTTGGTAAATATGAAGCTTGCAAAGCACAACAAGGAATATAGAATAGTGAATGATGCCTTTATTTTCACAATTATCTGATTCATTGAAGGGGACTATGCAAAAAGGATGTGAGATGAAGTAGTGGAAAAGATTTTAGAAATTGATGCCTATTACATCCAATTTAGGACATTCACTTAGTTGAGGGTAGTGGGTATGATTGTCAACCCCAAGAAGCTCCCTAAGAATCCATATGACAAACTCATATTATTTGAGATTGATTGACAACTCTTGTCTGTATGTGATAGAGTAAGGAAGCAACATAAGATAACCTGGGTGTGGCCCATTACTATAGGATGGTTTAGTGTGGTCTAGAGACAAGATATTCCATCTTTTGAGTTTGAGTGGGATCAATATCCCTTAGAGGAATATAACTCTCCTTGTCCATATTTTGATAACATTGGAAGAGTGCAGTACTTAGCAGGCAAACAATTCTAACATGAAGATGCAATTGAGGACCATTGGATAAGTGTAATAGATAATGACAATATCTATATAAGGGATTATTGTAGGATGACTCTCTATTTAGCAACCAATTCTTTAAAGATGAAGGCTCCTTTAAAGGTATTGTAGTAAGATACCAAAGAGTTCCTAGATACATTGTATAATAGAGATAATATTTTTGATTGACCTATTATGAATGCGGAGATCAATAAGGAAGAAAATTTAGATATTAATCATAGGGTCAGGAATGTCATCAAATTGACCAAGGATTGGATCAAAAGACCTTTCAAATTGGATCCAATTCCTCAAGTGGTAGTCTTCTAAGCTACAACCTGCCTAGCAAAAGGTAGAGGGGCCAAGGTAGCAATGTCCACTTTCATAGCTCAGTCCCCAATGAGGCTGGAAATAGTGCACCAACTTGACAAATTAGTCAGATATCATAGGGCTTAAAAGGGTAAAGGCAAGAGGAAAAGAGATTCTCCCCAACAAGCTAAGCCAAAAGAAGAACCAACTCAAGCACAACCACAACAAGGGGTAGAGAATGTACAAAGGTCAAAGAATATAGAAGCTATGCAAACCAAGGATAATCCTCAAGTGCCACCAGTAGATCGAGGGCAAGGAACTAAAATAGAAATACAAGAAGTATCTCTGCTTGAGCAAGAGGTACAAGCCTCCCCGTCAGCTCCTAAGAGAAGAAAGATCAAAACTCCAGTCAAGAGGAGACAAAAGGTGATTAGAAAGGTTATTCCTTTTCCATTAGTTCCAAAAGTTATTCTAGAAGAAGAAGAGGATGATGAAGATGAAGAAGATAACCTTCCCTTGAGTTAGAGGACTCATCTTGCTAGTGCCACAGAGTTGGAGTGGAGAAGAAACTCACCATTACACCACCATCCTTTCCTACTCAACCTATTCAGTCTATCACTTTAGAGGATGAGTTACATCAATGGATTGATGAGCGGGAGGGTGAAGGGGCTATTGTTATTCAAATGTTAGATTTTGATTTTATGCTAGTTGGTACTGAGTTGGTGGGAGATAAGATAAGGGATACTCTGACTAATCAACCTCAACAAGAGGATTGGAGTTAATTTCCACTCCAGCCACAAGGACCCAAAGAAGTTCCATCATCACCAAATCAAGATACATTTTGCATGGCTAAAGGTTTAGCTACTCCTCTCCCTCCAAGCAATTAAGAAGAATAGGTCCAAGCAGAACATGAAGAAGAGACACAACAAATACCTGTTGATGAAGTGTTTGAGGAAGGGAAAATATGTGAGGAATCTCAATAGATTTCTCAAGACACAAAGGTGAGAACTATGGACTCTACAAATATAGAGATCCCAATGTGGATCTCTCACAAAAGGATAAGAATCTAGAGAGGAGTGATAAGGGGAAGAGCATAGTAAAAAAAACTCCTTCTTCAAAAGGTAAATCTTAGATGGAACATATTACAAGATGGTTAGGAAAGAGGTGATTTGAAACAAAAGGTAGTGGTATGATACTAAGGAAGAGGGATTGGGAGAGTTGATTGAAGCTTTTATGAATCCTGAGTCACCTCCAAAAGATGCATAAGCACCAGCCTTTCTGATGAGTGATCAGAATCAATACTTTTTTGCTCATGTTGCTATCCCTCCTCCACATGTAGATATCAAGGACTTAACTTTATCAAATTAGGGAGGTTGTGCTTGGAAAACCCACAGTGGACACTACCAAGTTAATGGTGACAATAGGAATTGAAGAAGTATTTAGGTACTTAAAATAGGATGAGACTGAACTAATAACTATTCAAAAGTAGAATGAGATCCTAAAGGGATATCTAAATGAAGTAGTTGGTCCATTAGATCTTGAAAATCCTAAGGAGACTCTAAATGCAACATTTGAGAAAAGGGATAAGGAGAATGTGCAACTTGATCCATTTTTGAAGGCTTGTTACCAATGGTGAGAAAGTTTAGAAGAGAAAGGTGTGCATATTATACAAAGAAAATCTTAAATTGCTACACCATATGCAGAATAATGTAGATAAGCTAGTTACTATCTTGAACTAGGAATTTGGTTTAATGGATGAAGTACATACTTGGGGCAAAGACCTGTAAGCATTAAAGTCAATTAAGGGTCAAAGGTATTAGATGTTAATGGAGGTATATACAATAGAAGAGTTAGATAAGATT
Organism: Cupressus sempervirens; assembly: GCA_028749045.1. Lineage (NCBI taxonomy): Eukaryota > Viridiplantae > Streptophyta > Pinopsida > Cupressales > Cupressaceae > Cupressus > Cupressus sempervirens. The sequence goes on from CM053786.1 coordinate 881,018,388, forward strand.
GATGATTGGATAGAGAAGATTGTGGATGGAAATAAAGTAATGGAAATATTACATAAAGATATTCATAAACTCAAGGATCAGACCGAAGAGAAAATTTTGGAGGTAGAGAAACATTATAGTGATCCGTGCTTAGCTATTTTTGAAGATGATTCAAGGGAAAAATTGATGACTGTAGATGTAGTTGTTGAATAGTTCTAGAATAATTTTGAAGAAGTTTCTAATTATGATGATATTAGAAAAGCATTCAGAACTAAAGAAGCATTATTAGACTTGGATGTGAAACTGGGAGATTTTGCAGAGACTCACATCGAGGTGGGCAATTATAGCCAAAAAGTGAAGGATAGATATAAAGCTTTAGATTTTCTAGATGCAACCAAGTCACCAAGATTATTGATAAATTCAAGAGCAAATACCCAAACATAGCTCTAGTATAAAGGGGAATAAAACCCAAAAGCTAGAATTTTAGTTTTGAGACTTGGTAAAATTTTGAATTTTTTTAGACCTGCTTCCAAGGTGTGCAGGTGTGCCAGGTGTGCTTCTTACAAGGTGCACTAGATTTTTTTTAAGTAGCTAGAGGTGAATCAACAGTTAAATGCTAGTTCTAAATTAGAGCTTTCCATGCATTAGAAACACATTATGATGGCAGTTTAACTCCTACAAACACCTAGTGAAGATGGAGTTTCTATTTTTGGCACTTCCAGACACTCCTACATCATTTAAGGGGTTTCTTTTCTTATTTTCTCATGCTTTCTTTGTTTTAAGACATCTAAAGGCTCATGCATCCATTTAATTATATATATAAGGATGGAGTCCTACTAAGCACCAATTAGAGAGTCAGTTTGTACATAAATAGATTTGTTTTATTAGTTTAGGAGTATATGTTTGTAGAAAAGATATCTCTCACTCTTAACACAAATTGAGGAGAAGATTTCTTATACATTTAGGAATGTAATATGTATTCCAAGTTGTTATTTTTATGTAATAATATATGCTATTGGTGCTTGCATTTCGAGTGTTGTTATTCTTGCCTAAGTGTGTTATATTTTATGAATGTATGTTCATGGAATGTAATTGAGCCAATAGTTTTATTGTGTTATTTTGATTGTGCAATCTTTTAATTCTGGTGTTTTCTATAGTTTTATAAATTCTACTGACATACTTAGTTTGAGAAGAGCTCACCTTATTGCTCCTGCATAGCTTCTTGTTTCGCATGAGTGCACTTTCCATGGCCTTGCGATTTGATGAAAAGTGAAACATCTTATGGTTACTAAATTCTCATTGACAATTGCATCAATATAATTAAGGAGGCATTGCTCCTATTTTCATTGGTTACCTACCAATATTTTCAAAAGCTTAACTCCCAGACATGTTGTTTTCATAGCTTATATCTATTAGGAATTTACTTTTCATGTTATTTGCTTAAATTTCTTGTTACCCTATCTTCTTTATTTGCTTTACTAACCCTTGGTTAAATTAGGAATTCATATAGTTTCATCATTAGTGATGAGGCCAATTATTGCCTCTATTTTATGTTAATTTTAATACACTATTTTTAATACTACCAAGACATTTGTGAACTTATAACTTGTTTAACTTATGATAAAGTCTAGATAAAACCATTAAACCATGGGTAGATAATTATGTCATATTTTTCCAATATTATACATATAATGCAATATTTCATATAACCATCAAAATTTGTCTTCTAATATTTGGATTTAATTTTATTATGCTTATTTGCATAAACATTTCTGCATTGCAACTAACTTGTTAGGAAAGTGAGAAGCTGGAGAGTGGTCAACAACATTCAAGGAGGAGCGTCAAGGCCCAGCTACAATGGAGGAATCATGATGGCACCAAGAGACATGACTACTATAAAGGAGGAGCTATTATTCAAAGAATTTAGGGATGAAGTGTTGCTATATTCCCTCTGCATTTACTATTGTGCTGAATTGGTTACCCAAACTTTATTGCTTCTACTGTGAGCTGTTATATTTCCTTCTTCTCTAAAAGATTTTTAGTTAATTTGTTTTCTTTCCTATTTTAGAATAAGTGTTGATCCTCTATTTATAGGGATTGGATTGATAGTTTTGGAGGTTGAAAAAATTTTATGGAAAAATATTGTCGACTCTTGTAGGGATTTATTTACCATTTTATGTATTGTTCTTATGTAAGGAGTTTTTAAATATAATGAAGTAATCATTGGCTTACATTCTATGTTAGTAGATTAGTAGAAGCCAAAAAAGGGGGCCCACTTGGGAGGTGTATTAAAGTAGAGTACTATAGATTTACTTCTAGTACTTCTAGTATTTCAGATAGAAGTTATAATTTTCTTCCTGCAGCATCGTACTTTGTGAATGTTCCTACAATATCTATGAGAGAAGTTACAGTGGATGGTCTAAGTTGAAATATAGGTTAGCATAGAGTTGTATTTCTAGAATTCATTTCAACAAAGAGTTAAGTGTGTTACTTTCCTACAACACTAGTGTAGTTTTTTTGTATGCATTTTACTTTCCTACAACATAAGCATAATGGCTCCTTAAGAAACCTAGTGAACATATTGTGCCAACCATTTCAAGTATACTTCCCTAGGTTGAAAAATTAAATACACCTTCCAGTAGGAGAAGTGATCCTTAGATTGCATAAACTACTCCTAAGTAAGGCTTTGGGCATGATTATCACATATGTATTGTGAGGTGGACCATTTTTTGGCATTGTTGCCAGGGATGGTGTCAAGCTAGGAACATCTTTTTGGGTCATAGTATTTTTAGAGATTTTTAGTCCTAAAAATTGCTTTAGAAGTGTGAAGAATTCAATTGCATGCATCGAGGATGAAGAAAATGAGATGAATATGGTAGATTTCTTGCATGAGGGTCTATTAATTTGAATGAAAAAATTGAAGAAGTTGAGTTGTATTTTGAGGATGCAAGCCCTAATTTTCCTACAACATCTTCCTCTAGAATAGAATCTTTGGATGTAAGTGCTCTTTAGCCTTTTGCTAGGATATTGGCCAGCTTCCTTGATAGTTATGGTCCAAATCCACTTGTTGTTAACAATCCATTAGTCAATACTCCTTTTTAGTATCAACCCCATAATCAAATACCTCCAGTAATGGCACACCCTACTTTTCTATTTCCTCTCTCGAGCCTCATAAACAATGCTAATCTTAGAAATATACCTGCAACTACTCTTCCAAATTTGTATGACCTTGTAACTGAGGATCCTGATACTTTCTTGTTTGAGTTTGACATACTCTATTGTAGCTTTGACTATAACACCAATGCCCACAAGCTCAAGTTGTTTCTAGCAATACTGAAAGAATTAGCCTTAGATGGTTCATGGGTTAAGGAGCCAATATAGCAGGTACCTGGGATGAGATATAGAATCTATTTTTGAAGAAAAACAAAGATTACTACAAGGGGACATATCCAAGAGGAGATAACATTTTTATAATATAACATAAGGAGGATAAAACATTGAAAGACTATGTTTCACATTTTTTGTATGCAATGTAGAAGAACCCCAAACATGTCCTAGCATAGGATTCACAAAAACTAGTCTTCTTGAGAGGGGTAACTGAATTTTTTTTGGAAGCATTAGACCTAATGGTTGGGGGTGATGTATACCAAGCTTCTTGGGATGAGCTCAAGAAATTTTTTCTTAACTAGTCAAGGTCAACTATGAAGAAAGGCAAAGGATATTAGTCCACAGCCACTAAAGGGATCATTCAAGGCATTTCAAAACTCAAGATATCTAATTTACTCTTAGATTTTAAGAAAGACATCATAAATGATGTCACTACACATCTCAACACCATGACTGCAAAGAAGAAGCATGCAGAAGTTGAATCACAATTGGCAGAGTACTCTCCTCACTGCCACAAACAAAAGCAAGATTGTGCATGTAAGCTGGTAGCCAACCCAAAGAATCAATATTTTCCAACTAAGTACATGAAGATAGATAGGGACAATGATCAACTATTCTTCATTTCTCAATGTCAACCATGGGATTTAAGACAAGGTATGCCTCAAGATCCTCTACAATTTTCAAATCCTTACAATAATCAGTGGCAAAACCAAAGTTATTAGAATCATTTTTAGTACTCCAAACCTCCTTTGGAAAAACCAACAAAACAACCAATGGCCTAACCAAAAAAAAAAATAGTGGCCTAATGAGAAAATCAACCAATGGAAAAATCAACAAAATCAATGGCAACTACCACAAGGAAATTGGCAGCAAAATAACCAATAGAGGGATCCTCCACAATGGCCTAACCAAAATCCTAGTAACCCACAACTACTACCTCTAGTGCAATAACTTGTAATGCCACTTCCTACAACAAATAATGCTAATCCTAACCCAACCCAATTGCCTTCTCAATCTTAGCCAAATCTAAATAGCAAACAATACTAGCAATAAATGTACACACTGATACTCAGTAGTGGCCTACATATTCACTAGAGATATATGATATCCATTTGAGATTGGGTACCCTATTATCATGGAAGTTGCAGACACTCCTACAACACCACTTCCAGAAGCTACATTTCCAAATATCAACCTGCCAACTAATGCATCCAGCAAGACTACTAACCATACCTTCATGAATCCTCCCTTTCCAAATAGGCTAAATAAAGAGAAATCTATATCCCAGGAGGAAGAGACATTTGACATTGTTGAGTAGTTGAAAAACATGCACATCCAAATTCCTCTATTCCAAGCTATCAAGGATGTCCCTCTTTATGGAAAGGCTATTAAGGAAGCATGCCTTAAGAAGCCAGGATAGAAGAAGAAAGATCCTCAAATAGTCCATGTTGTTAGGCAATCAATAGATATCATGTTAGGGAAGGTAGTGATACCAAAGAATTTAGATTCTGGTAGTCCAGTAGTTAATCTAATCATTAATGGATAGGCTATCAAAAATGCTTTAGTTGATCCAAGAGAAGCAATAAATGTGATGAGTAAAGATACAATACATAGGTTATGTATGGAAGGCTTAAGAAAAACTCTCATAGTGTTACAACTTGTTGATAGTTCAACTGTCACTCTAGATGGTCACATAGAAGATGTGATAGTGACTTTAGATTCATGGGAATACCTTGCTAATTTTCTTATTCTATCACCCAAACTAAAACTTGTTGGCTATCTTGTTTTATTAGGGAGACCCTGGTTAGCCACCATTGATGCTAAAATTAGTTGTAGATTAGGCAGTATGATAATTTCAAATGGTCAAACCATAAGGAAGCTAGCGCTATATCCACCTACGCAACCCCAACTAGACTTGGGAGAACCTATTTGGCTAGATTTAGGAGATGAAGAAGAAGAGTTGAATTCTATAGCTCAGCTCATGATGTTGTATAGGCACTCTTTTTTGAAAATGTAGGAGGAAGATGATATAATATAGAGCATTATTACCAATGAGTGTATCGTGGCTAGAGATATTGCTGAAAGTTTTGTCTTAAAGCTATGTACCTATGAAAACTATTTTTACCCAGCCAACCTTGAGATAATTAACCAATTATTACCAAGTGAAATAGTTGCAGTACAGTACCAAAAGTGTCAATGGTAGAATTAACAACTACTGTGGAACTTTCTCCTAGTCATAATCTTCATGTAAACAACAAGTTGTCCCTATTACAATTGGAATTGTTAACCAAGCTCCTCAATTAGCATGAAAAAGCCTTTTCTTGGGATTATAAGGATATGATAGGACTAGGCTCTAAAATCTACACCCATAGGATCTACATCAATGATGGAAACTTACCACTCCATCAGCCTCAAAGGAGAATAAATCCAACATTGTGTGAAATAGTTAAGACCGAGTTACAAAAGTTGTTGGATGTTGGATTCATCTATCCAATCTCTAACAAAAAATGGGTATCACCATTAGTTATTGTACCTAAGAAAGGAGGAAAGTGGTGGATATGTGTAGATTAAAGAGAACTAAATAATGGCTTAAAGAAGGATCACTTTCCTTTACCCTTTATTGATCAAATTTTGGATACTTTGGCTAGAAAGAAATACTTCTCATTTCTAGATGGATACAGTGGATACAATTAGATAAGTATTACTCTAGAAGATCAAGAGAAGACCACATTTACATGTCCTTGGGATATCTATGCCTATTCTATATTACCATTTGGCTTATGAAATATGCCTGCTACTTTCCAAAGAGCTATAATCAACATCTTTGTTGACATATCACATGATTGCATGGAAATATTCATGGATGACTTCACTAGATTTGGTGTCACATTTGAGGAAGCCTTGGAGAACTTGGAGAAAGTACTAATTTGATATCTCTTAACAATGAGAAATGCTTTTTGATGGTGTAGGAAGGTGTGGTATTGAGACAATTTATCTTTGAAGCTAGAATCTAGGTAGACCCTATGAAAGTAGAGGTAATTCTCACACTCTCTACTCCCACAAAGTAAAAAAAGTCAAATCTTTCCTAGGACATGTTGGCTATTATAGGAGTTTTATCAAAAAAATTAGTCATATAGCTAGTCATCTATATACTTTTCTTACGAAAGAGGCTGAATATGCCTAGACAAATGAATGTGATGACTCCTTCCAGTAGCTCAAGTCACTGTTCACAATTGCACCAATACTTAGGGGTCCTAATTGGACTTTTCCCTTTCAAATACATACAGATGCTTCTAACTAGGCCATAGGTGTAGTCCTAGGAAAAAAATCTCAACATCTTAAAAATGCAATCTACTATTTTAATAAGAGCCTTCATGGACCAACATTAAAATATACAGTGACTAAAAAAGAACTTTTAGCAGTAGTTTATGCTCTGAGCAAATTCTGGCATTATATAACTTGTTATCCCATATTTGTTCATAATGGCCATGCAGCAATTAAGTATTTTATGAAAAAACCTACCATTATAGGTAGGTTAGCAAGATGTCTACTTCTTTTCTAGGAATTTGATATTACAATAATTAACAAACTTGAGAAAGAGAATGTGGTAGCTGATTATCTATCTAGAATCCACCATGATGAAGAAGATACTACTTTGATATATGATACATTTCCAGATGAGCATCTATTTCATATTATTTTCCAAACCCCATGGTATGTAGACATAGCTAATTACATTGTAGCTAATAAATGCCAACACATTTCTCTTACAAGGATAAGTGGATGCTTGTAGAGAAAAGCTTCCATTTCTCTTAGATTGACAACACACTATTTTACACTAGACCCGATCAAGTTATGAGGAGATATGTACTAGAAGATGAGACAAATGACATTCTACATGCATGTCATAATGAATCATGTGGAGAGCACTTTGCAACAAAAAGAAAAATGTTGAAGATTTTAACAACTAGTTACTATTGGCCTACACTTCATAAAGATGCAACCAGTTATACACAAAAGTGTGATAAATGTCAGAGGATGGGCCAACCAACAAGAATAGATGAAATGCCTCTCAATCCATAGATGGTGTTAACACCATTTGACAAATGAAGCATGGACTTCATTGGTCCAATAGATCCTCCATCCAATGGGAAATCATATATCCTTGTATGCATTGACTACCTGACAAAATGGGTTGAAGTTAAAGCCATGAAGCATGCCTACGACCATAAAGTACTTGAATTTCTATATGAAGAAATTTTTACTCAATATGATAGACCTAAATAACTTGTTACTAACCAGCGTACTCAATTCACTTCAAATCTGATCACAAAACTTATGAAGGAATATAATATCAAACACCAAAAATCAAGCCCTGATCATCCTCAAACTAATGGACAAGCATAAGTTACAAATTAGGAGATAGAAGCCATCTTGACAAAGATAGTTCATTTGCACCACAGAGATTAGAGCAACAAACTACCTGAAGCTATTGAGGCATACCAAACAACATGGAAGAGCACCACAAGATTCACACCATTTGAACTATTGCATGGAAAAGCAGTAGTGCTACCCATTGAATTTGAACACAAAACTTTAAGAACAACACTGGAGTTAAAGATTGATCTTCCTACAACATAGACAAAAAACTTACTACATCTTGATTTTTTTGATGAAATGCATAAGTCTACCCTGGAATGCATAGAAATTATATAGAAGCAAAGGAAACAATCGCATGACTCCCACATTAAGAATAAATAATTTCAAATTGGAGATTGGGCATTAATTTAAGATTCAAGATTTAAATACATAATAGGCAAGCTATAGACATGATGACTGGGTCCCTATGAAATAAGCCATGTACTTGCAAATGGATTCATCTAGTTCATCACAATTGGTCTAGTAAAATTCAAGTTATTAGTTAATGGACATCGGTTAAAATTTTATAGACAACCCCAAATGAAAGAAGACTTCTTGCAATAATTTCAATAGCCAGTTTCAAACTCACAAGAAGTAACACTTCCTATAGTAGAAGGTGCCAACCTTCTGCCTACAACTCTTCAATAAGAATTCCTTCGAGCATGCCCATAATAAAAGGTTTATGTTTCCATAAAGTTAAATTCTCCATTTACTTTCTAAGCTCTTCTTTTTCAACTCATCTCATTTCTTTCTCTACCACCCACTCTCTCTCTCTCTCTCTCTCTCTCTCTCTCTCTCTCTCTCTCTCTCTCTCTCTCTCTCTCTCTCTCTCTCTCTCTCTCTCTCTCTCTCTCTCTCTCTCATTAAAAACTAGTTGCAATAGTATGCAAGTGTCAAGTTTCGTACCTTTAGTCCCAAATAGTTCCTCATCGACAGACTAAGATGTGATCCAAATTATATTTTGAAGAAATTCTCACATATCTATGATCTATTCTCATTAAAACTACATTATTATTATTCATGACAAAAATTCATATAGAAAAGAATGTGAAAAGGTTTCATGGTTTTCAAAAAAAAAAAAGAGAGTTTGAGATTCACAAAAGGGAAGAAGGTAATTGTCACAAACAAAGTAGAGGTTGAAATTAGTAAACACAAATGGAAGGATAGTTGTAGTGACACGAACTAGTAGAACATACTGTTTTACTTTTTGATGTAGAAGTAGTAAGAAGATTTAATTTATGTGGCTGGCTAGGATATTTCTTGAAATTATTGGAGTGTGATGAAGGAGCAACTACTGAATTTACACATACATTTGAGAAAGGTGAAGCAACAGTATGAAGATTGACAAATGTTTCCATAGAGGAATGAATAGTGGAAGTTAATGGGCTGCCAACAATAGGAGAACACTACCCTAATGTGCATGATGCTAGATCGTTAGGGTCTAGTTTTTCCTACCAAGTGACCCTCCATTAGATATTACTAAGCAAGGATGCAAAATAATTTCTATTCTGTCACCATATAATGAGTTGGCCATGCATATTATTAGGTATTTTACCTACCATAGAAGATTTTTTAATTTGCATGCACATCATTTTAAGCTACTCAATTATGTAAAGCATAATTTTCCAATAAATGTCCCCAATTTCTTATATAATATGTTATGCATTACTACTAATTAAACCTATAAAGGAAAGGATAATTTTGTTACTCACCATGCCCTAATTAAATGTCTCATAGAAAGATATCTTAGGGTTGTCTCTCCTATGCCATGGGAAAAATTTGTCAAATATAAAACCTTGCAGCCTCATATTGCCCCTAATGTACAACCTAGCCAAGATAATGAAGTTCCCATTAACACAATTAATGAGCAAGGCACCTAAGTGTGAAAGCTAAAAATGTGCCAGACAATGTGACTTTACCTGCTCAAATGAGTAATGTACCTACTTTTTCTTGATCAAAGAGAAAACATAAATTACAAGAAGAAACTTTAGTTTTGGTAGTAGAAAAATGAAACCCTACAGCCTCAAAACAAAGGAAAAAGAAGTTGGTTCTTGTAGTAGCTACTCTTGTAGTAGAGACACTAAAAAGGGTTAGCAAGAAAATGGTTGTGGTGCTTGAAGAAACCCCTGTGCAAATAAGCCCTTGAATGAGAGGGTGAATTTCTAAAGTGTCCTCAGAAACCCAGTCCACTTCACCCAAACAATCTCATGAAGAATCTCTAGTACAAGTTATCCCAGATGATTCCCCCAATCAACCTGAAATTATAGACATTCCTCAAAAACTTGATGAGAAATATAAGGCTAAGATGAATGAAAGCCAAAATGATTCCCAAGCAAGCCAACAAGATACCCCATGTTGTAAAGAAGAAGAAGACCCAATAATGCACCAGTTAGCCTATTCAAAAATTGCCCTAGTTTCCTATAAGTGAACATGGTATACAAGCTTTTTGAAATGGTCATGGAGGGAACAGAGGAAGAAAAATAACTGGGAAGAGGAAAGTGATCCAATTACCTTACAAATGATTATTTTACAGTTATATAATAAACATGTGTTAACAACAACCCTATGGGAAGAAGAGAAAAAGAAGATGAAGAAGGTAATAATAGACTAAGGTGAAGAAATTGTAGAATTAAAAGAGCAATTGGTGAGACAAAAGAAAAAGATGGATCATGCCCTAAAATTGGGTGACCAAATAATTACTTGTAGGCCAACACCTAGGATTTATGCCACCTATTTAAAAGAACAATTCCTCTTATTCCAATTGATGATGACCCTCAAAGTTATAAATACATAGTTCAGTTTAGCTCATAAATTCTATGGTTTGTGCCAAACTCTTCCATCATGGCAACAAAATTTACTCTGTGAATTGTATGTGCATAATTTCATTATCCCTACAAAAACTCAATGGAACCCTTTAATTTATACAGGGGATATACACCTTAGGGCCCTAATGTCTTGGATGCATAATAAGGCCAATTATGATAGACAACTGAATAATTACAAAGACAAAGAAAGAATAGAACCCCTACAATTAAGAGTAGAAAGAAATAAAGCAAAAGAAATCCTTAGGATTAGTTCAAGTTGACCTATGGAGATGTTCACAAGGAAATAAGAAAACAAATCTTTGAGGCTAGAACAAAAGTATATGCAGAATGTGATAAAATGCCTTAGTTTTTCTTTCAAAGAGCCATGGCTGGTGTCAAAAGTAGATGGGGTAGATTTCATAAAGGAGTAAAAAGGTCATAACCACACAACCCTATCAACCTAGAGGTAACTAGTCACTGAGCACCAAAATACATGCAACTAGGAAGGCAAACTAGACCAAAACTTTGGTGTCCATTAATGATGTAGCCACCTATGCTCCTTTGGCCCCTATATGACATCAACTATGAATGAATTGATAGGTTGTAGGAGGATCATAGAAGGGAAGTTTGGCAGAGAACAAGAAGATTCTACTACACTTTCAGGAGTAACAGGTGAGGGCAGACTAAGGTTGGAGACTTTTGATCAATGGCCAGAAGATGCAGTGCTTGAGGACAAGCATTAAACTTACTAGGGGGTAGATGACAAGGCACATTATTGTCTCTATTTTATGTTAATCTTAATATTCTATTTTATGTTAATCTTAATATTCTATTTTTAATACTACCAAGACATTTGCGAACTTATAACTAGCTGAACTCATGATAAAGTCCAGATAAAACCATTAAACCATGGGTAGATAGTTATGTCATATTTTGCCAATATTTTACATATAATGTAGTATTTCATATAACCATCAGAATACTTGTTCTAATATTTTAATTTAATTTTATTATGCTCATTTGCATAAATATTTATGCATTGTAACTAACTTGTTAGGAAAAGGGAGAAGCTAGAGAACGATCAACATCATTCAAGGAGGAGTGTCAAGGCCCACCTATGGTAGAGGAATCATGATGGCACTAGGAGATGTGACTACTACAAAGGAGGAACTATTATTCTAGGAATGTAGGGATGAAGTTTTTCTATATTCCCTTTGCATTTACTATTGTGCTAAATTGGTTACCCAAACTTTATTGCTTATACCTTGTGTTGTTATATTTCCTTCTTCTTCTCTAGTGGATTTTTAGTCGGTTTGTTTTCTTTCCTATTTTACAATAAATGTCGATCCTCTATTTATAGGGATTGGATCGATAGTTTTGGAGGTTGAGAAAATTTTATGGAAAAATATTATTGACTCTTGTAATGAATTATTTACAGTTTTATGTATTGTTCTTATGTAAGGAATTTTGAAATATAATGAAGTAATTCTTGGTTTACATTCTATGTTAGTAGATTAGTAGAAGCCAACCAAGGGGACCCACTTGGGAGGTGGATTAAATTAAAGTAATGTGGATTTACATCTAGCATTTTTAGTATTTCAAATAGAATTTATAAGTTTCTTCCTGTAGCACCGTACTTTGCAAATGTTTCTACAACATCTGTGAGAGTAGTTATAGTGGATGGTCTAAGTTGAAATATAGGTTAGCATAGAGTTATATTTCTAGCATTCATTTCAACAAAGAGTTAAGTGTGTTACTTTCCTACAACACTAGTGTAGGTTCTTTGTACGCATTTTACTTTCGTGTAACATAAGCATAATGATTCCTTAAGAAACCTAGTGCATGTACCATGCTGACCATTTCAAGTATATGTCCTTGGGTTGACAAATTAAATGCACCTCATGGTGGGAGAATTAATCCTTAGATTGAATAAACTATTCCTAAGTAAGGCCTTGGGCATGATTATCACATACCTATTGTGAGCTGGACCAATTAGATTGCATTCATTAAAAAATATTGTTCTTTTTTGGTTATTCTTTTGAGATAGCAAGCAAATTCAAAATCTTACCCAAATTGTTTAGAACCAGAAAAGGCCTCCCTATCAATAAATACATTTATCTTCAATTGAGCAGTTTCTAGTAGGTTGCAAGATCACCCAAAACCTTGGAGTTGATCCCATATTAGCTTTTCAAGAGAGGAGTTCGAAAGGATTCTTGTCATTAAGAATCATGTAGAATGATAGCTCAACACCAAACAATCAAAATAATAAAGATTCCAAGATAATTTCAAATGCCATCAAAATAGGGAAAGATTCCAAAATATCTTCAAATTCCACCAAAATATTAAATAAACATAATTTGTTCAGCTCAGTAACTTCCAGAATAGTTTAGGATGAAATTCAACATGAAATATTTTGGCCCATAACATCTGCAACATTAATGTCATATACCTATTATTAAAACATATGAAGTTTGAAGTACATGTCCTCAAAATATAAAATAGAGATTAAATAGCATGTAAAAATTTTAAATTAAAAGGTCATTAAAAAGTAGGGCTTGTCAATAATCATCAGCATTTCCAACAAGACCAGAATTCTCATCACTTAGGTTTGTATCTACTTGGTTTTCTTCCTTATCTTCATTTGTGACATGCAATACATTCTCTCTCCCAATTTCTTCATTGGCAATAAAAATATCTTCTTCAAGTTTTCTCTCATTATCTTCATCCATATGTTCGAATGTTTCTTGTAAATTAACATTACGCCCATTAGGCAATACATTGACAGCTTCCATGAATTTTCTTTTGGAACGAGACTCTGTTTGAATGAAATATGACTAGCTTGGGCTTCTGTAATCCTCAATCAAGAATGATTGGTTGATTTGAAGGAGGAAAATATAAGGCTTATCTATTTTTGATAAAAATTGTCATGTATGTGCATGTACAAATCCATACGCATCAAATTGTAATGCATATGGTTGAATCCACTTACATTTTAATAATATAGTACTATTTTCACAAAAATCCACTTGAATAATGTCTTGAATGAATCCAACATAAAATTTCTTCTCAATATCATGAAAAAATTCAGCACTAACAACACAATCACAATGTATCTTCCCTTTGTCTTTTTCTTCCACTCTTAAATGACTGCCATAGGCTCACATTCCATGAAATCGCATAGCCCATATATGTGGAGATTGTGAGAGCTCACTTTACTCAATTGTTATATCTTCACCTTCTTTATTTGCATCATTGATTGCATTACCAATCCATTCTTCAACGTTTGGAAAAGAATCGCCTCTAATCAACCTTTGACATTTACACTTTTGAAGTTGATGTTGCATCCAAATTTGACTGTATTCTTAATATTTTCTACATAGAATAATGGCATACAAATAGTAAGCTAAAAAAAATAAATTAAATACAACTAAGAAAATAAAATATTCTTAAGTTTTTTCTATCTATACTACTTATCAAACTAAGATGTGTTCTGAAGAACAAAGACATGTATTGTACTTCTTTCTTGATATGATAACTTGAAGTGAAATCCATTGCCTTCTAATACTTCACTTGCAACTCTCTCATCTTCATCATCATCCCATACACGTTGATTGAAATTTTTATAATTTTTCATGTATTCTGTACAAAAACCCATGGTGTCTTGCATTGAATATCCCTTAGACATGTTGCCCTCTAGTTTTTCTCTAGTACAAACAATTTTTTTCAAAACCTTCATATATCATTCAATAGGATACATCCATCTCGATCTTACTAGGCCATAGTACTCTGGCTCATTTTCTAGATGTATCAAAAGATGCATAGAAATGTTAAAGATTTCTGGTGGAAATTCTTTTTCCAATAGATAGAGGATTTCAACAACCTCCTTCCTCAAACTATCAAATTTTAAAGAATCTAATACATGTAACTCATTCTCTTTAATATAAGGCCCAACCTTATAATTTCCAATCTTTGTCCCTTATCAAGTCTTGTTATATTTACCATAATAGGTAAAATATTCTCAATTATGACATGATAGTCATGAGTCTTGAGGCCTCTTAAGCTATTAATATCGTTTAGACTTTTGATGCTACTACTTACATATCCCATAGGAAAGAGAGTCTGAGACATTAACTATAAGAATTCTACATGTTGTTCCCTTGTCTAGACATAAGGAACATATGGCTTTCTATATTTTTTATTATCATATTTCTCAACCCAAAGATTTTGATTAATCTTTACATCTTGAAAGTCCTCACATGATGAAATAGTATCAAGAGCACCAAAAAGAGTTTCTATAATAACATAAGCTATATTTTTCTCAGTATGCATAAAGTCAACAGTATGCCTGATGCACATATCCTTGAAGTATGGAAAATTGTACAATATGCACAATCGTTCTACACCACTTTCATTAGATGGATCACACCTAATGTAAATAATCTCATTATTCTCAATAAATGACATTCTCTTTTGTCCATTGTCAATAATATAATCACTTTTTATTAATAATGGTGCTTCACAAATCTCTTCTTGACCATTGAAATGTGTATTTTGTTGACAATATGGATGATCCATTTTTAGGTAAGCACGATGTCCACAATAAATACACTTGTAAAAACTTCTTGAATCTCTCACAAAATCCTTAAATTTACAAGTAGGACATCCATGGTATCCATAAACAGAGAGAGCAGATAATGTGCCATATGCATGAAGGTCATGAATTGTAAAAAATAAGGAAACTCTTAAAGTGAATCTAATTGAATGACCATTTGTTAAAGATTGAATTGCTTCAACTCCTTTCCAAAATTCTATTAGCTCACCATGTAATGGCTCTAGATAAGCATCTATTATTTCTGAAGACACTCTTTTCTTTCTAGGTATAATCAATGTTAACATCAAGAAAAATTTCTTAGTTACTAACCATGGAGGCAAGTTATAATTTATTAGAAACACTGGCCAAGTTGACCATTTAGTACTTTGATCTAAAAATGGGTTCACCCCATCCAAAGCCAAACCCAACCTTATATTATGAGGGTCTTAAGAAAAATTGGGCCACCTATTATCAAATTTCATCCATGTCTTAGAATCAGGCACATGTCTTTGTTTTCATTCAGTGCTCTTATTTTGATCATGCCATTGCATAAGTTCAGCAATGTCTCTTCACCTATACATCCTGAGTAATCATGGGATTAACAAAAAGTGGCGAACAACCTTTCTAGGAGCCACAACTGATTTCAGCCCTTGTCTATACCTAGATTCATAACATTTTGGACACTCACTCTCCTTTGTAATATTTTTCTTAAATAATACACAACCATTCACACATGTGTGGATGTTCTTGTATGGCAAATTGAGCTTGCTGATTTGATTTCTACATTGACTTCAATTTTTGGCAATGTAGAGTCAACTGGTAGCAGTGAACTTAATAATGCCAATAATTTTTCTACACTCTCATTTGTCCAACCATGCACCACTTACAAGTAAAAAATTTGAAGGATTTTTTTCAAATGACTTAACTTACAATTAGCATAGACAGGCTTTAAAAAATCCTCCATTGACTTGGCCCAATCATCATTTAGACCTTCATCCAACATTCTATCCACATCAAACCCTTCATCAAATATTTCTTACTCTTCATCTATGTTTGTTACCTCTTCATTTGTGCTTTGTTTCACTTTGTCTAAGTTAATTACCTCTTCATCTCTCACTAGCTACAATTCTATCATATCTTGATAATAATTATCTACCCAAGGGCTTATATCACTATGCCCATACCTGATCATATGATTATAAGTCACATTCCTTTTTTCAACTTTTCCACAAAGACATATTTTGCATGGACATGGATATTTGTCCATGTTCCCCTAATTGGCTATTCTATTATTGTATGAATGGTATTGACCTATAGTCAACCTCTGACATTGATCCATCTGTGATGTTATGAATTCCAATATTAATTTAGTTTTTTATTCCAAAAAAAAGACACATAAATATCAAAATAGAGATGAAAAATCATTGTTCAAAGTACTCACTTTTAGTAGAGAGTGTAATAAAATGAAGAGGATATTATGGTTTGTCGGAAGATGTATATTTCATTTATTTGACATTAACCTACTAAGAATGAAATACACATGTTTTGGGTTTTGAATTACCTTTGAATTTGTTGCAAAAGATATCACTAACATCAAAATCTTTACAAAAAACTTTGAATTTCTTGCCCACCTTTTCAAAAATCTCCAAGTCCTACTATCCAAAAAAGCTTTATCTACCATGCAAGATCTTCAATAAATGTCCATGAGAATAGCAAATGTTAATGAATATGACAAACATAAAAGTAAGATGGAAAAGATAATCTTATCTATGTTAGTAGCAGGGATATAAAATGTAGATTATTTAAAATAAATAAAATTTAACTCAATCAACCATCAGGCTATTAACAAAGCCATTTTTTATCTTTCCATTCATGAAGACTTGAACAATCTCCAGTTAAACTTAAATATCCTTTTGGGTTTGATTAGTAAATTTCATGCATTAGAAGAGGTTGGCTTTACCATAAAAATTTAATACATCATTATGAAAATGACCTTACCACTATAACAAGGTTATTCCATGACAACTTGGAATTGCATAATATGTGTTAAATGTCTTGAATATGAATATATCTTGCTATCTTTATTTTCCAAGCCAATTTCTACATATTTGCATAAATCTATCTCCTATACAAAAATCATATATCATTTTATGGTCTTCAATAAAACTATATCCAGCTGTCTTTTAATTCCTCATCTTTCATCAATTTTCTTATTTGAGCTTTGGCACAACTTTCCACTTCTATTTTATATATATATATATATATATATATATATATATATATATGATAAAATCATAAGTTGTAGTTTCGCTATGATGTAACAAAAACTAATGCTATTGGAAATACTTAGTGGGTATAGGGTTTATTCTTACATGATCTACATACACCAAGAAAACATGTTCACAAATCCATTGAATGTATAACTGGCTTAAAATGTATTGAAATGCTTTGGCGCTTATTTGTAATCTACCCCACATCCTACATGTTGCAAATACCAAAAAAGGTAGATTTGGTTTAAATCCTGATTACAATAGATGATAGGTGTCAGTTTTTCTTTCCTATTAAATGAAGAACAAGAGTGTTTGTCTATACCCAAGTTCCTTCATCTTTTTGGCTTGAAATTACCTTTGCATGGTGTCTAGATAAATGCAATTTAAACATAAACACTTATAAATGCATACTTGCAAAGAAGAAAATGTTTTTTATGACCATGAACGTAATTGAAAGGGACACAAGAAAACATAATAAATTTAGGTTTTTCAGGGATCTGCATGCATTTGGTTTTGTTATAATTTTTTATTAACCTCTGAGTTTTCAATCTTTTGACATTTTTCCTAGGCTATATCCCAAACATATTAACACTTGCAATGGTTTCTACTATGACAAATTTGTACCTAACAAACCCTACAAGCTAGCATTTTGGACAGAGGCCTAGAGTGGCTGGTACAGCAACAACTTCTAAATCCTTAATGTTGTTATGATATTTTGAACTTTGAATGTTACATAAATTGGAATTTTAGATTTTTTGCAACTAAACATGTTGGATGCTATTTAAAATTCACCATGAAATCAAAATTTTCCTGTCGTTCTCTAAAGGTTTACCAAATATGGGGATAGTAATGTTCGAAGACCAATTGAAGATCTAGCCTTTGTAGTTGCTAACTTTTTCTAGGAATGAGGCTCCTTTTTAAATTACTATATGGTAGAATTACCTCCTATAAAACTGATTTTTATTCTATGTCTATCATTTTTCTTATTCTTGTGTGTAACCATTAAGTATTTAAAAATAAATCAGTTATTTTTCTTTGTAGGACCATGGTGGCACAAATTTTGGTTGAACAATAGGAGGGCCTTTTATCACAACTAGCTATAACTATGATGCACCCATAGATGAATATGGTATGGGTTATAAGCAGATTTTTAGCTACCAAAATTTTAATCACATTCTAAAATAATCTATCATAAGTCAAATAATTATAATTCTCTTCTTCTATTCTACCATTGGGAAACCATATTGTCAATATTTAGATGACTAAAAATAAATGTTAGACATAATTTGATTACAAATCAATTGATAGGGAAAGGCAAGCACTAATAGAAGAATCCATTTTTGCCACAATTTTTTAGACAGTATGAACTTATAAGTAACATAAATTCCATGCAATAATCACTTAAGAGCATGATTTATGTCATCACCTAAATAGAATGCCTCAGATGTGGTTGACCACCAAAGCTAGTACATTTCCTCTAATAAGTCCCCATGGTCCTTGGTTTAGATGTTGATTGCAATGTGACTAGAACAAGTAGATAAGAAAATCTTGTCCACCCTCTTCAAATGGACTCTTTTTTGTTGTTGTCAAGAATTAGATTTTTAAAGCCTTTATCACAAGGTATTAAGGTAGATACCCATTAAATAACATCAAGACTCACTCTAATATGTTAATCTCATATTGGTTTTGGCAAGTGAGTTTCTATACACTTAATTCATTTACTTAGTTCATGCAAACAAGTAATGTATATTTAGAAAAACATGTAAATTAGAGCATGTTGAGTAAATAGTGAGTGTCGAGTCACTCATATGCCAAGTCACCCAAGTGTTGAGTAGACAATATGTGCCAAGTGATTCAGGAGTCAAGCAAGCAGTGTGTGTTGAGTCATTCAAATTTTGAGTAACATCATTAAAGTCATACTTAGTGCCAAGCACCAGGGACTTCAAATGTTGAGTAATATAGTTTTGTCATAGTTGTTTGTATTGGCAAAAAATACTATGTACACCATTTTGGGCTGACTTAAGGATTTAATTATGATATTTTGTTGATAAGGACAAATCTTAAGTGGAAATCCCTATGTATTAAATGCATCCAACCAAGTAAAGGGAAGGTTTAAGTGGCAATATGGATAAATCATAGTTATTGATTCATACCTAACCCTAAGTCACCTAGGTCTTCTTAAGGAGGACAAACCCTAAATCTTAATATGAATGATCAGAGAGAGAGAAGGAGAGTTTGCATGCACAGATAGGAAATTCATGGTGACCAAGGTATTATGATCTAAATTAAATTTCAGAATTAGTTAAAGGAGAATAGAGGAAGGAAATAGTGAACAACAAAGAGACATATAATCAAGAAGGATCAAGTACACAACAGTATAGAGGTGATCTATCATCAAGCATTAGAGTGCTAATTGCACAATCATCAAGAGACATTCTAATAGGTGAATTAGTTAAAACTCTTAATAGAGTAGTCCTAATAGGTTGTATTGAAATCCTCTAACAAGGTGCTTACTTAATTGTGAGTTAAAGTCCTTTAACTAGGCACATTTCTAACAGGGTGTTGAAATTCTTTAATAGGGTAAGACCTAACAATCTTTGTAAGCTTTTAAAAATGCAAACCTTTCATAGGGTAGACCATGTTTTATGGTCAAATATTTTAACCTTCATTGGATACACTTTATTATTGTAGTAGTGAAGATTTGTGGGTATCATCCCCACCCTAGTTTTACCTTCTCATTGGAGGGTTTCTATGTAATCATATCTTAGGTCATATATGTGTGAATGCTTACTTGTTTACATACTTTAGATGTATATGCTTTACATGGTATTTTAGTTTACTTATCGAATATGTGAGATGGATGTGTGGTGGATATATTATGAGTTAAAGTTTAAAGCACTAAGTCACCTCCCCCTCTTAGATCTTGATCTTTCCTATTGAAATTCCAACAATTTGGTATCAAAGCTAAGTTCTTTGAAAGTGAAGCCTAACAGCTTTGAGGAAAGATCTTGGATATGGAAGTCTACAAGTTGGGAAAAGTTATTAAGAACAAGGAGATTGAAATAAAACTCATTATACATTAGTTGAATGAAGCAAGAGAAGATCTAAAGAAATCATTGAGAAGAGGGAAGGAAATTTCTATTGAAGAGAATCACACACAATACCAAGAGATGGACACTACTAAGCTATTTGCAAATGGAAATTCCAATGAATTTGATGCAACAATTGTATATCTAATGGAAAAGAATAGAACCCTAACTGAAGGGATCAAAAATCTTAAGATAGAGGAAGAATCACAAGCCATGTTACTTTGTGAGGTGACCAAATAGAAAAAGAAAGCTATAGAAGAAAAATTCATGATTGAAGATGACAAAAGAGTTTTGAATAGTAGACTGGAAGAGAAATCATCAGAAGTAAACATGATTGCTGACATGCAATTAGAAAAAATGAATCAAGTCATGATTGCTAATCATGAAATAAATAGTAAAGACATTGAGATAACAACACTAAAGTTGCAGAGTTAATAGTTAAGAAATGATCTAAAAGGGAAAAGGATTTTGTTAAAAGTTTTGATAAACCTAGTAAAGTTATCAAGTACTTTGAACAATTGATGAGATCGCCTAGATCTAACAATGATACATCTGGACTAGGATACACAAGTACTGAAGAAGGAGAATCATCCAAAAGTGTTAAAGAAAGAAGTAACAAAGGTAAGAACTCAAAACCTACTTTTAATAATTGTGGTAAGAAAGGACATACTGCTAATGTGTGTAGGAACAAGGCTGTAAATCAAAATTTTAAGCAGAAGAGCATGGTCTTTGCCATAAGTGCAACAAACAAGGTCATCAGGCACATGAATACAAAATCAAGACCATGCACACTCAAAGATTTGAAGGATATTGTTATATCTGTCAGAAGCATGGACATAGATCTTTTCAGTGCAAATCCAAACCCAAGTGGTCTTTAAACATGCAAACAAAGGTAAAGTACAATGGAAACTCTTATAATTGGGATTATAATACAAGGTATAGTTGTCACTATTGTAAAGAGTATGGACATTTTTCTAAAACTATATTAGAACACATTTTAGAAGTGATTACAAATGTTGGTTAAGTCAAACCATATGTTTTAGTTGTTTGATGATTGGTCACATCAGCTAATGTTGTCCAAAAAGCTCAAAGGCACCAAGTTGTGAGTTCAACAAAGGCAAAGGGAAGGAAGATATTGAAAATGTTAGAAATAAGATGAACAAGACATGTAAGAGAAAGCAAGATTGTAGCACATCAAGTGAATATGGGATCACTTCACCCAATGGGTTAGGTCATCACACCTCATCAAACTAAGCAATCAAGAGGTATGTAGGACTAATATTTAAAATATATACCATACATTAGTTCCAAGGATTTAGTTTTGGAAATATTACATATGCATGAATAAAGATGCAAAGTGTTATTAGAAATCAAGGAAAAATCTTTCAGTTTTGTCAATTTTTCATGTTATTGCTAAGCATGAAAAGGTTTCTTATGATTGTTGAGTAAAATGGTAGTGGATGCTAAGCTAACAAAATTGGTTAGTTGAGGTTGAGCTTGTAATGGTTGTCAAGAAAATGGAAACACATGTGGATGTTGAGTGAGCCAAAAATTAATTGATGCCAAGCTTACAACTGTGTAAGCACTTAGAATTAATTGTAGTGTTTTAAGAGCTATTTGATCAATTTCTACTCATTTAACATCATTTGAATTTGAGAAAGAACATGAAGAGCTAAAGACGATCTAGAAAATTTCATCTGAAGCATTTGTAGGGGATTTGAATGGTTGTTTGACACCATTTCATAAAGATTTATAAGATATTTACCATGTACGAAGCTATGCAATTTCAAATTTCAAAAACCCTAAATATATGTAATAGCATCTAATTCTTCTAAAGTGAAAGGTGTAGAGGGAAAAGAGGTCTTGAATGTTTAGTTAATTAGCAATGAGATTAAATAACCTATTTTCAAGGCTATCCTAGATATAGCATATAAGTAGGATCCCTCTAGTGTATTTTCTATGATACCACTGTGAGTCTTGATGATTCAAGATATTAGGAATTGTTACACTTGCATGATTAGAAGCATAGGTGACATGGAAATTAGAGAAGAATATGGAAGACTGTGTAAAAATTGAGCATTAAAGGAAGAATAAAATATTGTCAAGAAGAAAGGGTTAACTATTGGAATTATGATATATTTGTCATTAGTTACAACACTTATTCAATTCTGAATGCTTACCAAGCTCATACCAAGCATTCCCTTGGAAATTGAGCATATGGACAGTTCAACAGTGTTTGCCAAGTTCATAGTGGTTATCGAGAAGAACAGTGTTCTCCAAGCAGTTAGTGGTCATCGAGCTTCGCATTGTTTACCGAGTGATCAAGGTAAATGAAGGACTTAGTTTTTACCGAGTGATCAAGGTAAATGAAGGAACTTAGTTTTTACCGAGTGATCAAGGTAAATGAAAGACTTAGTGTTTACTGAGTGATCAAGGTAAACAAAGAAGTTAGTGTTTACCGAGTAAACAAGGTAAATAAAGGAATTAGTGTTTACCAAGTGAAGAAGGTTATCAATGGATTCAGTTTTTACCGAGTGACACAATATTCATCGAGTCACCAATGGTTACCAAGTGAAGAAGGTTATCAAAGGATTCAGTTTTTACCGAGTGACACAATATTCATCGAGTCACCAATGGTTACCAAGTTCCAAGCTACTTAGAATGATTAGTATGGACCCTACCTCTACTCTTACCAAGTTCATGATGATGTAGTGTATTCTAGTGGATGTTGAGTATCAAAAGGTCACCAAGTCAGTTTGAGGAACCTGAGTTTTCTACTATCTGGCCGACTCATTAAAGATTTGTTCACTTGTGTTTGGCCGACCTTGCCAGTGTAAATATTGGAATGGTATATATCATTTGAAGAGAAGCAATGTTGTATGTCATTGTTGGTAATATATTGCAATATTTTGAGAAGAAGGAAAGCGAATCAGCAATAGAATAGAGGAATATAGCAAGGTCAACATAGATGCAAAAAAGTTATATCTATCACATCAGGTGATCAAAGCGTAAAGGATCTTATCAGAAATTAGTTGTAACCAGATCCAGTGCTTCATTCTAATAGGTGAATCAGTTTGTAAATCCTTTAACAGGGTACACTTAACAGTCTTTTGTAAATCTCCTAACATAGTGCATACTTAATTGTATGTTTATAAATCCTCTAACCTGGATCTAGCAATCCTACTTGCTCCTAATAGGGCAGATCATCAGAAGTGATCATTATAAGCCTTAACAGGCCAACTTTATATTGTAGTATTGAAGTTTTGTGGGCATCATCCACCATCCAGTTTTACTTTCTAATTGGAAGGTTTATGGGTTACCAAATCAGTGTGTTCAAGTGTTATAAATGTTTATCTTTTCATGCATACAGTAGATTAGATGGATTAATGGTGAATATGTTATTATGCAGAATTAATTTAAAGTTTTAGAGTTATTGATTCACCCCTCCCCTCTCAGTAACCTTGTTAATCTTGATTATTTCCAATGATACCTCTTGATTATTTCCAACAATTGGTATCAGAGCCTTGTGGTTCTCAGGATAAAGTTTGATAGCTTGAGCAAAGATCAAGGATAATGGAGATATTTAGACTTGACAAATCTATTGAGAATGAAAAGCTAGATCTGGAAATGGCCATGGCTCAACTCAAATAAGCAAAGGAGCATCTTTCTCAATCTCTAAAAAGAAGGAAGGAACTTGCAAGACAAATGAATGATCATCAATATATTGAAGAAAAGATTGAAGACCTTTTACCATCAAGCAGTTCAAATGAAGCTAATGAAGCAATCAAGGAACTCTTAACAAAGAATGGTTCTCTGCAGGAAGAAGTAAGAAAGCTCAAAAGAGAACAAGAAATTTGATCCATTAGGCTACATGAATTTTTGGAATAGAGAAACAAGGCAAATGAAGACTTAGAGGTAAGAAATAATCAATCCCTTCAGCATGAAGATCTTGTAGGTCAACTATCTAATGCAAATGAAGAAATTATGAATCTAAGATCTGAGAATGAAAGTTTGAGAAATGATTTAATCACTGAAAGACAAATCAATGCAAGCTTACAAAGTGATCTAAGATCTGAAAGAAAAATCAATGAAAGTTTGGAAAATGACTTAAATGTTGAAAAGCAAGTCAATGAAAGGATGATAAAATCTCAAGAAAATATGGATCAATTGAATTAGCAAAATGAGTAGAATCTTCATAGACAAAAAGGTAAAGCTGGTCTTGGATACAAGGAAGAAGGTGAAACCTCCAAACAATGTGCTCAAAGGAATCAAAGACCCACCTGCAATCACTGTGGCAAGATAGGACATACATCAAACAAATGTTAGAGCAATGGTAAAGGAAAATTCAATGGTAAATGCTACAACTACAATCAGCATGGTCACAAAGCAAATGAATGCAAAGAGAAACCAAAATTTGAAGGAAAATGTCACAAATGCAAGAAACAAGGTCACAAGGCATCTGAGTGAAGATCTAAATCATTCAATCCAACAAAAAAAATTGTCCATGCATTATTTGGTTGGGACTACAATACTTGGTGCAGATGTCATTATTGTGGAGAATATGGACATATTGGAATTAACTGTGCAAGGCATCACCTAAGGAAGAAAGATACTACTATAAGATGTTATACATGTACCGAACTTGGTCATATATCCAAGAATTGCATGAACATAGGAAGAATTGAAGATGAAAAGAAAGCCAGAGCTGACAGCATTCGAAAACAAATGAGACAACAGTGGACTCCTAAATCTACCGAGCCAGAAAGTTCAAATAATGGCACTGTCACTCAAGAAGTGGGTGACTCCATTTCTAATTAGACTCATCAAGGAAGACCAAGGACTGCATCTTCAAGCAATATCCTAAGCAGTTCTAGAATGAAGGAGTGCAAATGGCAAGTCAGTACATCAGATACAAGACATAGTTCACTGTGGCGCATCTACCGAGCAAGGTTGGTTTTAGACTTAACTGAGCTAGGTCGAGGGTATGAAAAGTTTTGTTTGTTCACCGAGTTGCAAGGTTTATCGAGTAAGTCTGTGACTATCTAACAAACCCTAGGTCATCTCAGCTACCTTCGTACCTAAGCATTAATGGCAGATTTTTCATCAAAAAGGCAGAATTTGATCTCATTTTTCACCGCGAATTTAGAATATACAGAGCGAAGAGATCTCCAAGAGCACGAAAGTGAGTTCAAGTGATTTGAAGTAATTTTCCAGCAAAGAATTTGTTTTACAAAATCATTCACTCACCAAGTAGTAATGGCATCCGCAAGCACCAGCAGTAGCAAGGCAAAGAGAGGCTCTAAAATGCTTGTGAAGGGAGTGGAATGGAAAGCACCTAGCTTCAAGCTCGTTCCCGCCATAGCTAAATTGCTTGACACGCACGAAGCCCAATCATAGATTCCACAAAAGGCACTACTTATAAATGACATTCGTACTCATTTCAAATGCACTGTTCAAGAGATAGGGACACTAGATATGGATAATGCCCTAGCTGAGTTATGTGTGGATGGAACCCTCAAGCTCGAGCACAAGCATCTGGAAACCAAAGGTTTGACCCATATCCTGCACTTACCAAGGAAATTTCAAATGAAATGGATAAGATACATTTTAAGCCGTGTGCATAATGGTCAGTTGTGGTTAGAGCAACCTATCCTAATAAAGAAGAAGATGATTCATAAGATCACGGGTTTACCTATGTTGAGCAAATCCAAAACCACTAAAACCCTAAGTCAGGATGAACTTCAGAAGTTAACCCTAGCTGAATGGGATGGCAGAGGATTGAAACTTAACAATGTATCTGATGCAGAGCTAAGATTTTGAATTCATTTAATTGCATATAAGATGTATAGTTCGAGCAGATTGAATAGTGTGCCTTGTGAGGCTGTGGACTTAGCCTATAAGATTGTGAAGAAGAATATGGAGTTTGACCTAGCATGTAATGCCCTGCCCGGAGATCCTTGGAAACAAGGATTCAAATCAAGCCAAAATATTATTTTTTACAAGTATGAATGCACAAGACAACATCATACAGGGATCACAAAGATTGCAATGGAAGACTTCAACACAATCCCGACAACCAACGAATCTTCGAACGCCACTACCCAACTAACACACCCAAACCAAAAGCCAACAACCACCACAACAAGATGAGGGCACAAGAAATGACCACTCATCAACGAAACACCAAGCTGGGGGAAAATGCAGAATCTTGAAATTTGGCTAAGCCTGAAATCCTGAAGCCCTGAAAATTGGCTAAGTCTGGATTTTTGAAGCCTTGAAATTTCTTAGAATCCATAACTTATCTCTGAGAGGTCTAAAACCTATCTCAAATGATTTGTCGCATATATTAAAATATATATTATGTATAAGGAATTAAATATATGTCAACTTATACTTAAACGATATATTTTAAACCCCAAAGGACTACAACAAAAACCCAAAAATTGAATTTCAAAAGAAACCTTCTGAATTCAAAATGCAACAACATAGGCTTGAAGAACGCCCAAAAGGGTATCCAAATCAACTCTCAAAAAGATCGGATCACAAAGAAAAGTGCCTGCTGATGGCACGCGCAGGTTTTTCACAAAAACCATGCGACACTTTTTACTAAGGGAGGGTGACACTTCTCCCTTACTATGTGCGATACTGGAAAAGTATCGCGCGACATTTCTCATAAAGCCGTGCGACACTCTTTCAGTGTCGTACGACATTTCTCCAGTAATGCGTGCGACACTTTATAGTATCATATGACATTCTTTCTATGGGCGTGTGATACTTTATCAGTGTCACACAATGCTAAACAAATGTTGCCCATAGAAACACAAAAACACTCCCAAAATCAAAAAGGACCAAAATAGAGCAAAGAACCTCCACACCAGGGAGTAGCGGATCCACAAAGGCTCAAGGAATGAACACTTGAGTGCAAGAACAACACAGAAAGGAGAACATCTAACCATCTAAACTACAACAGCAAAGAACACACTGAATTAAACATCGCAGAGAACAAAAGCAACATTGCAATGAACAGAAATACATCTCAGGAACAAAACAACCAAACTAAGTACGCGGTTCCTCCCAACCGTCAATAGCATCATAAGACCATCGTGGGTCTTAGCCATCCCCCGCACGTAACATCCCAAGCCACTGACCAAATTGTTGGTACTATCGTAATAGGGATGTCACTACTAAAAACATGCAACAATATAAGCATAAGGAAATCTAACATGCTAGTGATAATGCATAAGATAATCCTACAGTAGATAACATCACCTATCACATGCTAAAAAATAGTAAGCAACAGATATACTTCTAAAGCAAATCACATCATCTAATCATATGCTAAACATCATAATAAGGGAATGCGCCAAATAAAATAACATCATCTAAACATGATATACAAGCATCCCAATGAAAGCATAAATCACAAGAAAGCATACTCTAGAACCTGAAGTACCAAGTGAAGACATCTAGCAATGGTCGCACTAGGACAAAGATCATCTCTGTACACCGATATCTAGCAGTGGTGAAGGTAGCTACGCCTCCCAACTACATGGTATGCATAGGTCCACACTCGCCATGCTGATGGAGATAATGATCCAACCACAAACACACATAAAGCACAACATCCAAGGCTAACACTCACGCCAGACAGTATGATGGCTGAACCAAGAACCTAAGACAATGCAAGGAGTAAAGGTCCTGGTCAGACACTCAATAGGCTACTATGTAGCGGCTAACATCCTAGAGAGTCGCTTGGCATCAAAAAGCCCACGCTCGGATCGTGTGTCCTCAAACTTAAACGGGTGCTCACACATTGTATCCTCAAACTTAATCGGGTGCTCACACATTTTACTTATCTTAAGTTTTATTAACAATCACACATTTTATTTAGTTATCACTTGCTTAAAACTTCCTCTGCCAACCCATGACGCCATGATCGTCGGGTTGCGAGATAGAAGCCCCCTCCAGATGCTACCCTACCCTACCCATGCTCATCCTACAAGAAGTGCCTGTGGGCATGCATACTCCAATCCCAACCCCAATGATCATAACTTCTGACAAATCCATGGAAGATCGGGCCTCGCAAGTCACCCAACAAATGTACGCACATGTACTCGTGTGTGGTGCACCACCATCACGAAGATCATAACACAAGGATAGGAATGAGAACACAATGCAAAGAAAACACCCAACTAAAAGCAACACGGGAAGGACATATTCTACACGAATCCCAAAGCCGATAAAATCATACATCATGAAATCACTCAACTGGCCTCAATTTGAGAGTATGGATTCTACATGAATCCCAATGATGTAACAAGACCAAACATCATGAACTCACTCAACTGGCCTCAATCCGAGAGTATGGATTCTACACGAATCCTAGCGTTCACGAAACAAAAGCAAAGGTCCAAAAGAAACCATAACAGGTGTAAAATCACTCAACCAAACACAACGTCGTGAGTATGGATGCAACACGCATCCCAATGTAACATAAAAGGTATAAAAGTGGTCTGATTGATATGCAAACGGATCAACAAGGTCCACGACCCACATTGTGCCAAGAAAATTTGAAAAAATAGGGTGGCACGCAAAATGAGGTAAAAGCTTCAAAATTAAAACCCATTTGGCCTTTGCGTTCAAAAACTCAAAAAATCCAAAAATAAATGGAATCGGACACCGTATGCAAAAACAGCCAGCATAATGGCATAAAATCTCAAACCCTCATCCCAAAAAAAGGGAAATGTTCATACCCGCCCAATCGGGTAGAACTAGCATACAGAAATGGAGGGGAACACTAGTTCTCAGCCTCCAAACAAATGGCTACCAAAAATAGAAGCAGAAACGGAGCAGAAACAATAAAATAGGAAAGCCCTACCTCACAGCCAAAAGGGCAAAACAGGAATCTGAACCATAAAATAAATATCCCGTAGAAGTAGCTAAAAATCATGGCAATCCAAAGTTTCCCCGAGTTGGATCCAACGAGCCCAACCTCGCGACGATCCCACGCCCGTAGCTCCCACAACAAACAAAATAGTGAATCCTCATGAAGAGGATTTTGGGTTTTACTCTCCAACTTTCCAATTTGAAAGTGAGAAGTGAGGAATTAAATTCTTCTTTGGATATTTATTCACTTTTTGGGTGAATAATCGATTAGGGCATTTAACCAGCCAATCCAGTTAAACCCCAAATCAACCCAAACAAAAATAGGCTATTCCTATAAATAGGAATTCATCTATGGAAAAGCTGCCAAAAATTAAAATAAAATAATTAAAAAGCCCGAAAACCCAAAAACACATAAATCTCCTTAATAACTTTCGCAACAATGCGAACCTCTAAATGCATAGATACACTTACTGGTCTAATCACATAATGCAAATGAGTTCGGATTTAATAATCATCGAAAGGTTTAAATTAAACATTTAATAAAGGATACATCGACCATACAAGGACGACATTGGTAAAATATGAACGGCTAAATCACTAACTCCATGTGCCATTGCCAGGGATATAAATCATGCACACTAAACAACACGATCAAGTGCAATTGCATATAATAACATAGCCGAAGCAACAATGCATTAAATCACCTAATTTAACCATTTATTTAATTAGATTAAAATAATCTATTTACATCACTCAATTTCACAAAAGGCATAGCAATGCAGGAATGAAGTAAAAAGCCATAGCATTAAATCCATCACATAACAAAAATCAGAGGTATGTCCAAAGACCAGATAACCAGATAACATCATAAAACACACTGTCATCTCAAAATGGCATCATCATGAAATATGATTAACTGAACAACATAGTAGTCTAATATCTATGATATTGGAATCAAAGAGTAACATCTGACCCTCGGGTCCTCTCAAATGTAAACATAACATGAGTACCAAATATCTCTCTAATCAGAAATATAACAAGGTAAATGTCTGTTGCACATAACCCAATAAATCAACATGGACAATCCATTTCTAATCATTAATGCATTTAATAATGATTGATTACTCTGCATTAAAAAAGCATTTAAAACACATAAGCAAACACAGTCAAAAACATGACTAACCACTGCTACAGGAACCTAGTCCAGTGTAGCATGGTAAAAGAACATAGTGCAATCTCTACACACATCTCAGGGTAATCACGGAAAAACCTCATGATACCACCTCGCTCCTGGTAACCACTGGCACAAACCTTAGTGAACCAAAAATCACATCATAATCTCAAAGATCAGTCAAAAGCATAATAAAAAAAGAAACTGATACAAAAACATAAATCCAAAGACCTCAACGGTGTAGACCACTTAGGGTCACAAGCATGATCCCATCACAAAAAAAGATCATCAAGGTTGCATCCATTAGGACGACTTAAAAAAGTCAAATGGGAGAGGCACTACATAGCAGATGTGTTGTTGAAACAACTAAATAAGACCATGGACAGTATAAGGACCTCAAAAACCAACTCTTGTAAATTTGGTTCTTTGTTAGTTTTTTTATTTTTCTATGTACAAAAGTTTTTCCCTTCTAAAGGTACAGTTGTATGGAGAAAAGATATTCCAGTTTTGTATCAGATAAATGAGTTTATTGTAGAAATGGGTATAAATTTTGATAAGGTAATGGATAACTATTTTGAAGACTTCAAAGAGAGGATGAATAATAGATTCAGAATTCTTCCCAAGCTTGTTGAAGATATAAGGATGATGTATGCTTCATGGTTGACTCTAACAAGGTATACATTTAGGTAGTTAGACCTTGAGTTGCATGGGTGAAACCTCTTCCCTATGAGGTAAATATTGATGAAGCCAAAGATATTATAGAGGCACTGGTAAATGAGCCACTAGACCCAAGGCAACAAATTTTTGGAACCTATGATGAAGCTAAGGCCAAAATTGAGCTTGAAATCAAGCTACCACAGGCCATAAGCAAGGGCAAGAGGAAAATAGCCAATTGAAAACTTCAACTGGTCCTCTTATGCTCACCGAGGGAAAAGGTGAAGAAGAAGGAGGAGAAGAAGAAGGAGAAGAAGAAGAAGGAGAAGAAAAATCTGTAGAAGAACAACCAAAGAAGAAAGGTTAAGGTAATCATTACCAAACCTAAGAAAAAGTCTACTACTGTATTTACTAGAAGAACTAGAAAAGGTAAGCAGGAACCTATACTAGTCAGGCCTGCACCCACATTCAAACAAAGGCTCAAACAATTGGAAGAAGGAGCTGGCATCACAAATTTCAAGGCATTGAAATTTGAAACTAGAACAGATGCTGAGAAAATGCAGATTGAGGAACTGGTACTCAATAAGATGGGTAAATGAAAATACTCCCTAGACCAGATTGCCCCTCAAATCTCAAAAGAACTACTAGAGAGATTGCAACCGAGATGGGAGTCAGCCACCCAAATGGTAAAAGATATTTATGAGCAATCCCTAAAGAATCTTCGACCAAGTCTCATTGAAGCAAAAGTAAAAACTGAAATGAAAAGCCATGAAGGTAAAATGATGATCAGATTCCACACCTATTTGATTTTGATTAAAGACATTGAACATGTTGTAAATTATGGTACAAACATGTGGAAAAACATCTATCATCTATATAAGCCCATTGAAGACCTAGTAGAAATCAAAGATGATGATAGTAGCAATGATGATGAGTTTGACAGTACTCCATTCATCACAGTCTCACCAGGAGAGCTCCATGCACTGATGGAAGATAAAGAGGAAGAAGACAAGGAGGAAGAAGCTAAAGAGGAAGATAAGGAGGAAGATGATCCAGTGGAAATTGCAGAAAAAGTTATTGCATCCCTTCCTCACTCTCCACCTTAAACTATGATGTCATCAAGGTTGGAGTCAGTTTCAGTAGGTTTGATAACATCTACATCAGATTTATCATCTGCACCTGCCACATCTCAGCTCTAGGTATCAACAATGGAAGTGTCTACCACTTCATCTACTGAGTTGCATCCCTCTTCTTCAGCTAATGAGCTAGCCTCCTCAGCTCCATCATCATTAGTCGGTATAGCAGCAAGTTCCACAATTTTGTCAATTCCAATTTGTTCTACAATTTTGTCAGCATTATCTACATCTATTTCAGACCCAGTTAGTTTAGATACTGCATTATCGAGTGTATCACCATTTTTGGCAAGTACTCTAGTTTTTGATTTGGTATATACTCCTATTGGCACTCAACCCTCA
This sequence comes from Cupressus sempervirens, assembly GCA_028749045.1. Lineage (NCBI taxonomy): Eukaryota > Viridiplantae > Streptophyta > Pinopsida > Cupressales > Cupressaceae > Cupressus > Cupressus sempervirens. The sequence goes on from CM053786.1 coordinate 881,051,113, forward strand.
AGCATCCCAGTTTTCACTACTAGTCCTTCCATCTCTACTATTTTGTCTATTCCTAAGGTCAAACCAGTCATCACAGAAGTCAAAAAAAAGCAACCATTAAGACTTATGATCACTGGAAAGGAAATTCTTGAAGATATTGACTTAGACACAAAGATAGTAATCCCAAAGATTGACTATGAAAATGCTACCATTGAAGAAATGAGGTATGCTAGTCAACTAATTGAGATGAAGGCTACATAGAAGCAACTAAGGTCTAAAAGGGATAAGGAATATAGAATAATTGAGAATGCCTGGAATATAATTACAGAAGCTATAGATGTTGAAGTAGATTCTACTCAACACATTTTGATTCAGTTAGAAGAGGCTATAAATAAATTCAATGAGGACACCTTTGGTCAAGAAAAGTTGATGGAGAAGGCAGAAAAGAAGTTTGATAATAAGGTGCTTGAGCACATTGCTCAGCATATAGCAATAAAATAGGTTGAATTAACCACAGTTTTGGTCAACATTGAAAATTCTTTTAATAATATAATATCTCTTTTTGCTAAGCTTTGTGATGTTACCGAGTATACTAAGGAGATAAGAGAGAAATTGAATAAGATAGATGAGGATCTAAAGGCAAGCACACAAAACCTAAAGGTTGACCCCAGTTCAAGCTCATCTCATCACCTCAAGATCAAATTTTTGTCAGAGAAGCAGGCAGAATTGTTGAGAGAAGAGGCAAGGATTTGATCTACATTGTTAGATATTCAGAATATGATCCTTCCCATCATGGGCACAATGCAGAAGCACATTGCACATTCAAAAACATTGATCCATGACAACAATTTCTCTATTGCAGAACATGTGATTGAACTCTCTGCAGAAGTTCAAGTAGCTCTATCCACATGCAAAAGAATTGGGATAAAACTCTGCAACTCATTCTCCAGGTACATTCTGAGTTCATCTCACATTTTGGTGTCTCTATGTAAATACATTATTTTATTCTTTGGCATTATTGTCAAAAAGGGGGAGAAAGAGATACTCAGGAAGAAATATTGGTGAGATAAATGTACAAAAGGGACAAAGAGATACTGTAAATAAAAGTCATATAACTCATGTAAATACCTTGTGTATATTGTATGGGGGAGTTATATGTAAGGAAGCCATGTATATTCAGCAGAATCAGTCATCAGTATCTTAAATGTTGTATATAATTTTGGCTCATAAGTGTTTTTGGTCACTAATGCCAAAGGGGGAGATTGTTGGAATTATGATATATTTGTCATTAGTTACAACACGTATTCAATCCTGAATGCTTACCGAGCTCATACCAAGCATTCCCTTGGAAATCGAGCATATGGGCAGTTCAGTAGTGTTTGCCAAGTTCATAGTGGTTACCGAGCAGAACATTGTTCTCCAAGCAGTTAGTGCTCACCAAGCTTCGCAATGTTTATCGAGTGATCAAGGTAACACTAATACATTTGGTACCAAATTGCAACAGCAGTGTCGTTGTAGTTTTTTCGTCACAACCTTGTTGTTGTTGCAATTGCGATGATAGACCGTCACAATTGTGACGATGACAGGGTTGTGACAAAAAAATTGCAATGGCATTGTCGTTGCAATTTGGTACCAAATGTGTTAGTGTAAACAAAGGACTTAGTGTTTACCGAGTGATCAAGGTAAATAAAGGAACTTAGTGTTTATCGAGTGATCAAGGTAAACAAAAGACTTAGTGTTTACTGAGTGATCAAGGTAAATGAAGAACTTAGTGTTTACCGAGTAAACAAGGTAAATGAAGGAATCAGTGTTTACCAAGTGAAGAAGGTTATCAATGGATTCAATTTTTACCGAGTGACACAATATTCACTGAGTCACCAATGGTTACCGAGTTTCAAGCTACTTAAAATGATTAGTATGGACCATGCCTCTACTCTTACCAAGTGCATGATGATGCAGTGTATTGTAGTGGATGTCGAGTATCAAAAGGTCACCAAGTCAGTTTGTGGAACTCGAGTTTTCTACTATTTGGTCGACTCAGTAAAGATTTGTTCACTTGTGTTTGGCCGACCTTGCCAGTGTAAATATTGGAATGGTATATATCATTTGAAGAGAAGCAATGTTGTATGTCGTCGTTGGTAATATTTTGCAATATTTTGAGAACAAGGAAAGTGAATCAGCAATAGAACAGAGGAATACGACAAGGTAAACATAGATGTAGAAAATTTATATCTATCACATTAGGTGATTAGAGCATAAAGGATCTTATCAGCAATCAGTTGTAACCAGATCTAGTGCTTCATTCTAACAGGTGAATCAGTTTGTAAATCCTTTAATAGGGTAGACTTAACAATCTTTTGTAAATCTCCTAACAGAGTGCATACTTCATTGTATGTTTGTAAATCCTCTAACAAGGTGGATCTAGCAATCCTACTTGCTCCTAACAGCGCAGATCATCAGAAGTGATCATTGTAAGCCTTAACAGGCAAACTTTATACTGCAGTATTGAAGTTTTGTGGGCATCATCCCCAACCCAGTTTGACTTTCTAATTGGAAGGTTTATGGGTTACCAAATCAGTGTGTTCATGTGTTATAAATGTTTATCTTTTCATGCATACAGTAGATTAGATGGATGAATGGTGAATATGTTATTATACAGAATTAATTTAAAGTCTTAGAGTTACTGATTCACCCCTCCCCTCTCAGTAACCTTGTTAGTCTTGATTATTTCCAACATTAACTTGTGCCCTAGATTTCCCCAATGTCTTCAAAACTGAGTGGATTAAGATTGTCTTAAGAAGAATTCATGATAGCTTAGTATGGTTAGAAAATGGACTAGTTAAAATCACAAATAAAAGTGTTCATAGGGTAATAGGGTATCCAACCCTAGATTGGCCAAAAACTATGAGAAGTGAATCAAAGGAAGTCATTGAAAAGAACACAGGGGCTATATGGAACAAAAGGGGAATGATCATTGTCACGATCATAGATCCCCTGATAGCTTTTGTAGTGAGGATAATAACACACAAATTTTATTAATCAAACCAAGAGGGCTTAGTCTAAATTTGGATCTATTCTGGTATGTATTTTCTTCTATGTTCAGAATACATTTCCTACATTTGGTAAGCTTGCATGTAAGATGTGTTGGCGCTCAAAATTGTAGCCCTAATTTTGAGCACTTTTGAGAAAATTAAGCCGTATAAACGCTTTTAAGTGCATGGATACTCGGTTGTCAGTTTGAGGCCTAAGAGGTGTTTAATGTTTCTAACACCTTCCATTCAGCCCATCGACTTGTTCCATGATGATAAAATGCCATTTTGAGTCATTATGTGAAGTCTCATTTTGAGCATTTGTTAATTCTGCATTTTCACCGAAGTGTAAAAAAGTGATAGAAGAGCATGTGTACAACTGAATATCTCACAACTAGAAATGTTTTATGACTCACCACTTTGGAAATATTTAGTTTCCATACTTGAGAGCCTATGCTTAAAATTTCAAGTCATTTCAAGTCTGTTTGACTAGGTTTTGAATCCCTCAAAGTTGGTCTTTTAATTTTGTCATGTTGATGCAATTAGTTCAAAATTCTGGAAAGCCCTGTTTGACGAGCTATAACTTTGACCCAGTTGACCAAAATGCTAAATTTTTTTTTGCATTGCATTTTAAACATTAAGGACATGTTATGTTTCAATTTTGAGCTTATGACGATTCTGTTTGATCAATTTTCAAATGCAATTCCATACAGAATTTATAACTTTTTACTGGTGTCAGCATTTGCAGATTTGTTGGAACCCTCTGTTCGTGACATCATAACTCCTAATCTATGATAGGTGAGATCAAATGGATTGTACCATTATGTTTTCTTCCAAAAATACTTTAAGTGTGCCAGTTTTTAAGTCTTGACGAATCCACCTGCACACTTTTCCAGGTCAATTCCATTTGCAAAAATAGCTTTTCAGACATTGTTTCTAGTCTGCAAAATCCAAGTAGCCCACTTTGACTCTTCACCAAACGCATCTTGTTATTCATCATGAGCTCAAATTGTAGATCCATACTCTCCTCATGACAAAGATTCAATGCCCCATTTTTCATCCTCCCAAGTGTCCATTTGCCCAGTTTTCAAAGCCAAATCCGAACCCAATTTATTATTTTCTAACTTTTTTTCTTGTAGGCAGTTCTGAAGGGTCAACTTTGATAGTCAATATCTTTTGACTGCAGATTCGTCATGAGACAAGATTCAACATGGTGCAAGTTTGCAGAACAGAGAATCAATATGTTTAATTTCAGAGCTTGGTCAGGTGTTTGGATCAATTTTTAAGGCCATTCAATGGACCTCCTAGCATGAAATTGACAGTTTGCATAGAAAGGTGAAAGTGATTTTTTAAGTTGAATCAACAATGCAAATTAATTTCAGTAAAATTCAGAAGACTAATAGATCAGTTTGAGAATTCAGTTGTTTGGAAACGAATTTTTTTTTAGTCGTGCCCGCTTTGGGGCCCGACTAAGTTCATCTAATTACATAGATATTAACTTGGAATCAGAGGAGTTCTTAAAGGGGTACTTATTTCTTATCACAACATATTGGGGATGCATAGTTCTCAAGTCATGACTATTGTTAATGATGGAGGAGGAGTGCAAAGATATTATGTTCCATGTATATGGATGCGAGGCAGGAACTTCAGAAGCAAGTACCAAAAAGGGTACGAATAATCAAGAATCTTCTAGCAAATTAAAGATCCAAAAAAAAATTGGTAGATTTGGCACGGGTCTTTTCACTTAGAGAAAAAATTCAAGGGAAAAATACAAATGTATTCTACACAAGCTGATTAGATAGTGCATCAAGAGCTATACAATCCTCTTCTATGGTAAATTTGAGAGATTGAAAATATGTGGCAGAAGATATTGGTTTGAATGGAAAGGACCCAAAGATAATATCAAATACTAAAGACAGTGAAGATATTGATTTGGAGGAAGGTTTTAAAATGTTAACTGTTTGCTCAAGATTGTGAGCGTATTCATAGGTGAGGAAAAAGATTATCAAAGCCATAGATAATCAAGCTTTTAAAAAAAATCCTTTTTATAAGATGTTTTATAATCTATAAACATCTAAACACTTAGTCCAACCTGACTACTAGACCTCCCCGTTGTTGAAAGTTAATTTGCATTGGTGAATGTAATTGTCCTCACTAACAAGGCAAGCAATGGATCTAAGTGTGCTTTAAGAGCATTGTGTAGATCATTATCCTCTTCAGAAAAACCACTAGAAATTGAATCTAAGGTGGCATAGCCACTTGTAAAAGAAACAATTCATAGGCAAAAGAAGAAGCCATAGGAGCATGTTTAGAAGAGAGCCATCCCACGCCATAAAGACAGGGAGCTGTCTAAAGACCCACGTGGTCATTGGAGCCACCAAATGATGGAGGAACAAGCCAACAATTTAAAAGACCATCCATGCATTGAATTAAAAGGCAGCGGCATGAAACAAGGCATATTTTGCATAAAGGGGAGGTAGGGAATGTGCCAAGAGATCAAGCCACTATAGAAAAAGAGGTGCCAGATTGAAAAGTAGAGGATGATCTATTAAGTTGGGTAGTATATGAGTATTTGGGAAAAGGAAATATGTTGGCTATTTTTTGCAAGTCTCGTGAAGGGGTGGAATAGCTTGAAATGCATGATCCTACCGAAAAACTAATACCATTATCTGGCATTCATGGCATAGAAAATTTAGAACAGAGACATATTGATGGTAGGTTCCGTGTCATATGCCTTGAAGATGTAAGGCACTATAAAGGGGATATCAAATTTGATGATCCATAGAAGCAGTTAGTTATAGAGAATCCAAAGTTATTGTCTGGTAGTATTCTTGATGGGTTCATTGACTATGCTATAAATTTGATAAAATTGGATCCTGGGAACTAGTATTTTTTAGCTATGCCAAGGGTTGGTTTGAGGGAAACATTATTTTTAATCTTATTTCTTATGTACAAGTGTATGAAACAAGAAATGACATGATGCAATCCATTTCTTATATACGAGATGGGGCTATCTCATTAGATGGAGGCATCATCAAGCACAGCAGGACATCCCATGCTAATAAGGGATTGAAGCAAGAAGCCGTAGTTTTAAACAGAGAACCACAGTCAAAGTTGAGAGCCACTAGCTGTAGGGTAAGGAAAAGCATTAAAAGGTTTAGTCCCACATTGGGGACATGTTGAATTTGATATAATTTAAGTACTATTCATCACAAGAGGCTTACTATCTATTAGATAGTGCCTTTTAGAAGAAAAGGTTCTCTCTTAGGGGCCCCACCTGTAGCCAGGTTGGAGGTGACATCATTCATATGTCAACCCAATATTTTAAATGAAAAAGAAAATAAGTTGACATGGTGCCAAAAGGAAGATCATGCGAGACAATGACACGTGGCGAGATCGTGCAATGTCAACAATTTCGCAAGATGAAGGTGCCTGGGAGATAAATAATGCAAGAATATGGGTAGTTGACAAGTGGCAAGAGGGTCCCAGCTGGCAATGAGGTAGCAGAGAAGTGCAGGCTTACACGGATGCACAAGATTTGACGGTCTGCACATCCCTACAAAACCAAAATGCTCAAGATTTAAAGAATGCAAGGAAGCGGGGATACGCCACATGGCACCGAGCCCACCCAATGATGACATGGCACTACATTCAAAAGGTCGGCCAATCAAACACTACCACGTGGCACACTAGTCAAACCTAGTTTGACCTCAAGATTCAAGGAAAGGATAAATTTTCAAATCATAAAAAGTTTATTATTTTAAATTATTTCTCAAAAAATGCACGCTCAATATTTTAAATTCAAGAGGGCTTTTAATCTATAGTGTAAACTTTGGACATTTTAAATTTTTGAAAATTTTAAAATTAGAATTGCAGTCTTAGCTGAGGCTTCTGGCAAAGGGATATTTTTCAAACTAGCTTTTAGAGGGTTTTCGATAAGCGAAGTATGTGATATTATTTATCATCAAAATCGTGAGAATTTGAATTTTCTAATTTTGGAGTTAGTTTTTACACAAAAATTCATTTGTTCGACTTATAGCCAAAAATGTGAAATTTGGGGCCTTCTCAGTGGAATGAGTTAAAATTCAAAATGCAGTTGCAAGATTAGTAACGTATACTGAGAATTCAGTTTGGGGTAAATTCTAATCATATTCACTTAGTCAAAACTCAGATTTCACTAGCATTTTCATGGAAGATCAGATATTTTGATGACTCAACAAGTTTTCATCATTTCAACAAAGATATTTTCTAATCAAGAACAGAAAAATGATGAAACCAAATCAAATCAAAGAGGTAGAAAGATGAAAGAGGTGATTCAATTGCAAGAGATGGAATTCCAAATGGACACATGTCATCTTCAAAATAGATCCAAGAATTCATCTTTTCTATATCTTTCTATCTTTCTTTCATTGTGGGGGTTGACAATTTGCTCTGGATAATACCAATATGGTTCTAGTTCTACTATTAAAACTAGGATTATAGATGGTTTTGCTTCCTGACTATCGAGCTGAGCTCTAGCAGTGAAGGCCACGCATCCACCCTGTACAAATTTGCATTTCATTTTCATGGGTTGTATTTATGAGATAATGGATATTAATGCTAGATCGTGTGAATTATCTTGAGTTTCATTTTGTGTTACCAGTTACTATATTTAGTCTTTTCCAAGGATAAATACAAAAGGGGATTTACATAATTTATTTGAGTTCTCTCATTCTGTCTCCTTTTTCTTCATATGTCATTAACTTTGTGATTAAGTGAATAATGTTCATTTGGTTTAAGACATTTTGGATGAAGTGTGTATCTGATCTTTGTTGCTTTTGACTCAAGCAGTTAAGTAAATGCTTTATCATTCTAATAGGGTTTTTGGGTGTATGAAGGGGATATTGCATATGTATGGGATTAGGGGATTTTAGTTGATAAACTTGATTGCAATGCAATCTAGTTAGGTCATCCTATTGGTAATGACTCTATGTTTCAATGGATAAGGCGCTGATCACTAAATCAGATGCAAGCTGATATGAAGGTTATTTACACAAAGCTTTTATTCAAATAAATTTAGTTTTTCATGTTTTATATTGGGCTGAAAAGAATTAACCCTTACTCAACTTGTGAATGTCATAGATTTTCATTGAGCTACTATAGATCTATGTCATTTCATGAGTAATTAGGAGATATAAGGGGTTTAATCTGCTTAATAGATTTAGGGATATGTTTTTGCACTGGTACAGTATCAATTGAATCTGAGGTCTACCTGCCTAGGTTTAGCAGAGCCTGAAGTAGAAGAAAGGTCATGCCTTATAGTTGGCCTGTTGTTAAAAGTGATATGTTGAAAATGGGAGTTAGCTACCCCTAGATATGTCACTTTCTTAGTGGGATAATTGAAAACCCTCCAGCATTTTCAAACACCAACAAAATGGCAACTCTGCTGGGGAGTTATGTTGAGATTCATGATAGACAAACCTTGAGAATTTAAAAGAATTCAACACAACATAAGGAACTACATGGAGAAATTTTTTGTATAGCAGTAAGTTGATGTGTTTAGTCCATTTCCTTACTATATTTTCATGCTCCCTAGTAAGCTTTATTCTCTTACAACAGTAGTTCTTGAGTTGAATGTAAATTGTGCTGAGAAATGAATGTACCTTCAATCAGTTCAATTTTGTGAGTTGCTATTGTAAAAATCAAAGTCTAGAATCTAAAAATGGAGAGTATCTTGTTCTCTTTTCAAAATGTTTGAGGATTTGCAAGTTTAGCTTAGGTTGAAAGTCTGGTTTAGAATTAGATCAGTAATAATTTGTGTTTCAAAATTTGTTCTCACAATTGTGAGTGGCGACTCTATCTTTGCAACTAGTGGCATTTAATTGTATGCATATTTTATTGAGGGCTTTTAGCACATTGTTGGGTAGATCTAGATTTGTTGTTGAAAATTTTGTTTGAAAAGAAAAGTGTAGTTTGGATCTGATGTTGTTGAAGAAGTTATGTTTCAGCTTAGTTCAAAAGTTTCAAATTCAAGATAAATCTGAATAAGGAGAAGAACAGATCTAAAGAGGTTGAAACATTAAAAATCTTGGTAAGATTTGTGATGTGCTGGTTCAAAAGGTTCAGCAAAGAATTTGTGAGATTTTGGGTCTACTTTTGTAAGTAGTGAACAAAGAACTTCCAGCCATTCAGATCTTGAGGTATTTTAGTTTTCATGATACTATTCTTGTCATGAAAGAAAGTGGTATATGTATATGTTCTCCATCAAGTGGTTTTCAGCACTATGGGAAGGAGAATAATTTGATAAAGTTCCATACACTTCATAAGAATAAGTTTTAACTTCTTGAATAAAGTTTTGAAGTGTATTTGAAGAAATTTATTTGGTAGTAGATTGTAAGATTGAAGATAATGTTCTATGACTATTATAAGTCTCTCTTCAATTAGTTCATATTTGCAAGTGCTGTTACAAAAGGGTTTAGAATCAAGAATCAATTCATGAAGTGTTTTTTCTTTCCAAGGTTGTATAGATATTCTAAAAATTGTGAGAATGCAAAGTTTTCCATATTGAAGGTCTAGTTCAGAATTCATAAATGGTAAATAGTTTTCAAATATTTTCTCACTAAGTGTGAGTGGTGACTCTAATCTAAATCTTTATACCAGTGCATGTTTTGTCTAAATATTAGAGGCTTTCAATTTTTATGGGCAGATCTAGTTTGTTGGGAAAGAGGAAATATAAGTTTCTTGATTAAGGGTTTATGTGGTTGTTTGTATCAGCTGATATAATTGATTTCAAAAGGTGAATCACTATTGCGATTTCATTTTCCTCTTCAACAAGGTGGCAGTTCTACAAAGGATTCTATCTACAGTGTGAAGGGTTTCATGCTTGCACTTGTGCCAATCAGCAGATCTAAGGTTTCAGACAACAACACATAAAGGTATTTCAATTTTCATACATTTGTCTCTTATGAAAATTGAACGAATGAAATGGTCGCCTCCATCTAGTGGTTTTAGCACTAAGAAAAAGAGGTAGGAGTTTTAAAATTTTATAAGATGGATTCTGAATCTAGGTCTAAAAGTGATGTGCTGACTCTTGAAAGTGTTTGTGCAAATATTGCTAGATTGAAAAGATTCATGATAAGACTATCTTAATGTTAAGAAGTACAATTGGTGATATTAAGGGTCTTAGTGGACTTCAAATTTATATGAAGTTCAAACCAGTAGTTATGAATCTTGACAAGTTTTTCAGACCTAAGGAGTCTTCATGGCCAGTGGCACTCTTAGAATTTTTTATGCCACATTCAGTTGATTGGCCAGCCAAGATAAGATTAGATAAGATTTATGAAATCCAAGATTTTATCATGAAGGTTGAAAATGATTTGAAGGCTAATGAGTTTGATGTTAACAAATGCAACGAGTCCATTGAAAATGATGTCAAGGATGAAGAGTCTCAGTTTTATAAATTAGAGGACAGTAATCAGTAGTCTAATAGTATGCATAATGTTGATTCATATTTTTATGATGATGATTATCAAGAAGAAGAAATATGTGACAGTAGTAGTAGTCCTTCTTCTAGTGATGAATGTGAATGTGTTACAATGCTAGTTGTCGAGGTATTGTCTGAAAAGGAAGATGTATGGGATGATCATAATTCTAATTTTTCACACTCTATTACTAAGAAATCTGCTGTTACAAATGTGCCAAGCCATCCAGATAGTGATCTCAACCAAGGAGAGGAAACTAGTAGTGAAATCTTGTTAAGTGTTGATGAGATTTTTGAGTTGTTGGCTCATGATTTTGAAAGGTATGCTAACCAATCTAAGGATTCTTGTGTTTTGACACATTATGCAAATTCATGTGGTGAAGTCATTTCCCCTAAATTTGATGCTGAAGAAGATACAGTTTCAAAATATGCTCTGTCAAGTTTGTGAGGTGTATGTGATGGTAGTTTGTATATCAATACACATGACGACTTCTATGTTGAGAATGAAGATGTAGGGATAAGGTCTATTGCTGGTTCATTGTCTTTTTCCTTTCATGAGGCTGAGATAAATTCATATAGCTCATGTGTTGAGAAAAGTAATACTAATGAAATGGTTTATCCTAGTGAGTTATTTGAGGGAAAATTCGATATGGATCAGCATATGGTGAGCATGCAATTTCATGATAATTCTTATGATTTGGGATCTAATCATTTGTTGGAATGTGAAGAAGATGTAGCATGTGTTCAATCTGATTTATGGAGTACTGATATTGCAAATGAGGAGAAATTAGATTCTACATACTCTTCACACCCAGAGGCACAAGGTGAGTTACAAATTGATTCATGTAACTCGTTGAATGAAATAGAGTACCAAGATTTTGTGTTTCCAGTTGAAGGAATACCTGATTCAGTTAGTAGTGATTAGTTTTAGTTTTTTGTCAGTTGCTATGATCACACTGATTGATATTTTCATAGTGAGCAAGATGAAGAAAGTCTAATTTTTATATACACTATGAAGATGATGATAGTTTTATTTTGCCTAATAAGCTGATTGCAAATGTTGATGTGCTGGGTGAAATAAATGGAAATGAGAATTTTAGTTTACCTTAGGAGAATGTAAATGACAATCAAGTGTATGACAGAGGTAAGGAGTTCTAAAACTTTTTGGTGGCCCAGGGCCATCGCTTGTACATAGTAGTGCTAGTTGTTGTTTGCTTTCAATAAAGTTGTTCAAGAGAGTTTTTTGAAGTTCAGATGTGTGGTCTGCTTCTACCAGAGATCTAAATCCTTGCCATTCCCACAAGGGACATGCATCCCCATACAAAGCCACTATTGGCACTCAAAATTGTAGCCCTAATTTTAGGCACTTTTGAGAAAATTAAGCCCTATAAACGCTTTTAAGTGCATGCATACCTGATTGTCAATTTGAGGCCTAAGAGGTGTTTAATGTTTCTAACACCTTCCATTCAGCCCATCCACTTGTTCCATGATGATAAAATGCCATTCTGAGTCATTATGTGAAGTCTCATTTTGAGCATTTGTCAATTCTGCATTTTCACGTAAGTGTCAAACAATGACAGGAGGGCATGTTTTCAACTGAATATCTCACAACTAGAAATGTTTCATGACTCACCACTTTGGGAATAGTTAGTGTCCATATCTAAGAGCCTATTTTTCAGATTTCAAGTCACTTCGAGTCCATTTGACTAGGTTTTAAATCCCTCGAAGTTGGTCTTTTAATTTTGTCATGCTAATGCAATTAGTTCAAAATTTTGGAAAGCCCTGTTTGATGAGCTATAACTTTGACCTAGTTGACCAAAATGCTAAATTTCCTTTTGTGTTGCATTGTAGATGTCAGGGACATGTTATGTTTCAAGTTTGAGCTTATGATGAATTTTCAAACGCAATTCCAAACACAATTTCTAACTTTTTACTCGTGTTAGCATTTGCAGATTTGTTGGAACCCCTGTTCGTGACATCATAACTCCTAATCCATGATAGGTGAGATCAAATGGATTGTACCATTTTGATGTCTTCCAAAAATACTTTAAGTGTTCCAAGTTTTTAAGTCTTGACGAATCCATTTGCACACTTTTCTAAGTCAATTCCATTTGAAAAAATTGCTTTTCAAACATTGTTTCCAATCTGCAAAATCCAAGTAGCCCACTTTGACTCTTCGCCAAACATGTCCTATTATTCGTCATAAGCTCAAATTGTAGATCCATACTCTCCTCATGAAAAATATTCAATGCCCCAATTTTCGTCCTCCCAAGTGTCCATTTGCCCAATTTTCAAAGCCAAATCCGAACCCAATTTATTGTTTTCTAACTTGTTTTCTTGTAGGCAGTTCTGAAAGGTCAACTTTGATAGTCAATATCTTTTGACTGTGGATTCTTCATGAGATGATATTTGACATGGTGCAAGTTTACAGAATAGAGAATCAGTATGTTTAATTTCAGAGCTCGGTTAGGTGTTTAGATCAATTTTTAAGGCCAGTCAATGGACCTCCTAGCATGAAATTGACAATTTGCATAAAAAGGTGAAAGTGAGTTTTTAAGTTGAATCAATGATGCAAATTGATTTCAGTAAAATTCAGAAGACTAATAGATCAGTTTGAGAATTCAGTTGTTTGGAAATAAAAAAAAATTTAGTCGGGCCCACTTTGGGGCCCGACTAAGTTCATCTGATTACATAGATATTATCCTGGAATCAAAGGAGTTTTTAAAGGGGTACTTATTTCTTATCACAACATATTATGGATGTATAGTTCTCAAGTCATGATTGTTGTTAATGATGGAGGAGGAGTGCAAAGATATTATGTTCCATGTATATGGATGCGAGGCAAGAACTTCATAAGCAAGTACCAAAAAGGGTATGAATAATCAAGAATCTTCTAGAAAATTAAAGATCCAGAAAAACAATTGGTAGATTTGGCACGGGTCTTTTCACTTAGAGAAAAACTTCAAGGTAAAAATGCAAATGCATTCTACACAAGCTAATCAAATAGTGTATCAAGAGTTGTACAATCCTCTTCCATGGTAAATTTGGGAGATCGAAAATATGTGGCAGAAGATATTAGTTTGAATGGAAAGGACCCATAGATAATATCAAATACTGAAGACAGTGAAGATATCGAGTTGGAGGAAGGTTTTAAAATGTTAACTATTTGCTCAAGATTGTGAGAGTATTCATAGGTGAGGAAAAAGATTATCAAAGCCGTAGATAATCAAACTTTTAAAAAAAATCCTTTTTATAAGATGTTTTATAATCTATAAACATCTAAATACTTAGTCCAACCTGACTACTAGACCTCCCCATTGTTGAAAGTTAATTTGCATTGGTGAATGTAATTGTCCTTGCTAATAAGGCAAGCAATGGATCTAAGTGTGCTTTAAGAGCATTGTGCAGATCATTATCCTCTTCAGAAAAACCACTGGAAATTGAATCTAAGGTGGCATAGCCACTTGTAAAAGAAACAATTCACAAGCAAAAGAAGAAGCCATAGCAGCATGTTTAGAAGAGAGTCATCCCACGCCATAAAGACAGGGAGTTGTCTAAAGACCCACGTGGTCATTGGAGCCACCAAATGATGGAGGAACAAGCCGACAGTTTAAAAGACCATCCACGCATTGAATTAAAAGGTAGTGGAATGAAACAAGGCATCTTTTGCATGAAGGGGAGGCAGGGAATGTGCCAAGAGATCAAGCCACTGTAGAAAAAGAGGCACCAGATTGAAAAGTAGAGGATGATCTATTAAGTTGGGTAGTATCTGAGTATTTGGGAAAAGGAAATATGTTAGCTATTTTTTGCAAGTCCCGTGAAGGGGTGGAAAGCTTGAAATGCATGATCCTACCAGAAAACTAATACCATTATCTAGCATTCATGGCATTGCAAATTTACAACAAAGACATATTGATGGCAGTTTTTGTGTCATATGCTTTGAAGATGTAAGGCGCTATAAAGGGGATATCAAATTTGATGATCCATAGAAGCAGTTAGTTATAGAGAATCCAAAGTTATTGTCTAGCAGTATTCCTGATGGGTTCATCGACTATGCTGTAAATCTGATAAAATTGGATCCTGGGAACCAATATTTTTTAGCTATGCCAAGGGTTGGTTTGAGGGAAACATTATTTTTAATCTTCTTTCTTATGTGCAAGTGTATGAAACAAGAAATGACATGATGCAAGCCATTTCTTATATACGAGATGGGGCTAGCTCATTAGATGGAGGCATCATCAAGCATAGTAGGACATCCCATGTTAAGAAGGGATTGAAGCAAGAAGCCACAGTTTTAAACAGAGAACCACAGTCAAAGTTGAGAGCCACTAGCTGTAGGGTAAGGAAAAGCATTAAAAGTTTTAGTCCCACATTGGGGACGTGTTGAATTTGATATAGTTTAAATACTATTCATCACAAGAGGCTTAATGTCTTTTAGATAGTGCCTTTTAGAAGAAAAGGTTCTCACTTAGGGGCCCCATCTACGGCTAGGTTGGAGGTGACATCAGTCGGATGTCAACCCAATATTTTTAATGAAAAAGAAAACAAGCTAACATGGCGCCAAAAGGAAGATCGTGTGAGATGATGACACGTGGCAAGATCGTGCGGCATCTAGAATTTTGCAAGATGAATGTGCCTAGGAGATAAATAATGCAGGAATGCAAGCATTTGACAAGTGGCAATAGGGTCCTAGCTAGCAGTGAGGTGGCAGAGAAGTGTAGGCTCACATGAATGCACAGGATGCTGCCACGTGGCAGATCCGACGATCCTTGTATCCCCGTAGAACCAAAATGCTCAAGATTTAAAGAATGCGGGGAAGCGGGGGAGCACCACATGGCACCGAGCTCACCCAATGATGACATGGCACTACCTCCAAAAGGTCAACCAATCAAACACTACCATGTGGCACACTGGTCAAACCTAGTTTGACCCTGAGATTCAAGGAAAGCAAAAAATTTCAAATCATAAAAAGTTTATTATTTTAAATTATTTCTCAAAAAATGCACATTCAATCTTTTAAATTCAAGAGGGTTTTTAATCTATAGTGTAAACTTTGGACATTTTAAATTTTTGAAAATTTTAAAATTAGAGTTGCAGTCTTAGCTGAGGCTTCTGGCAAAGGGACATTTTTCAAACTAGCTTTGAGAGGGTTTCCAGTAAGCGAAGTATGCTATATTATATATCGCTAGAATCATGAAAATTTGAATTTTTTGATTCTGGAATTAGTTTTTACATAGGTATTCATTTGTTCAACTTATAGCCAAAAATGTGAAATTTGGGGCCTTCTCAGTGGAATGAGTTAAAATTCAAAACGCAGTTGCAAGATTAGTAATGTATAGTGAGAATTAAGTTTGGGGTGAATTTTGATCATATTCACTTAGTCAAAACTCAGATTTCACCAGCATTTTCATGGTAGATCAGATATTTTGATGACTCAACAAGTTTTCATCATTTCAACAAAGATATTTTCTAATCAATAATAGAAAAATGATGAAACCAAATCAAATCAAAGAGGTAGAAAGATGAAAGAGGTGATTTAGTTGCAAGAGATGTAATTCCAAGTGGACACATGTCATCTTCAAAATAGATCCAAGAATTCATCTTTCATATATCTTTCTATCTTTCTTTCATTGTGGGGGTTGACAGTTTGCTCTCGGTAATACCAGCAGGGTTCTAGTTCTACTGTTAAAACCAGGATTATAGATGGTTTTGCTTCTTGACTACTGAGCTAAGCTCTAGCAGTGAAGGCCACACATCCACCCTGTGTAGATTTGCATTTCATTTTCATGTGTTGTAGTTATGAGATAATGGATATTAATGCTAGATCAAGTGAATTATCTTGAGTTTCATTTTGTGTTACCAGTTACTGTATTTAGTCTTTTCCAAGGATAAATACAAAAGGGGATTTACATGATTTATCTATGTTCTCTCATTATGTCTCCTTTTTCTTCATATGTCATTAACTTTGTGATTAAGTGAATAATGTTCATTTGGTTTAATACATTTTGAATGAAGTGTTTATCAAATCTTTGTTGATTTTGACTCAAGCTTTTAAGTAAATGCTTCATTATTCTAATAGGGTTTTTGGGTGTATGAAGGGGATATTGCATAAGTATGGGATGAGGGGATTTCAGTTCATAAACTTGATTGCAATGCAATCTAGTTAGGTCATCCTGCTGGTAATGACTCTATGTTTCAATGGATAAGGCACTAATCACTAAATCAGATGCAAGATGATATGAAGGTTATGTGCACAAATCTTTTATTCAAATAAATTCAATTTTTCATGTTTTATATTGGGCTGAAAAGAATTAACCCTTACTCAACTTGTGAATGTCATAGATTTGCATTTAGCTACTATAGATCTGTGTCATTTCATGAGTAATTAGGAGATATAAGGGGTTTCATATACTTAATAGATTTAGGGATATGTTTTTGCATTGATACAGTATCAATTGAATCTGCGGTCTACTCGCCTTGGTTTAGCAGAGCCTGACGTAGAAGAAGGGTCATGCCTTATAGTTGGCCTGTTGTCAAAAGTGATATGTTTAAAATGGGAGTTAGCTGCCCCTAGACTCTCCAACATTTTCAAACACCAACAAGATGAATAGATCAATTGTAGTACATATAGGAGAATTCATTGAACAATAAGGTGATAACTTTGAGTCAGTGATGACTAGTCATTTTGAAGATTTTAAACAATCTATGAAGAAGAGATTAAGGATAGCAGTCTCACAAGTGGAGAATCATTATGATGATGTTTTCTTCCTAGTTGATACTAATCACACATATGTACAAGAAACAATTCCTAGGGTGAGATGGCTAAGGCCATTAGGATATGAGATCAATGTTGATGAGGCCTCTACAACAATGACATCATTAATTGCAAAAGAAGTGGACAAAGAAGTCCAAGAATTTGGTAATTATGAATTGGCCAAATCAAAGATCATTATGGAGTTGAAGACTGCTTCTATGATTAGGAAGAAGAAAAAATTAGTGAAGAAATTGAAAGAAAAATTTGGTGAAGGAGTCGAGGAAGAAGAAGAAATGGAAGATGATGAAGAAGAAGAGGACACACAAGTTCAAGCACTATTGGCACTGACACAAGGTCAAGGAGAGGATCAACAAGAGGAGGAAATAGAAAATGTAGAAGATGTCAAGGAAGAAGAAGCCAAGGAAGTACCTATTCCCATTAACGAGAAGAAAAGAAAGGCAAAGACACAAGCAGTGACAAAACCAAAGAAGGTTTCAAAACTGACCCATCCTAAAACCAAAACACTTACCACAAGGGCTACTACAAGAGTCACTATACAAAAAGCTAAAGAGGTAGCCAATCCTAAAGAGTAGGAAGGTGGAGCACAGAAAATACCAAGAAGAAAGTATGTTTCTTAAGCTAAATCTAATGAGGAGAAGACTGAATCTTATGACAACAACCAATTCCAAGTGGTGAGTCATAGCCCTTCCTTGGACCTAGATAATTTATGTGAGAACATTAGAAATAATGTTGATTTGTTAGGTTTCTCTCACATTGAATTTGATAATCTTGAAAAGATTAAGAACCAAGTAGAGGAGGTAGTATATTCCATGATGTCTACATTCAAGAAAGTTCCTCTAGAAATTGCCAACTCCATACCTAAGAGTTTATATGAAAGAGTTGAGCAAAGATATATGCTATGAAATTTGTACCTAAGTATAGGGCATTCAAAATATTACATAACAACATAGAGGATGTTGTAAAGAAGTCCAAACAGATGTGAAAACTAACATATGGACTGACAACATCAAAAGAAAATGATTAAACACCTATTGAGGTAGGAGAAGGTGAAGAAGACAATAATGAACAAGGCATATTCGAGGGAGGCACTAATATGGATGTTGATAATTAGGCAATAGTTGAGGAAGAGCAGAAACTAGAAAAAAAGGTACAAGATACACAAATGCCTAGTGCTAGCCCTCCATAGGTGATAAGTGAAAATACTAAAACTATCAAAGTAAAGGATGTTTTTGATCCTACTAATCAGAACATCAATCTCCTAATAGAGGAAGATTTGAAAAGTATACCTATCCAATCTACACTACATGCCAAATTATGTGACAACCCTATATTGTAAGCAAGGATGAATTTTAGAAGACAAAGGCTATAACTATAGGGGAGGAAGTGAAAACACTAGAACTACCTAGAATCACTCCTCAAGTCACAAGTGTACAACCTTCATAACCCTTAGTTGTATATCATAGGAAGGAGACAACATGTTGCACTATTAGTACACTCATAGTGGGCACTTTAGTCTCATAAAATGTACAAGGACCTAAAAAAGGAAAGGTTGAGATAGTTGGAGAAGACAAGGTGGAAACACCAATAAATGATAGGACACAAAGCCAAATAGGTTAGGTAAATACACTTGCACCTCCAACACAAGATCAAGGTTCAACTAAAATCAAAGAGGCATAAAAGGACAAGTCTAAAGAGACAAGTTTGACACCCAAGCTAAAGGACCTAGTAGCAATCCAAGCACTGGTAACATGACCAAAATCTAGAACTCCTTCCAGTCAAACTCTTAAAAGGCCAACCACATATGCAACACCATTGCAATTCTTAGTGCCAAGTCATAGATCATCTAAGGTAGAAGATGTAATTACTTATGGAGATGTTAGCCTAGATGAAGAAATTTTATTTCCTAGTTTGATTATGCAGCAATAACAATTGAGCATATTGGTATAGTACAAGAGGCCCTAGCAAGGAAGAAACATCAAGAACTACTTAGAAGAGAGCATAGGTAGAAGCATGCTTTGATTGAGATCAAAGAAATTTTCTTAGATGCATTCAGTCTTCCTACTCCAAATGAAACAAAGCCAATCATTGAACAATTGACCAATATAGTGGAAAGAGTAAGTGACATAGACATGGATAATAATGTCAAATTATTAGAATGGTCTAAAAAGAAGTTTCAAAACAAGGTGAATGAGAAGATATCTAGTGATATCTCACTAACACAAGTTGCATTGGCAACTAAGATAGATGGTGTAAAGGAGGTATTAGAGAACATTTTCTCTCTATATACTAAATTTTGTAATCCTACACTCTTCACACAAGAGATAAGGAATCACATCCTGAGTTTGGAGATTCACATGCAGTCATCCGATGCAAAATTGCCTATGTCTTTAGCTCAAAGTGAGAAACACTTTAGGACCCTTTTGCAATCCCAAAGTCAGTTAGCAACATTAGAAGTAGATGAAGCCAATATCAGGGCTAAATTGATCAACATCCAGTCTACATTGACTCCTCACATAGAGAATTTTTACACAAGGAACTAGGCTATGTAGAAACACTTATGAAGAAAGACCCCAATCTTTCTACATTAGATGGCTTAGTACACGTTGCTACCAAGTTGGCCATCCAAATTAAGTCTTTTGAGGTAGCTTGTGATAATTGGGATGCAGCTCTTAAAATTATACTTGAGGTCCATAAATATTTTTTGGACAAATACACTATTAGTGTATAACCCATTGACATCAGTGTCAAAAAGGGGGATTAAGAGAAATTAAGTAGAAACTAGAGAAAGAGTATCAGTTGATGCAAATCGACTTAGCAAGGGAAATATTTTGATACATAGTACAATAGAGAATCGATCAATCAACTCAGGGGGAGTTATGAGATTTTGAGGTATAAGTCATGTTGCAAAATTTTGATATTTTGAAATTTTTTATAGAAGCTGAATAATCATTTATGTTATGCTTGTAAGAATAAGAGTAGTAATGTATGATCAAGTATTTTTGACACTAATGTCAAAGGGGGGGATTGTTAATCTTACATTGGTTTTAACAAGTGAGTGCCTATACACTTAAGTCATTTACTTAGTTCATGTCAAACAAGTAACATATGTCGAGCACAACATGTAAATTAGAACATGTTGAGTAAATAGCGAGTGTCAAGTCACTCATATGCCAAGTCACTCATATGTCGAGCAAACAATATGTGTTGAGTAATTTAGGAGCTGAGCAAGTAGTGCATGCTGATTCATTTAGATTTTGAGTGATAGCATTGAAGTCATAGTTGGTGCCAAGCACCGGGGACTTCAAATGTTGATTAACACAGTTTTGTCATAGTTGTTTGTATTGGCACAAACTACTATGTAAACCATTTTTGGGCCAACTTAAGATTGAATTATGATATTCTGTTGGTAAGGATGAATCTTAAGTGAGAATCCCTATGTATTACATGCATCCAATCAGGCAAAGAGAAGGTTTAAATGACAATATGGATGAGTCACAACCATTGATTTATACCTAACCTTAAGTCACCTAGGTCTTCTTAAGGAGGACAAATGCTAAATCTTAATATGAATGATTAGAGAGAGAGAAGGAGAGTTTGCATGTGCAAATAGGACATTCATGGTGACCAAAGTATTATGATCTAAATTGAATTGTAGAATCAGTTAAAGGAGAATAGAGGAAGGAAACAATGAATAGTAGAGAGACATCTAATAAAGAAGGATCAAGTACACAATAGTATAGAGGTGGTTTGTCATCAAGCATTAGAGTGCTAATCATAGCATCATTGTTGAGACATTCTAACAGGTGAATCAGTTAAAGCTATTAACAAAGTAGTCCTAATAGACTATATTGAAATCCTATAACAAGGTGCTTACATAATTGTGAGTTGAAGTTCTTTAACCAAGCACACTTCTAACAAGGTAAGACTTAACAATCTTTGTAAGATTTTAAAAGGGTGGACCTTTCACAAGGTAGATCATGTTCCATGATCAAACATTGTAACCATTATTGGATACACTTTATTACTCCAATAGTGAAGATTTGTGGGTTTCATCCCTACCCCAATTTTACCTTCTCATTGGAGGGTTTTTGGGTAATCATATCTTATGTCATATATGTGTGAATGCTTACTTTTTTACATACTCTTGATGTATATGTTTTACATGGTATTCTAGTTTACTTATTGAATATGTGAGATGAAGTGTGGTGAATATTTTATGGGTTAAAGTTTAAAGAATTGATTCACCCCCCCAGATCTTTATCTTTCCTATTGCAATTCCAACATACTATTCCCCACATGTCTATCTAGTACACATCCAACCACTAGCCTCAGTGAATGGATTTGGCCTCATTACATCCACCAACTTGCTACTACCAAGTTGATGTCCATTTTAATTGTTTGGAACATTTTCTTGAAGAGGTATCAGCTCTATTCCTAGCATGTTGTTGAAGAAATTTCCCTAAGCCTAAAATTTACTCTCCTAGAAGTATTTATGATGATGATATGATGAAAGTTGAGGTAGAACTCAAGCTTCCTAGCTTTATGGAAGAAAAGGTGGGTGACAAGGTTTAAATATTGAATGTACATCGAGAAATTGTAAGTGTGTGGTGTTACAATGTTACAATGATGATGATGTGATGAAAGTGGAGGTAGTAGTGAAGGTTCCTAGCTTGATTGAGGGGAAGATGGTTGAAAAGGTTCCAACATTATTGTAAGTTTGTGGTTGTAGGGTCATGAGAGTTATGTAATTTGCCTCAATCTTTGCATTTTTCCTTCAAACTACTTATGAACATATAGGATCTAGATAACTCTATATAATAGGGTTGCCAAAACTAGTAGTAAAATGAAGCTAATAGGATAGTACTTAAAAATATTTTTGGTTCAACTACTCAGCAAACCTAGATTTTGTAATGATGATGTTTGATTTTATATGTCATTTTTGGGTTCCTTAATCCTAAACGATGCAATATATCAAAGAAAAGAAGAAAGACATTCAAAATATTTGTTTAAGACTTCACCACATTGCATTCAATTTTATTAATATATATTTATATTCAAAATTATGAATATTACAAATTTGAGGTGTTGGCATGTTTGCTATCAACCTATTTTTTGTACTTTTACCTTATAGTTATTTTATTAAACAATGTGCATACATTTACTAACAAAGTATATTAACTTGTTGATCCATCAAAAAATTATTTGCAATACTAATCTGAGTAGATATAGGCAACATTAACTTCATGTAAGACCAAATTACAAGAACCTTACTAACTTTTGTTCACAAAATTAGGATGTTTTGATATTTGATTTGGATATTACAAATTACAATCAAGTATGCACTTAGAAAATAAAATAAGTACAAGTATCTTAAAAAATGTCTTCTTGCTACCAAAGGTCTGAAATGTCTTCAAATTTAACAATTAACATTCATAAAAAGATTAATTCAAATCTATCATGATATTTCAGTTATATCACAATCCACAAACCACCAAACCTAGCCTTTAATACTTAGAAAATTTCAAGGGCATAAGGGAGGTCAGTAGACCCTCCCAAAAATATTAATTTTTTATTTTAAATATATTTTAGGCCTAGGCTATAGTGTCTTCAATTAAAGAACTCATTGATATACAATGGTAAGTACCTCTGGTAAGAATAGAGTGAAAAAGAATAGAGTAGAATATATCATAAAGCTAATATTTATTCAGATCTGAAAACTCTAGGCTGGACAACTTCTTGCTCTTTACATTAGAACCTTAAATTGGTGCAAAACAAACATGTAAAATCTTTAATAACTAATGTTGCTCTCAACTTAGTGGCTACTAGTTTGCTAGAATATTGTCCCTCAATCATCATGATTTTGCTCAACAAGGTCACTAGATGACAATTTTAAAGCATATCTAGCAATTGTTAGGTGTCAGGTGTAGAAAAATATGCAAGATTGCTGGTACTGAAAGGTTTTAGTCTATAGCAAGGAATAGGAGGTACCTCCAGGTCTAGCTTTATGGCATTAGCACTAAATTCCCTTAAGTCTAATATACATTAAGAGTATCACCCAGATAGTGGTTTGATTGTGATCTATCTATCTGAAAAATGGTGGACACCCTCCTTGATGCTAATGGGGCTAATTTCTAGGGTAGTGTTCATTGAGTTTGCCAAAGAAGACCTACGATCTAATTGCAAACCCTAGTAATGGATGGAGATTTCCTTATATATTTTAAACTTCTCCTAATTTTAATATAGTTGTCCCCACTTCCATCCACTATCATCCCCTCTGAGAGAAAATATTGCTTCTAATTAACTTGTGGGAAATACATAGAGATCAAGTTGCATGGGAAGATTCTCTAGCATTCAAGATTGAAAGATTCACGGGTCAAGCTATTGATATCAAAGGTAGGAACTTCTAGATGCTTCCCTTTGGGGTAGGAAGAAAGGATTTTCCATGGATTCATATAGCTCTGGGGACCAGACAACCTCTCTAATCATAGTGATTCAAATTAAAAAGCTCCATTTGAGTGATAGATTTTTAGATATGTCTACCCAAACATCTTTGAATTAACTTAAGAAATTAAAAAATAGATAAATATAAATGACATGAAATTTTTAAAAATGAATTTTTTCAAAGAAAATACTATGATTTGGAAAGAACTATTTAAAATCCTAGAAGTAACTTTCTTGTATACTTTATGGGCTAATGAATACAACAAGACTAATGTTTGATGCGGTAAAACAACATCTAGTTAGATATTTGAGTTAGAGATTGCAATTTTTTGATAACATGAAGCATGCTTATAATTGCAAGGAAAAATCCTAAACTCTCTTCTCCATAAAGGAATATAACTCACCCAATATAAACTTTTAAAGTGATACTAATGCTAAGAAAAAGTAGCTAGTGTAAGATACTGAGTAGGGCAATTGAATTTCAAATGTCTTAAATTCAAAAGATATCTAAACAAAAATATCATTACCTAGAAGACACTACTGCTAACTACATAAATGTCACATGATCCAATTCCCAACTAAGTATAGTTATATGTTGTTTTTTTATTGATTTCAAGAGAATTAATTAACACCATAAATTTTGGTGGCAAATACCTCAAATTCAGACAATGGTGTGCATAGTGGAGTTGTTAGTTTGAAGCTTAGATTACAACATAAGGTAAAGGAACTTAGTTCAAAGCCTACAAAATTTAGCAATCCTAAAGATGTGAGAAGTAAACCAAGGATATCACTTTGCAAAAAATTTATGTAATGCAATTTAAGATAAGTAAACCTATTTGAAGCTCAAAATTTATTCATCCCATTTTAATGGTATGATGCAATATCCAAATTATACAAATAGATGGACACTATTAATGGTATGATGCAAAATCCAAATTATACAGACAGATGGATACTAGAAAAAACTCATAAATATGCCAATTAATAGACTCTCCATAATGGCATTGAAAGGTGACATGTTTTTTTCTCATGCAAGGACTAAATTGAATGTTGATTAAGAGCTGCTACACGCAATGAAAATATTAAATTACATTGAAATCTATCTTATAATCTTCTCTTTAAAAATTTGGGCATGCTAAGCAATATGTGCACCATGATAAAATTTGATTAAAAAATTAGATATATATATCTTGAGGATTAACATACTGCATAGACTAGAGATGCAAACTAGTTATTGACTAGACTTGACGTGTCACATATGCCTTGTTAAAATTTTCCTTAGTTGAGAAAGGGACTTAAAAATACTAATAGAAGTCTTCTCATCATCACAAACATGTCATCCTTGGGGCTATAATTGGTGTTTTAGAGAACATTCCTCAACTTCTTCCTCCAACCCCTAAACAAGGTCCTTCATGAGGTACAATTTTGAAATCACATGTCCGTTTATACAAATCCCTAGGTTGTTTTCTGCAAAGTTAAATTTTCTTTCTAACATGAGCTATTTAGTAATCTATACAAGTGTAAAAGAGATAAAAATTTATTTTAGTATTGGAGAAGACAATAATTTTGTAAGACCAATATAGCATAATAATGAATTAGAAATGATCATTTGGGTTTGACTGGATGTCATTTCTGTTTATATTGTTTATGGTTTTATATCTAAAACATGTCATGTTTATTTTTATTGGCGAGCCTTTTCAGTTGGGATAGAAATGGCTAACGATAGATTGATTAAGCTTATGAAAGTGGATTCCACTTTGTTTTGCATCTCTTGCTCTTCATCCTAATGATGGTTCATGTAGTGTGATTTGAAATTTTGATGGTAAAAATCTTAACATAATCAAATCTAGAAACATATCAATACAATACAGTGGATTGTGGAAATCTAATCTCTTTGATTCAAAGCTAGCTGTTCTAATTTACGGGTTTAGTGAAATTGGAAAAATGACTTTGGCATATGCAGTCTTCAAAACTCTAGAATTTCAGGCTTACAAAACCTGCAGACTCGATATGGATGCAAAGTGTTCTAGCAATGATATCAAGAAACTGTTAAAGCAGATGTTGAGGGAATTGTTTGGCCAAGGGGATGTCTAGTTGAATAGTTGTTAGCAAACTAACATAGGATTTTAGGGAAGAAAATGGTCCCATATTTTTGTTTATTAACAATACCCTCATGATGAGATGAAACAAATTACCAAATAGATTGTCCAAGGGAAAGGCAAGCTCTCATCCACTACATGATAGATAAAACTATTAAGAGGAAATGAAGAATCTCATGTACTTGTTCTCTTATGTACCTCTTATTTTCCTTATTGTTGTCTACAAATTTTCAAATACTCTACAAACTCTAGTTCTAGTGTCCTAGCTTTGGACTCCAAAGCTTGTCACAAGCGATGGATATGGAGATGTAATGACATGAACCCAACTCGAAAGATACAAATTCTCAAACAAAAAATTTATTTGGCCTTAAATGAAAATAAGTTTATTTTAAATGAATGTATACATTTAATTTGATCATATTAGGAACTTTTTTTCAGGTGACAGTTACCAATTCAACTAGGTTTCCCTTGGAGTCAGCTAGTCAAACAACAACACATGATTCACATTAAAAGGATCCAGAAAAATAGATATTGGGTATAGTTGTGTCAAAAAATGATGAGTACATAATCTCCACTTCTGGCAGAGAGATGTCCCTATGCAAATTATAAACATTTCAAGTGATTGATATGCTCATTTATAATGAATAAGTTTATTTTTTAGCTTCATTTTATTCTTCACTAAATTTCTTCCTTTTCAATTAAACATTTCTCATGATAGAAAAGATGGTAATTTCCCAATGTTTCTACTTGTACTTAATCTTGTTAAATAAACTCCATGTTTTTTTATGTTGTCAACATTTTAAGAAACATTATCATGTACGTAGAGTTATGCATTCCTATGATTTTCAATCTTATATTCATGATTTCTCAGTTCATTGATATTATAATCCTAAACACAGTAGTGCAAACTTTAATGCAGTTTGTATCATTGTTCTTGCTCCCTTCCCCAACAACAACATCTTTTTCTCTCCTAATAGATGATAACAAGTTTGAAGTTTCAAATTTGGCACTGGACATCAAATATCTCAATGAACAAAGCCAACATCAAATGGGAATCTTTTGATATCCTCCTCATCAAAATCATTTGACACCTTTGGCTCTTACATCTAGGTTCTCTCTAGTTTGCCTTAGCTACTCAAGTTCTACTAATTTATCTTGTGATGCAAAATATAGAAGGTACTTTCTATAAAATATTCTCCTCTTTCCTTGACTTAAGCATGGTTTTCTTAAAAAATGTATAAAGTTGTATGAAAACCAATTGGAGATCTATGAAAGAAGTAAATTGGAAATTGTTATATACTATGAGCATTTATTCCTCCACAGCCCTCAAAATTTATTAGTCTTTTTTCAAAATCATGAATCTTATCTAAAACCTTGTAGCCCTAAAGAGAAGAAAATTTGGTCCATTCATTCCTAGCTATTTTAGCATAGCCTCCATAACATACCATTTTTTGAGGCACTTTAAAGACCTTCCATGCTTCATTGTCACTAGTAAGAACAATGTTTAAGATTTACTACTTATGTGCCTATTTATAAAAGTTTCTTTAATTTCTACCACCTCCATTAGATGATGGGTTAGATATGGTGATTTACAATATGGGTTTTCTAGATGGCATACATCAAATGAACTTCCTTTGCAACTCTGTTGAATCCCCCATTGTAATAAGGAGAACAAGTAAAAATGAAGTTGAATATCCTTGACAAAGAGGAATTGGTTGATAGTATCATTGACATCCTCAATTCTGCACACTAAATAGATCTATAAGTGGATTTGAAGGTAAAACTTTGGCCTATTGAATCCCTTGGGTTTACTGCATTCAGTCAAAAGTTGGAATCATTTCTCATCATCATAGATTTGTAGTTATCCTACATACATGCCATTGTAGTTAAATGGAGGCTTGGTGACTACCTTTATAATAGACCTTCTGAGTTCTATTTCTATTGCTAGTTCACATGTTGGGATTTTATCCAGACATCACTCACACTTATTTTTGTAGATATATTTAACCAATTTTAGTAAAAAGAATACATCAACAACATTCTTATTGTTTTCTACAGTTCTTATTCTCTATTAGTGGTGCATGCACATGTCAATTATCATGCCATCATTTCTAATGCCACCCTTGATAGTTTACTCCAATTCAAGTGCAGTTATGTTCAAGTATAAGCTTGTTATATAATGTCCATTGTTTGACTTTGGCTTCCCAATGACACCTTTTTGCTGAGATAGCCTTCAATTTCTTTTATCAGTTCAAAATTATTTATCCATATGAACTTTTCCCATCGATAGTCAAAAGTATTACAAAATATGTAATAAAAGTTGCAGACTATGGTAGTTCATTGATTTACACTCTATACATCAAATTCGACTTTAAAATTTGTGCTACAGGGATTATTATTCACGGTCCATTGAGCTATCATCCATACATTAAATTAAACTTCAAACTATTCTTAATGATGATATCTTATGTAAGTCAAACTTTTTATCTGAATGTAGAGGAAGATCTTTTTGATATATCATAATGAATACTCTATCTTCAATAGTTGCCAAATCCTTGTTAAAAGTAGACATACTATTGTGGTTCCTCTCATTTTTATTCTCAAAATCAATGCACACCTTAAATATTTCTTTCAAGTACTTGGATTGAAATGTTCTTGTTTCCCCTATTCAAGCTTTAAAACTTTCAAACATTTTGTGGATTTGACTTGGTATTGACATTGACTGATTATAAAGATGAGCATGTAGCAAATTTTGTCATAGATGCTCACAATATTTCAAAGGACTATGATATATTTTACATTGTTCATGTATAAGTCCACTATCATTTTTATTCTATTGTTACAAGACTTAGACTTGGTATTGAGTTCACATGATGGATTTCAACTCAGACTTAGACCTAGCAATGAAATTGGATACAAATTCAGTAGAGTTGCAATTTTTTTTTTTAAATGATATTTATAAATGAGAGAAAGAGTGCATGAGGTGCATGCTTCAATCTATGCAAGGCCTTTTCCAGCCTAGATTATGGGTTTTTTTCTGACTGCATGTCCATGTGAGTATTGATCTATGTGACTATCAATTGTCAAGAGGATAAGGGA
The DNA here is from genome assembly GCA_028749045.1 of Cupressus sempervirens. Classification (NCBI taxonomy): domain Eukaryota; kingdom Viridiplantae; phylum Streptophyta; class Pinopsida; order Cupressales; family Cupressaceae; genus Cupressus; species Cupressus sempervirens. The sequence goes on from CM053786.1 coordinate 881,079,994, forward strand.
GGTTAGTAAACCCTCCCAAAAATATTAATTTTTTATTTTAAATATCATGCTCTTGATTATTTTGAAATTTTAACAAAAGAGAAGAGGTGGTGAAAGACTCATAGTACATAGAGTATGGAAAATATGTGTTGGTTTAAAAGGGGTATTGTTGGATATAATTGATTAATTGTGTGTTGCCTTTGATGTTACACAAATGTCATATCAGTTGATAGTCAGTGCATGCCGAGCTCACTTGGTCAGTGAAGACAATTTTCCTTATCTATCGAATGTTCCTAAGTCTGCTCTATATAGAAGGCAGTATCTACTAAGCTCACTCGAGCATCGAAGGAATTTATGCAAAAAAGAGTGTTAACCAAGCTCACTCGATTAACAAAGAGAAAATTTAATAGATCTAGTATTAACCGAGTTCACTTGATTACCAAAGAAATTTTGTAAATTTGTAGTGTTAATCAAACTCCTATTGGTTAACACATGAAATCACTCCAGAATTAGTTTCTATCGAGTTGGGTCGACTACCAAAGGATTTCCTTATTTTGGCATGTAAAGCTTAGTTATCCTACCTATTGATTCTAGCCAACTATGGTAATGAATATTGGTTATTCCAATTTTTATTTGAGATGACTTGACAATCTAGAAGGTATAAGTAAAAGGTCAATTTGTGATTTCAAAGTATGCAAGTTGCATAAGTTGGAAGAGATAAGAAGAGAGGAAGTGAACTTGAAGGATAAGTAGGTATCCTTGTGGAATAGAAAATTGTTATTTGATCAGGAAGGATCAAGTATAAGCCAGAACAGAAATCTGTAATCAGCAATTCAGTTGCATCACAATCAGGTCATTTCATTGTTACTCTCTAACCATTGTAGCAGCGATCTAAAATCTCTTAACAAAGTTGGTTTAACAACCATTTGTAAATCCTCTAACATGGTGGCAATTCCATTGAATTGTTTCAAGACCTCTTAAAAGGCTCCTCCCAATAGGGTGATTAAATTCTTTAATAGGGTCACACCTAATAGTGTGTTTTGTAACCTTTCATAGGGTTGGCTCTTAATAGGGCTCACTTCAGAAGAGTGAAAAATAGTAACTAGTTACAATTGGTGATTTTTCCCAAATTGGGTTTCCACATTAAATCCTAGTGTCATATGTGTTCATTTTATTTCTTTCATGCTTGCAAGTAAATTATTGACAATGTCTTAAAATCTACTAAGTTAAACACATTATGCATTTACCGAGTTAGAGCATTCTATGTGTTTATGGAGTATCAACAGTAATCAATTTTATCTATCTGAATTTTATATCTAACATTTAAGGGATCTAGAATTTAGTTTAATAGTAACTAATTCACCTCTCCCCTCTCATTTACTCCTCTTATATTTCCAACAATTGGTATCAAATCTTTTGGTGCTTGCAGATAAGGTTTCAAGGACATAAGCTAAAGATCAGGATATCTTAGAAAAGAGAAATTCCAAAGCTGAATAGAGACAACTTTGTAGCATGGCAAGGACTTATGAGGCTTCATTTGGCTACCATTAGTGACTCAGGCTACAAATATCTTGATGAAGAATACAAAACTCCCACTAGAACATTATCAGTTGAAGATATTACTGAGAAAAAGAACCATAGCATCATGATGATTGATATTGCATCTAGTCTTAGTTATGCTGAATTTGATGAGGTCAAAGACTATAAAATTTCTTTTGATATGTGGAACAAACTAAAAGAAATCTATGGAGGAGATGACAATATAAGAAGAGCCAAAGTAGAAAGCCTTAGAGGACAATTTGATCAAATGAAAATGAGAGAAGATGAAAACATTGCAAAATATGTGGAAATAATTAAGGCTAGTATTAGTGCAATCAGAGCATCTGGAGGAGAAATCAAAGAGGAAACTATTGTAAGAAAAATAATTAGAACTTTTCTTCCCATCTATACAATTAGAGTGTCTTCTATTCAAGTAAAGAGATGTGATCCAAATAACAAGATAGGCTTGGATTCCCTAGTAGGAAGATCAATAGCTTTTGAACTAGACAACTTTGACAACTATGTTCTTGCTTCTAAGAATATTGAATCTACATTTGAAGCTAAACTCTCACTGAAAGAAAAGGGAAAGAAAATAAAAGACAATCAACTAGGAAGTGAGGAAGAAACTAAAGAAAGTTATGATAGTGATCTTAAAATTATTAAAGCCCTACTTGCAAAGAAATATTCCAAGAGTAGAAGTACAAAGGTAAAATTCCTCTAATCTATTTTTTCTTGTGAAAAAATTAGTCATATTACTGCTAGGTGTCCAAAAAAAGAAAGCGAGGAAGATAAGAAAAGCCACAAGTATAAAGGCAAGAAGGAATTCAAGGGTCACAAATCCTACAAAGACAAAGGTAAGAAAACTTATTTTATGGCTAAAGATTCTGATAACAGTGAAGATGAAATAGTGTATATTGCTGTAAAAGATGAATTTGATGATGAAGGAGATAAGATGGAACTTGTCTCTCATGTTAGTAAAAATGATACTTGGATCATAGAAAGTGGATGTTCTCACCATATGACTGGAGATAAAACTAAGTTTGAATATTTTGAACACTATGATGGAGGTAATGTAAGGTTTGGAAACAATGAGCCTTGTTGCATAAAAAAAAAGGTTGTATCTCATTAACCAATGAACTTGTATGTGACAGTGCCTATTGAGTTGAAGGACTAAAACATAATTTACTAAGTGTAGCACAGTTAAACAATATTGGATTCAAGGTAGAGTTCATGAATGGTAAGGCAAAACTACTAGATAACAAAAGAAATTTGATTGGATCAAGCAAGTAAACAAAAGGTAACCTATTTTATCTTGATCTTGATGATTACTCATGTTTAATTGCTCAAGTAGAAGAAAGTTGGTTATGGAATAGAAGACTATGTCATGTAAACTTTTATAATATAGTCAAGATAACAAAACTCATAAGAGTAAGAGGTTTCCCTAGTTTGAAGAAACCTAATATTGGATCTTACAAAAATTGCCAAATTGATAAAATGGGAAAGACTATTTTTAAGAGCAAAAACTATCAATTAGAAGATTTCTTGGAAATTGTGCATACTAATTTATGTGGACCCATTGGAATAGAAAGTTATAGTGGAGAATTTTTTATTATTATTTTTGTTGATGACTATTCTAGAATAGTGACTGTTATGTATCTGAAAGAAAAATCAAAAGCTTTTGAAAAATTCAAATGGTATCTAGCTAGAGTAGAAAAAGAAATTGGAAAAAGATTGAAATGCTTAAGATCTGATAGAGGTGATGAATTCATCTCAAATGAATTCAACAACTTATGCATTGAAAGAGGGATCAAAAGACAAGTATCAGCCCCTGGTACTCCTGAGTAGAATGGAATAGTTGAAAGAAGAAACAAATCCATCATGGATTGTGCAAGGACACTTATGATTAAAAGAATGTTGCTATAAAATATTGGAAGGAAGCTATTAGGACTACAATTCATACATTGAACCGAGTTTAGTTGAAGAAGGACTCAAACAAAACTCCCTATGAACTATGGTATGGCTACAAACCCAATGTAAGTTACTTGAAATTATTTGTCATCAAATGCTATATATTGAAAAAATCTAGGAAAAGGAAATTTGATGTAAAAGGTGATGAAGGTATATTTCTAGGATATTCTTGCAAAATTAAAACATACAAATGTCTAAATTTGTCCACTCACAAAATCATAGAAAGTGCACATGTGAGAATTGATGAGTTTGCAGAAAAGAGTGAAGAAGAAAGCAAAAAGGAACCAGAAGATTACAAAAGATTTGTTTACTATGAACCTGATACATAACCAAACATATTTGACAAAAAGGATACTCACAAAGGATTCAAAGTATATAATATGGACGTTAAATTTACATTCTTGAATGGAATTCCTGATGAGGAAGTCTACATTGAATAGTCAGAAGGTTTTGTTGATCCTAAAAAAAGTGACATGGTCTAAAAATTACACAAAGCACTATATGGTCTAAAACAAACCCTTAGAGCCTGGTGTGAAAGATTACATAACTATTTGATATAGATTGGTTTTCAAAAAACAAATGATAATAGTAGTCTATATATCAAGGAAGGACTAGATAAGAAGATTGTGTTTGCAGAAATATTTGTGGATGATACTCTATTTATAGGAAATGATGACTTATGCAAAGCATTTTCAGAACAAATGAATAAAGAATTTGAGACATCCATGTTTGGTGAAATAAAATTCTTTTTTGGATTATAGATACAATAGAACATAAATGGTATTTATATCACTCAATCTATGTATATCAAAGAGATACTCAAGAAATTTGGAACGGAAGATTCAAAACTAGTTGGAACTCCTATGTGTATTGGACTTAAGCATACCAAAGATGATGACTCCAAAGAAGTAGATCAAACCTTATACAAATAAATGATTGGGAAATTATAGTATGTAGTGCATACAAGGCCTAATATTGCCTTACCAGTTGGGATAGTAGCAAGTTTCTCAGCAAAACCCAGATGGCAATAAAAAGAATCTTGAGATATCTAAAAGGTACTGAAGACTATGGTTTATGGTACAAACTTGGAGGAAATCTTGACTTAAAATTATTTATTGATGCTAATTGGGTAGGAAATCTTGATGACAAAAAAGTACTAGTGGTGGAGCATTCTTTCTTGGTAAAAGGCTGGTATCTTAGACAAGCAAGAAGCAAATCTGCACATCTCAATCCACAATAGAAGTAGAATATGTGGCTATAGCAGTAAATTGCTCTAACATTGTTTGGTTCAAAAAATTTTTGGAAGGAATGAAGGTTGAAATCAAAGAGCCAATAGTCATGTATTATGATAACACTGGTGCAATCAAGATATCAAGGAATCCAGTGATGCATTCCAAAACAAAGCACACTGCTATAAAATATCACTTTGTAAGAGAATTAGTATGGGACAAAGAAATGAAATTGGAATATGTGCATACAAAAGAACAAATTGCAGATATATTCACCAAGCCATTACCTAAGGATGCATTTTTGTATCTAAGAGGTAAGCTAGGGGTCATTCCCCTATCTAAAGCTCACTAAATAAAGTTTAGTGATGCATCAATAGGAACTAAGTTGAAAATCAATCAATTGATGTAGTATTGACAAGGACATAGTGTAGATGAATCTATACTCAAGGTACATTGACACTAATCAGAATTGTCTTTGGCATGTGTTGTCAAAGAGGGAGAAGTTTATTGTCATATCTTTCTAAAATTTTGTAATTCCAAGAAAGAAGTTGAGTAGTTCCTTCATAGAGTGAGAATACTATAGGAGAAGTTTCCTGTGTAAAATCAAGAGGGAGAAACTTTCTGATAGAGGGAGTCTTGTTCTCAAAATTTCATTGTGCTAAGACATATTGTGTTTCCATCAATGCCAAAGAGGGAGATGGTTGGATACAATTGATTAATTGTGTGTTGTCTTTGATATTACACAAATGTCATATCAATTGATAGTCAATGCATGCCAAGCTTACTTAGTCAATGAAGATAGTTTTCCTTATCTACCGAGCATTCCTAAATTTTCTCTATACAAAAGGCAGTATCTACTAAACTCACTTGGGCATTGAAGGAATTTATGTAGAAAAGAGTGTTAACCAAGCTCACTTAGTTAACAAAGGGAAAATTGAATAGAGCTAGTATTAACTGATTTCACTCGATTACCAAAGGAATTTTGTAAGTTTGTAGTGTTAACTGAGCTCCTCTTGGTTAACATAGGAAAATTCTTCAGAATTAGTTTCTACTGAGCTGGGTTGGCTACCAAAGGATTTTCTTATTTTGGCATGTACATATTAATTATTTTACCTATTGATTCTAGCTGAATATGGTAATGAGTATTGGGTATTCTAATTTGTATTTAAGCTAACTTCACAATCTGGAAGGTATAAGTAAAAGGTCAATTTGTGATTTCAAAGTATGCAAGTTGAATAAGTTGGAAGAGATAAGAAGAGAGGAAGTGAACTTGAAGGATAAGCAAGTATCATTGTGGAGCAGAAAAGTGTTATTTGATTAGGAAGGATATAAGCCAAAATAGAGATCTGTAATCAGTAATTTGGTTGCATTACAATTAGGTCATTTTATTGTTACTCTATAACCACTATAGCAGTGATCTAAAATCTCTTAACAGAGTTGGTTTAACATCTATTTGTAAATCCTCTAACAAGGTGGAAATTCCATTGAATTGTTTCACGACCTCTTATAAGGCCACTCCTAACAGGGTGATTAAATCCTTTAATAGGGTCACACCCAACAGTGTGTTTTGTAATCTTTAACAAGGTTGGCTCCTAACAAGGCTCACTTTAGAAGAGTGAAAATAGTAACTAGTTACAATTGGTGGTTTTCTCAAATTGGGTTTCCACTTTAAATCCTAGTGTCATATGTGTTCATGTTATTTCTTGCATGCTTGCAATTAAATTACTAACAATATCTTAAGGTCTACTAAGTTAAACACATTCTGTGTGTTTACCAAGTATTAGCAATAATTAGTTTTGTCTATCTGAATTTTACATCTAACATCTAAGGGATCTAGGATTTATTTTAGTAGTAACTGATTCACCCCTCCCCTCTCAATTACTCCTCTTATATTTCCAATAGGTATACATCTTATTATTAGTTGATTAAATGAATCATGTTTTGGCTTAGTCAAGTAATTAATCATTTGCATATTCCTTCACCAAATTTGATTATAATAATTGAATCTCAACCATTCATTTCTTATTCCAAAAAAATCTATAAATCAATCTCTTCCTTCCTCTTAACTTGGTTACTATTCAATAAAAAATGGACAATGAGTGATAGACAAGGAAAAATTTTCAATTGATAGTAATTTTTTTTAAAAATTAGCAACCTTCTATGATCCACTATGCAACACTACTAGAAAACTATCGAAAGATTCTAAAATCTCGTAACCTACCATGAATAAAGACATGGCTACATTGAAGAAGAATAATGCATGGGATTTGGTACCCTTGTTTTAGAGAATATAAATCTGATAGGACTTTATTTTTTATAAGGATATACTCACTTGCTAAGACAATACCTCTTTCATTGATGTCTCCCTTTTTATCTACATCATAAATATTTAGAAGCACAAAGATGGTGGTCAAATGAGCAAAATAATAGAATACAAGTATAGGATTGAGTTCATTTGTGTATATCATAACTATTGGAACACACATAACACTTCATCAAATGCTACACCCCTACCAACAATACTTTTCAAATAATATATTTGTGAATCTTACGATCACAGAGTTATCCTAGGTTATTAGGATTGCATGCTTATATTTGAAGAAGTTGGACAACTTGACTTCTTTCAATTTCATATCTTATCATGTTTTCCTTTTCTTCCATCATGTGTGCATTGTGTTTGATTATGTACATTTTCAACATCTCAAATCCCAACCAAATGGGTATGTGAAGAAGAATGTGACCCTAATTCAGAGAACCCAATAATTTAGCTTAAGAAATATGAAATCTTATATGTATGCTAAATGCTAGAAATGTAATATTATTATAATTTTAATTTAATCTCTATTATGTGCATAAACAAGTGAGGCCACAAATGGAGGATCTCATTCTTGACATGAACACAATAACATTGCAAATAGTCCACATCAATGAGCACAGTAGCATAGTAGGGGTACAAAGCTTGTGAGAACACTAGCCTTGTGAGGCCCTCAAGAACATTAATCAACATGTAATGTGGCATGAATACCAACAACATATAGGGACATTACAATTCACCCAACCCAATATTTCTTATTCTCGAGTAATCACAAGGTAGGATGCTTTTGTAGTTACCAGGATCCAAATTAATCTTTGAGATTTGTAATGCCTACATAGTGGTCATCCTTGTGAAGTGATTAGTGTTTGCTGCAACATTCAGATATAACTATAATTGATTTGACCTTCTAAGCTTATATTACTTGCTACCTTTGATGCATCTCTTCTACTTATTGCACAGCTTTAATTACTTTCTAACAATCAAAAAGTGACTACCTATAACACCCATATTGTCCTTTGTAGTAGTCACATATTTAGGGAAAGTTGTAGTAATAGTTAGATACATAGCATTGTCTAGCATGGTAGTATATCACATTGGTCCACCATCAATGATTCCAAATTCATCGAATATCAAAAGAATGGAAACATTCAAATTATGTGTTTATTAGATAATAAGTGACTACCTTATACTTGATATTTAGCCCAATAGTGAAGTGAATAGTGGGGAAACCTTTCACAACTTGCAACTCAAACTGCTACATTTAAGGCACATGCACACCCAAAAACAAAATTGTAAGGCTAGTTTGGAAAGGGAAGGAATTTGAAAGTGGCAATGATTATTCAATGTTTTATTAGATATTTGCCAATGAAATTTAGATCAATAAATTCCAATTCAAAATAGAATTAATATCAACATTCAAAATAGAATTTCATCACTGAAAATTTGATCTATATTCACATAAAAAGACTGTCTATTAGCTATTTAAGAGTATTTAGGACAAAAACTGTATGTCAATATAAAAAAGGGTTTTTGATATTTTGTGACTAGAAGGATTGCACACCTTTTTGAGTTTTGTTTCGAAGACACCCAAGCCAATCCTTTGAATTTTATGAAGGGGGCTCTACATATACAAAACAAACAAGAAAAGAGCCATTGAGATTTTTCCTAAATTCTACATTAAATTATATATCCATAAAATAAAATAAAACATAATTACAACACCTTACAAAGATTCTAGCTATTTGCACAAAAACACTCAAGAAATATTTTTTGAAGCCCTAGTGCCCTAGTCCAAGCTTTCTCCCCTGAGCCATATCATTTGCCACATGGGAAGCAAGAATTTCTTAAGAGAACCACCAGAACCATTCATATATAATGGTATATGAATTAGCCCATTCATTACCATGTATAGGAGTGATATTAGGGAATAACCAATTCTTCCCACCATGCTCATGAACATTTTTTTCACTGATAGTTGCATTGCACTGCTTCCCGCCATGCTCATGAGTAGTCATGAATATTATAGTTGATTTTGCCAAAAAAAATTATATACTAGAACTTGTTCTTGTTATTCTAATCGCAATCTTTTAAAGAACAATTGAATTGCATCTTAACATCACAAAATCATATTTATTATTATTATTATTATAAAGTTTCAATTTTCATAATTTCTTTGTCTTTGTGCATGAATTTTTTTCTTTCATTTTTTTTAATGAAAACTTTAGTGCTTTTTATTTTAAAAATTTAAATATCATTTCTTTAGTTTAGATAAAGATTTGGTTAGTTCATATCCAAATTAAAAAAATACAACATAGTTGATTTGTTGAATACAATGCTCTTTTTTATTGGAAACATATTTTTAACTTGGTCCACTGTAGTTATATGTAGCCTAATTATACTGAGAAGTTAATTATTAATTATTTTTAGCTTTTATTAGCTCAATTTCCCTCAAATTGGTCAACAAGGGTTTGGGGGTAGTGCCCCCAAGATTTTATTAATGACTACTATATTTTAACCCCATTTTTGTGACTAACATAAGTTTGATAAAATAACTTAGTGTTAAGGTCTTTATATGAGAACTTTGTAGTATTTTGTAGCAATATTGAGTTGCAAGGGATTTTCCATTGTAATCAGTTTGATTTGTGGATTATAATATTTGACTCTCTATTTGGTGTATGTAGCTCGTGTTTGAACCACATCTTGTCTTCTTGATTCATTTTTTCTTGCGCTTTATTTCTCTAGTTTATTGGTTAGATATATTTCTTCTAATCCTAACATCCATAATTAGGTGAGGCTACAATTAAGAGACCTCATTAGCCATGTGAATTCACAATAGTCCAAAATTGTGAATATAAAACTCAACAACAACACAAATTCAATGCAAAACAAGTGCCACATAGTGGCATGTACTTGCCTTACAGTTTTCAAATAATTTGGATTAGAAATTTAATTCTAATCATGGTGACACAAAATGTAAAATTTGTATTCATTTAATTAAAAAATAAAACTATTTAGAATAATTTAGTTTTAGATTTTCTCATTTGTAAATTAAATTGTATGATTTTTTCTATAGTAAATATTTAGAGTACTATTTATGAGAATGGAAAAATAAACCTCAGATAGACAAGAAATGGTCCGGCTATACCATTTATCTAAAAAGTCAAATATTTTAAGAACCTTGATAAGAAATAACCACTAGACTCTATTGTAAGCCTTTATTTAATAGTTTGGGTATATGTGACTAATTAATTAATAATTTATTTGGTCATTTATTTAGTATTTTTTATTTGGGTAACAAAATATTAATGACAATCAACCATTTACTAGTTTATTTGATCATTTATTTAGTCACTTGACCTAGTGATTTTACCAAATGACCAAATTACTCACTTATCTAGTCACCTATAGTTGTAAATTGAAAAGAAATAGTGGAGTGTGATCAGTTTTAGTCACTTGGCTAAATTTTTTAGTGGTGTGACTAAAAATTTTAGTAGCATAGTCACATATTTGCCAAAATATACTAGTGAAAGTAAGGAACATATCCTTAGTTTCATTCTGATTCTCATCCATGAGAACTCCCTCTATTAGTGTGAACTACCTCTACCTTTAGTTTTCTCCCTCTATCAAAACTCTTTTGTCTTCAAAATACTCTTATGATAGAAAACTCTCCCTTTCTGATATCAGACCAAGTTCATCTCTTTTTGTAGACATCTTTAAACAAAAAATTTGTTTAATGTGTACTCTCCCTCTTTATTAAATTTTATATTATATGAAAACTAACTCTCCCTCTTTGACATCTCATGCCAAAGACAATATTCAAAGAATATCAATGTATCTTATGTATTGATTCATATGCAATGTGCACTTTTCAATACTACATTAACTAACTAATCTTCAACATGCTATGGTTGATCCATCACTAATCTTCATTTAGTGAGCTTTAGGTAGGGGAATGACCCCAAACTTACCTCTTAGATACAATAATGCATCCTTAGGTAATGGCTTAGTGAATATGACTGCAATTTGTTCTTTAATATTCACATATTCCAATCTTACCTCTTTATCTTGTACTAATTCTCTCAAAAAGTGATATTTTATAGCAATGTGCTTGGTTTTGGTATGCATCACAAGATTTTTTGATATGTTGATTGCACTAGTGTTAACACATAAGATAACCACTAGATCTTTGATCTCTATCTTCAGACCTATTAGTAGTCATTTGAACTAAACAATATTGAAACAATTAACTGTTGTTGCTACATATTTTTCCTCTAGTGTGTATTGAAAAATATAATTCTACTTTTTTCTTGTCCAATACACTAGCCTTTTACCAAGAAAGAATGCCCCATCACTGGTGCTCTTTCCATCATCAATACTTCCTACCCAATCAACATCAATAAAGGCTTGTAACTCTAAGTTTCCTCCTATCTTTTACCATAAGTCATAATCTTTAGTACCCTTTAGATACCTCGTGATTCTCTTGATTTCCATCATATGATTTTCTATAAGATTTGCTAAGAATCTTGCCATCATACCAACTGCAAGAGCAATGTTAGGCCTAGTATGTACAACATACTGTGATTTTTGAATCATTGATTTTTATACTTTGGATAACTTTGGATACCTTAGTAGGAAGATTGACAGCCTTTGAGCTAGATAACTTTGACAATTATGTTCTAGCTTCCAAAAATATTGAATCTGCATTTGAGGCCAAGCTTTCACTTAAGGTGAAAGGCAAGAAAATAAAGGACATTCAGTTAGAAAGTGAAGAAGAATCAGAGGAAAGTTCTGATAGTGATCTTGAAGTTGTTGAAGCTTTACTTGCAAGAAAATATTCTAGAGGTAGTGGAAAATACAAAGGTAAAGTTCCCTTAATCTATTTTTCATGTGAAGAAATTGGTCATATTGCTGCCAGGTGCCCAAACAAAGAAAGAAAGGATGAGAAGAGAAGTCACAAGTGCAATGGCAAGAAGGATTTCAAAAATCAAAAAGCATTCAATGATAAAGGTAAGAAGACTTGTTTTATGGCTAATGATTCTGATAATAGTGAAGATGAAATAGTTTACATTGTTGTGAAAGATGAATCTGATGATGAGGAAGATAAGTGGCACTTATCTCTCATGTGAGAAAAAATGATACTTGGATCATAGATAGTGGATGTTCACATCATATGACTGGTGATAAAACAAATTTTGAACACTTTTAAGACTATGATGGTGGTAGTGTAAGGTTTGGAAACAATGAACCTTATTGCATAAAAGGGAGAGGCCAGATCTCATTAACCAAAGAACTTGTATGTGACAATGCCTATTGGGTTGAAGGACTAAAACATAATCTTCTGAGTGTGGCATAGCTAATCAACATTAGATTCAAGGTAGAATTCGTCCATGGCAAGGAAAGATTGCTAGATGAAAACAAAAAAATGATTGGATCAGGAAAACATATAAAAGGTAACCTAGTTTATCTTGACCTTGTTGATTGCTCATGTTTTATTGCTCAAGTTAAAGAAAGTTGGTTATGGCATAGAAGGTTATATCATGTAAATTTTGATAACATGGTGAAAATAATAAAATTTAGAAAAGTGAGAGGTATTCCTAGTTTGAAGAAACCAAATCTTGGTTTATGTAAGAATTGTCAGATTGGCAAAATGGGAAAGACTAGTTTTAAAAACAAAAACTATCAATCTGAAGATATCTTGGAAATAGTGCATACTTACCTATGTGGACCCATTGGAACAGAAAGCTATAGTGGAGAAAAATTATTTGTTCTTTTTGTTGATGACTACTCTAGAATGATGATTGTTATGTATCTTAGAGAAAATTTAGAAGCATTTGAGAAATTCAAATGGTATCTAGCAAGAATAGAGAAGGAAATAGGGAAAAGATTGAAATGCTTAAGATCAAATAGAGGTGGTGAATTCATCTCCAATGAATTCAACAACTTTTGTATTGAAAGAGGAATCAAAAGACAGGTATCAACCCCTATAACTCTTGAGAAATATGGAATAGCTGAAAGAAGAAATAGATCCATCATGGATTGTGCAAGGACTTCAATGATTGAAAAGAACATTGCTATCAAATATTGGAAAGAAGCCATCAACACTTCAATTCATACCTTAAATCGAGTACAGTTGAAGAAAGACTCATATAAAACTCCCTATGAATTATGGAATGGCTACAAACCTAATGTAAGTTACCTGAAAGTATTTGGAAGTAAATGTTATATCTTGAAAGAATCTAAAAAAGGAAAATTTGATGTGAAAGTTGATGAAGGTATATTCTTAGGATATTCTTGCAGAAGTAAGACATATAGATGTTTGAATTTGTTCACTCATAAAATCATAGAAAGTGCACGTGAGAATTGATGAGTTTGCAGAAAGGACTGAAGAAGAAAGAAAAAAGGAACCAGAAGATTATAGGAGATTTTTCTACATCGAGCCTAATACATTGCCAAACACATCTGTCAATAAGGAGACCTCTACTCTCAAGTCTTCCTTAGTAACCGAGTTGCAAGAAGTTCAAACTAAGTTACAAGAACCCAAGTCACATTCTAAAGCTATCGAGCCAATGCCTACTGAGTTTGAGCAACTAGAGCTAGAAGTTGAGGTTCAAAAGGAAGACAATGCATTTCATTAAAAAGGCAAGGAACTTGTATTAGCCAAGTATGTCAGAAGGCATCATGCACCAGATCAAATTTTTGGAGACAAATCAGAAGGTACTATGACAAGAAGTAAGCAAAAAGGTACATGTTTAATTTTTGAATTTGAATCTAGAAGTGTTAAAGATGCATTGGAAAATGAAAGTTGGATTGAGGCTATGAATGAATAAATAGAGCAAATAGAGAAGAAAAAAACTTGGACCCTTGTTCCTAGACCTAAAGATAAAAATGTGATTGGAACAAAATGGGTATTCAGGAATAAGTTGAATGAAGATGGTAAGGTATCAAGAAATAAAGCTAGATTGGTATGTAAAGGCTACTCTCAAGAAGAAGGCATTGATTATGGTGAAAATTTTTCTCTTGTTGCAAGATTGGAAGGTATTAGGACCTTACTTGCATATGGAGCACATAAAGGATTCAAAGTGTATCAGATGGATGTTAAATCTGCATTTCTCAATGGTATTCTTAATGAAGAAGTCTACATTGAACAACCATAAGACTTTGTTGATCTAGAAAAAAGGGACATGGTCTACAAATTACACAAAGAATTTAATGGTCTAAAACAAGCTCCTAGAGAATGGTATGAAAGATTACATAACTACCTTATATAGATTGGTTTCTAGACAACTAATGATAATAGTAGTTTGCATATAAATGAAGGACTGGACAATAAGATTGTATTGACAGAAATATTTGTGGATGATACTTTATTTACAGGGAATGATGATCTATGCAAAGAATTTTTAGAGAAAAAGAACAAAGAATTTGAAATGTCTATGTTTGGTGAGATTAAGTTCTTTGTTGGACTTCAAATACAATAGAGTAGGAATGGTATCTACATCACTTAGTCTAAGTATATCAAGAAGATACTCAAGAAGTTTGGTATGGAAGATTCAAAACCAATTGGAACCCCCATGTGTATTGGATTAAATTTTACCAAAAATGATGATTCAAAAGAGGTAGATCAGAACTTATATAGATCAATGATTGGAAAATTATAGTATGTAGTTCATAAAAGGCCTGATATTGCTTTAGCAATTGGTATAGTGGCAAGATTCTCGACAAAACCCAAAGAAAATCATATGATGGCAATCAAAAGAATCTTGAGATATTTGAAAGGTATTGAAGACTATGGCTTATGGTATAAACTTGGAGGAAATCTAGACCTAAAAGTGTTTACTGATGTTGATTGGGTAGGAAATATTAATGACAAAAAAAGCACAAGTGGTGGAGTATTCTTTCTTGGTAAAAGGTTGGTATCTTGGACAAGTAAAAAAGAAAAACTACACATCCCACTCTACAATAGAAGTAGAATATGTTGCAACAGCAATGAATTGTTCTAATATTGTTTGGTTTAAATAGTTGTTGGAAGGCATGAAGGTTGAGATTAGAGAACTAGTTGTCATGTTTTGTGATAATACAAGTGCAATTAACATATCAAAGAATCCAGTGATGCATTCCAAAACCAAGCATATTGCTATAAAATATTATTTTGTTAGAGAATTGGTGCAAGACAAAGAAATTAGATTGGAATATGTCCATACAAAAGAATAGATTACAAACATATTTATCAAGCCATTACCTAAGGATGCATTCTTGTATCTAAGAGGTAAGTTAGGGGTCATTCCCCTATTTGAAGCTCACTAAATAAATTTTTAGTGATGCATCAACAGGAACCTAGTTGAAGATCTATTAGTTGATGCAGCATAGTCAAGAGAACATTGCATATGAATCAGTACTCAAGGTACATTGATACTAATTTGGGATGTGTTGTCTTTGGCATGTGTTGTCAAAGGGGGAGAGTTTACTGTCATATCTTTCTGAATTATTTTTTGAGAAGCTATGTAACTCCTTCACAGAGGGAGATTACTACATAAAAGAGAAGCTTGTGGTATAAAATCTAAGAGGGGGAAATTTTCTATCATAGAAAGTCTTGTTTTCAAATTTCATTTTGCTATGACATGTTATGTTGCCATCAATGCCAAAGAGGGAGATTATTGGATAAAATTGTCTAATTGTGTGTTGTCTTTGATGTTACACAAATGTCATATCAGTTGTCATTCTATGCTTACCAAGCTCACTTGGTCAGCAAGATAGTTTTTCTTGTCTACCAAGCATTCCTAGAGATTACTCTGTGAAGAAAGTGTCTACCAAGCTCACTCAAGCATCGAAGGAAATTATGGAAGGAAGCAGTGTTAACCAAGTTCTCATGGTTAACAAAGGAAATTTGGTGAAAGTTAGTATTAACTAATTTCATTCGATTGCCAAAGGATTTTGCAAGTTTGCAGTGTTAACCAAGCTTCTGTTGGTTAACACAAGGAATTGTTTCAGAACCAGTGTTTACTGAGTTGGGTCGGCAATCAAAGGATTTTGTTATGAAGTTCAATCATTTCAAGTATTATTTTCTAGCTGACTATGGTGATGATTATTGGTCATTGTAATTTTTATTAAACTGACTTGACAATCTAAATGATATTAATATAAGGTCAAGTTGAGATTCTAGTGTGAGTGTGAGTAAGTGTATTGATTGATTGAAGGAAATTGTGTGAGCGAACTTGAAGGATGGTCAAATATATTTATGAAATAGAAAAGTAATATTCAATCAAGAAGGATCTAGTATGAAGCAGAATAGAGATCTATAATCAGCAATTCAATTGCATCTCAATCAGGTCATTTCATTGTTACTTTCCTACCATTGTAGTAGTGATCCAAAATCTCTTTACAAAGTTGGTTTAGTAGCCAATTGTAAATCCTCTAACAAGGTGACAATTCCATTAAATTTTTTTTAAGACCTCTTGCAAGGCCACTCCTAACAAGGTGATTAAATCCTCTAATAAAGTCACACCTAATAGTCTATTTTGTAACCTTTAACCAGGTTGGCTCCTAATAGGGCTTACTTCAAAAGAGTGAAAAATAGTAACTAGTTACATTGGTGGTTTTTTTCATATTGGGTTTCCACGTTAAATCTAGTGTCTCCTATGTTTATTCCTTTTCTCTCATGTTTGCAAATTATTATTATTGATGTTAGATCTGTTAAAGTAAAACATACCCTACATTTATCGAGTTATAGCATTTTCAGTATGTTTACCAAGTGACAGTAGTAAATTAGTTTTGTTAGACATCTAAAGGATCTATAAATATATTTTAGTGGTAACTAATTCACCCCCCCCCAGTTACTCCATCTATATTTCTAACACATTATTTTTTATCATCAAGGTTCTTGCACAATCCATGATAGATCTTTTCCTTCTTTCAGCTATACCATTCTATTGTGGTGTACTAGGGGCTGATACTTGTCTCTTTATTCATCTTTCAATACGAAATTCACTAAACTCATTGGGAATGAATTCACCATCTATGTTTGATCTTAAACACTTCAACTTCTTTCCAGTTTCTTTCTCCACTCTTGCCAAATACCACTTAAAATTTTGAAATGCTTCAAATTTTTCTTTCAGCTTAAGATTTTTCTTTCAAATACATTACGATCATTAGTCTAGAATAATCATTGACAAAAAGGATAAAAAATGTATCTCCATTATAACTCTCTATTCCAATAGGTCCACATAAGCCTAGATGAACCAACTTTAAGACTTCTTCTAAATGATAGTTCCAGATTTTGAAACTAGTCTTTCCCATCTTACCAATTTCACATTTTTGGCATAGACCCATATCAGGTTTCCTCAAACTAGGAATACCTCTAACTCTTTTATTCTTTCTTATCTTGATTAGACTATCAAAGTTCACATGACATAGCCTTTTATTCCATAACCAACATTCTTTTACTTGAGAAATAAAACATGAACTTTCACTGAGATCTAGGTAGAATAGATTACCTTTACTTTGCTTGCTAGACCCAACCAAATTTCCTCTTCCATCCAGTATTATGGCCTTCCCATTCATGAATTCTACCTTGAATCCAATTTTATTCAATTGCACCGCACTTAGTAGATTATGCTTTATTCCTTCCACCCAGTAGGCATTGTCACATCTGAGTTCACTGGTTAGTGAAATACAAAATTTTCCTTTCATGCAACAAGGTTCATTATTTCCAAATCTAACACTTCCACCATCATAGTTTTCCATATGTTCAAACTTTGATTTGTCAATAGTCATATGATGAGAGAACTACTATAAATAATCCATGTATCATTCTTACTAACATTGCAAATAAGTGCCATTTTATTTGACTCATCATCTGATTCATCTTTTACAACTATATATACCATTTCATCATCTTCACTACTATCAGAATCTTTAGCCATAAAACAAGATTTCTTACCTTTGTCCTTATAATCCTTATATCTTTTGAATTCCTTCTTGCCTTTGAACTTACTACTTTTCTTTTCATCTTTTCCTTCTTTATTGGGACATCTTGCAATGATGTGACCAACTTCTTCACGTGAAAAATAGATTAGAGAAATCTTACCTTTGTACTTTCCTCTACCTTTGGAATATTTCTTTGCAAGTAGGGCTTCAACAAATTCAAGATCAATGTCTAAACTTTCTTCCTCTTCTTCACTTTTTGATTGTTTTCCTTTTGATTTTCCACCTTTTTCCTTGAGTGATATCTTGGCTTAAAATGCAGACTCAATACCTTTGAAAGTAGGGACATAGTTATCATAGTTATCAAACTCAAAAGTTGTCAATCTTCCCACTAGAGCATCCAAATTTATCTTATTATTTGGATCATATCTCATCTCATTAATAGTAGACACTCTAATTGCATAGATAGGAA